>JARQOD010000002.1:505816017-506104782 GCA_033576555.1 Oophaga sylvatica | reverse complement strand
TGAAGGGGTTAACCAGTGTGACAGTTTTATACATCGGATCGTTCCAGACGCAGCGATATCAGATATGTGTAATTTTGTTGTTTATTTTTGTTTTCAAACAAATATATGTATGTATTGGTATATTGTTTACCTTTTTCTTTGTTCTTTATTTTTTTAATATTAAAAAAATGTCTAAACTTTTTTTTTTCTCTTTTATACTTAGTCCCTCTATGGGACTTTTTTTTACTCTGATCTCTGGTGTAATGCATTGCAAAGCACCAGCTTTGTAACGCAATATACCTGTCAGTGCTGCACTGACAAATCGCCTTTTAGCCCATGTTCCTGGCAGTGACAGCCGGGTCTTTGCTATCATTTAAGCAGAGCTCCCGGCGGCGATGGTGTGGGCACCGCTCCTGTTCCCACACAATCGATAGGATGTACCTTTTGAGGGAACGTACTACAAGATACGATGCACTGCTACATCCTATATCGGGAAGGGGGTTAGTGACATGTTAACGAATCAGATTGTTCGCGGATGAAGGATCTTTCACTGAATGGAGAATTATATCAGATGATGAATATCAGATCGGTCAGCTAAAACAGTCATTTGTTCTTGAGGGGAACCTGTTGCTTTGTATATGCAGTCCGATCTGTACACAACATTGTATAGAAAGTTAGAAGCTGAGCAGAATGATATGTAGGTTTGTTGGAAAAGAGTCTGTATAACTTGAATCCTATTCATTAACATCCCTGGTGCTTGTGTGAATGCGAGTCCAGTGGGTGGACCTACTAGTGATTTACAACTATATTCTGCATGCACAGTCATACAGGGAAGACTCAATTACTGTATAGGACCGCCCACTTGACTCATGCATATAAACACCAGGGATTTCAGGAATAAGATGCAAGTTTTACTGAAGCTTTGCCCACAAGTATATCAATTCGATCAGCTCATTCTGCTCTATAACATCCTGCCTGCAGATCAGATAGCAACATAACTTCCTTTGAGTTTTACCTAATTGTTTATTTGAAATTGCTCATTTCTATTACCTAAAATCTAGTGTTTATAAGCACCCTAAATGTGGGAAATGTTCAGATTATGGCTTCCATCTCTTACCACTTATTGTATAAGTGTAAATGACCTTCATTCACTTATCGGACTGACTGCCTTGATTTTACTTATGGCATCAGCATGTATTTGATATCTATCACTTCTACACATTCGCATTGCTATCAGACCTCTGATTGTTCCCATCTTTTTTGCAGAAGGTACCTACACAACGCATTTTCGGTCTGAGCGCTGTCTGTGGGAAAAACGGACAGCACTCAAACCAATTGTATTCAATGATCGAACCTGCATGTGAATAAAGAAAAAAATCTCAGCATGCATTAGTTTCTTCTATGTGTTGGAGGAGACTCGCTCATTCTAGTTTACGTGGGTGTAAAAAAGAAATCAGATGCCATACTGGGCCACGGTGTATCAACAGATTTCTGCAGAGACATTGCAATTTTAGCAGAGCCATTGCCATCTGCATACATGCGGTCACATGCAGACTAAATGGGCAGGGCATACACCAATTACTTCTATAATGGTCTGTTGAGCGAGCCCAGATAAAGTCTAGTCGGAATGTGTATGGAAATATGTGAATCGCAAACGTGCGGTCACATGCAGACTAGACGGGCAGGGCCTTCTTATATGCAAGTGTATTGAGCGAGCCCAGAAAAAGTCTAGTCGGTATGTGGATGGAAATATGTGAATCGCAAACGTGCGGTCACATGCAGACTAGACGGGCAGGGCCTTCTTATATGCAAGTGTATTGAGCGAGCCCAGAAAAAGTCTAGTCAGTATGTGGATGGAAATATGTGAATCGCAAACGTGTGGTCACATGCAGACTAGATGGGCAGGGCCTACTTATATTAAGTGTATTGAGCGAGCCCAGAAAAAGTCTAGTCGGTATGTGGATGGAAATATGTGAATCGCAAACATGCGGTCACATGCAGACTAGACGGGCAGGGGCTTCTTATATGTAAGTGTATTGAGCGATCCCAGAAAAAGTCTAGTCGGTATGTGGATGGAAATATGTGAATCGCAAACGTGCGGTCACATGCAGACTAGACGGGCAGGGCCTTCTTATATGCAAGTGTATTGAGCGAGCCCAGAAAAAGTCTAGTCGGTATGTGGATGGAAATATGTGAATCGCAAACGTGCGGTCACATGCAGACTAGACGGGTAGGGCCTTCTTATATGCAAGTGTATTGAGCGAGCCCAGAAAAAGTCTAGTCGGTATGTGGATGGAAATATGTGAATCGCAAACATGCGGTCACATGCAGACTAGACGGGCAGGGGCTTCTTATATGTAAGTGTATTGAGCGATCCCAGAAAAAGTCTAGTCGGTATGTGGATGGAAATATGTGAATCGCAAACGTGCGGTCACATGCAGACTAGACGGGCAGGGCCTTCTTATATGCAAGTGTATTGAGCGAGCCCAGAAAAAGTCTAGTCGGTATGTGGATGGAAATATGTGAATCGCAAACGTGCGGTCACATGCAGACTAGACGGGCAGGGCCTTCTTATATGCAAGTGTATTGAGCGAGCCCAGAAAAAGTCTAGTCAGTATGTGGATGGAAATATGTGAATCGCAAACGTGTGGTCACATGTAGACTAGATGGGCAGGGCCTACTTATATGTAAATATGTGAATCGCAAACGTTCGGTCATATGTCCGCCCGCTTCCAGCAATGGAGAATTCTCACTGCTCACAGTGCATGCAGTGTTAGGATTCAAGTAGAGTGACTGCAGACCGGACAACCCCTTTAAGTCTTTGGATAAATGATGTTTACCTCCTCATGCCGTTTACGCTTTTTAAGTCTGGTTTTGTATATTTTGTTACATTGTTTAATCCGAATCTATGGGCAGTGCGCCTCTTGGGCAAAGTTCAGCTTACCGTCATATTTAGCAAGCACTGCCTGAACATCCGCATATGCCTGCAATTCCAGCAAAGCCTCCAGCAAGTTTTCATGGATATTTACCATGCTGAGCAGAGGAAACTCTTTCATTAACTGCAAGTAAATACATCAATTAGATAAAACAAATATATCATTACTTTCACATTCCCGAGCAATTATTCAGCTTTTCTGGTGCGAGTGCAAGCTAATTAGGGTACATTGCAGTCTGATTAGTAATTGCTTAGCTTCAGTAAATTTATTTTATGCTTTACTTGTTATTAATGACTGGTTTTGATATATCATTTTTCAGTGTGACAATCAATCAGGCCTGTAATAAGTTACACACAGGAATGGTTCCACGTACGATATTCCTTTTAAGCTGACAGTTGCGATATAGCATTACAGAGGCAGATGGGGGACTTCTGTAAAATAAGCGGAGTTATTGAAGCTTCTGTAGTCTTTTTCCACAATCCAAACAGCCATCTAGGATTTCTTTAATCACTTTAATGATAGTTTCGTGTTTGGAAAAATGCATGGTGCATATGACTGTATAGGAGACAGAATTATGCATTTAGTCACAACCTTTAGGCTGAATCAACCTTCTACATTTCTTAACTGTTACGTTGCCGGGACAGTGGCCAATATTTCTCCTCTGCAGAAAGCATTGAAGATTTCTTTATTGGTAGAAGACAAGACCCCACTGATGTACCCCACTTTAGTACATATAAGAGGTTGTCTCATAAATAGACACCATCCCATAGTGCTTCTAAGAATAAGAAACTTTGCCATTTACTTCTTGTTAAAAAATCAGCTCTGTTCTCAATAAACTAGGGATTTTGAAAAGGAACCTGTCAGCAGATTCACTGTACCCAAACCATGGGCACGATGCAGCTTGGTATATTTTTCTCTGAAACACTGGATATAAAATATAGGTTAAAGAACTAGCCGGCTTCTTCTTTCGCTGCTCAAGTTGTATCGGAAAACACCAGTCAATCACCAGGAGCGGCGCTGGGAAAAGCCTTCTAAGGGGTGTATCATGCAGCCAGGCCAAGATTGATGCCGCCCATAGTTTGGGCACCAAAAATACACAAACAGGGTGCCTTTAACACTATTGAGTACTGCCCGTGGTTTAGGTTACCAGTCATCTAGGCAGTCTTACAGACGTGGCCGGTTTCCTAGGCAAGAAGCCTTGTACTACAGCTTGTAGGCGCTGCTCTGAAGCTACCTGGGACCGTAATGGATACCAGACAGGTTCTCCAGTCCCTGCAACAATTCTGGAGAGGTGCACGGAGGAACATGCCAGTGACCACATGCACCCATTAATGAATTAGGTGACTTTCTACACCACGACCCTTCATTAAGACTGTAAAGTACAACACCATTCTTAATAAACCAGGCTCCAGTGTTTAGGAAGGCACAACTGAAAATCTGTCTGTTTTTTGCTGTGGTTGCTACACAATGAAGTCATGTTTTATTATTTTTAGTATTCCTGAATTTAAAGGTGTACACCAAGCCAAATAATGCAAAAAGTGAGATCAAAGGGGACACAATTAGTTTATTTTTTGGATGTAGTAATATAAGCTGAATTTGGGCAAAGGTAAGTGTCTGCCTTCCAGGTCACCATTTTAGGCATGGGTCTGTGGGGAAATATAAAATCTGTGCAATATACAGAAGGTCACCTCTATCTAGCAGAGGGTAGAGGTTTGGGTCTGTATTCCAAAACTGAACAAAGATGGGTACATCTAAATGATGGTATTTTGTCAACCCAATGCTTTGTTATATGATGATAACAAATACGTTTGGTTTTCAAATATTTTATTACTTTTAGTAACCTATTCATTTGTGACTTCATTTTTTTATCAGTTTATGAAACTTTACTTAACTTTTTTGTCCAACTACATATGAACATATAAGGCATCGTAATTTAGAATTGCTCGTCAGTGAAATCTAAGCCATGTCTGAAGCACAGCCTAATAACCATATGGCTGTTCTTGTGGCACGTTGGCTGACATACATAACAGCGACCATGACATCTAAGGGATGTCAGCCAATCTTTGTAAGGGTTGACATCCCTTAGACATCACGGTTGCTGTTCATTAGGGCATCTAAGAGCATAAGATACTAGTTTCAAGGCCATGCTTGTTGCTGTGGGAGAGCAGCTGTCTATCACAGCCATCCTCCGTCAGGTGATTTCACCTGCAGCCTTCTGTGCCTGCAAGATCACCATAAACTTAGAGTTCAGCTGCTTCAACATTACATATTACAGCTAACGAAGGCCAGAGAGGACCTTCTGCCCTATCTGATTCCAGAATATCAGAAGACACCTTGATTCCTGTAATTAATTGGGAAGATGCAGGCAATTTGGAAATCTCACCGGTGGATTTAGGTAGTTTCTAAAAGCACATTCATGTGTAGTGGGGCTCTGTATAACATTTGCTCTGGACAAGATCTTTATTTTATAACACAAGAATTTTCCATAAAATGACCAGTGAGATGGACAAGTGATACTTACATCTCTCATTATTTTTACGGATTCCCGGATCCTCCCTAGTTTTCTTGCACACATTGCCAGCCTTCTCTTTGCGTAAACCAACACATTCATGTCCCTTTCTGTGTACATAAAGGCAAATTATGTGAAAATATTTAGCTTCAGTTCAAAATACACTGGCATCTGACATGCAATGAAATGCAAGACATATCTGACGTGACAATCTGCCTGCGGAGATGCATAAAAACAATATCAAACAGTAGAACAACTTACCTACTCCTACCAAAATGGCTTTCAGTGCACTGGGCATAATAGCCTGGAGGAGATCACAGACCTATAGATTCTTAGCTTCTAATAGTAAGAATTATAATCGTACCAGATGGAATTAGGTCTGCTATATTTCAGCATGATTCTGTTTCTTTTAGTTTTATTGTTGATAATTATTTGAGGATTGTTTGGATACCTGTGCACTGTCACTTTATCAATGTGTAATAGCTTTTTTGATATTCATTCACTTTATTTATGAGGGCCATTTATCAGCATTATGAGGTGCTTTGATGAAATTCACGCAAATTGCATCGAGCAGTGATTTCAATGTTTTACTTTGAGATAGTATGGAGGCCAAGTCACCCCGAAAATCATTTTGCTCTCAATGAATTACAATAGTTGTATCAGTAAAGATTTACAACTTATATTTTTCATTGATTGCAAGGAACTACTGGAAAACAATAGCGCAATAGAGTGTTTTATCCAGTATGTGAAAAAAACTGATCCGCCATTTTTTTTTGGCGGATCCGTTTTTTCCCATTGACTTGCATTAGTGACGGATTTTGACGGATGGTCGTCCGTTAGGTCCGTTTTTTGACGGATCCGCCAAAAAAAAAAAAAAACTCACTGTCCAGGGTCTCTCTCTCTCCGGACTTGCATACTTACATTTCCGGAACGAAAATTTAATCATTTCCGGGTGAAAACTTCTTGGCGGATGCGTCAGAAAACTGATCCGTTTTACATCCGTTTTTACACTTTTCTGATGGATCCGCCATTTTCACACTTGGGCGGACGTCACACAACTGAAGTGTGAAAGAGGCCTTACCGACAACACTGTACAAACTCAGACAAAATGGCTGCTGCAGATCCAAGGACGGATGTCCAGTAGGGAGAAAAGTGCAGAGATGGATTTTTGTTGAGCTGCCGAAGACACCGTATGTGGTTTGTCCTGATGAAGTCTGTGCACTTCAAAATGCGTTAACAAAAAAAACCGCTTCTTACCAATATTGCCTCCTGGATATTTCCGCCTTATACACCGCTAAAATCCATTGGTGTCTTCAGCAGCGCAACAAAGATCTCTCTCTCCACTTCTCTCCCTACTGGACAGCTTTCATTGATTAACATCTTAAGTGTGATTGATTATTTTTTTCATTATTTTTTTTAGCAGGGTACATGAAGGGAGACACATTTTTCAGGTATATGGAACATGAAAAACAGGCAACAACATTTTTTAAAAAAAATGGAAGAGCAATGTTAATATGAATACCGCATCTGGCTGCAAAGACATAAATGAAATATTATAATTCCGCTCTAAAATGATATGTGAGCAACCATTATAGAAGATAACATCAAACATCTGTTCTAGATTTGTCAGAACTGGGGAAAAAATGCTAAACTGCACTTCTTTAGCAAAAAGATGTAATACGCCTATCTGTGTACCATACGCACTATAATGCCATCATAGACTTTAGAAGAAAGTTGACAGACCCAAATGATTTTGGCGGGAACCCATCTACCGCACATGGGGTTGTCCCAACTCTCCTAACACCAAAAGTCAGGGGAAATCAGGATCAGGCATGTTAGACTTCAACAAAACTCACCGTTTTATTTTGGTAGAAAAGCCATTATATAAGGGGTCTAGCGTCGGCTTCTACCCTGCTCCCTGTTGAGAACACTTCAACAGATGTTCATGCGTATGGTGGGGGGGAGTGAAGCTTTCTAAACATGTCAATTCATAGAATTATAACTTTAATGCAAAGATTATTACTGGAAATAATGTGTGTACTCACTATACTGGGCTTCATGACGTGAGCTCAGATGTTGCATTTGCTGAGACTTCTTGTACGCCGATTCGGCAGCTTTTAGCGCTTGTTGGAACAACTTCTCTGCATCAGAAATTGTGGTTGCTTCTTCCTCAGCCAACAAAATGTACGCTGTGGCACAACTGTATAAGGAAATAACCTTGTAAAGCCTTATATCATAAAGTAAGAAATGGTAATTGTAGCGATTTCTTTAAAGGGGTTGTCAAGTTCATTATACAAGAGAACACCATTCTCATACCTCTCTGCTGGCTAAGGAAAGGTGCTCTCCTAATGACTGACAGGTCGGACCACTGGTACGTTTTCCCAGGTGGCCCGAACTATTCACTCTCCCATGCTGCAAGGAAAGACAGCTTTGCCTCTGAGGAATCAGATAAGTGCAGAGGCACTGAAGATGGCTGGATCCAGTGATCTGGTCAACTTCAGAGCAGAACTTGCAAGCCCCCCACCCAGCATACCGGCCACTTCTAACACACTGCAGCAGTGGTAGGTAAGCTAGACAACAAGCAGTAAACAATTGATTTTAAAAAAGTCACTCCACTTTTGGGAAAAGAGAGGATTTTTAATAAGTTGTAAAATGCAAAATTTCTTGTTTTTACAGGCACTCTGCAATTTTACCCGTGTAACAAGATGAGACAATCCCTTTAACGCAAATGCTGAGAAGACCGACCATTGTGTACAGCTCACACAAAAGAAGTTTAGAAATGTAGACATGTTAATGTACGTTATAAAACGTATACGATTATTTTGAATACAAAAATGGCAGAATCCAAGTGAAACGCAAATTAATCAAATTCACCAAATTTCAGAAAATTCAATTCCCATAGAATTGGTTCACTCATCACTAGTGATGAGCGAGTATACTCGTTGCTTGGGTTTTCTGAGCACGCTCGGGTGATCTACGAGTATTTGGGCATGCTCGGAGATTTAGTTTCTGTTGCATGATATGCGGCTGCTTGACAGCCTGAATACATGTGGGTATTCCCTAACAAATCGGCAATCCCCACATGTATTTAGGCTGTCAAGCAGCCATAAATCATGCAGCTGCTGCGACAAAAACAAAATCTCCGAGCACGCCCAAATATTCGGAGATCACACGAGCATGCTCGGGAAAACCCGAGCAAGGAGCATTCTCGCTCATCACTAATACACATTTGTGGATGGTCCCAAAGGTTTGCCAACATAACATTAAACATGACAAAGGGGTGTTGCTTCACCAGAATATTTCAGTAGTACAGACTCAAGGTTGGCGCCTGAAATTCAAAGCGATCATACTACAAAAAATAAAACTAAAAGGGTTGCCCAATACTTGAACAACCGGGCAGGGAGAAGGATCAAGCAGCATGTATCAGCTGTTGTATCTCCACGATCCTATCTCAATAAGTAGTAGGTGTAATAATAATAATAATATTAGCAAATATCTCCAATTAGAAAAGTAGTGTAGTTTTTCTGATTCACTATGTTTCTTTCCTCATGTGCAGAAATTGCAGGACCTTAGGTATCCAGGGTTACAACCACAAGAAACTAGCTAATAGTCACTATATCAGTGATCATAACCATAGATACCTAAGGTCCTGTAATGCCTGCACATGAGGAAAGAGATACAGTGAATCAGAACGACTATACATTTTTAATTGGAGGTATTGCTAATATTATTATTAATAAACCTACTATATATTGGGATAGGCTCTTGGAGATGTGAATACCCCTACAAGTTAAATCTCAGAGTGACCTGGTGTTTTTTGCACTTACTCATTGGATACTTCTAGAGCTTGGTATGCGGCTTTTACTCTGGACTGAGGGCTTCTTTCACGCCATGCTTTCTGCATAACTATTAAAGGAAAATAAATGTAAAAACAAAAAGAATGATAAACTAAAATACGGATTTTTGTGTTGCTCACCGTAAAATCCTTTTCTCCGAGACGCTCATTGGGGGACACAGGACTGTGGGTGTATGCTACTGCCGCTAGGAGGCTGACACTAAGTAAACATAAAAAAGGTTAGCTCCTCCTCCGCCGTATACACCTCAGCACTGGCCGCAGGCAAACCCAGTTTAGTGCAAAAAGCAGTAGGAGGCTAAAAAATAAATCAAGAGTTAACACAGATACAGTATATTCAGAAGAAAAAACTGCTGATACCAACTTAAGGAGAATAGAGTTAACTCAATATAAAGCCAGCCGGCTCTTAGGGAGGGTGCTGTGTCCCCCAATCAGCGTCTCGGAGAAAAGGATTTTACGGTGAGTAACACAAAAATCCGTATTTCTCCTTCGTCTCATTGGGGGACACAGGACTGTGGGACGTCCCAAAGCAGTCCCTTGGGTGGGAAACCGACTCCACAGTGTAGTTTATAATCAAGCATTGCTTATAGGTGCGCAACCGCGCCCTGAAGAATCCTTCTACCCAGACTGGCATCCGCAGAAGCCTGGGTATGGACATTATAATGCTTGGAAAAGGTATGCAGACTGGACCAGGTTGCTGCCTTACAAACCTGTTCCACCGAAGCCTGATGCCGAAGGGCCCAGGAGGCACCCACCGCTCTGGTGGAGTGAGCCTTGATCCCTGCGGGAACCACCGCGCCTCTGATGCGGTAAGCCTCCTGAATGGCTAACCGAATCCACCTAGCCAAGGTTGATCTAGAGGCAGCGAGTCCCTTCCTGCGACCTTCAGGGAGGACAAACAGCGTGTCCGTCTGTCGAAAGGACGCCGTCCGAGATACATATCTCCTGAGTGCTCTCACCAGATCCAGCGTATGGAGAGCCTTCTCCACTCGGTGCGTCGGAGCTGGCAAAATGAGGGCAAAACAATGTCCTCATTAATATGAAATGAGGACACGACTTTAGGCAAAAAAGGTGGTGTTGGTCTGAGCACTACCTTATCCTGATGGAAAAGTAAGTACGGAGCTCGACAAGACAGTGCAGCCAGCTCCGAAACCCGCCTTATGGATGTTATGGCTACCAAAAACACCACTTTCCAGGAAAGAAATGACAGAGAAACCTCCTGCAAAGGTTCAAAAGGAGACTCCTGCAGGACTCCCAGGACTAGATTGAGGTCCCAAACCTCTAAGGGAGTCTTGTAGGGAGGAACTATATGGACAACCCCCTGAATAAAGGTCCTAACCTGAAAATTAGACGCGATCTTTCGCTGAAAAAGAACCGACAAGGCTGATATCTGTCGTCTAAGAGTACTAGGCGCTAGACCTGAATCTAGGCCTGCCTGGAGAAAAGATAGAATGTTTGGAATTGAAAAGAGGAGCGGGGAACAATCATGTTCCCTGCACCAATCAAAAAAGACCTTCCAAGTTCCGTGGTAGATGCGAGCCGAAACGGGCTTTCGGGCGTTAGCCATCGTTGCGGCGACCTTTTTAGAGAATCCAGTCCTGGTCAGGATCCAAGATTCAACGGCCAGGCCGTCAAACACAGGACCGCTGAGTTCTGGTGGTAAACTGGGCCCTGGGAGAGAAGGTCCACGCGCTCTGGCAGTCGCCAGGGTGCGTCGGCGAGCAATTGTACCAGCTCCGCGTACCATGAGCGACGCGGCCAATCCGGAGCGATTAATATCGCTGGAACCCCCTCTATCCTGATCTTTCTGATCACCCTTGGGAGAAGGGCTATTGGTGGAAACAAGTATGGAAGATGAAACTGATTCCATGGTAGGACCAGAGCGTCTACTGCAAATGCCTGCGGATCCCGGTACCGGGAGACGAAGTTGGGCACCTTGGCATTTATCTTGGAAGCCATCAGGTCCACATCTGGGGTTCCCCAGCGTCGGCATATCTGCTGAAAAATCTCGGGATGAAGTGACCATTCCCCTGACGCTATGCCGTGACGGCTGAGAAAATCCGCAGCCCAGTTTTCCTCGCCCGGAATGTGGACCGCTGAAATCACAGAGTGATTTACCTCTGCCCAAGTCAGAATCTGTTTTACCTCGTGCATGGCCGCCCTGCTGCGGGTACCTCCCTGATGGTTTATGTATGCCACTGCCGTGGCATTGTCCGATTGTATTCTGACTGGGTGGCCCGCCAGATGCTGGTGAAAATGCCTCAGAGCCAGCCGAATAGCTCGGATCTCTAAAATATTGATCGGGAGGGTCGATTCCTGCTGAGACCAAGTTCCTGGGCTGTGTGGTGACGAAACACTGCTCCCCATCCGAGCAGGCTGGCGTCCGTTGTGACAACCAACCAGAAATTTGGAGGAAACAACCGACCCTGTCGAAGAGTGGTGCTCTTCGTCCACCACATTAGAGTCTGTCTGACCTGCAGGGACAGACGGCACCGAAGATTGAGGGAGTAAGGGCTCCCGTCCCATACTGCCAAGAGTGCATGTTGAAGGGGGCGAAGATGAAATTGGGCAAAAGGAATAGCCTCGATTGCTGCCACCATCCTTCCTAGGACCCTCATGCAAAACCGGATGGTGTGAGGAATTGGTTGGCGAAGGATCCGTACCTCTTGACGGAGAACCAAGGCCTTGTCCTGAGGAAGAATTATCAACCCCTGAGCGGTGTCGAAATTCATCCCTAAAAAGGTGATCTTCCGAGATGGCACGGGAGATGATTTCTTCATATTCACCAGCCACCCCAGGCGAGCAAGGGTGTCTAACGTAATGCTGACACTTTCCTCGCAGATTTGAAAAGACGGACCCTTGATGAGGAGATCGTCTAAGTAAGGCAGGATGACTACCCCCCTGGAGTGCAGAATGGACACAACAGCAGCCATGACCTTTGTGAACACCCTGGGGGCTGTGGCTAGCCCGAATGGCAAGGCTGCGAACTGAAGATGAAGTTTGCCGACGGCAAACCGAAGAAATCTCTGATGAGGAGGAAATATGGGGATGTGAAGATAGGCATCCTGAATGTCTATTGATGCTAGAAATTCCCCTTTTTCCATGGCTGCAATGACAGAACGGAGAGACTCCATTCGGAAATGTCGAATTCTGACAAACCGGTTCAGTCGCTTTAGATCCAGAATGGGCCTTACGGTACCGTCCTTTTTGGGTACAATGAACAGGTTGGAATAAAACCCCTGACCCTTTTCGACCTCCGGTACAGGCACGACAACCCCGCTGTGCCGAAGAGACTCGACCGCCCTGAATAAGGCGCGAACCCGAGATTCCTCCTTGGGAAGGCGCGAGGGAAAAAAACGATTTGAGGGAAGGCTGGAAAATTCTATTTTGTACCCCGAGGAGACTAACTCCCGGACCCACTCGTCATGAGTAATCGATAGCCAAATGGGCGAAACCAGAGTAAGCGGCCGCCTACTCTGGATAAATTGACCGGATTCTGCCTCCAGTCATTTGTCCGAATATCTCTGGGGTTTGGACCCTCTAGATCTTGGTTGTTGAGATCGCCCTCTTCCCAGAGGGTTGGTCCTGTAGGAGACCTGACGATCTCTGGCCTGATTAGGCCGACCTGAACCGCTGGAGGTAGCTGGCGCGGCCCAACCTGGGTTACGAAAGGCCCTAAAGCGAGGCTGAAGCTGTCGGCGAAAAGGCTGCTTAATCTTTTGCTGAGGAAGGAAACTGCTCTTCCCTCCCGTCGCATCAGATATGAGCTGATCCAACCTTTCGCCAAATAACCGACCATTCTGATATGGTAAGGATGTAAGCGATTTCTTTGAGATTGAATCTGCTCGCCAGGTTCTCAGCCACAAAGATCTTCTGATGGCAATTGCATTAGCAGCAGCTAGGGCTGCGCAATTTGCCGCATCCATGGACGCATTAATTAAGAAGTCTCCTGCAAGCGCTATCTGATTAGAAATCTCGGTTACTTCAGACGGTACCTCTATACCATGAAGAGCTCTATTTAGAGACTCCGACCAGGATATCATGGCCTTAGCAACCCAAGTCGCTGCAAAAGAAGGAGAGAGAGCAGAACCCGATGCTTCAAACACCGAGCGGGCCAAACTTTCAATCAGACGATCCGTTGGTTCCTTGATCGAGGAACCGTTAGGAAGGGAGAGGAGCGTTTTAGACGCCAAACGCGACACAGGAGGATCAACCGCAGGAGATTCCGCCCACTTCTTAAGAAGCTCAGGAGCAAAAGGATATCTAGTATTGAGAGCCTTTTGTCCTGCGAAGCGCTTGTCCGGTTTCTCCCGGTGGCGCTGCACTAGCTCCTCAAACTCAGGATGAGATCCAAAAACCTTATGAGCTTGCCTGGCTCTTTTGAAGGACACCTTATGACCGGAGGTCAAGGTGGACTCATCGTCTATCCCCAAGGTTTGATTGACAGCTTCAATCAAACTGTCAATTGTGTCCTGACAATTTGGTGCCTCTAAATTAAGGGACCCTTCTGAATCAGAATCCGAATACTGATCACTTGTCAGAGGTGAGGGAGAGCGGGAGACGGAACTGAAAGATGCCGAGGCCCCGGACGGCAAAGGCGACGCAGTGTGGGTTCGCTTCCCCTGCGTCTGCCTAGTGAGAGCGCGGCCCCTGCAGGCCGGAGGTTCATGAGACGTCGCCAAGACGGGTGAACCACTGTCCCTGCTCCTATCGGGAGCTTGAAGGGACTCGATTGCTCTAGTTAATGATGCCACAGATTGAGTCAGGGACAGAGCCCATTCAGGGGGACCTGACGCACTGGGTTCCGCAATAGGAGCGGGTTCCTGAGCCCGTTCGGAGTCACAGGCTTCGCAGACCCGAGTAATCTGGGCGCGCGGAAAAGGGGACCTACAGGCAATGCATGCGGTATACAGTACCGTATGAGCTTTAATTCTTCTGGACATGCTGAGTCTATCACAGAGTCCGCAATGAACTGGATGTGCGACGGTCAGTGAAACGGAGTGCAGAGGGGCGCAAAAGTACTTAGTGAAGCGGAACAACCAGGCTGGAGGTAGAAGCACTTACCCCAGTCCTGTACCCCCTGCGTCCTTAAACCGCGTAGCAGTGGCGTCTGGCTCCAAATTTCCAAATTTTTCAAAAAAAAAAAGAGCGCTCCCCTGTTAGGAAGGCGAGCTCATGTAGCCGAGCCTTAGGGGGAGGGTCGAGAGGCGCAGCCTAGCCGTCAGAGACCCGCCTCCAGCCGCGGCCTAGTCTCCAGCAAAAGCCGGGGACTAAATTTACAGCCGCGGCCTAGCACCGGCCGAAGCCACGGCCTAGATTTCCGGCGGAGGCCGCCCCAAAATCAGATGGCGGGCCCGCCGGAAGGTGACGATGCCGGGGCGGATCCCCGCGACCGCGGCCTACCTTCTGGCCGGCGCCGGCTATATTTCGGGCCCTAGTCCCCGGGGACTAAATTTTTGCCCGAGGCCTAACACCGCCGAGGCCAGGGACTGAATTTTTGGCCGTCCACCCAGGAGACGGGGGGAGGGCATCGGGAGCTGACGCCCCCGGGGGGGGGGACGGAACACGAGCCAGGAGCCTGTACCTGGCTGGAAGCAGAGTCTGATCACAGACGCCTGCGAAACTTGCGGTGCTCCGGCCGCTCACCGTTCCATGCGTGCGGCGTTACTCCCGGGAACTGTTCCAGTATCTTCTCTAGTTTCAAAAAGGTGAGCCATTCCGCCTGATGCATTTAGAGGGGGGCTTCGTAGTAAAAAAGGTGGGACGGTGCAGGAACCCTAACTCCATCACCCCTACAGGGGATGAGGAGAGGGACCGTCCGCCTCCTTGCAGCACCGCAGTCTAGCATTGGTGGCGCAGTGGGGGCTGCACGGACAAACTCCTGCCTCTGTACAACCTAGGGTTTCAATACCTTAGGGTGGTCAGGGCTAAGTCCGGCATTCGTGTCCCACGTTGCGGGAGAGGATACGTTGGAGGCTTTACTCCACGTGCTCGCCCGTTGATGGTTTGGGGAGATCGGACCCTTTCAATAGGATCCGTCGCCCCTATCTCATCTTCGTGGGAGAGAGAAAAAAAAAAAAAAATGGTCTGGAAAAAGAACCAGACGTGTGCCTCCATCAGACACTAAGCAATAACTGGGTTTGCCTGCGGCCAGTGCTGAGGTGTATACGGCGGAGGAGGAGCTAACCTTTTTTATGTTTACTTAGTGTCAGCCTCCTAGCGGCAGTAGCATACACCCACAGTCCTGTGTCCCCCAATGAGACGAAGGAGAAAAGAATGATACAGCAAACAACCGAGACGTTCGATAAATATGAGCAGAGGTCTCCGAATCTCTAAAACATCTCATTGGCTTAAATGAAACAAAAAAGAAAAACAAAAGAAACATATGTAAAGCGCCATGGAATAAATGGCGCTATATAAATGTATAATATAATAATAAATAATAATAATATATAATAAAAGTGCATTTTGCAGTAAAAAATAAAAATAGTAAAAAAAAAAAAAAAAACAAGATTATAAATCAACATCTTTCTAATGGAAGTCACCCACTATAGTACACAATGATTTATTGTTTCAGAGATCAGTTTTAATACCAATTTCAATAGTACGCTGGAGGATTTCAGAAAATAGCTGTCAACTTTACAGGATGTCAGAAAACTAAAAATAAATTTGGAACCAACACCTTTTTTAAGAATATTCATATACTGAAAAATGATGATTGCTTACTAGTAATTTGATTTTCCTGAAACCCATGACAGCACCAAGAGTAGGATTCGCCCCCATTACTGGACAGGAAGTCAAGAGCACAAAATAAAAAGGCAACTCCCACTTCCTCCTTGAATGTGGTTTCCAAGAAGTCAAGCAGGATTCACTCTAATTATAATCATTATTCTTGTTATTATTTATACGATCACTTAAGCCCATTCTTCATTGTGAGAAGAGAAGATGGAGAACCACCAACAACCATACGAGGGAGAGAAAATTAGGGAGCTGTCATGGGTTTCAGGAAAATCAAATTACAGGTAAGTAACTATCCTTTTTCCCCTTCACTCATGACAGCACCTGAGAGACGATGACCTAGGAATCATCTGATAGGGAAGGAGCACCCCTGTAGGATTTTAAACGGAAAGAAAGATCCCCAGAATATCCCCGTTCAACAGATAGTGCTTCAGGAAGGAAGATCGAATGATATCCATAACTTTCACAATCAAGATAATGTATTGATTTGGAGCGCCAACAAAAAAGCGCCAACGAGTTAAAAAGGAATTATTTTATTCCACTGTTTACAACAACTTTTCCTTCTTTTTTTTAAGAGAGGGTCTTTATTTATACACTTTACTTACAGTATATGTATAGTTAGTTATCTACTTGGGATTTTAATTAGATATTCTGTACTCATTAAATCATCTAACCAACAACTGAAGTATATAGAAATCGGTACGAAGACTTAGCATATTAACGGAAGAGAAGTTAAGAACCTGGTAACCTTAACAAGGCCTTGACTAGGGTTTCAACCCCAATATTGTTGACCTTTTCCATTGAAGGCTCCAACTAGGGCCAGATCTGGACCGTAAGAAACCCTTCTCGTGTCAATGATCATCTGATCACTAGCTACCCAACTTTATGCCATCAAGTGTAGATTAAGAATGTCAGAATGCCAAAGGGGTTCCATATTTAGTACTTTATTATAATATGACTAACAATATTTCTTCTCTCCCCTGTAGGAAGTACAGTTACGTTCTCCTAAGAAATGTATTTCAGCCAAAACAGACACCTATAATTCAAGATTTCTATCTTGGGGAATTTCTGGTTACCGCATCCTAGACACATACTAAGAGCTGATACAACAAGATCAGGCAAAAAAGAGATCTGCGTTATTCCGTTTAAAGAGCCATCACAATGCACCTATCATATAAGTATGATAGAATATATTCTATTCTCTACAATGGCATCACTTCTACAACTTAAATGGATGCTAATAATACAATCCAACCATGCAGATTGTTAGTTGAAGACCGTTCAAATGAAAAATAGATTTGTTTTCAAGCAAAGAAACTAAGAAAACCAAGTGATAACCTCTGATATACTTCTTTTACTTCTTCCATGAGGACCAGAAGTTTTTCCCGTTGTGTAGATTATCTGGAATCTGTATAAATGATCTTCTTCCATGAGGAAGCGACCCAGTAAGAAAGAGATATAGACCTCATACAGTATTGGTCAAATATCAGATGGTCTTAAACCAAGGCGTTAGAACCCCGTTGCGTCAACCATGTACCTTATGGACGCATCATCCTGTGCTTGAATAATAAACAGAATGGTCATACCTTAGTGCGAAGGCATTTGTCTTATGTTCCTCCTTTGCCACAGGAGTCTCACAGGTAAGGGCCTTTTCATCTCCCAAAAACATACTGACTGGATATTTAAGAAACTCACCACTTAGTTGAATCCACCATGACTTCAACACCAAAATACTTATTGGGTATAGTGGCTCCATCAACTTAATTTCCAATGAGTCCATTTTCCAACTTCAACTGGGAGGATACACTGGTTTTGAAATATTTTTACCAGATCCGGTAACCATTTCTGTCGTGTAACTTCATTTATTAGGATAGACTGGAATACTGATGGTTTATCAGTCGCATACCAGCGAGTCCAACTCACATCACCATTAGGAGGGCATACCGGTATAGTACAGCTCCACTTGGCACAATCAAGTTCATCTTACCACTCCATACCAGAAGGGTAGATTTGGGGCAATTAGAGGTTTATCAGTTTTAAGCTTCCTGTAACAGCCTTCAGAGTACCTTGGGGATACACCGTGCCATACAAGGCCGTGTTCCTCCTACGGAATGCCCTCAGGGATATTTCTGCCCCGCAAATACACTGTGCTATACCAGCCCGTGTGCCCCTGTCCAGAGATTTCCTCAGGGATTTTTCTCCACAGGGGATACACTGCGCCATACAAGGCTGTGTTCTCTGGTCCGGAGATGTTTTCCCGGCTTTGATCCCCGGGGATACAGTGCACCATACCAAGTCGTGTTCCCCTCGCCGGAAGTGATGCCTGCTGCTTCGTCGCACCTAATCCTGCTGGGACTGATCATTCCAGGTAAGCGTTCAATCACACCGGTGAGTCCACCTCACATCTCCCTTAGGAGGGAAGACTGGTATAGTGCCGCTGGAATTGGCACAATCAAGTTCATATCATCACTCCAGAGGGTAGATTGAGGTATTTAGAGTTGAATCACTTAGTTTCCAGAAGGCCATTTTGAGACTCCAATTAGGAGCCTTAACTGGGCTTACGGTGGTTTTATTCAGCTTGGAGGGCGAACTGAACTGTAGATGTTTAGAAACATAACTGCTTAGCAGTCCATCTTATGACATCAGATTGGGAGGATCGACTGGACTTATAATGGTTTTGCTCAGCTTATCCATGTCTAAGCTACAAATCCCATTAGAGGGATAACCTGTAACCAATTTAGATGCCAACAAGTCCAAGATATGACTCCGGCCCCGACGATCAACTGGACTTACACTGATTTCATCTGACTTAAAGAAACCATGGCCAATTCCAGCAAAAAGGATAACTGGGATTTGATGTTAAATGCAGACCAGTTCAATATGCTATCCAAGTATAGGGATTGACTGAAAATTTGTTGGACTCATCAGCTACCCCAGGACTGTATTTTTTTAACAACCCTCTTTGTTGCTTAGTAGAATCACCACAGACCAACGGCAACATCCGGAAGCTATCCTTACCAATATCAGCAGCATTTATAGTAAAGGTTGGAGAAGATTTGAGACAGTAGTAAGAACAGACCTACAAGAACTAGTCAGCTGACTAACCAGGCAAAATCCACGGCCCCCAAAGTTGTAGATACCACTGAAAGACCTGCTGTGAGGCAGAGACAGCCTAAGAAAATCCTAGACCTAAAGTGACAGGCTATTCCACAACTATGACAAGGTCCAAAAGCCTTCAGACAGTAACAGGCCAAACACCAGACATGAGGTGGCATGGCACACATGAAACATGAGGTCATACCTCAGGCGATCAGCCCCGACATGAGGTCCTGTCCCGAGTCGGCAGGCCCAACAGACGAGGGCAGATGAGAGTCGGCAGCCCCAATACACAAGACATGAGGCGACAGGCTCAATACACAAGACATGAGGCGGCAGGCTCAATACACAGGACATGAGGCGGCAGGCTCAATACACAAGACATGAGGCGACAGGCTCAATACACAAGACATGAGGCGGCAGGCTCAATACACAGGACATGAGGCGGCAGGCTCAATACACAAGACATGAGGCGGCAGGCTCAATACACAAGACATGAGGCGGCAGGCTCAACACACAAGACATGAGGCGGCAGGCTCAACACATAAGACATGATTCGGCAGGCTCAATACACAAGACATGAAGTGGCAAGCTCAATACAGTAGGACCAAGCGCTACTGAAACACAAGTTCCCAAGGCCAGACACCAGCCCCTTGGCCAAGCATCAAACATAGGTAGGTACTGAAGCATTAAATGCTAACATTAGTCTGTGAGAATCTGCATTTCAGTGCCCAACTGGCCCCTGTATTCACTGCCATTCTTACTAGAGGTTACTATACAACACGCCATGGTGTTCCATGATTCATGGCTGCTCAAGGCTCCTACATCTAAAGGACAGGAAACCACATTGAAGGAAGAAGTGGGAGTTGTCTTTTTATTTTGTGCTCTTGGCTTTCCAGTAATAGGGGAGCATCCTACTCTCTCAAGTGCGGTCATGGGTGGGGGAAAATATAGTTTTTCTTAAGTCCTACACAGTGAAGGGCTTTTTCCAAATTCAGCAACTAGAAAAGCTCTTTTATTCACAATGCATTATTGCCTGATAACACACACCTGCTACCTGATTTAAAATGCATATGACAAAGCAGAGGTCATTATATAGGCGTCACTGACATTTTAAACAGTTTCATGCAATTGCTACACGAGAAACTCCGTCACTCAAGGATGGCCGGAATAGTGGAAGGAGGAGGAGGACCTGTGCCCATCCTGAAATAGTCCTCACTAGAATTTTAGGGCCGAAAGCCTAGCACTTGGTCTCTTGGACCATTCAGAATTAACAGCAATAGACACCCAAAACATAGCCTCCAATGAGATGCTGTTCTGATGGCATCTAATGTTCCTCCTACGACTGCTCCTGACACTAACGCATAATGTTGAAAGGATGGTCAAACCTTCTGCTTTGTGGAAACCCTATTCCATCACCCCACAATAGTTTTCCATTATCTGCACATGCATATTTTATCTACTTTGATGACTACCCCCTTACCATAGAGAATAACTCTAAACCATCCATGATATAACAGCATGGACCGATGAGAAAATCAGAGATCCTGAGCTCTCTCTGCCTACCTGCATTTTTCCCATGTGCTTTATTAGGGAGGCTCTCCTGCAGGCTGGTGGACAATCATACCCTTACACGAAGCAGTGCTACCAGGAGAGACCCCAGCCTGTCAGTCATGAAATACTGCTTAGATACCCACAAAAAAAAAGAAAAGCAAAAAACTGAACTGAAGTAGACTTGAATGACATGCAAGATGTAGAAGTATGTTCACACTGGCCATAAAAGCAAGCAAAACCAAGGGAAAAAGCAATGTGTGTATATACCCTAATGAAAATAAATAAGTAAAAAAGCAAGTGCATTAAATAATTAACATAGGGTACTTAGTAAACACTGTTTTGATCAAAAAAGTATAAAGCTGTCTCACAACGGCAAGGTGTACCCATTTGAGACAGTAACTACATTCTCTAAGGTTAAAACCTACCTGGTGTGAATAGTGGCAGAGAGTCTGGGTCCCAAATGGACACCCAGCTTCAGAGGGACTATATATGAACTACACAGCTCAGTAGAAAGGAGGCCACACCCTATTTGTACTGAAGGTTTTAACCTTAGAGAATGTAGTTACTGTCTCAAATGGGTACACCTTGCCGTAGTGGTATATACACACATTGCTTTTTCCCTTGGTTTTG
Source organism: Oophaga sylvatica (assembly GCA_033576555.1). NCBI lineage: Eukaryota > Metazoa > Chordata > Amphibia > Anura > Dendrobatidae > Oophaga > Oophaga sylvatica. The sequence goes on along the minus strand of JARQOD010000002.1, from coordinate 506,083,487 downwards.
CTTGCTTTTATGGCCAGTGTGAACATGCTTCTACATCTTGCATGTCATTCAAGTCTACTTCAGTTCAGTTTTTTGCTTTTCTTTAGCATTTTTTCAGTACAAATAGGGTGTGGCCTCCTTTCTACTTTTTACTTATTTATTTTCATTAGGGTATATACACACATTGCTTTTCCCTTGGTTTTGCTTAGATACCCACAAAGTAATGGGAAACAGTCATCAGGAGTATGCTGCGTTCCACGGGAGTGTGCATCTCACTTGAACTGCACCTGCAGAACCTTCATGAAACACATACTCAAAAATACAGCAAAAAAAGGCAGAGATGCTCACCTGCCCAGGCCTTCAAACAAATGCACTATCAGGATGCAGTGGACCGACATAGTTAAGATGACGGCAACACAGGTGCAAGAATACCGATGAGGCAACCGCTCACAACCTACCAATACATGGAGGGGGCGGCTGCTTGGTATATTGATGCACAAAGAAGACTTGTATGCAGCGCCGTTCACATTATGGCAATGCACAGCATCCAGTTAAACAGCCTAGTATTCACACCCTTCTATTAGATCAGGCGGGCTGCCCAGCGCTATTAAAATGCATGCCATGTGAACAGACACCACAGTTTACAAGACCAAATGGGCCCACATGCACCCTGTAAAATAAAGTGCAAAAAACATTAAAAAAATATTAAATAATGTGAGGTATTAGTTTATTTTATACCAACTAATACCTCACATTATTTAATATATTTTTGAATGTGTTTTTTGCACTTTATTTTACAGGGTGCATGTGGGCCCATTTGGTCTTGTAAACTGTGGTGTCTGTTCACATGGCATGCATTTTAATAGCGCTGGGCAGCCCGCCTGATCTAATAGAAGGGTGTAATACTAGGCTGTTTAACTGGATGCTGTGCATTGCCATAATGTGAACAGCGCTGCATACAAGTCTTCATTGTACATTAATATACCAAGCAGCCGCCCCTCCATGTATTGGTAGGTTGTGAGCGGTTGCCTCATCGGTATTCTTGCACCTGTGTTGCCGTCATCTTAACCATGTGGGTCCACTGCATCCTGATAGTGCATTTGTTTGAAGGCCTGGGCAGGTGAGCATCTCTGCCTTTTTTTGCTGTATTTTTGAATTTTTGGAGGATTTCTAAGTCCTCTTTCTGTGCTATTGCTGAAACACATACTCACTAGCACTGCAGCCTCAGACCCTGTACGCAACATGTGATTTAGCAAATTTAACTTGGAGGAAGATTTTGCATGCAACATCAGTATAGAGTTTTGTACAAATATGGATTAAACGGGTTTAAAAATATTCACCATTTTACTACGACTGCATTACGATGACATATTCGAAATACACTTGTTTTGAAAACAGCCATCTTCACAGCTACTTCCTTACTGTTGTTCAAGCAGCTTGGTGTTGACTGTTTTTCCTGCTCAAGCGGCTTGGTGTTGACTCTTTTTTGATGCAGTAAGCTTGACTTTCTGATTGTGTCAGTGGTAAACTTGACTCTTTTACTGTATTACTGAACTTAGCGTAGATTAAATACTTTATATATCTGGTTCTGTTACTGCACCTACGTAGAAGGCTTGGTTTTATGACATTATATGGTAATAGAAGAAGCATTTATATACTGTAGTATAGTAACTATAATTTTGCTATCGTATCGATAAAATAAGTCTGGTTCTGTTATATCTACCGTATGTAGTAAGTCTGGTTGTGTAACCATATCTATGTAGCAACTCTGGTTCTGTGACCATAGCTATGTAGTTAGTCTGTTTCTGTGACCATATCTATGTAGTAATTCTAATTCTGTTACCATATCTTTGTAGTAAGTCTGGTTCTGTGACCATCTCTATGTAATAAGTCTGGTTCGTGACCATATCTATAAAGTAATTTTAATGGTGTTACCATATCTATGCAGTAATTCTGGTTCTGCTAACATATCTATAAAGTAATTCTAGTTCCGCTACCATATCTATATCGCAAGTTTGGATCTGTTACCATATTTATATAGCGAGTCTGGTTCATTTACTATATTTATGTAAGTCTGGTTATGTTACCATATCTATGATCATGAGTAACTCAGGTGTTGTTACCATATCTCTGTAGTAAGTCAAGTTCTGTGACCATAATAATGTAGTGAATCTGGTTCTGGTACTGTTTCTATATAGCAATTTTGGATTGTTACCTTATCTATGTAGTAAGTCAGTATCTGTTTTCATATCTATGTAGTAAGTCTGGCTCTGTTCAAATATCTATGTAGCAAGTCTGGTTATGTTACCATATCTGTGGTTCTGCTATGGATCTTCTGTATGTAGCAAACTAAGTTCTGTTACAAGACCCAGACTGAACTGCTTGCGTTTCCTCATTTCTTCTAGCGTATTTAAACAGATATTTCCATTTCTTTGTGTCATACTACCATAATTGCCAAGCAAAACGCCCAATGTTTTGGGTGTATATTTGATTCACATCTTTACTTAACTCTTTATGTCGCACAGACATATCACGTGCACCTCAAAATCATCTCCAGAATCCACCCTTTCTTACCATGAAAACTCTTTCTCTTTGATTCTAGTCTCAACTATTGCAACTCATTACTAATTGGTCTCCTTCTCATAAATATCATCCAGCTCCAATTTATCCTGAATGAGGCAGCTAGGCTCATATTTCTTTTCAGCCGCAACACCAATGCATGAACTCTGTGCCAGTAATTGCACTGGTTATCCATTTGCTATGGAATGCAACATAAGCTTATCACATTCACCCACAAAGCTCTCCGTAGAGCTGCACCATCCACATCTCTTCCCTCATCTCTGTCAACTACACTCCAATCTCCAAGGCTTTTCTTGTGCTGCACCAGTTTTCCAGAACGCACTACCACAGACAATCTGATAAATTCACAGTTTCAACAGTTTTATGCATCAACACTACTCCTCTAATTTACCTTTTTCAGTTCTTCCTTACTAATTTTCTCCTCAAAATCTGGGCTCTTTCATCAGTTTTCCTCACACTTCATAAACTCAGTGGCACTTTGTATCTGGACATACAGTTTACACATAATGGTTCATGCAGCTTTCAGTTTACCCTTTTTGCCTTTATTTTGTAAGATTGTGAGAAGGGTGATCACTCCTCTTGTTTAAATTGGTGAACTATGAGTTACTATATAATGTATGATATTGTTTGTAAAAGTACCTTCTGAGTGGTAAAGTGCTGAGGACTATTTTGGTGAAAGAAAAATTTAAAAAAATATATAAATTTAGAGTTACTGTATTGACAATCAGTTTGGTGTGTAAATCTATTTCAAGGTCTACGGTTAATGTTGGACTTTGGCTATTATTATCACGTGGCCTACTGTTCTGGAGTCACATATTACTCTTAATTCTGGTGTTTGGCACATTTTACTCTAAATTCTAGTGTTTAATGCATGATCAGTTTAGAATTACGTCAGGTGGCATCATATAAAACAGATGCACGACTTGAAGATGTTTATTAACATAGCTTTATAAATGAAAAAGCGATATAATAATTTTTTATTTAGGTCCCCAGTATGCCAAAGCCATTCTTTCTATTCTATGGCCAAACAATGCGAAATATTATCCCTCTATTCCTGGTATTGAAATCATTGTTAGTTTTCATGTTATGATGCAGGCAGCAAAAACAAATATTTGAAATCAAGTCCTAAAACTGTCCTGACAGGTTTGCTCTAATTACAACCCATCCTGCACAGATAAGCATTCATAGAAATTCACATCCATCTTATTCCATGTGTCTTGCACAACTTTTTTTTTCTAGTTACTGTGAAATTAAGGATTGTGTGGAAAATGTTTGAATTTTCCTGTGGAGAAAAAATATTAGTCTTGGCTTCAAATGGGACACAATATAGCCTTTCGAAGCAACTCTGACAGTCGCTCATTAGCTGAACGCTAACATTTCGTGGCTTGAATGAATTCACACAAGCCTCTGATTTAACAATGCCCAGGTAAAAGGATTAATGTTCACAGTGATTTATTATGCAAATAAAAGGAATAAATTAGTGAGAGGCTCAGACATGACATTCTCTCACGGATATACACGTAACAATGAAATGGCTATCATGTATTCCCATGTAGTCTCCGTGGAGCAACGCTTCACTTTAATAGGAATTGTATGAATAGAAGACTGGATATTACTAAAGGAGGAAATATGGATCTGACTTCAATTCTCAGTCTCACACAATAGGAAAAAAGCCATGAACAAAAACAAAGTCTTGGAAGTAAAAAAAAAGTTTAAAAACACGTATATTACTTACCGGTAATGTGGTTTTACGGAACCTGTGACAGCACCAACGAGAGAGGGAATCTGCCCTTCAAGGATAGGAAACCTTCAAGATAAAAAGGGCGACTTCTCTCTCCGCATCAGTGGATTACAGAGCATGAGAGGACCGCAGAGTTTGTATAAATGTATATGCATGTGTGTACACTAACTATACAGATTATACAAATTATCCTTAACCCCACCTTAAGTGGAAAACTATATACAATAACCCACCAACCAGAAGGTGATGGCTTAGTAACGGGAGGAAATATAAGGGTGCTGTCATGGGTTAAAAAAAACACATTAACTGGTAAGTAATATGTGTTTTTCTGTCACCCATGACAGCACCAACAGAAAATTACAGAGAATTACTCTATTAGGTGAGGCAGGCATCGGGGGATGCTGCGGGTGCTCTGGCTCCCAATGCTGCTGATGTGGCTGCAGACTCTGCTGCTGCTGTGGAGAGGGCTGCTGTGGAGAGGGCTGCTGTGCCTCTATTGCTGCACTGGTGCCCCTGCCTGGCCGGTGATCCACCCTTAAGTACTATGCCTGTAAGGGATCTGCCGGCCGGCATCTCCTGCAGCTTCCGGAAGTGTTCTCGGGCAAAAGATCCCGGCCGCGTCATCAGAGCACAAGTTCCGGTTTCCGGCTGCGCTCTGTGACCGCGCCGGGACGCATGGCTGCCAGCTAACCATGCGGTGATGGCACCAGACTCCCACACGACCGACACCCCATCTGACCCCCCTGCCGCGCTTCCGGTACCTCTGGCGCCGGCCGAAGCAGAGACTGTGCCCTGCCGCAACCGACGGGCCCAGGTCTGGGAACTTGTCTTCTTTCTTCTGCAACGATGCTGCCGCCACCATGCAAGTGAAGGTTCCCCCGTCAAGGAAAGGAAACCACTGATGCGGAGAGGAGCCGCCCTTTTTATCTTGAAGGCCTCCTGTCCTTGAAGGGCGGATCCCCTCTCTCGTTGGTGCTGTCATGGGTGACAGGAAAAACATATTTTGCACACAGTGATGTCATACAGCATTTTCTACACCAGGAAGAAACGGGCCGGACATTATCCTGCAGAACAGCCATGTACAGGGAGCACTTGGGGACAGGTTGCTTTCTTTAAGAGGAGAGCTAATTGGCGTCTCTTTTACTTGGAAGCAGTGCCTGTAAGGCTACGTTCACATGCGTTTTTGAAGCATTTTTTTGCTGCATTTTTTATGCAAATTAAAAGCTGCTTTTACAGTACCAACAAAAGCTATGAAACTTCACAACTCATAGTATCTAGATGGTATCGTGTTCCTTCGGTCATACATTAATGGTTCCCGGGAGTATCCAACTTGTACTGGAGATGGCGCATATATGGTGGGCGTGCCCGGCCTTGTAGGCCTTCAGGGAAGGTGTTCTTAAAGCGATTAATCCCTAAAAGCCCGGCAGCAATTCTACTATTTGTGTTTCCCATGCAGAAGAATGCTTTAAAGAAATCGTTATTGAGGCACCTTCTTCAGGCTACTAAGGTGGTAATTCCACTACATTGGAAGTCCTTAGACCTGCCTTCACTAGAGGAATGGTTTGCGGAGGTGGCTAGAGTTCACCAGATGGAATCCCTGATAGCCCATACACAAGAAGCAGCTAACAAAGTGGCTGCAAATTGGTTTCACTGGGAGTCTTTCTTGTCCTCATCAATGTACTAAAATACACTAAGACAATTGCTACCTTATTCTTTTATGATATTTGATATGCTGGTATCATAGTTCATGCTCAGTCTGCCTTTGTGAATTGTCCTCGTGGTCCCAATAAACATTTCTTCTCTTTTCTCCTTCTTGCTATTTAGTTTAACCCCTTAATCCCCCAAGGTGGTTTGCATGTTTATGACCAGGCCAATTTCTACAATTCTGACCACTGTCCCTGTAATGTATGTAGTACAGTTCATATAGCGTCTTGTGCTTGGGTGCGATGAAAACACAGGAGTCACAGGTTTGATATAGAAAAGTCCTGTATTACTTCATACAAGTTGGCAGAAATAGTCACACAGTTTGCAGACACAGAAACAGGAGACACAGCAGGCCAGAGTAATCCAAGCTCAGCAATCACTCTCCAATACAGATTCAGGATCTTCTTCTCTGTTACCGTAAGTCCATGCAAACGTGGGTCTTTCAAAGAGCAGGGTTCAGAGTCCACAAGTGCTTCAGAGTTCCTCAGTAGGAATAGCTGGAGTACAAGGTCCAAGGCTTACAGGAGTCAAGTCACAGGTTCACTGCAGGCTAGATTCTGAAGCACTGATTGCTCAGCTGTGGCTGCTTAAGAAGCAAAGGAGAGAATCAGGGCGGGAACATGCAAGCTGGAAACTCCATTTTGACTGAGGGCAAGATAGCTGCAGCAAGACAGAAAGTAAAATGGCTGACGAACAAACTGAGTTTCAGGAATATATACATAGAACCTTACATTACTCCCCCCTTAAGGACAACCTCCGGATGACCTCAGACCAGGCTTGTGTGGGTACCTCTGATGAAACTGACGGAGCAAGCGAGGAGCATTAACGTTATTGACCGGTTCCCATGAGTTGTCCTCCACTGGGTAGCCCTGCCATTTAATCAGATATTGTAACTGATTTCTATACAACCTGGAATCTAAAATCCTTTCCACCACAAATTCTTCCTGACCATCGACTAGCACTGGGTCAGGGCAAGGAGAGGAACGTCCAGGAAACGTATTGGGTGTCGCAGCCTTTAGTAGGGATACATGAAAGACAGGGTGGATTCTCATAGCTCTGGGCAGTTGAAGAGACAAGCAACGGCACTTATAATTTTACTGATTTTATAGGGTCCAATGTACTTATGTCCCAACTTAGACGATGGAATACTTAACTTAAGATTTCTGGTTGACAGCCAGACCAAGTCTCCTACCTTGAAAGCTGGTGCAGGTTTACGAAATTTATCTGCTGCTTTCTTGTACCTTTCTTGAGCCGATTCCAGATTTTCCTTTAGAAGATCCATATTCTTCTGTAAAGACGTGATTCTTTCAGCCACTGCTGGTAAAGGCGTTTCTATGGGAAATCGTGGTAGAATGTTAGGATGATAACCTAGATTAGAGTAAAAAGGAGACTGTTTAGTGGAGGCACTCTGAGAGTTGTTATACGAGAACTCAGCTAATGGAAGTAGATCCACCCAATCATCCTGTAGGTGGCAGATAAAGCAGCGGAGATACTGCTCCAGGGTTTGATTGGTTCGTTCGGTCTGTCCATTAGTCTGGGGATGAAAAGCAGAAGAAAGGTTTACTTTAATGTCCAATGCTGCACAGAAATTTTGCCAAAACCTAGAAGTGAATTGCACCCCTCGATCCGAAATAACCTCATCCGGTACTCCATGTAAGCGAAACACATCTTTAATCATCAAATCTGATGTCTGTTTTGCAGTGGGTAAGCCGACACAAGGGATAAAATGAGCTGCCTTTGTTAGACGGTCAACCACCACTAGAATGGTGTTCTTCCCCTGAGAGGTTGGTAACTCCACAATGAAGTCCATAGAAATGGATCCCCACGGGCGGGACGGGGTGGGAAGAGGCTGTAACAGACCAGTTGGTGAGGAGCGAGGTGTTTTGCATCTTGCACAGACCTCACATGAAGTGACATAATTCAAAACATCCTTCCTGCAAGTGGGCCACCAAAAGAAACGAGAAAGAAATTCCTGTGTCTTTAGAATTCCTCTATGCCCAGCTATCTTGGAATCGTGAATGAGTTGCAATACTCTTAATCTGACTGTTTCAGGAATATACAGACGTTGTCCCTGAATCCACACACCATTCTTAAAGACAAGACTTACGTCCCTTGGGGGTTGTGCCAAAAAGGAATCCGCATGGTATGCTTCCTTGATGTCCTTAAGTAGGTCTTGATTATGAATTACTCCTAGGAATCTAGAGTCAGGAAGAATAGTCTTAGGAGGAGTAATTGGACGTGTCTCTGCTGAGTAAATCCTAGAGAGTGCATCAGCCTTTCCATTGCGCGATCCTGGTCTATAAGAGATGATAAAATTAAATTGGTTTAAGAAAAGATTCCAGCGAGCCTGGCGAGGAGTCAGGCACTTAGCCGACCTGATAAACTCAAGGTTACGATGGTCTGTCAGAACGACTATTTGCTGTGCAGCACCCTGAAGAAGGTGTCTCCATTCTTTGAAGGCGGCAATAATGGCCAACAACTCTCTATTGCCCACATCGTAGTTCCTCTCAGCCGAAGACAACTGCTGGGAAAAGAAGGCACAGGGATGCAAGACATTCTTCTCACCTGTTCTCTGAGAGAGTATAGCTCCAACGGCACAGTCTGAAGCATCCACCTCTATTATGAAGGCAAGCTCGGGGTTGGGATGTACTAGGATAGGTGCAGTGGTAAATTTATCTTTTAGACGGGAAAATGCTTCCTGGGCTTGGGGAGTCCAGGAAAACCTAGACTCTTTCCGGGTAAGTTGAGTGATAGGTGACACTACCTCAGAGAAATTTCTAATGAAACGTCTATAGAAGTTGGCAAACCCGATGAAGCGCTGTACCTACCTTCACATTTCTAGGACTTGGCCAATCCTTGATGGCTTGGGTTTTGCTTCCATCCATACTAATTCCTTGTGTAGACAGTACATACCCCAGAAATTGAATTTCGGTCCTATGGAATTCACACTTTTCAAGTTTGATGTAAAGATGATTTTGTCTTAGACGTTCCAAGACCATTCTCACATGTCCATGATGTTCCTCTGTGGAGTTAGAAAAAATTAGAATATCATCCAAATAAATTACCACGAATGTATCTAGGAGATCCCTGAAGATGTCATTCACCAAGTGTTGGAAAGTGGCTGGGGCGGTACTCAGACCAAAAGGCATAACTAGATATTCAAAGTGTCCATAGCGTGACCTGAATGCAGTCTTCCATTCATCCCCAGGTCTAATACGGACTAAGTTATAGGCCCCACGAAGATCTAGTTTAGAAAAAATGTTGGCATGTCGCACTCTCTCCAATAACTCAGGGATTAAAGGCAATGGATAACGGTTTCTAATAGTAACCTTATTGAGTTCCCTATAGTCTACGCATGGTCTCAGAGATCCATCTTTCTTCTTTACAAAGAAGATGGGTGCACCTGCAGGAGATGAAGAGGGGCGTATGAAGCCCTTGGCTAGATTTTCATCTATGTAATCCTTTAAAGCCTTTAGCTCGGGCCCCGCCAGGGGGTAGATCTTACCAAAAGGTATCTCTGCTCCAGGCAATAATTCAATTGGACAATCATATGGACGGTGAGGAGGAAGCTGGTCAGCGTTCTTCTTGTCACATAAATCCACATAGTCCTGGTATACAGCTGGTAGTTCAGGGACTGACATGATTCCTTTAGGAACAGAGCAAGCTGAAACTTTTGGACTCATCTGTTTCTCTGGAAAGTGTAATTCCTTGGTCTCCCAGTTAATGGTAGGATTCTGAGCCTGCAGCCATGGTAGCCCTAGAATAATGGGAAAGTGGGGAGAAGAGATAAGCATAAAGGACAGTTTCTCTTGATGATCTTTACCCATAAGAACCCTCAAAGGCTCTGTTTCCTGATCCACTGGTCCAGAGGTCAGCAGGGAACCATCCACAGTTTCCATCTGTACTGGAGTAGCCTTCTTCACTGAACGTATTCCCTGTTTCAGAGCAAAGGAGACATCCATAAAATTTCCACTTGCCCCTGAGTCGATCATAGCAGAGCTAGACACCCAAGCTGAGTCAACCCAGAGTTTGATGGAAAGAAAGCAATGAGAATTGTTTTTCTTACAACTCAGCTGGGACACCGCTGAGGAAACTTGAAAAATGGCAGCGTTTACACAGTCAACGTCCTCAGAGGTAACGGAGTTTAAGTCCGAGAAATCAAGATCTGTTGCTGCAGATCTCTCTGGAGCCTGAGGCTCGGACCTGACAGATCCCCTCTCGCAACACTCACAATGAATGAGTGCTGCAGTAGTCTTACGAGAACGGCTGGGGCAGTTTATAATGAAGTGCCCTGACTTACCACAATAGAAACATAGATTCTCCTTAAAACGATGTTCCTTGCGTGCATCACTAACCCGTCGTTGTAAAGAGTCTACCTGCATGGGTTCAGGTTCAGGTTCCCGTGTAATCCTACTCAAAGGTTCCTTAGCTGGAGAGGAAGGTAGGAAAAGGTTAGTACGATTGCTTTCGAACCATCTCTCTTGCCTGCGTTCAGTCAGACGAGTATCAATACGGATGCAGTAGTTAATAAAGTCACCTAACGCAGTGGGAGGGTCGGCACGAGCAAGTTCATCCTTAATCAGTGGAGATAACCCCTTTCGAAAAATAGATTTTTTGGCGGAACTGTCCCAGGTGGTATCAAGGGCCCATCTCCTGAAATCCAAGGCATATTCAGCTACCGAGTGCTTACCTTGGCGCAAAGCTAACATGGCTGCTTCAGCTGTTGCACCTCGATTGGGGTCATCAAACACCTGCCCCATGGCTGAAATAAAATCATCAAGGTGATTCAAACAATCATCCTCAGTCTCAATCAGAGGGTTTGCCCACATTAAAGCCTTGTTGGTAAGCAACATAATTATAGTAAGCACCTTAGATCGTTCAGTGGGAAATTGTGAAGCATGTGCAGAAAAAAAAAAGATTGCATTGATTAATAAATCCCCTGAATTTCTCACGTTCACCGCCAAAACGAAAAGGGGGCAACTTGGGAATCCCAGCACTCGGGGCTACGGCAGGAGCCTGGACTCGCCCCTCTAGAACCTCAATCCTGGCTCGCAAATCCTGGGTAGTCTGTCCAACCACTTGCAAATTGTGATTATTGAGGTCCTGTAGATTTGTAAAACGGGTCTTTATATTCTGCAAATCTGCAAGGATATTATCAGTCACTCCGCAAAGTTCCTTTATGCGGGCCTCCATTTTCCAGATCTTTTAAGACAGGATTACTGGAAGAAGAGGAGAGAAAAAAAAAACAATAGTGTTCACCTGTGGCAACACTGCAGAGAGAAAAAAAAATTAAGGGAACTGCTCACCTGGAATGGTTGTGAGAAGTCACAACCACTATCATCACAGAAAGTTTCAACCAGACATCTGATATCCAGAGTTACAGCAGACAAAAAAGAGAAAAGAAAGGAAAAAAAAAAAAACAATAGTGTTTACCTGTGGTAACACTGCAAAAAGAAAAAACTTAAGGGAATTGCTCACCTGGAATGGTTGTGAGAAGTCACAACCACTGTCATCACAGAAAGTACAACCGGACGTCTGATATCCACAGTACAGCAGACACAGCCTTCCAGACCCAGCAGACACTAACGTTTTGGCTTCAGAATCTTGTAATGTATGTAGTACAGTTCATATAGCGTCTTGTGCTTGGGTGCGATGAAAACACAGGAGTCACAGGTTTGATATAGAAAAGTCCTGTATTACTTCATACAAGTTGGCAGAAATAGTCACACAGTTTGCAGACACAGAAACAGGAGACACAGCAGGCCAGAGTAATCCAAGCTCAGCAATCACTCTCCAATACAGATTCAGGATCTTCTTCTCTGTTACCGTAAGTCCATGCAAACGTGGGTCTTTCAAAGAGCAGGGTTCAGAGTCCACAAGTGCTTCAGAGTTCCTCAGTAGGAATAGCTGGAGTACAAGGTCCAAGGCTTACAGGAGTCAAGTCACAGGTTCACTGCAGGCTAGATTCTGAAGCACTGATTGCTCAGCTGTGGCTGCTTAAGAAGCAAAGGAGAGAATCAGGGCGGGAACATGCAAGCTGGAAACTCCATTTTGACTGAGGGCAAGATAGCTGCAGCAAGACAGAAAGTAAAATGGCTGACGAACAAACTGAGTTTCAGGAATATATACATAGAACCTTACAGTCCCTTTTATGAGGTTATAACTCTGGAACGCTTCAACAAATCCTGGTGATTCTGACATTGTTTTTTCATGACATATTGTACTTCACATTAGTGGTAAAATTTCTTCGATATAACTTGCGTTTATTTGTTCAAATTTTCAAACTTTGAATTTTTATGCCGTTAAAACAGAGAAACGTCACACAAAATTGTTAATAAATAACATTTCCCACATGTCTACTTTACAACAGCACAATTTTGAAAACAATTTTTTTTTTGTTAGGAAGTTATAATAAGAGTTAAAAGTTCACCAGCGATTTCTCATTTTTACAACAAAATTTACAAAACCATTTTTTTAGGGACCACCTCACATTTGAAGTCATTTTGAGGGGTCTGTATGGCAGAAAATACCCAAAAGTGACACCATTCTAAAAACTGCACCCTCAAGCTGATCAAAACCACATTCAAGAAGTTTATTAACCATTCAGTTGCTTCACAGGAGCAGAAGCAACGTGGGAGAGAAAAATGAACATTTAACTTTTTAGTCACAAAAATTATCTTTTAGCAATTTTTTTTTTCCCAAGCGTAAAAGGAGAAAATTGACCCCAAAAGTTGTTGTCCAATTTGCGCTGAGTACGCGGATACCCCATATGTCGGGGGAACCCCTGTTTGGGCGCACGGCAGGGCTCGGAAGGGAAGGAGCGCCGTTTGACTTTTTCAAACTAAAATTGGCTGGAATTGAGATCGGACGCCATGTTGTGCTTGGCGAGCCCCTGATGTGCCTAAACAGTGGAAACACCCCATAAGTGACCCCATTTTGGAAACTAGACCCCCTAAGGAACTTATCTAGATGTGTGGTGAGCACTTTGAACCTTCAAGTGCTTCACAGAAGTTTATAACGCCCAGGTGTGAAAATAAAAAATCATATTTTTTCCACAAACATGATCGTTTAGTTCCCAATTTTTTATTTTCCCAAGGGTAACAGGAGAAATTGGACCCGTAAAGTTACTACTGTTTGGGCACACGTTGGGGCTCGGAAGGGAAATAGTGATGTTTTGGAATGCAGACTTTGATGGAATAGTCTGCAGGCGTCATGTTCAGTTTGCAGAGCCCCAGATGTGCCTAAACAGTATAAACCCCCCACAAGTGATCCCATTTGGAAACTAGACCCATACAGAACTTATCTAGATGTGTGGTGAGAACTTTGAACTCCCAAGTGCTTCATTAAAGTTTATAATGCCGGGCGTTCAGATAAAAAATCCAATTTTCTTCCCACAAAAATTATCTTTAAGTCCCCAATTTTTAATTTTCAAAGGGGTAACAGGAGAAATTAGACCCCAAAAGTTGTTGTTCAATTTGTCCTGAGTATGCTGGTACCCCATATGTGGTAAAAAACTGTTTGGGCACAAGTCGGGGCTCAGAAGGGAAGTAGTGACGTCTTGGAATGCAGACTCTGATGGAATGGTCTGCCGATGTCATGTTTCATTTGCAGAGCCCTGATGTGCCTAAACCGTAAAAAAAAAAAAACAAGTGACATCATTTTGGAAACTAGACCCCTAAGGAACTTATCTAGATGTGCCCCCTTTTTGGAGCTAATCTACTGTTCCCTGTAAAGTAAATTAGTAGTGCATGGAGGTGTGGTACAATTTGAAGCAATCTTACATACACAGGCCAGGTTATTCGGGGCAGGTGTACGATACGAGCACCTTTAGTTCCAGAAGAACTGGGGCCCGCTCCTTCCTGAGTGCCAAATATCAGGGCATTAACCACTACCTCCTGGAACTGAAGCTACGAAGTATCGGTGTAGCGTGCACATCGTGACAGCAGGAAAGCGTTAAGCATTGCCATTTGTACGATGTGCACGGCCAGCATTTTGTACCACACCCTGGCCTTTCTCAAAGCACTGTACAGATGGAGCAGTTGATCAGAGAGATCAACGCCCCCCCATGTTTTTGTTGTACCCCAGTACACAGTCTGGCTTGCTGACCTGTGTAGAGGTACCTCGTACAGTGCTGAGGGAGCTGCCATCACCATGTATGGTGGTCAAGAGAAGGACATCCCTCTTGTCCTTGTACTTGACCACCAGTAGGTGGTCGCTACATTGGGCTCTGCTATCACCCTTTCTGAGCATCTGCCCAAGTAGCGTCTTCGGGAGGCCTGTTTGATTTTTGCGGACAGTACCACAGGCTGCAGTACCTCGCGCAGAGAGGTATTTGTAGAGTGGGATGCTGGTATAAAAGTTATCAGTGTAGAGGTGATAACCTTTATCCATCAGCGGGTGCACCAAATCCCACACAATTTTCCCACTCACTTCCAGGACAGGATGACATTGAGGGGGTTCAATCATGGTGTCCTTTCCTTCGTAAACTCTAAACATGTGGGTGTACCCTGAGGTACTCTCACACAGCTTATAGAGTTTGATTCCATACCTGGCTGTTGTGAATAGGCTGGAAATGAGTTCTGAGCAGAAGCTCCCTCTGGTGGTTACAAACGGTACTGGACTGTCCAGTGAAGATTGTGAGGATTGGGAATCAGGTGTTTCTGACTAGTCTTATATAAGGGAGTCGCCTTCCCATCAGGGTTGCCGGTGATCAATTGTTCTGGTCTCAATCCTTGATTCCTGTTTCCTTGGTAGCCTGCTGTGTCTTGTCTGAATCTCCTGCTAACAGATAAGACATTTTCTTCTTTTTGTTTTTGTGCTTGATTTTTGCATTTTGTCCTGCACTTCTGTGGGGGCCTTCTGGGTCCCCTCTGGGGGCTTTTACCTCTCAGTTCAGTTCAGCCACTGATGTTTGTACATTTGCTTTTTCCAGTTTTTTCAGTGGCTGCTGTTTTGTTTTTGGTTACACCAGAGAACTAATTTAGGTGGTAGAGGTCGTGTGATCTCAGGTGTTTTTGAAATTAGTAGAGTTGGTGCTTTTCAGGGTTTTTTGGGATTGCAGTAAGTGCCCTTCCTATCCTTTTCTATTTAGTAAGTTTGGGCCCCAACGTTTGCTCATACTATTTTCTGTCTGTGTCAGTATTTCTTCTTGTCTAACCGCCATTACATGTTTGGGGGCTTTCTATGTTCTTTGGGGATCTGCTCCGGGGCAGATAGCGTTCCTCTTTCTATCTTTAGGTGTAGTTAGTTTCTCAGGCCGTGACGAGGCGTCTAGGACCAACGTAGGAACGCTCCACGGCTGCCTCTAGTTGTGGTGGTTAGTCAGGGTACTGCAATCTCATAGTTTCCAACTTCTCTGGTGTATTTCCTTTTTTGCCTGCTCTCCTCAGCTACCAAATCATAACACCTGGCCCTTTAACTGAGCAGGTACTGACGGAATTTGAGCCTTCCCTTAAAATGAATTAAGGACTCATCCGCGCAGATGTCCCTTTGGGGCAGGTACACTTCAGCCAACTTTTTGTTGAAGTGTTCGATGACTGGCCGAACTTTGAACAGACGGTCAAAGTTGGGGTCATCTCGTGGGGGACACTGTGCATTATCGTTATAATGCAGGAATTTGTGGATGGCCTCAAAACGCTTCTGGGTCATGACCATTCGGAACACTGGAGTGTTATATCAAATATCAGCACTCCAATATTGCCGAAGTTCTGGCTTCTTCAGGATCCCCATGTGAAGGACCAGGCCCCAAAACTGCATCATTTCAACTGTGTCTACAGGAGACCAGTTAGAAAATGATAAACCGGGGTTTTTTCCAAAAATTGACGAGCGTACAAATTAGTTTGCTCCACTTTGAGGTTAACAAAATTCTCAGAGAAAAAGACTTTGAAAAAGTCTAGTTCTGTGAGGCCGGTGGTGTCAAACTTGATTCCTGATTCTGCCACAAAATCTGGAATCAGTGACTCGTAATTTTCGGGGGGCGAGGTCCATAAAAGGTCCGCAGTGGGGTACGCTGGTTCATCTTCATCATCTGGAATGGTGGGCGCTGCCTCATCTTCTGTCCTGGGGCGTCTGCGTGGCGGTTCCGCAGAACCCGAGGAGGAAGAGGAGGAGAAAAAGGATGAGGAATCGGAAAAGTATAGAAACGCAGGATCCTCTCCCTCGCTATCAGTGGAGGAGGCAAGAAAGCATATGCCTCCTCCAATAAATAGCGCTGTTGGGACGAACGTGACATTATTTTTTATGAGTATGGTGCTTGGGTGTATTTTATTTATAACTGTGTGTGTGGGGGGGTAGTGATTGGTGTAAACTGAAAAGAAAAAGCTAAAAGAAAAAAAGCAAATAGGGAGAAAAAAAAATGCTTGTGAAAAGAAAAGTGTAAAACAGCAGGCCCTAGCTCGGATAAGTGAACTGCGTCACTTATCAAAGTTAGGCGGCTGCTGGACGTGCGCACGGGGATGGCGCAGGGGGGGGTGAAAAAAAAAATGGAAAACAGCCGGCACGAGTTCTGATAAGTGAACTGCGTCACTTATCAAAGTTTGGCGGCTGTGGGATGTGCGTACGGAGTTGGCTATGGGGGGGTGAGAAAAAAAGCGAGCACGAGTGTTGATCGGTGAACTGCGTCACCAATCTACGCTCGGAAGCTGCTAAGTGTGCGCACATAGGTGGGGCAAAGAGGGGTGAAAAAAAAATTGAAAACGGCCAGCACAAGCGGCGCAAAGGGAGGTGGAGGGGGGTAAAAAGAGGGTGAAGGGGGAAAGTGGGATTGAGGTGGATGAAGAGATCAGGCAGGGATCAACACTTACGGATGTAGTCTCTCTTCTTTCTTCTGTCCTCTTTCTTCTGTCTTCTTTCAGCAGGAATTGTGGTGTCACAGGCTTTTGTGGCACCACAAGTCCCAGCACAGGAGGAGCTCTCGCAGTGTGACCGCTCTGCAGGAATCTGCAGCTAGTGTGAGGACCCCTACAGTGTGGTCAGACAGGTGACAGACAGGTCACAAAGCGGTCATACCGCTGCTGTGACATGTCATTGGTGGGATCGAAGATCACATCCATACCACCAATCAGTGCTGGCCCTGGTGACACCGGTGTTGCCAGTCACCGGCCTACGATCGCAGCTCACAGCTCCGATCCTAGGCCGGGTCACCGGCAGGTCACCAGCGGGGCACAGCGCGGTCACACCGCAGCTGTGCCCTGTGATTGGCATGATCAACGATTACATCGATTGCGCCAATCAGCAGCTGCAGGCCATCCTAGACCTGTCCTAGGCACCGGCCTAGGATCGGTGCTATTACAGCATGGATCCAGGCAGGTACCGGCAGGACTAAGCGCGGTAACACCACTGCTGTGCCCTGCGACTGGCGCGATCGATGTGATTGTCGATCGCGCCAATCCGGGGGGTTTTCGCCGGAGCCTGGCATTACATTACAAGGCACTGGCCTAGGATCGAGTACATCGGTACTCGATCTTAGCCTGGGACCTCACTGTTTCAGCCAATCTGTGAAACAATGAGAAAGGCTGTGATTGGCTGTTCAGAATTGAACAGCCAATCACAGTGATCGGGAGGCCAGATGGGGGAGGACCCCCCCAGGATGCCGACACCATCTTCCTATAGGTATGATGGCGTTGGAATTTTAATGCGATCATCGCGACTTAAGTCGCAGTGTCGCATTAAAGGGCATGATGTACTATTCCGTCCAGGGTCAATAAGGCCCAGGTCACATGGACGGAATAGTACGTCTGGGGTCAGAAAGGGGTTAACAGGTTGTCAATTGTCTTTTGCAAACCACTGTTGATACCGTGTGGAGAGGTTTTTTTTCATGTAACTATGGTGTGTTCGTTTGAACCTGTGGATATGATTGCTTTTGTTGTGTATTATAAAACAATAACAATTTTGAATAAGAAATTTCACAACTCTCCTGCAGTCACTTGTTTTCTTTTTCCTGACTGAATTGGAAAACTGTGGCGCTTTTGTTTTTTTTTTTGCTTTAATCTGAATCATGTCAATTCTTTCGGGGATTTGCAGCTTTTTTCACCCATAGAAAGCAATGAGAGAGCGAAAATAAAAAAGCGCAACAGGGCTTTTGTTGTGTATTTTAAACAACTTTGCTAAATAAAATTAGCTTTATTAAACATGTACTGTAGACAAAGCACACGCACTCCGCACTGAAAACCGCTGCTAAAAACAACAACAAAAACGCCACAAAAATGCTTAAAAACAGGCATTTTAAACACAATGTGGCAAAAACGATGCATGTGAGCATAAGCAAAGACTTATTATTGCGGCAAAGCTTTTGTAGTATCACCTTATTGTTGTAAATGCAATTTCCTAAAATAATCATTCTTCCTGTGGTAATCAGTTATTAGCTTCTGTTCACAGTTGCATTGTGGCTCCAGCTTATAACCAAAGCCACACTACTGACTAATGACAGAATCTGCCGACTGTCCCATCATTCCAAAGTCAGAGCCTTATTATAGTGAGCTGGGCTCTACATATGGAAAGCAGCTCTCCATCACCTTCATCTTGTGTTACCCATTATTAGCATTATTTCACTAACTATGTAACATTCATACAAATTCACACATATTATACACATACACACAGACATATACATCACAGACACACAATTCCTTTAAACAGAAATGAAACCCCTACCAGCATCAGATGGCCGTAAAAAGTCTGTGTCGCACGTAAAAAACGTCTGGTGGTCCTGTGCAGACAGATTCATGTCATAATATGTGAGCGGTTCTTTTCCAGTTACCCAAGTATACCTGAAAAACATGACAACGATGAAAACAGAAGACACAAGAGATTATATGACAATTATTACAACGGGGAGGAAAGAAAATGTCCATTCAAGCACTTACTAGGAGGAAACAGTCACTAGCTTATACAGTATAGTCTACACTAACCGTCCTTATTAACAGCTGAAGTCACAAAGTGGACACAAGTCATGTAACCACCAATCTTATTGCATACAATCAGATCTGCCTCCATCCATCACCTAAGAAGTCTGATATACCATATTGCTCTTCTCATGGCAATCACCTCGATTTTAGCATTAATATGTTTCACTCATTATTTCTAGATATAGAGAAGCCATACACTTGTATAGGCATAGCATGCTGATGGACATCCGTCACACAATTGTTCTTTATGAGGGGGTGGATGTTTAGGTTTAGACTTTTGAACAGATCAGACTTCTATATTGTGGCTTCTGGTCAGGCCTATAGTGTCAGACCAGGATCACTAGGCCTGCCTGCATCCCTTCAAACATTATAAATGTGGAGTATTGGTTGAAAAGTAGCCAAAATAAGCCGGCGCCTAATTCATATAGAAGCTCCTCATTGCCTGCACATGGGGCCTTCAGGGTGATAAGTGCAGTCATGGATGTTTATCAGTATTTTGGACATAAGGACTTCTGTATACAATATGACTGGGGTTTCAACCTGCCTGAATCATCAAGTATGCATTTTTTTTGTGGGAGAAAACTATATACTGTATGTCAGGAACATTTTCTATCATAACAAAAAAACTGCACGGTATACCACTGTATAAACATATATAAGTCACACACAGGCTTTGTTTTGTTTGATGCTTCTTCAAAGAATAGAGAAGTCAACTATACTACACAGAAATATATACAATACTGTAAAAAAATGTTAGGTAAATATGTTTGGACTACAAACCCCATATACAGCTTTGATGTGACAAAAACAAAGCCTTAACCTTGGTGTCTTAAAGGTGCACTATAGGCGGTAGCCTAGCGCTTATTCCCCACCAGGCTTTGCACAAGCCACTCTGTTTAACAGATCCCAGAGGAATCCATGCTTTCATCCTGTAATCCCTATACAGGGATCTGGACTTATGCAGGGCACCCGGGGTTATGGGCACAGAGGGGCTGCTGGCCAGTGGAGCGATCTGGCAGCAAGAAGGGTTGTCAAAGTCAGGAAACAAAATAAGGAAACTGTCAAGTAGTTAAAATATAAGCCGAGATCAGGAACTAAAACCCAGAAGAATAAAGAGGCAAGAGCAAATCCAACCAGCAACCCAGGGTAAGTACTACTATAACTGCCAACACTGACAGGCTACATAAGGTTTAAATAGAGTGTGGCCCTGCCCAAGTCTCATGGTAAGGAGCTAATTAGATTTAAGTATTAACCCAAAAGCTTCATGCCTGGATGGCACCACAAGTCCCAAAAATCACTTAAGTTTGTACCAGCTCGCGTTCTTAATGAAAAAAATCAAAAATGTTGGAAATTGCTCTGAAACCATCTTTTTTGACACTAGTTTCCAGTCTACCCTAAATAAAGTAGTTTCAAGAATGTGCGCAAAACTTGTTTTCACGCCATTTCTCAATGGAGCGATTTATCATCTCTTATTACATGTCCACCACTGACTTGCTAGTGATATCCAGACAGCGAGTGCTGGAACAAATTAGCAGCTAAGAGCATAGATTAGCTCACACTGGGCAATACAATGAGTTACACCGCCACACTTGTCAGCGTGAACAGTTCTAACATGCACAATTTATTAAAATGCAACAAAGTGGATGAAAACCCTTCTCATCGGGCAGCAAGAGCCCACCGCTGCAAAGTACGTGGGGAGCTCGAGTTACAGTAAGGCTGGAATCACAGGCAGATTCTGAGCACAGCCATGGAAAAGGATATTATAGAAAGGAAATACTGACAGCTCTCACTTTCTGCATCTCCTCCTACACAAAGGTGAGTGATGTCAGCGTATGGGCCGCTTCGCACACAGCGGGATATTTGACATATTCCACGCCAGTGAAATAAGATGCTCCGAATTTATCAAGAGGCGTGTGTGTCCCCTTACTAATTCTGGCCTATCTTTGGCGGTCAGAATTATAGATCCACGCCTGCTATGGGGAGGCAACAGGGTGGATAAAAATCATGATTTTTTAAAAAAAATCAAAAAAATCGGATTTTTTTGATTTAAATCGGATTTTTTTGATTTAAATCGGATTTTTTAATCAAGTTGTACACAAGCAAAACTTTGTCTTTTTGCAAATCAAATTATTTTACACAAATAAAAATATTAAAACAGTTGATGATTATGAAACCTAATAATTTTTATTTGCACTATTAAACAATCAGAATTGAACTACAGAGAGTTAAGGGCCCGTCTCACATAGCGATATCGCTACCGAGATCGGTGCTGAGTCACTAGTTTTGTGACGCAGCAGCGAGCTCACCAGCGATATCGCTGTGTGTGACATTCAGCGACGATCAGCCCCCCTGCCGGGTATCGCTGATCGTCGCTGAAATGTCAGGACCTTTTTTTGATCGCTGGTTTCCCGCTGACAGGCACGCATCGCTGCGTGTGACAGGCGGGAGACCAGCGATCCGCTGGTAACCAAGGTACACAGCGGGTTTGCAGGCGCGGGGCTGTGCCTAGAAACCCGCTGTGTACCTTGGATACCAGCGCCCTGATGCAGGGAGCTGGTATCCAAGGTACACTGCGGGTAACTAAGCGATGTTACCCGCAGTGTCGCTGTCCCAGATCGCTGCCTGAGCTGCCTGTTTGGCAGCTCAGCAGCGATCATGTAGCTATACACCAGCGATCCTGACAAGTGCATATCGTTGTCGGGATCGCTGGTGTATCGTTATGTGAGACCCAGCCTTAAGTACTTTTTAACAATAGCCTATCTCTAACGTTTGAAGTAAGCAAACATCTTCAGTGAATAAATCAGTCCTTTAAGCCTACTGTTTATTTAGGACTTTTAATAGGAAAACTAGTTGTCCTGCTTTAGCAGTTCCTAAGCGGTTTCAGACTGTTGTGTGCACAAAACCAAATGAAGAAAACAATCTCTCTACTCCTGCCGATGAAGCCGATGCAGTCAGTAGCTGAGTAGCTACATTTATTATCTTCGCTGGAAGAACAAGTGATTGCGACTTCCACCAGTCCAGTGGTTTTAGTTCATTAACGACGTTATCTGCAAACATGTATTTTTGAAATGGTGCAGATTCACACTTCAATTTCAGCACAGTTGCCACAATGTCATGGTTAGTATTGGCGAGCCACTCCACTGCAGAGTTGATTTCCGCCTCAGATAGTTTTTTCCCTCTGTAGATGGGATGCAAGATATTGGCTAAATAGTGTTCTTCTTTTAATGCTTGGTCCTTGCGGTGGTGTATTGCAACCTTTACATTGTTTGAGAGGTTCAAGCGATCTAGTGAACCTTCTAAATCTTTCCAAACTTCTGTGGCATCAGCTATGGTTGCAGTATCTTTCTGCATTTTATCCAACGCAATAGATATTGGCTTTAACCTTTCCAAAAGGTCCTCGGCATTTCTCTTCACACCAAGATTTAATACTTTGCTTCGTATGTTAGCATCAATTTTATCCCGATGTGTTTCGCAAATGGACACTAATTTTGACCAGTTGTTAATAAACAGTTCCAAGCATTCAGCCAAGGTATTCCATCTAACATCTTCTGGTAGAACCAACTTCAGTCCTCCCATTTCCTTGTAGGTTGCATGTGCAAAATGATTATTGCGGAAATATTTAACAATTTCTACAACATGTTCCTTGACACCCGAAATATGCAGGTCTTTTGCCAAAAGATGCAACAAATGGGCAGAACAACCGTATGTAATGACATTTGTGTCATCCTCATGTGCCAGTTCCGCTCGCATTTTTGCCACATTGCTTGCGTTATCAGTAACTAAGCTCCTTACTTTACATCCAAACTGTTCTTGGCATTGGTGAATTGAGTTCTTAGCAATTTCAAGTAAATATTTAGCAGTATGTGAATTTCCAGATGTGTCGATTGTGTCTGTAAGGTAAGTTTCACCATCTTCTGTTGTGACACAAGTGCAAATTATGGGGTCGTTGTGGATGTTGCTCCAACCATCCAAGCTCATGTTAACAACTTTGTCTTTCAAATATTTTGTACAAGCCGCTCTTTCTTTGTCGTATACAGCCTGAAGATGTTTTCCTGAGATATCAAATCTACTTGGTGGTTTGTAGCCTGGTCTTATTCCTTCGATCATTTGTACAAACAATGGGTGTTCAACTAGTCGGAAAGAAGAATTGGTTGCAAATATGAATTTAGCAATTAATTCATCAAAATGTTCTTTCTGGCTCGTCGTAGTCTTTAAGAGGAATTTTTTTACACTTTGCACGCAAAGTTTTTTGTTGGGCTGCTTTGTTGAAGTTGTACCCAGATATTGATTGTCACGTGCAGCACAAGCCATATTTGACCCTGAAAGCACAGTAATTAAAAATATAATTCCGACTGCGTATTTGAAGAAATATAACGAAAATATTTTGAAACAAACTTTTTGAACAATGTAATGGTCCTCGTCCTATAAGGGCTGTCTCAAAAGTTATGCTACTCAAGTTTCCGGTGAAGTTGCTGTAATACTAGTAATATCAGAGCAACTGAAAAAAATTATGTCACAAAAGTTTTAAAAATGTTTTTTTAAAAAAATGGTCAATTTGGCAGACTTCAAAAGTGAATTGTAGCCTACAATAAAAAAAAAATAGGCGTATACACACTCTTTTATTTTTACTTAACGTTAATCTTCTGTGAAATATTGCCTTAACATAAATTTAAATTCTATACTCCAGAACTAGTGCTAGAAATTTTTCTTTTCATAGACTTTAACCATCCCAGTAAAACGTCTGTTAAAATAGGTTGTAATTGCCAGACTTACCACTAGTGCTAGGGTCCTGGTGCATAAGAAGCTGTGGGGGTTCATTGACATTAGTTGTATCACTATCAACATCTTCATTTCCCTTCTGGTTGCAGTTTTCATAATGTGATTTCAAAAGGCAAACAAGTCCTTGGATATCCTTTTGACAGTATTTGCACTTTGCTCTCCCACCTTTCTTTCCAAGCTCTGCTGGCATCTCAATAAAATGAACCCAAATAGGGTCTCTCTTACGACCTGCCATGGCTCACGCAGATCACTTCTGAAGTTTGATTGTTACTACAGCCAAGTACTGCTGACTGACTATCCAACAAGTTTGGGCATGTCAACTGAATGGAAAAAGAAACTGAAACCAAGCTACAGAAAGTGAAACCAAGCTAGAAGTGTGGAGTTAATTGAACAATGATTGAAAGTTTTAGATTTTAATCGTGATTTATATTAAAAAAATCTTTTGATTTAAATCAGTGATTTAAATCATGATTAAAATCACGATTTAAATCGATCTGATTTAAATAGAAAAAAATCATTTGATTTAAATCATGATTTAAATCGTTGATTTAAATCGGCGTGATTTAAATCAATCCACCCTGGGAGGCAATGATGTGCACTATAATTTATGCTAATTTTTGTCATAAATTATAGTAATCTGGTAGACAGTGATTGGCCATGCGCTTCCAGGTGAGCTCCACCCTTTTAGTAGCAATTTTTTTAAAGATATAGTGTAAAAAGTTGACTTTGTTTTTGCGTAAAAAAAAAAAAAACAACACACTGTGAATAAAAGTTTGTTTCATAGTCTTAAGCTTGAAGGTAGACTTATACTGCAACCTTTACCCTAATACACTGATCCAGAGGAAGGCTAAAATCCAATGGGGCAGACACTAATAGCTCCATATTAGGGGAAAAAAATCTTCTCATCTCCACACACGGCAATCAGACTAGTTCTCTGGATCAGCGTCCCATCACAGAATTTAGTGCCGATGACCTACCATATTGTATTTATCAAGAAAGGCATCCAGACCCCTCTTGAATGTTAGTGGTAAATAAACCATTATAACATCACGTGGCAGAGTGCCATAGTCTCACTGCTCTTACAGTAAAGCATCTGCGTCTGAGATTAGGATAAAACCTTCTTTCCTCTAGTCGTAGAGGATACCCCCTTGCCCCTGTTGCAGACCTAAGTGTAAAAAGCTATTGATCGTGACATTTAGAGGGTTAAACAACCAGGGGCTGGTTCTGAAACCTTCTCTGCCTGTTACAGCAGGAGCTCAGCTGGCAGTTACGCCGAGCTCTTGGCGGACATCGTGCAGGACCAGCTCCTGTGCCCACATAGCTACCATGACGTTCCTGTATGTCCCCATGCCGGGAGCACCTTTGGTCAGAGTTTCATCTGTTTTTCTCATATGAAGAAAAAAACTGATGGAGGATTCTCAAGCTTCTCCTATCAAACAGTCTGTGAAAAACGGATAACACACAGATGGCATCTGAGCGCTGCCTGATTTTTTTCACAGTCCCATAGACTTGCATAGGCTAGTTTGACCTGACACTCAGATCAATATCAGACAATTCTCTGTTCTTTTGTGAACAAAAAAATGGGACATGTGAACTATCCCATAGCACTCAGACCTTTAATAATCTATCAGTGAAAAACATGGAAAGCAATCATTCCAGAAAGACTGACGTGTGAACGACCCCTTACTCATTCAGCAGCCAGCAGGGAAAGCCTGTAAAAGCTAAATGATGCAAAATTTAAAATTTCTAATTAAATCCAATTGCAAAAACTAATTTTGGCCAAAAATACTTTTATTTCAGTAAAAAAAAGTCCCCAATGAAGTCCATATATTTAATGAATTGTACTGTATACCAAAAAAACCGAGCACAATCAATATGCACTAGTCACATCTACATTTACAGTGCTTAACCATAGTCTGACATCCATTGTGAGTCATCTTATAACATAGATTGCACCCGGTAACTATGTGGCTAGCCTGGAAATCCAGTGGAATTCTGTGGTCCATTCAAGCACCGCTTAGGATACCCAGACTTACAACTGGTACTCATTTTCAGCACTGTTGAGTGAATTTACATGAAAGGAGCTTTAGTGGTTAAATAAGGCACTGTCTCACAGTTAATCAAGCAGCCAGTGTAAAAAAATACTGACTTCAGACAAACCATGGAGTTATGCAGGGAGGAAAGTAGAAGATTCACCTAACATGACCCCTTACTGAACACATCTTCTGTATATATGCTACAATATACATATACAGTATATTAATGCACTCATCTATCAAAACTGGCTCAAAGATAGTGTTCTGTTTTTTTCAGGGCAGTTTAGACACAAATTTGGGTGTCCTTCATTTATTGCTCATTGATTTACATATATCCTGCATTGATGTCCAGAGAAGACGGATTTTGGTAAGAACTTACCTGTAAAATCCTTTTCAGCGAAGAAGGAAGGGAGACACACTAGTCATTACTAGTGGGTAGGCGGAGCCCAGATGGGATAGACACCTCAGATTAAAAAGAGTGTTGACCGGCCCCTCCAGCTCGGGCTCCTCCTACTCCAGCTCTCCAGTCGTACACAAGCTAAGGAAGAGCAAATATCACCAGCGGAGCAACATAACCCCTTCTGAAGGACTTCAGAGAAAAGACAAGAATACAGGTTATGCATGCAACAGGAAAAAACCACACAGTTCCAGGTACTACTCACTGAACCTGACTGCGGCGATGAGCTGGCGATGCTGGAACAGAGCCTTAGCGCGCCGACCTCAGCCCAGATAATCGCTATCAGAGAAGGGTCACGCCGCATCTGAAAACACAACAACACACTTCTGCCATGGGAGGGATGTGTGTCTCCCTTCCTTCTTCGCTGAAAAGGATTTTACAGGTAAGTTCTTACCAAAATCCGTCTTTCAGCAGCAGATGAAGGAAGGGAGACACACTAGTCATTACTAGTGGGACGTCCCAAAGCAGTCCAAAAATAAGGGTGGGCAAAAAAACCAACAGAGGCAGATACCCAACAACCTAAATAAATGCGCAACTAGCGCTAAATACAAGTTAACGGAAAAACTCTAAACTGCAGCCGCCTGTAGGACCCTTCGTCCTAAGGCCGCATCAGCGGAAGCACTGACGTCCACCTTATAAAATTTTGTAAACGTGTGGACGGAGCGCCAGGTCGCCGCCCGGCAGAGCTGAGCTGCCGAGGCCCCTTAATGAAAGGCCCATGATGAACCCACAGCTCTCGTTGAGTGAGCTCGAATCTTAACCGGGCAAGGTTCGCCCTTAAGTCGGTAAGCCTCTAAAATGGCCGACCGAATCCAACGAGCTATAGTGTCCTTGGAAGCTCGTTGACCACGCCGATGACCTGCTGGAATCACAAACAGAGAGTCCGACTTCCGAAAACTTTGAGTAATAGACAAATAGAACTTCAAAGCCCGCACCAGATCCAATGTGTGCAAGGCCCGTTCCTTTGCATTCCTCGGCACCGGACAGAGCGAGGGCAACACAATATCCTGGTTAACATGAAATTGTGACACAACCTTAGGTAGGAAGTCGCCCCGTGTGCGAAGCACTACGCGATCCGGGTGATACTCCAGGAAGGGAGGCGAACAAGAAAGAGCCGCCGACTCAGAAACCCTTCTCAAAGAGGTGACTGCCACAAGGAAGGCAACGTTCCAAGAAAGCAAGGAAAGGTTAACAGAGTCCATAGGCTCAAAAGGTCCATGTTGAAGAGCCTCCAAAACAAGATTGAGCTGCCAAGGAGACACAGGCGCCTTCCGTGGCGGAAACTGACGGGTTACTCCGCGAAAAAAGGAACGTACGTCCCTACGCGAAGCGATAGCCTTCCGAAATAGCAAGGACAGAGCAGAAACCTGACCCTTCAGGGTGCTAACTGCCAAACCCTTGTCCAGCCCGAATTGCAGAAAAGCCAACAAATTGGGAATGGAAAAAATCCTCGGGTTCCTGGAAGAACCCAAACACCACGAAAAGAAGGCTTCCCAAGTCTTGTGGTAAATCCTAGTAGTAGCCGGACCTCTGGCAGCTCGCAAAGTGGCAATGACTTTGGCTGAAAAACCTCGACGGGTCAAAATTTCGGTCTCAAGAGCCACGCCGTCAAACGCAGAGACTTCAGGTCCGGATGACGAACGGGCCCTTGGGTTAACAGGTCCGGGCGAAGAGGAAATGGAGGCGCTGCCAGAAGCGACACCAGTGTCGAGAACCACGTCCTCCTTGGCCAATCTGGGGCTATCAACATAGCCGGGATTCTCTCCAGCCTGATCCGACGCAACACCAGAGGAAGTAAGGATATCGGCGGGAACACATAGATCAGCTCGAAATGGTCCAACAGAGCCACCAGAGCATCCACTGCCACAGCCTTCGGGTCCTTGTACCTGGACATGAAAGTCGGTAACTTGGCATTGAACCTGGATGCCATCAAATCCACTTGGGGAGTTCCCCAACGGGAGCACAGCAGTGCAAAAATTTCCGGATGAAGACTCCATTCTCCGGGATCCATCCTCTCGCGACTGAGAAAGTCCGCCGTGATATTCTGAACTCCTGGAATGTGGATCGCAGAGATGGCCGGCACTCTGGTCTCTGCCCATACCAGGATCCGAGATACCTCCACCATGAGCCTGGAACTCCGTGTCCCGCCTTGATGGTTGATATATGCGACCGCCGTCGCATTGTCTGTCTGCACTCGGACTGGCCGACCGCTTAAAGGGACCGTCCAGTGTTGGAGGCAAAGGAAAATCGCCCTCAATTCCAGGATGCTGATCGGCAAGACAGACTCTTCCGACGACCATACTCCCTGAATCCAGAGATCGTTCCAGACACCCCCCCAGCCCGTCAGGCTGGCATCGGTGGTTATGACCGACCACTTCGGAGGAAGGAAAGACTTCCCCAGGGATAACGCTTCTGGATGTAACCACCATCCTAGCGACTCTCGTACCCTGTGAGAGATGATGACCCTGCAATCCAGCGAAGCCTGCGATCGATCCCAACGGCTCAGAATGAACCTTTGGAGGGCCCTGGAATGAAACTGGGCAAACGGGAGTGCCTCCATGGACGCCACCATCAAACCCAGAAGGCGCATACAGCTTCGAAGGGACATTGCTGTCGAAGATTTCATAACCTGTGCATGTCGAAGGAGACATGCTTGCTTGTCTGGAGACAGAGACACCACTGCTCGAACCGTGTCGAAATGCATCCCCAAAAACAGGATTGACTGCGACGGTTCCAGAGACGACTTCTCCCAATTGACCAGCCACCCGAAGTACTCCAGGAGCTGAAGGGATAGATTGCGAGCAGTCATCGCCTCCTCCTTTGAAGACGCCACAATCAGAAGGTCGTCCAGATAGGGAAGAATCGTAACCCCCTGCCTTCGAAGAATCGCCATGAGTGGCGCCAGAATTTTTGTAAAAACTCTGGGCGCTGAGGCCAACCCGAATGGCAAAGCCACAAACTGGTAATGGTCCTGACCTATGGCAAAACGAAGGAAGCATTGGTGGGCCCTTCCGATTGGAACGTGCAAATAAGCGTCGCGAATGTCGATTGACACCAAAAAATCGCTCTGCGACAAGGCTGCCACAACGGAGCGAAGCGACTCCATGCGGAATTTCCGGGTGTGGACATGCCGATTCAATCTTTTGAGATCCAGGATGGGGAAATTTGCCCTCCTTTTTGGGGACCACAAAGAGGTTGGAATAAAACCCTCTTCCCCGATCCTCTGGCGGAACCGGTACCACCACACCCTTCTGCAGAAGAGAATCGACCTCTCGTAGTAGAGCGGCAAACAGCTCGGGCTCTGACGGAATGCGAGATTGGCAAAAGCTGTCTGGGGGTCGAGAAGAAAACTCTATGAAGTAACCTGCCGACACAACCCGCGTCACCCAGGCGTCTGAAACGCGGGACACCCAAGTCATTTCGAATTGAATCAGGCGACCCCCCACTCGAGAGCCCTCGAGTGGAACCCTGGCGTCAGTCCGCCTTAGCGGGCTTTTTGTCCGCTTCCCGCTTGTCGTGACGGAAACTCTGTTTCCAGGGAGTGCGGGATTTCTGAGCGGTCTTTTTTCCCGAAAAAGAGGGACGACCCGATCCCCAAGAGGGCTGACCGAACCGTCCCCTGGGCCGAAAGGACCGCCGACCACTACCGGTACTAGGCCTGCCAGACGCAGAAGCCACAGCTCTTCTCTGCGGTAAAGCCGTTTCTTTTGCCTTTGCCTTGGCAATCAGCTCCGTGAGGTCAGATCCAAACAGCTGACCACCCTTGTAAGCTAAAGAAAGCAAACCTTGCTTGGAAACCACGTCCCCGGTCCACTGTCTAAGCCACAGAGCTCTTCTGACTGTGACCGCCGAGGATTGTGTCCTGGACAGCAGTGACACAGTGTCCAGACCTGCATCATAGCCATATCGGACTGCATTTTCCAAAAAATTGAGAAGCCCCTCTACCTCGGATAAAGGGGATCCATTTTGCCAGGCCGTCCTTAGACGGTCCAACCAGCTCAGGGAAGCTTTACAAGCACACATGGATCCTAGTACTGCTCTGAATCCATGACCTGCGGCCTCGTAGATGGATTTTGCCGCCATCTCCGTTTTTCTGTCCAGCGGGTCCTGCAGACTCGCCTTCCCTTTAACAGGAAGTAATGAAGATTTGCTAAGCTGAGATAAAGGGACATCCACTTCAGGAGAAGGAATCCAATTATCAATCAACTCCGTAGCACACGGATACAGTGTCTCAAAAAGCCGTGTCCCCTGAAAACGTTTGTCTGGACACAGACGCTCCTTCTCCACTGCCTTACTAAGCTCATCCAGGGATGGTAAGGTCGAACGCGACTTATGCGACTCCTGAAACATCCGGGCCGACTTACCAGGACGTGAAGTTACTTCCTCCGGTAACTGTAACGCCTCCCTCATAGCTTCAATAAAAGCTTCTGCACGGCCCGAAAAAGAGACAGAGTGTCCCTGCCGATCCTCCTTATCCGAATCGGACATCTCTCCATCCGAACTTGAAGGGGAACCCTCCATACCAGAGATCTCCGAATCGCTACGCGGGAAGGAAGGCACCGGCCTGTGTCGCTTCCTGCCATGAGAAGATCTGGCTGACATCCAATAACCTATAAGGTCAGACAGGCCATCAATAGAACGAGTGAGGGCCTCCATTTTGACATCACTGAGACCTCCGACTGCTGCGCTTGACGCCGTCGAGGTCTGCGTGTCAGAAACGCGAGACTGATCCTGTAGCGGATCTGGGAGACGGTCCGCACCTCCTGGACCCTGATCTGACATGTCCTCACACCGTATATGTCAGGTTAAACCTGTCAGTAACTAGAACAGTGTGGTTTCTTAAAGAAGAAAAACGAACGCTGAAGGGTTAAAGCTCTTAAAGAGAGAGCTACCCCAGCTGTCCCCCAATTAAGGGTTAACCGCCTAAGAAGGGGTTAATTTCACAGACTCCCCACAACCTCTGTTAATGTAAAAGGTGTGCGAGTCCCAGGTGCCTCTTATGAGGTAGCAGGTGTAGAAAGTACAGTCCTCAAGGTATGCCACACTAAACAAAAAACGCCAACAGGATCTCTAAAATATTGCGCTGTTTTGCACATCGCAATGACCGCCAGACGCAAGGAGATCGCTAACCGCTTATGCGACGTTAACGAGATCGTCCAGTGTGGCAGTTACTAGCGACTTACAACGATCACAAAAACTATCGCAGTAATTGCGTCGTTATCGTGAACTTTAGCGGGCGTTCCGTGTGGCAGTACCCCGGGAGGGTGCCTGCGCTGTGGGGGTGAAGGGGTCAAGCTTCTGCCCTCAGGAAGGTAGAAGCGACTCACCCAGCTGGCCGCGGTGCTGTTCTCTTCGGTTAGTACGGGAGGAGCGGAGAGTGAGGAGCCCGAGACTAGCAATGGCCGCCGCGCTGAAGGAGAGAGCCGGAAGAGAAGAGGCAGAGGGAATCTCGCGCTCAGAGTCGCTTCCTGCCCGGGAAAGCGTGAAGCCACGCCCCCCGCCGGCTTCAAAAAAAGCGCGGGACTCCTCCGTTCTCCGCTCCTGCCCCGTTCCCATGTCCTGCAGGCATCCACCTGCGGACAAAAAAACACACAGTCACCAATCATGTACATGTAGCAGCGGCTGCCGCAGCAGTCGCTGAAGCACTCATACACATCAATGCAGAGTACTCACCCAGCCGAGCACCACAGGGACCCCCAGGGATTTGTGGCGCTATGCCCATCGCTTCCCCCCAGGGCGGGGAACGCAGTGACCCCAGAAGCGCGGTTTGTGTCCCCGCCAGGGAAGCCATCCTCATCCCCCAGGGCCGGCAGGGTTCTGCAGGGACCACCTTACAGGGTAATACAGATCCGCCAAGGGAGACGTGGGGGTCCAGCAGCGCTGAGACCCCTGAGACCTCTAGACCATGAGTCCAAGTCTCTGTCCGATAAATATAAAAAATTCTTCTGAGGAGCTGCTTCAGCAGCGACTATCCTCTGAGACCTCAAATTTTAGACTGGAGAGCTGGAGTAGGAGGATCCCGAGCTGGAGGAGCCGGTCAACACTCTTTTTAATCTGAGGTGTCTATCCCATCTGGGCTCCGCCTACCCACTAGTAATGACTAGTGTGTCTCCCTTCCTTCATCTGCTGCTGAAATATTACCACTCCTGTCAGCCCTTGACTCTGTTCACTAACCCAGTCCACGGCTTTGCTAGTTTTATTTGTATGGTCAATCTTGGACTTTGCCAGTCAGTCAGGATCATGTGTGGAACTAATCCTGTGTGGCCTTCATCATGTAGTTCACATGGCAGCCCATCCTAGTCATGTGCCAAGACGGGCTGCAGTCTGAAGAAACACAGCTCCCAAAACCTGACTCTCAACTGACAAAAAACTAGAATCGCAGGCACACTAAGCACACACAACAATGAGCTCCTGGAGAAGGGCTGTGACAGGAGACAAAATAAATCTAGTCAGCTGACTGCGCTCAAAGGATTTTTTTTCTCCAGCTTCAGTTCTCCATGTGCAGTCAAACATCAGCCGAGTAAAAGATTTATATCTTCTCCTGTCAAAGCCCTTCTCCAGCACCTCACTGATATGCTTAAGACACTGTGTTTTATTAGGCTGCAATCCATCCTGACACGTGACTAGTATGGATAGCAGTTTGAATTATATGATGTAGAAATTTTATTACATTCTTGGAAAACCTCTTTAAGCTTAATTTGTTACATACATGGTTAGAAAATTGTGGGTATGGAAAGTTAATCAACTATAAAAGATAACATGCCTTCCTTTCCTTCTTTTAAAGCTTAAAATCAAGAGACAAACAATAGAGACCAGGGCAGCAGCAGAGAGCCGCTGTGGGACCCAGCAAAGATATGACTTTATTTATTTTCTAATATCTACCAAATCTTATAGCCAAAAGTTTTCTGAAACTGGACAACTCCTTTAACATAAAAGCCCAATTTAAACTATAGATCATTTTCCAATAACCCATTCCCTTAATCTATCAAATGGTATTGCTGTGAATTCAGTCAGTGGGCTTACCGTGGGCAGGAGCTGTAGGAGCATGTGTGACGGAAAACTAGACATCATTATACTTCATATTACAAACCTGATTTTCTCTTTTTACTTTGGGATTTTCAATGTCTCCTTATACCAACTCATACTTGTGGGCACACAGTAGAGGCAGAGAAGGGCTAATGACCACACAATAAAACATGGAACATGCATGTAACCTTAGAAAAGCCATCATAAAAAGCTTAATTGTAACCATCTGAACAGACTCATTCATGCATCACATTAAGTTTCTTTATCTGGGCGGGCAAATGCGTGGAATGTAAAGCCAGCAGAGCATACACAGACAACTCAATAAACCCTAGAAATGTAGATGTCAGCAGGAACATCACTAATAGGTATGGTTTCCTGGCTGCTGGGATTTCTCTACACTTCACATGCTGCATAGAAGATTCATTTCTCCCTTCCCTAGAGTAACACTGAAAACACCACTTGATGTGTAGCAATAGGTGTCAAGTAATTACTCAAAAGATGGCAAAATATTTGGAGTTGAGAGTCCTCAGTGGTTGATACCTTTTAATGGCTAACTGAAAAGATGGTAACAAATTGCAAGCTTTCGAGACTACTCAGGTCTCTTCATCAGGAAAAGACTAATATAATTACTGTAAAATTACTGTATCAAAAGATGGCAGTGATGGCCACAGTAGCCAGCCTGATCAATGCTATAACTGCTGCGGAAAAAAGAAATGTAGAGCTGCTTGGTTGTTATGAAGTACCTATCTAATATCTTATCGCCCACTGTGTGCAGAAGTGTAATCTAGACCACGGAGAGTATACTATAGAAAAGACAATCACCTGTTGTACTCTGCTCCTCTGAAAAGATTAAGAGGGTTCCGCCATACTTTGCACTCTGAAAAGACAAGACACAGAAATAGTATATAGACACGCTAAATTTTTCGTTACACAGAAAAATGTATAAAAAAACTGGTTACTTATGGGAACATGTGTAACGCCAAAATATCCTGAACGTTAAGGAAATTGAAAAGAAAAATCATCTCTCCTGGCAAAAAAGGGGTTGATACAAGTTGGAACTCATCTCTTATCTATGGAACTAGCTGTAGGCTCGATGCTATCGCATCGGGAGGGCGGTAATGTCACAAGGGGGGCAGTCTGCAGCGTTGAGATTCTCTCCCCTCCATGTACTCACCCACCTATCCACTCTCTCTTTCCGGATGTGCTGACTTCTCACGTCTGTGCTCCCTTCTTTGACCTGTCTCTACCCCAAGTGCTATCCCCCTTGTCTGCTGTCTCTCTCCTTCCTGTGCTGTGTTCTCCCCTCATGTGCTGTCCCGTTTGAGCTGTCTCCCCCCTGTGCTCTGTGACAATACTGACATTACAGCAGGGAATCACAGAGGATTCATTTTGTGAGGTAAAATATTGTTTAAAAACAATCAGTGAAATATTTTACCTCACAAAATGAATCCTCTGTGATCCCCTGCTGTAATGTCAGTATTGTCTTTTGCTTCCTCCCCTGCCCAGGACATGCGATATGCTCCGTACACGGTCAGACACAGGCAATTTTTAAAATTAACTTTTGTTCATGGGAAAACCCCTTCAATGTGACCGGCTTCCTCTGCCTGTAGACACGTCGCGCATCTGCCGCCGGGATCAGCCGAATGATTCACAGCGTCTGCGCAGTAAATCAGGCCGCCGCCATCTTTGTGTATACAGTGTGAGTGTGTGGTGCGTACGGCATATACAGTGTGTGTGTGTGTGTGTGGTGCATACGGCGTACACAGTGTGTGTGTGTGTGTGCTGCGACGGTGTTCTGCTGGTGGTACCGCGCAAGAGGCTGGTACCACCAGCAGTTTCCATATTGAGACACCCATCACTTGGGTGTCCGAATATGGCGGTCGGTGAACTTCCGTCTCTTGGAATTCTGGGATACAGTGACATCTGGACAGAACAGGAAATGAAAACATTACAAGGCAATTATATAAATAGATA
This sequence comes from Oophaga sylvatica, assembly GCA_033576555.1. Classification (NCBI taxonomy): domain Eukaryota; kingdom Metazoa; phylum Chordata; class Amphibia; order Anura; family Dendrobatidae; genus Oophaga; species Oophaga sylvatica. The sequence goes on along the minus strand of JARQOD010000002.1, from coordinate 506,048,306 downwards.
AGGGATAACCTCAACCAGACCCTAGCTTTGAAGAGCCCAGTGTGAATGGAGCCAAAGAGGGGGGAATATTAAAAAAGCACTTCCATCAAAGTTTTTATCCTCTTAATAGATTGCAATCATCATATCATATAGCACTGTGTACTTACAATTGCTCATTTTGTCTTTGCACCCAGTTAATTCTTCTGTTTTCTCTGCTGTATGCAGAAACAGAAAGTCCATTTTCCCTGCAAGTCGCTGGCTGGGGTAGGAGGATCAGCGGGGTCAGAAGTTGAAGAGGGGAATGATAATTGCAGGGACAAGAGACTTCCTGGTTCTACATAGAGCAGAGAAAAGAGAAGAATTAGCTGGGTAAGAAGACAAAATGAGCAATTGTAAGTACACAGTGCTATATAATCCGATGATTGCAATATATTAAGAGAATGAAAATGTTGATTGGATTTGGAGTTTTTTTATACACTGTATCAGCCTGGACCACAGCTACATCTGTGATTTGGGTCCGATTTTAAATCGCCGCTGTAGCCATGACCCAGCTCGCGATATTCCGGGATAAGGTAGGAGTCAGGAGAGTCAGCTGCAACACATCTGCAGCTCTCACCTTAACCCTGATATTTCAGCCTGGGTAGGGACTGTAAGGCCACGTTCACACATTCAGAATTTCGTCAGTATTTTACATCAGTATTTGTGAGTGGTGCATATGTTTCTATTATACTTTTCCTCTGATTGTTTCCCTCCTGATTTTGCCTTACAAACATTGATGTAAAATACTGACCAAATACTGAACGTGTGAACGTGGCCTAAATCTGAGAATTGCAGAGATCTGAGCTGAAATATTGCTATAAAAAAGCAAAGATGTATCTCATCCTTTGTTAGTGAGTTACCAACATGTAAAAACTTATGAGATACAGTGGCTGATCACCGTTATTGGCACCCCTTCATTTTTTTTTTCCATAGACTGTACAGTATCTTCAGAAATAAATAGAAATGTTCCAAAGTTATATCCTCAGAATTTTTTAATTAGTGGTCCAAAGTAATACAACAGTAAAACATTGTTTTTCAACTTACATGTTGCAATTTCAAAGAAGAAACAGAATAAACTGCATGTGCAGCCTCCAAATGATGACAGCATCCAAATGTTTCCTGCAGCCATCTATAAGCTTCTTGCACTTCCCAGCTGGTATTTTCTCCCACTCTTCCTTTGCAGTTTGTTCAAGCTCTTGAATGCTTGCAGGGTTCTTTTCCCAATGACAGTTTTCAGCTCACCCCAAAGATTTTCAATGGGATTGAGGTCAGAACTCATTGATGGCCATTTTAAAACCTTCCATTTTTTCCTTTTCAACCAGTCCTGTGTACTTTTGGATGTGTGCTTTGGGTCATTGTCTTGCTGGACGACCCATGATCTTTGACACAAACCAAGTTTTCTTACGCTGGGCAGGACATTTTTCTCTAAAATCTCTTGACAATTCTCTGATTTCATTATTCCTATGATACAGTCACGGCCTCCAGTACCAAGTACAGCAAAACAATCCCATTGCATTATGGATCCTCCACCATGCGTAACTGTTGGTAGGGTGTTCTTTTCCTTATGAGCTTTATTGTGCCATTTGGAAACAAACTGTTGCTTTACATTGCCAAAAAGCTCTATTTTTGTTTCATCTGTCCACAAAACATTTTCCCAGAAGGATTATGGTTTGTCAATGTACTCTTTGGCAAAGATCAGTTGTTTCTTTTTATGTCTTTTCTTCAGCAATGGTTTCTTCCTTGGCCTTCGCCCATAAAGCTCTACTTGGTTTAGTATGTGGAGTATGGTACTTGTTGAAATCATGACACAAGACTGTTCCAAGGTTGGCCTTCGGGTCTTTGGATGTTTTATGTGGTGTTTTTTCCACCATTGGAAGACATATCTTGTCAATTTTCCGCTTTCCCCGACATCCAAGGAGGTTCTTGACGGTACTATGCTGGCAAACTCCTTAATAACATTGGAGATGGCCTTACACTCTTTGGAAGTCTTGTGTTTGCTATAATAGCAGTTCTTATTTAATAATACAGTTCCTTTGTCTTCACCATTGTGACAAAGGAACAGGGTCTACCATGTGGCTTTTTAAAACACTGAAGTCATCATTCATTGGATAACTGATGTCACATGGGCACCGATAATAACAGTTGATTCTCATTTGTGATTTACCACAGGCGAGTCAAAATGTGTTTCAATATTAATTTAATGTAAATGGTGCCAATACCACCGTCACAGCAAGCTTTATGTTTTTTTCTAGTTTTGTTTCACTTGACTCTTTTTTTTTTCAGGAGATATTCCACATTAATGTACTTAAGCTTCATGGGTGCCAATAACGATGAGCAGGACTCTAAGTCGTTGGCAGGAAAAGGGTTAATGTGTTTTCTTTATTAGATGCCAAAAATAATTTCTGCAACTAGGTTTCATTCAAGACTTTGCAGTGTTTGGCTTTTCTAGGCTCTTTGTTTCCCTGTACATTGCTGGCATCACAATGAGTCAACTGAGAATCCATTAGTGGGCCACTCTGATGGGGAATTTCTAACTCTCTTATCTGTCTTTTACCGCACTCCTCTCAGCTGATGACCGCTTCAAAGTTCAGATAGACCTTCTCGTCATAACTTGGTACAGAATAATTCATAAAAAGACTATTCCTAGTCAGATCCACTCATCGGCAGTTTCTCAGTAAACTCATTTTGCAGCCACGAACACGCCAGGAAACAGAAAGCCTGAGAAGACCACAAATTACAACATTTTTAAAGAGACTCAAATGCAAAAATTATTTGAGCCCAAAATACATGCATTTAAGTTTAGAAAAAAATGCCCCAAGGGGGTCCATATCATTTACAAAAGGCTCTGTGTGTTCAGTCATCCTGGAGCTACACAGAAATCTGTCATTTCAACATCTATAATAGCCTGTTTAAAGTGAATGTCCACCTGAACAACTGTTTTTTTCTTTTTTCAGCCTACGTACAAAAATTCTGACCAGTTTATTTTTCACAATATTTCTAAGGGTCAGCAGACATTTGTGTATTGATTTACAGCACCAAATGACAAGTACAGACCAGGCATTAAAGACTTTGTCCTGCTGTAAAGGAACCGGTCATCTGATTCATGCACCCTGTCAATGAATCAGGAGCGTCTGACTGCAGCATGTCTCCTTATCAAAACCGGAGTGAAACCGCTGGTCTTGATGAATCAGGGCCTCTATCTTTTCTCACAAGTGGCATTGTGGGTTACAAATAATCTAGTAATAGAGAATATATAACTTGTGAAGAAAGGTTGAACTTGAAGGATGATATTTACTATGAATGGATATCCCCACCTTAGACATATAGTCTATGTACCATAAAGGTCTGATGGGGCCCATCTCCAGAATGGGGATACAGCATATACGTTTTAAAAGAACCTATATTTTTATGCTACTTATATTCTCTAAAGCAAAGTTATCATGAATCGGCATTTACTTCATTTATGTGTCGATGTCTCGAGGAGCAGGAGACATGATGATTGCCAGCTAAGCAACACTGAGTCAACACTTCACCCTACACCCGTGACCCCAGATGGAAACTAGACTGTAGAGCTTCTGCTTTTCAGGGCCAGCAAGTCTACGCACTCTATTCTGTAATACCAATGACATCATGGCTTCATGTTCCATCCATCTGTGGGATGTGAACAGGATGCGTGAGGAAATGCACGTGCTGGTATCGGTCACTGATGGTCACCTGACAGAGTTTGTCTAGTCTCATGGTCTCCAGAATTGGGAAAGAAACCGTCCGCGGAGGCTCCAGGATCGATCCCTCCCATCCAAGGACGTAAGTGGTTTACAGACACTTGCTCGATGAAAGATGTGCCGTATTTCCGGAAGTAACACCATTCAAAAATCTAAAACACAAAAGACACACATTACTACATACATACTACACTGCATAGCTGATATATAAGAGTGGACATCAGATATATGTATGTACATACATACATACACATTTTCATAGTGGTGGCTTCAGAGCGGGAATCGCCAACAAAAGCGTTTTCGAAGCCTGAAGCGGTTTAAAGAGGCGACAAAAGATGGAAACAAGTCGTTTTAACAAGTTTATTCTTTTTGCCATTTACTTAGCACTTTTTCTGATGGGTTTCAGGCAGAATGTACCTGAAAAATACCATGTGCACATACTCTAAAAATGGAAAGGGGAGATTTATTAAAAGTTATTGCTTTGAAATCCTTTGAAAAATTGCACATTTATTATGTGGAACATGTCTTAAAAAAATCAGAATATTATTTGTTTACAAATAGTTTGTAAATCAATTTTCCGATTGATTTTTGCATGGCAACTTTCATTGGTCATTTTTGGATTGATATCATTTGGTGGTATATACAATTTTTTTATTGCATTTTTTATAGAACTGCGGAGCCTGAAAAACAACACTTGTGGCATTTTGATTTATATTCTTTACACTGGTTATCATATGTGCTAATTAATTTTAGAGACCAAACTTTTACGGACGCGACGAAACCCAATGTGTTTATTTTTTTTTAACTTCTCTATTGTTGGATTGGGGAAAGGGGGTCGATTCACACTTTAATGCTTTGCTTTTTTAACATTTTCACAACATTTTTATATCTTTTCACTTGTTAGCTCTTCTAGGGAACTTGAACCTACGTTTGCTTGATCGTTTGTACTAGATACTGCAATACCACAGTGTATAGTAAAAGTCACATTGTCCTAGGAAGCCCAGTCCATCTGAATGGGACTACAAAGATGGCGGCGACCTGGCCTCTAGGTGGTCCACAGCCGCCATGGCAACCCATTATCATCTTGCGTCACAGGGGGCGGATGATAAAATGATCATCCAAGATATGTCACTGTAACAAATTTGACGGTCTTAATAAATCAAGACTCTCTAAAGTTTATGCTGTCTAACGATCACACCGTGTTAGTAAATGTGCCCCAATGTGTGAATTTACCCACTATATTGCTCCATATAATAGACACTGGGTCCTCCTAGAACTGTGAGAAGAGGGCACGGATCTCCCCAAGGTCTCCGCTACACTTGCTTGATTACACCTTCATCAGTTTATCTATTCACAGGCTCTTCATTCTTGCCTGCAGACCCTTCCTCTAATTATTAAGAAAATGAGAGCCAGGAAATTTCTTGCTCCACTAGTATGGAACCAATATCCCCGTATACAGTGAAACAACCTTCTGTTCCCCTTTCTACATGTGAACAGCGGTAATAGGGTAATTACAGCCAATTATCTGAAGGACCAAAAATAATCGGCAAATATGTGCTAATATGACTTACAATTATACCGCCTATATATTTTATTTTATCTTGATAAAGAAGTAATCCATTTAATAAAGAATAAAAACATTTAAAAAAAATAATAAATAATGCAAGTGGAATTTCCGGCTATCACCGTGCCTTCTGCCCGTGGCATTGCCATGTACGCAGAGCTAGCATGGTGGCACACACAATCTCCTTAGCTCCCTATTACGGTGTAGTAGGCTCTCAGGGTCCGCCATTCTGAGCTCCTCTCAGACGCTGTATACTTTTCTCACTTATGAAGGGGTAGACAGCACAGTGGACCACCCCTCTGTCCTCGACACCTGGCAGAACAGAACCACTCAAAATCCTCTATGGAGAGCAAAACTCTACACTCATCAGCTTATCAATAACTATTGCCTAGGAGGAGTCACGGCACTGGAGAGCGGTGAGGTTAGGCTACTTTCACACATCAGGCTTTTTGAATCAGGCGCGATCCGGCGTGTTTCTAAAAAAACGGATCCGGTACCGGATGCGTTTTTTTTAGCATTGACTTACATTAGCGCCGGATCGCGCCTGATGTCCCTGCGTTGCATCTGTTTTTGGCCGGATCCGTCGGAATTGTACATTCCGGCGGCCGGACAAGACGGTTTTTGTAACGTTTTTTTTTTTTCCCGGAGACGCCTGACAGTGCTGATCGCCTCAGCCCGGAAACAATGAAAGTCTCCATACATCTGTGACATGGTCTCCCGCTACCTACCTACACGCAACCTTCGATCCTCTCAAGATCTCCTTCTCGACTCCCCCCTCATCTCTTCTTACAACGGAGACCTTCAAGAAAAACCTGAAGACCCACCTGTTCGACAAGCCTACAACCTGCAATGATCCTCAGTGTACTGAACCATCGTACGACCAGCTCTACCCTTTCCTAGTGTATTCTCACCCATCCCTGCAGTCTGTGAGCCCTCGCGGGCAGGGTCCTCACTCCTTCTGTACTTGTGTGTCCCTTGTCCAGCAAATGTTTATTGTACCTGTCTATATTTTTCCCCTTTTCATATGTAAAGCGCCATGGAATAAATGGCGCTATATAAATGTATAATAATAATAATAATAATAATAATAAATAATAAAAAAGTCTATGGTGCCGGATCAGTTTTCTTGACAAATCCGTTAGAAAACTGATCCGGAGTCCAAGGTCTCTCTCTCCTCTCTCTCTCTCGCTTTTTTCGGTTTTGCGTTTCCGTTTTTCGCTCCCCTTCTTCCCAGAGCCATAACTTTTTTATTTTTCCATCAATATGGCCATGTGAGGGCTTGTTTTTTGCGGGACAAGTTGTACTTTTGAACGACACCACTGGTTTTACCATGTTGTGTACTAGAAAACAGGAAAAAAATTCCAAGTGCGGTGAAATTGCAAAAAAAGTGCAATCCCACACTTGTTTTTGTTTGGCTTTTTCACTAGGTTCACTAAATGCTAAAATTGACCTGCCATTATGATTCTCCAGGTCATTACGAGTTCATAGACTCCAAACATCTCTAGGTTCTTTTTTATCTAAGTGGTGAAAAAAAATTCCAAACTTTGTCGAAAAAAAAAAAAGTGCCATTTTCTGATACCGTAGCGTCTCCATTTTCTTGATCTCGGGTTTTTGCATGCCGAGCTGATGTTTTTAGTGATAGCATTTTGGTGCCGATAAGATCTTTTGATCGCCCGTTATTGCATTTTAATGGAATATCGTGGTGACCAAAAGAAACATAATTCTGGCGTTTTTAATTTCTTTTCTTGCTACGCCGGTTAGAAATCAGGTTAATCCTTTGTTTACTAGGTTCACCAAATTCTGAAACTGACCTGCCATTATGATTCTCCAGGTCATTACAAGTTCACAGACACCAAACATGTCTAGGTTCTTTTTAGCGAAGTGGTGAAAAAAAAAAAAAAATTTGCTAAAAAGTGACGTGGGTCGCCGATGTGCATATTTCTGGCCTGATGCGCTAGTTAAATGCCGCTGTCAGCATTTGACAGCAGAATTTAACTAGTTAATAGTCGTGGGTGGATCGCGATTCCACCCGCGGCAATGGCAGGCACATGTCTGCTGTTCAAGCAGCTGACATGTCCCGGAAAAGATGTGGGCTCACCGCCAAAGCCCACATCAAAGGGGGACTTACCAACATCGGCGTACTAATACGTCCAATGTCAGTAAGGGTTAAGAAGAATACTAGATTGCATCGTTCTAAAAGGCTTCAAGCATCTGAAAACCTAAACTATTTGGATAGATGACATACATGGTACCAGTGGTGAGATCTACATTGATCTAGCAGATATTACCTGCATAGTGGATAAGAGTTGCCGAATAAGGATTGTTTTGTTACAAACCTTTTACCTTTGAAATTTCCAAGAAGCCGTACAACAAATGTTTCCTACAGAAGAAACTCTAAAATTACCTACAACTGCTTCTTACAGGGAACCTGTCAGCAGGATTGTGTACAGTAACCTACAGACAGTGTCAGGTCGACGCTGTTACACTGATTAAAATGATACCTTTGTTGATGAAATCCGTCTAGTGGTTGTTGTGTAATCTTTATTGTCAGTTTTCAGTTAATGATATGCTCGTGCTCCGGGGCGGCCTGTGAGGGGTCTTCATGTGGTTCTCTGATTAGGTATTCATAATGCAGACTGCTGACAGGTCACTGATCTCTCACTGACCTGACCCCTAGTTTACATAATGAATACCTGTACATACTGAAGAAAAAAAAAAACCTTCTGCAGGCATTGAGCAAGTAAAAAAAACCCATAAAATCAATTTGAAAATAGCGCCTGCAGGGCATGCGCAGTAGCGGCTACTGGATTTTATCAACCAAGGTATCATTTTAATCAGTATAACTGCGCCAACCTGACACTGTCTGTAAGTTACTGTGCACAATCCTGCTGACAGGTTCCCTTTAAGGCCAGGATCACACATGCGAGAAACACGGCCGAGTCTCCCATGTGAAATCCCAGCTCTGGCGCCGGCACTCGGGAGTAGGTGTGTGGCTGCATGTATTTCTACTCAGCCGCTCGCTCCACTCCTGAGTACCGGCGCCAGAGCTGGGATTTCACATGCGAGACTCGGCCGTGTTTCTCGCATGTGTGATCCCGGCCTTAAACCTACAGAGTTTTGCCACACAACAGTCACTAAAGGAGTGTTGATGACTGCAAAACTGAAGAGCTGTCTTTAGGATAGGCCATCAATGTAAGGTGGAAGGGGGTATATCAGACACGCAGCACTCCAATCGCTCAGCTGCTGGCCATTTTAGTGAACAGAGCCAGAAGAACACAGCTCCATACACCGTGTAGTGTATTTTCAGGTACCGCAGCTCAGTGAACAAGTTATCAAAATCATCCTGGACAACCTGTTATAGTGTGAACTTGGCTTTATAATTATTCTTGATGGTGCATTTTCCAAGGTACAACTTATACCTACCAAAATTAACCCAGATATGAGGGATGATGTTCCAGTAAGAGCAACATAGAATTTTGGGGTCAGTGTGTTAATGAATCCGGTCACTGAAACAGAAGACAAATCAGATTAACAGAGAATTCTATATGAGTTCATAGTAACAGAGTCTGTGTTGCAGTTGGGGTCATTTAAAAAAAGAAAAAAAAAACTATTTTCATAAGCATTTACCAGACATATAAATAACCATAAAAGGATCACACAGCGCTATATAAAACCTGCAGTAAATTAATATGAACATTTCTTCTCCATTTAATAAGGTTTGCCTCAGATATGTGTATTCTAGCAGCTTTGCATCGGGGCCATGGTGGCCTGAACAATCGTTGTCAATCACTGCCCACTGTAAACATGAGCAGCCATTGATGATTCTCTAGTTTGTCATTGCTCGCATTTGACAAAAGTCAATCCGCTGGTGAAAGTGGGCATCTACCCAACGATTGTAATGGAAAACACACAAGATTACTGTGCTTCAAGCGTAAAAACTTGCTATATCGCTTCGTTCCCACTCCACCGCCCCCTCTCTCAGCACTATGGAACACCTGCTCCGTCTGTAACATATTCAGACAAATTGGGGATACCCCCCAAAAAAACAACCCTCACGAGCAAGCCCTAAAACTTAGCTTTTATGCAATTTAATTAAAATGGCGGGGAAAATTAGAAATGATCCAATTTGTCCCTACACTGCCTAAGTGATTATCATTATGTATACGGCATAGCCATATTTAGAACGTGGTGACTCCTCGAGGTGTCAACGCTGATGGCAGGCTAGGACATCGTGTGGTCACGCTATATGGAACATCTGTAACATACGTCATGTTATCTATTTACTTCTGGCAATCTATCCTTCTTGGGCCTCACCCACTGCACCGTGTTATGGTGGCCTTCATTAGCTGTTGATTTTGTTGCCCCTCTCATGCATTGCAGAAGGCAACAAATCAATGGACAACCTGGGCACACCAGCCCCACTAAAAAAACAAATGTCCAGAGTAGCAGCGAGGCACTGGAGAAAAAAGCACAGTCACAGGAAGACTATCACATACAAACTAACAAGTTTCACAATCTGGCCTGCACTTTTGCTGAATAGGAATACTTCATAACTCTCGTATATTCTCTATCGCACAACGCTAAACAATTAATCAGCACTTTCAATTCCCTTCTTCATCCACCACTGTCCTTCTCACATCCCTCATTTCTACAGAAGACTTTGCCTCACATTTCAAAAACAAGAGCAATTACATCAGACAAAGCTTTAGGCCATGTGCACACTTTGCGTTTTTAGATGCGTTTCCGCTGCGTTTTTCGACGTGAGGAAACGCATCCAACCCGCAGCACAGTGCACTACCAATGTAATCTAATGGGAACCGCATGTCTGCTGTGCACATGCTGCGGAAAAAAACGCGCGGTTTAGCCGCGTTTTATTTTCCGCAGCATGTCAATTCTTTATGCGGAACTGCAGCGGTTCGGCGCCCATTGACTTGCATTGAGTCGGGCACATCCGCAGCAAAACCGCAGATCTAAAAAAGATCTGCAGTTTTGCTGCGGGTGAAACCGCTGCAGTTCGGGAGGAGGGAAGTGTGTGGGCGTGTATAGTGTGTGGCGCTGTGTGTGGGCGGTGCGTGGGCGTGTATAGTGTGTGGCGCTATGTGTGTGGGCGGTGCGTGGGCGTGTATAGTGTGCGGCGCTGTGTGTGTGGGCGGTGATTGTGTGCCGGTGTCTGCGTGATCGTTGTGCGGGTCTGTGTGCGGGATCGGTGTATGTGCGGCGGTGTGCGGGGCTGTGTGCGTGTCTCCGTGTATGCAGGCATCGCCGGATGGGACCACAAGTCCCATCCGGCGATGCCTGCTACAGTGACTGACACATTAGCCAATGATGGGACAGTAGTAGTCCCATCATCCGGCTAATGTGCTGAATGTAAAAAAACAAAAAAACATTACATGACATACAGAACATACACATGACATACAGAACATACACATGACATACAGAACATATAACATACATGACATACAGAACATATAACATACACATGACATACAACATATAACATACACATGACATACAGAACATATAACATACATGACATACAGAACATATAACATACACATGACATACAACATATAACATACACATGACATACAGAACATATAACATACACATGACAGACAGAACATATAACATACACATGACAGACAGAACATATAACATACACATGACATACAACATATAACATACACATGACATACAGAACATACACATGACATACAGAACATATAACATACACATGACATACAGAACATATAACATACACATGACATACAGAACATATAACATACACATGACATACAGAACATATAACATACACATGACATACAGAACATATAACATACATGACATACAGAACATATAACATACACATGACATACAACATATAACATACACATGACATACAGAACATATAACATACATGACATACAGAACATATAACATACACATGACATACAACATATAACATACACATGACATACAGAACATATAATATACACATGACAGACAGAACATATAACATACACATGACAGACAGAACATATAACATACACATGACATACAACATATAACATACACATGACATACAGAACATACACATGACATACAGAACATATAACATACACATGACATACAGAACATATAACATACACATGACATACAGAACATATAACATACACATGACATACAGAACATATAACATACACATGACAGAACATATAACATACACATGACATACAACATATAACATACACATGACATACAGAACATATAACATACATGACATACAGAACATATAACATACACATGACATACAACATATAACATACACATGACAGACAGAACATATAACATACACATGACAGACAGAACATATAACATACACATGACATACAACATATAACATACACATGACATACAGAACATACACATGACATACAGAACATATAACATACACATGACATACAGAACATATAACATACACATGACATACAGAACATATAACATACACATGACAGAACATATAACATACACATGACATACAACATATAACATACACATGACATACAACATATAACATACACATGACATGCAACATATAACATACACATGACATACAGAACATATAACATACACATGACATACAGAACATATAACATACATATGACATACAACATATAACATACACATGACATACAGAACATATAACATACACATGACATACAACATATAACATACATATGACATACAGAACATACACATGACATACAGAACATACACATGACATATAGAACATATAACATACACATGACATACAGAACATATAACATACACATGACATACAGAACATATAACATACACATGACAGACAGAACATATAACATACACATGACATACAACATATAACATACACATGACATACAACATATAACATACACATGACATACAGAACATATAACATACACATGACATACAGAACATATAACATACACATACAAGAGAAAAAGGTAGCACACTGTAGCGCTATAGCTTGCAAACACGAAATATGAAAAATATGAAAAATGAATTGCATCATTACCTTAGAAATATGAAAAATTGAGAAGTCTTAGCGCATAAGATGGCCAAATTATGTGAGCCTGATAGCCACGTCAAGGCTCTTCTCGTATATCAGGTCCTAACTAATGCCTATCCTCGCTTAGAAAAGTCTGTCTGCATGGGAACGTATGAGGCTGTGGTTCCACTGTCCGGAACCACAGCGCTTTGGACGGAGCGGAAATTCCGCTCTGTCTAAGCCCCGCCCCCTTTCTGGCGCGCGCTATTTCCGGAGGTGTTCAGGACACCTCCGGAACACCTCCGGAAAGAGCGCAGGGCTACATAGCCCTGTGTTAAATTCTGTTGCGGCGACGCACCGTCGCCGCAACACGCGAGGACATGCTGCGGTCTGAAAAGACGCGCCGCATGTCCGTTTACGCAGGTCTGCCACCTGCGTGTTGTTACGCATAGTGGAGACGGGATTTCTTAAAATCCCCTCCACTATGCTGTAACATCTGGACGCTGCGTGTTTGGCGCTGCGCCAGCGCACAACGCCAAACACGCAGCGTTTACTGATCGTGGAAACTCACCCTTAATGCTCTCTTCAGTCTAAAATCTACATCTCTGTGGAGGGGTGATGAACCTGTTGTAATTAAAAAGCCTGTGACCACCAGGTGGAGTGCTCAGGTAGAAGGTAAATGAATACATATCAAAAAACTGACCGGCACATCCAAACATAGATTCAGTGTGAACAGGTGCTAAACCTAGAGTCACCAACTCATATACATACAAGAGAAAAAGGTAGCACACTGTAGCGCTATAGCTTGCAAACACGAAATAATGAAAAATATGAAAAATGAATTGCATCATTACCTTAGAAATATGAAAAATTGAGAAGTCTTAGCGCATAAGATGGCCAAATTATGTGAGCCTGATAGCCACGTCAAGGCTCTTCTCGTATATCAGGTCCTAACTAATGCCTATCCTCGCTTAGAAAAGTCTGTCTGCATGGGAACGTATGAATCCTCTCTTCAGACTAAAATCTACATCTCTGTGGAGGGGTGATGAACCTGTTGTAATTAAAAAGCCTGTGACCACCAGGTGGAGTGCTCAGGTAGAAGGTAAATGAATACATATCAAAAAACTGACCGGCACATCCAAACATAGATTCAGTGTGAACAGGTGCTAAACCTAGAGTCACCAACTCATATACATACAAGAGAAAAAGGTAGCACACTGTAGCGCTATAGCTTGCAAACACGAAATATGAAAAATATGAAAATGAATTGCATCATTACCTTAGAAATATGAAAATTGAGAAGTCTTAGCGCATAAGATGGCCAAATTATGTGAGCCTGATAGCCACGTCAAGGCTCTTCTCGTATATCAGGTCCTAACTAATGCCTATCCTCGCTTAGAAAAGTCTGTCTGCATGGGAACGTATGAATCCTCTCTTCAGACTAAAATCTACATCTCTGTGGAGGGGTGATGAACCTGTTGTAATTAAAAAGCCTGTGACCACCAGGTGGAGTGCTCAGGTAGAAGGTAAATGAATACATATCAAAAAACTGACTGGCACATCCAAACATAGATTCAGTGTGAACAGGTGCTAAACCTAGAGTCACCAACTCATATACATACAAGAGAAAAAGGTAGCACACTGTAGCGCTATAGCTTGCAAACACGAAATATGAAAAATATGAAAAATGAATTGCATCATTACCTTAGAAATATGAAAAATTGAGAAGTCTTAGCGCATAAGACTAACTAATGCCTATCCTCGCTTAGAAAAGTCTGTCTGCATGGGAACGTATGAATCCTCTCTTCAGACTTTAGGACCTGATATACGAGAAGAGCCTTGACGTGGCTATCAGGCTCACATAATTTGGCCATCTTATGCGCTAAGACTTCTCAATTTTTCATATTTCTAAGGTAATGATGCAATTCATTTTTCATATTTTTCATATTTCGTGTTTGCAAGCTATAGCGCTACAGTGTGCTACCTTTTTCTCTTGTATGTATATGAGTTGGTGACTCTAGGTTTAGCACCTGTTCACACTGAATCTATGTTTGGATGTGCCGGTCAGTTTTTTGATATTTATTCATTTACCTTCTACCTGAGCACTCCACCTGGTGGTCACAGGCTTTTTAATTACAACAGGTTCATCACCCCTCCACAGAGATGTAGATTTTAGTCTGAAGAGAGGATTCATACGTTCCCATGCAGACAGACTTTTCTAAGCGAGGATAGGCATTAGTTAGGACCTGATATACGAGAAGAGCCTTGACGTGGCTATCAGGCTCACATAATTTGGCCATCTATGCGCTAAGACTTCTCAATTTTCATATTTCTAAGGTAATGATGCAATTCATTTTTCATATTTTTCATATTTCGTGTTTGCAAGCTATAGCGCTACAGTGTGCTACCTTTTTCTCTTGTATGTATATGAGTTGGTGACATCTAGGTTTAGCACCTTTCACACTGAATCTATGTTTGGATGTGCCGGTCAGTTTTTTGATATGTAATAATTTACCTTCTACCTGAGCACTCCACCTGGTGGTCACAGGCTTTTAATTACAACAGGTTCATCACCCTCCACAGAGATGTAGATTTTAGTCTGAAGAGGATTCATACGTCCCATGCAGACAGACTTTTCTAAGCGAGGATAGGCATTAGTTAGGACCTGATATACAAGAAGAGCCTTGACGTGGCTATCAGGCTCACATAATTTGGCCATCTTATGCGCTAAGACTTCTCAATTTTTCATATTTCTAAGGTAATGATGCAATTCATTTTTCATATTTTTCATATTTCGTGTTTGCAAGCTATAGCGCTACAGTGTGCTACCTTTTTCTCTTGTATGTATATGAGTTGGTGACTCTAGGTTTAGCACCTGTTCACACTGAATCTATGTTTGGATGTGCCGGTCAGTTTTTTGATATGTATTCATTTACCTTCTACCTGAGCACTCCACCTGGTGGTCACAGGCTTTTTAATTACAACAGGTTCATCACCCCTCCACAGAGATGTAGATTTTAGTCTGAAGAGAGGATTCATACGTTCCCATGCAGACAGACTTTTCTAAGCGAGGATAGGCATTAGTTAGGACCTGATATACAAGAAGAGCCTTGACGTGGCTATCAGGCTCACATAATTTGGCCATCTTATGCGCTAAGACTTCTCAATTTTTCATATTTCTAAGGTAATGATGCAATTCATTTTTCATTTTTCATATTTCGTGTTTGCAAGCTATAGCGCTACAGTGTGCTACCTTTTTCTCTTGTATGTATATGAGTTGGTGACTCTAGGTTTAGCACCTGTTCACACTGAATCTATGTTTGGATGTGCCGGTCAGTTTTTTGATATTTATTCATTTACCTTCTACCTGAGCACTCCACCTGGTGGTCACAGGCTTTTTAATTACAACAGGTTCATCACCCCTCCACAGAGATGTAGATTTTAGTCTGAAGAGAGGATTCATACGTTCCCATGCAGACAGACTTTTCTAAGCGAGGATAGGCATTAGTTAGGACCTGATATACAAGAAGAGCCTTGACGTGGCTATCAGGCTCACATAATTTGGCCATCTTATGCGCTAAGACTTCTCAATTTTTCATATTTCTAAGGTAATGATGCAATTAATTTTCATATTTTTCATATTTCGTGTTTGCAAGCTATAGCGCTACAGTGTGCTACCTTTTTCTCTTGTATGTATATGAGTTGGTGACTCTAGGTTTAGCACCTGTTCACACTGAATCTATGTTTGGATGTGCCGGTCAGTTTTTTGATATATAACATATACATGACATACAACATATAACATACACGACATACAGAACATATAACATACACATGACATACAACATATAACATACATATGACATACAGAACATATAACATACACATGACATACAACATACACATGACATACAACATTGAGTACATACTCACCTCTTCCCCGACGCCATCGATCTGTGCACCGCTCTGCCGCCGGGAGAGAATGACGTCACTACAGTTCATTCTCTCACGGCAATGCTGGGTGAGAAAATTCCCACGCAGCATTGCCATAAAGTGAGAGAATGAACTCAGTGATGCACTGCAGGAGCCATTGTCTCCTGTCAGTGCATCACTGGGAGGCCCTACAGAGCAGTGTCATCACCTGATGTCACCGTTCTATAGGGGAGACCGTCGTGGGACCCTCGTTATTAATTGGACTGCGTCGGACAGGGAGTATACGGTTGGTTTATTTTTTTACGTTTTATTACAGGAGATCGAGGGCGTCGCATGGATCTGAGCGTATAATAAAGATATGAAAACCGTGCTGTATTTTATTTCATTAAAATAATTTATTCTTATGCGTTTTTTTTTTAACCCTTTATTAATATAAGTTTAATAATGGATAGGCGTCTTATTGGCGCCTCTCTATTATTAACCGGGCTTAATATCACCTTACAATAGCAAGGTGATATTAACCCCTTATTACCCCATATCCCACCGCTACAGGGGAGTGGGAAGAGAGGGGCTAAGTGCCGGAATTGGCGCATCGTACAGATGCGCCAATTCTGGGGCGGCTGGGTGCTGGTATTTTTAGCCAGAGGGGGCGCCAATATCCATGGCCCCTTCCTAGGCTATGAATATCAGCCCGCAGCTGTCTGCCTAGCCTTTCTGGCTATAAATTATAGGGGGACCTCACGTCATTTTTTTTGGGGTCCCCCTATTTTAATAGCCAGTGAAGGCTAGCTGCGGGCTCATATTCATAGCCTGGGAATATCCATGGGTATTAACACCTTCCCAGGCTAGAAATATTGGCCCTGGCTGTCTGCTTTCCCCTCTGGCGCAGAAAATGGCGCAGGAGCCCACGCCATTTTTTTTCCTATATATTTTTTTTTTTATTAACTATTGCGTTATTTTGTGTATGTGTACGCGTGTGTGTCTTTAAATATTTATGTACCATTCTATCTATCTACGTATTTTCTATCTAACTACTGGTATCTATTATCTATCTATGGCCGGCGTCACACTTGTGAGTGTGATGCGAGTAAGTCGCACGACTTTCTCGCGTCAACACCCGGCACGGTCGCCCGCTCTCGGACCCGAGTGTGCGGCTGCATAGAAATACATGCAGCCGCACACTCGGGTCTGAGAGTGGGCGGCCGTGCCGGGTGTTGATGCGAGAAAGTCGTGCGACTTACTCGCATCACACTCGCAAGTGTGACTCCGGCCTATCTATCTCTATCTGTGTGTGTGTAATGGAGTGTGGGTTGGACAAATGTAAAAGAGGAGGTTGGACAAGAAATGACATCACAAATCTTTTTTTTTTTTGTTAAACAACATATCTTTATTTAGCTGTAAAAACCGCATACAAAACCGCATGAGAAAAACCGCGTCAAAACCGCACCAAAAACCGCGCCTGCGGTTTCTGCCAAGAGGTGAGGTTTCGGCGTGGATAAATCCGCAGGCAAATCCGCAATGTGTGCACAGGCCCTTAGTGTTCAACTATCACAACGCCTCCATATTACAGACCAATGCCCTTCTCCCATAATCAAAGAAAGCTTACTAATTTTCTTGCCAAATCATACCGCACCAGTTGTGCACTTGACTGTCCCATTCCACCTTCTCTACACCCTCACCTTCTTGTATATCCCAGTCCTAACACATTTTTTCATCCTATCCTTAACTTCTGCGGTTGTCCCTTCTTTCAAACATGCAACAATCATGTCCATCATGAAGAAACTATCACTTAACCCAACCTCTACATTCAGCTACTGTATCACCCCATATCATTACTACCTTTCACTTCAAAACTGCTTGAACAAAACGTCTACATCAAACTTTCCTCCCGAGACCTCTCATCTAACTCACTCTTCGGCAACCTACAATCCAGCTTCTGTCCCCACCCAAACCAAAATTACTAACAACTTCCTAACCGCAAAAGCTAACGGACAATAATCTATAATGTAATCTTCACATGAAATGATGTCCAAGGTCAGGTAGATGAGTTTTTATTGCATTACTTGTTTCGGAGTTGATCCTACTTCTTCCTCAGATAAATCACTATTTGATACAAACGTAAGCTTTGGTCCTCACAAGACCTTCTTCTCGTTTGTCACCCAAATGCCTCTAAGATTTTTCCCAAGCTTCCCCCTTTCTCTGGAACTCAGTACCTCAAAATGTCCGATTGTCTCCTGTATTTAGAGCCTTCAGCCGGAACCTGAAAACTCATCTCTTCAGGAAAGCCTGAAATGACCCCCACTGTCACATCCCTACTACCCAGAGTTCTGCAATCCCCAAACTACGGTCTCCTTCACCCAATACCCTGTCATTTGTAAGTCCATGAGGACAGGGTCCTCTTCCGATCTGTACCAGTCTGGCACTGTTCGTTTGTTAATTATAATTTATATATGTATTTTGTATATTAACCCTTTTTCACATGTACAGGACCATTGAAATAATGGTGCTTTAAAAATTAATATCATTGACCAGCACTCGTTATAGGCAATATATCTGGCCTCATAGAAAGACCCTTGGGCAATGTTGCCATTTGGAAAACGTTGCAGTTTCTTTCCCTTCTAGGAGTTTTCATGAAATCAGATCCACTTTCTTTGAACTATCACACGTTCTGGATTTTCCAGAGAGAAGAACACAGCGTTTATGCAATGTGGCAATATGGCCATAGAAAATGTTCACATCCAGCGTTCTTGCTGCGTTTTTCCTTTAGTAAATATGCAGGGAATTGTCAGATACGCTTCTGTTGTGTAACTTGGCTGTTCCGCCTCACTGAGCTGAATGGGGAAAAAAACGCAGTGAACACACAGAAAGAGTTAACGCTTTTAAGAAAAAAAACGCACTGTAGGTTAAAAAAAAAAAAAATCTCATTCATTTTGCTGTTATTTTAAAATGTAGCATGTTTTGTGGCTGCAAAAGTGGAAGGAAAAAAATGAAGCAAATTGTCCCCGCTAAACAGAATGCGTGCAATTAGGAGACACATGTATAAAAAAAAAGTGGAGTTCGAGAATTGTGTAAATTCAAAGACTGTGCAGCTAGAGAAGTTATAGACAGATGGTGTGCTATTCTGCTGTAACATATTGGTGCATGTGTAAGGTCAGTCAGGACCGTAGTCAAGCCCGAGGACACCTGGGCTTCTGTGTCCTGGCCTTCCCTCACAGAAAAATATCCATTCTTAGTCAGCACAACTGTAACTTCAGGTCCAGCTCCTTCTGGTTCTCCCCTATGCTGTGGGAGACCCTCACCAAGCAAAGCAACATAAACTGAGACACAGGCCGGTTCAACTTCAACAAGAACTTCTTTACTAGGTTCGTTACAGAGCGCATCCACAGTCTTCACATTCTTTACAGCAGGCTTTACATAACAATGTTCCTTTCCTTTCCCTACACTTCTCTTGCGGTTACACAGCACAGATCTGGGTCGGCCCGTCCCTGACGGTTCCTCAGTATTTTCTGTTCAGTTCTACTACGGATACACATCCCTCGATCTGTTTTGCCTCAAGCACAAGATCATTAGTTCCTGAAGTCATAAGCCCCTGGAGAGCATCTTGCCCTTCTGTACTGTCCCCTGTTCTGGGATCGTTTCTTCACACGCTGTACTCACTGCATCTGTGGGTTCCCAAGACCGTTTTGCCCCAGTGCTCAGGGTATCTGCCCATGCGATGAGTTGCCACATACTGGAACCACTATTGGCTCCTTCAACTGCGTCAGCCGGCGGCTGTGGTGTCCTGCTGTGGTGGGTGGCTGCTGTGCTGTCCGGGCGCCCAGCCCTAACTAAGGGTCCTGTTACACTAAGCGACTCACCAGCGATCCCAACAACGATATAAACTTGTCAGGATCGCTGGTGTGTCGCTACATGATCGCTGCTGAGCTGCCAAACAGGCAGATCTCAGCAGCGATCATGCAGGTAACAAGCGATGCACGTCGCTTAGTTACCAGTAGTGTACGTTAGATACTAGCGCGCTGGTGCAGGGAGCTGGTAACCAAGGTACACATCGGGTTTTTAGGCACCGCTCAGCGCTTAGTAACCCGCTGTGTACCTTGGTTACCAGCTCCTCTGCACCAGCGTGCTGGTATCTAACGTACACATTGGGTTTCTAGGTGCTGCCCGATGCCTGGAAACCCGATGTTTACCTTGGTTATCAGCTCCAGCTCGCTTAGCGCTGGTCTCCCGCCTGTCACACGCAGCGATGAGCGCTGGCCAGCGGGAGGCCAACGATCAAAAAATGGCCGAGGACATTCAACCACGATCAGCGATACCCAGAAGGGGGGCTGATCGTCGCTGCGTGTCACACTGAGTGAGATCGCTGGCTAGGTCGCTGCTACGTCACAAAATCGGTGACGTTTCAGAGATCTCGCTATGTGTAACGGTGCCTTTACTCTAGTCAGGAAATTTCTCAGGCTTACTACACGTGTGCTAAGGGATGCTAAGTAGTGGGAGGGCAGCCGCACTTAGACAAAGTCTGATCTGGAACATTTATGAAAGGTGAGCACCGTATTCTCAGCTCTCCTCACTCTAGGACCTCATTCAGATGTTAGTGATTTTTCATGAAAGTGGAAACGTTCCAAGTTACATTAGTGTTTCTTATTAAAGGGAACCTGTCACCCCCCCCCCCCCCCCAGGGCCTTTTTAAGTAAAAGAGCCACCTTCAGCAGCACTAAAGCTGCATTCTTACATTTCTGATCACTAGCAACACTGAAATAGACAGTTTTATAATTTGTCCGACATACCGCTATTGTGTCAGGGAGGTGTCTTCTCCGTGTCATCGGCCTCAGAGGTGTCAATCATCTCCCTCTTGTTTCCGGCCCCCCGCTTCCTCTCCTTCTTGCAACGTCACCGGTGCTATAATGTCCAGGAGGTATGTCTTCTCTCTGTGTCAACGGCCTCAGAGGTGCCAATCATCCCCCTCGTTTCCAGCCCCCGCCTCCTCTCCTTCTTGCGATGTCACCAGCGCTGTATGTAGCGGCGGCCCCAGATCCCGCCCTGCAGTGTGTTATGATGTATTCACACTGCAGAGCTGGGAATCTGGCGCCTGCGCAGTGAGGAAAGAGGTGGAGGAAAGCGGCGGAGATGGGGGACAGGCCTGCACAGGTGCCAGATTCCCAGCTCCACAGTGTGAATACATAACACACGGCAGGGCGGGATCTGGGGATGATTGACACCTCTAAAGCCGTTGACACAAGGGTAGAAGACATACCTCCCTGACACAATAGCGGTATGTGGGACAAATTATAAAACTGTCTATTTCAGCGTTCCTAGCGATCAGAAACCTAAGGCTACTTTTCACACATCAGGTTTTTTCCATCAGGCATGATCTGGCTATTTTTAGAAAAAACGGATCTGGCTAAATCTGCCGCCGGATGTTTTTTTCTCATTGACTTGTATTAGCGCCGGATCGCGCCGCATGGCCTCCCGTTTCTTCCGTTTTTTTGCCGGATCCAGCTAAAATTTTAATTCCGGCGTCTGGAAAAAAACGTCTCCAGTAACGTTTTTTGTCTGCGACGAAAAAAGGGCAGCACTGGATGCGGCGCTTCCGGCTTTTTGCTACAGTGAATGTCTATGGGCACCGGTTCCGGTTTTTAAGTCTGAGCATGCTCAGATCCAATTGGACAGCCCCCAGGAAACAGATCATTTGGGAACCTCTCATCGGATCCATCGTAAAACGGATAAAAAAACGACGAAACGGATGTAAAACTGATGAAACGGATCCTTTTTTTGCTAGATCGCTAGATGGATCCGGTGTAAAAATGGATCCGTTTCATCAGTTTTCCACAATTTACGCCGGATCTGTTTTTTCTAATAGCTGGCTCCTGCCTGACGGAAAAAATCTGATGTGTGAAAGTAGCCTAAGAGACACCTTCACAGGCACTGTCACACTTAGCGATCGCACTAGCGATCACGACAACGACACACCGGCGAGAACGCTAGTGCGATCGCTATGTGGTCGCTAGTTAGCTTCCAAACACAAAGATCTCATCAGAAATCAGCGATCTGTATAACGACCTCTGCGGTCGTTGGGAAAACCTAGTCCACCTGCGATGCTGGTAAGTCGTTCATAAAGGGTGTCACACTCAGCGATTCAGGCTCACCAGCGGGACACCAACGACCAAAAAACGGCTCAGAACATTCATGAGCGATCAGCGACATCGCAGCGGGAGCCACATCGCTGCTACATGTCACACACAGCGGCGGCGCTAACGAGATCGCTACTGCGTCATAAAATCGCTGACGCTTTAGCGATCTCGTTAGCGATCTCGCTTAGTGTGACAGTACCTTTAGTGCTGCCAAAGGTGGCTCTTTTACTTGAAAAGGCACTGTGGAGGGGGGGGTGGCGGTGTGACAGGTCCCGTTTAGGTGTCATCAGAGTTTGGTCAGTTTTTCCTGAATGAAAAAAAACAGCAGTTTCTCCAGCTTCACCTATCAAACAGTCAGTACATTGGTAGCATCTGAATGCTTTCCAATTTTTCCACAAATGCACAGGCATGCATTGGCGTCACTTGCACAGATATTGGACATGTGAACAGTCCCATACGCCGTCATAGGTACAAGTGGTATCTGTAAAGCAGAAAATCTGATGTCTGAATGAGCCAAGATCTCACAGTCCGGTAACATTGGAATGGTAGGAAAAGTGCTTTTTTTTTTCTCTTCTGAATATCAGAAAATCATGGATAATAAAATCGGAGCCCCCGCGACTTAAATGTGAATGACGTGATTGCCAGGTGCTCTTTAGCAGTCACACAGCCGCCTGTCAATCACTGGAGAGACAGCTGGGGGGCGCTCACCTCATGAATACACACTCAGAATGATGGCTCTGGGGTATTATCAGCGCTACCATAAGTCACACGCCAATATTTGTGCTGCTTTAGTTAACGAGAACTCACCGCACTCTCCGATTAGCTGGTTTTTGATCGAAAAATAAACTAAAATATTATGTACAGTGGTGGCCAAAAGTATTGGCACCCCTGCAATTCTGTCAGATAATACTCAGTGTCTTCCTGAAAATGATTGCAATCACAAATTATTTGCTATTTTTATCTTCATTTAATTTGCTTGCAAGGAAAAAACACAAAAAAGAATGAAGCAAAAATCAAATCCTTGATCATTTCACACAAAACTCCAAAAATGGGCCAGACAAAAGTATTGGCACCCTCACCCCAATACTTGGTTGCACAACCTTTAGCCAAAATAACTGCGAACAACCGCTTCTGGTAACCATCAATGAGTTTCTTACAATGCTCTGCTGGAATTGTAGACCATTCTTCTTTGGCAAACTGCTCCAGGTCCCTGATATTTGAAGGGTGCCTTCTCCAAACTGCCATTTTGAGATCTCTCCACAGGTGTTCTATGGGATTCAGGTCTGGACTCATTGCTGGCCACCTTAGAAGGCTCCAGTGCTTTCTCTCAAACCATTTTATAGTGCTTTTGGAAGTATGTTTTGGGTTATTGTCCTGCTGGAAGACCCATGACCTCTGAGGGAGACCCAGCTTTCGCACACTGGGCCCTACATTATGCTGCAAAATTTGTTGGTAGTCTTCAGACTTCATAATGCCATGCACACGGTCAAGCAGTCCAGTGCCAGAGGCAGCAAAGCAACCCCAAAACATCAGGGAACCTCCCCCATGTTTGACTGTAGGGACCGTGTTCTTTTCGTTGAATGCCTCTTTTTTTTTCCTGTACACTCTATGTTGATGGTTTTTCCCAAAAAGCTCGACTTTTGTCTCATCAGACCAGAGAACATTCTTCCAAAGCGTTTTAGGCTTTCTCAGGTAAGTTTTGGCAAACTCTAGCCTGGCTTTTTTATGTCTCGGGGTAAGAAGTGGGATTTTCCTGGGTATCCTACCATACAGTCCCTTTTCATTCAGACACCGACGGATAGTACGGGTTGACACTGTTGTACCCTCGGACTGCAGGGCAGCTTGAACTTGTTTGGATGTTAGTCGAGGTTCTTTATCCACCATCCGCACAATCTTGCGTTGAAATCTCTCAATTTTTCTTTTCCTTCCACATCTAGGGAGGTTAGTCACAGTGCCATGGGCTTTAAACTTCTTGATGACACTGCGCACGGAAGACACAGGAACATTCAGGTCTTTGGAGATGGACTTGTAGCCTTGAGATTGCTCATGCTTCCTCACAATTTGGTTTCTCAAGTCCTCAGACAGTTCTTTGGTCTTCTTTCTTTTCTCCATGCTCAATGTGGTACACACAAGGACACAGGACAGAGGTTGAGTCAACTTTAATCCATGTTAACTGGCTGCAGGTGTGATTTAGTTATTGCCAACACCTGTAAGGTGCCACAGGTAAGTTACAGGTGCTGGTGATTACACGAATTAGAGAAGCATCACATGATTTTTCAAACAGTGCCAATACTTTTGTCCACCCCTTATTTTAGGTTTGGTGTGGAATTATATCCAATTTGGCTTTAGGTCAATTCTTTTTGTTTTTTCATTGAAGACAAATTAAATGAAGATAATAATCCAAAGAATTTGTGATTGCATTCATTTTCAGGAAGAAACTGAGTATTATCTGACAGAATTGCAGGGATGCCAATACTTTTGGCCACCACTGTATAAGATGACATAATGCAAGGTCTTTCTGAAAGCAGCTGGTGGCCAACGGTGTGTAGGAGAGGATTGGCACTGCCAGGGCTGAGCTGTCGGCTGTTACAGGGGTCAAACTACTAACACCTGTGTCCTCCACTCTGCAGCTTGTGCCCGTCCCCATACCATAAGGCTGCGGAGTCTGACGACAGCGCCACTTTTAAAAAATGTGCAAAATACATTGAAAAAAAAAAAAATTTGGTGAGACAAAGGGTGCAATATCAAAAATAAAACAGCAGGGGGCACAGTAATGTGAAATAAAACGTGGCCGGTAGTAAAGGACATCCACAATCCGAGCAGCGACCCTGCATGCTTCATTACTGGGTTGCGCACTGAGATAGGAGCAATGAGGGCTAGAGGCTCCCAGCGGGGTACCCCATCTGTACGCAGCAGTGTGGGGGATTATCAATGTATCAGTGACTAGAGCGGCGTACAGTAAAGCTGCCCGACCCACAGTCAGGCCTCATTCACACGTCTGGATTCCCACAGAACACATATCCATTACAGTCTAGGGGCGGTGCACATGGCTTTTCTCAGACCAATATTTCACAAAAAAAGAAAAGAGACAAGTTCATCTTTGCTCCTAGTCATTATCAAACTCACCTAGTGTATGGGCCAGTGAAATATTCAGCCAGCACTGATGGCAACCTAGCCTATCTGCTCTGCTGAGGTCCATACAGGGACCACAATATTCAGCCTTATAGGCACTTATGTGGCTGGAAATTAGGGTGAGAGCTGCCCTTAGTCTGATTATTGTCATCTATGAAGCATGAAATACGCCCGTCTGGACCCGAGCAAAAACTGGCCAAACCCTGTTAGTGACGAGTGAATCCTCAGATAAGGTGTTATCCGAGCATGCTCGGGTGCCGAGTGTCTTCCGCGTGCTTGAATATGTTCGAGTCCCTGAGGCTGCTCGTCTCGCGGCGGTTACACAGCAGCACCACATGCAGGGACTGTCTAACAGGCACCGCAGGTCACTTTATGCTGAGTAACAATGAAGCCCAGTGGCCATGAGATTCCCATACATCCCATCCACACTGCTGGAACTGTGAGACGTTACGTTTTTTCTGCAGACAAAATACAAAGTCAAAAACTCATTGTGGGAACGTAAATGGAATCTGTCAGTGAGTTTTTGTTACCCCATCTGATAGCACCATGATGTAGAGGCAGATACCCTGACTCCAGCAATGTGTCACTCAGCTGCTTGCCGTAGATCTAGCACAGGGATGTCAAAGTCAAACACACCGAGGGCCAAAAAAACAAATTTGCTACAAGCCGAGGGCCGGACTGACGCCGGCCCTGCTACCGGTGCATTGTGGGAAATGTAGTGTTGGTGCCAGGGCCGGCTCCAGGTTTTTATGGGCCCCGGGCGAAAGAGCCTCAGTGGGCCCCTTTAACACAGACCACGATTCATGATGCACAGATACAGCAGAGAAATATGGGTACAGTACAATGCCAAATACTTCTCTTCTTCCATTACATGAGTGATATCTATTGTAAATTGTACAATAGCTCAAAAATCGCCAAATCCTCACAGCGCACAGTACAGTCTGGACAGTACAGTCCTCCATACAATATTATGGGCACCACAGTCTCCCCTCATCACCCATATAATACCCCATGCAGGATGTCACCCCCCATATAATGCTCCATACAGAATACTGGACCCAATATAATGCTCCATACAGGATACTGGACCCAATATAATGCTCCATACAGGATACTGGCCCCCATATAATGCTCCATACAGGATACTGGTCCCCATATAATGCTCCATACAAAATATGGAGCTCTCCTCTACACTGTACTGCGTTCTGCACTGTTACGCTCAGGAAAGGGCGCTGTGGAAAGACTCCCCATTATCATCATCATTGCCTCCCCATCATCATCATGGCCTCCCCATTATCATCAATGCCTGCCCATCATCATCTTCTCCCCATCATCAATGCCTGCCCATTATCATCAATGCCTGCCCATTATCATCATCTTCTCCCCATCATCATCAATGCCTCCCCATTATCAGCAATGCCTGCCCATCATCATCTCCTCCCCATCATCAATGCCTGCCCATCATCATCTTCTCCCCATCATCAATGCCTGCCCATTATCATCATCTTCTCCCCATCATCACCAATGCCTCCCCATTATCAGCAATGCCTGCCCATTATCATCTTCTCCCCATCATCATCATCAATGCCTCCCCATTATCAGCAATGCCTGCCCATTATCATCATCTTCTCCCCATCATCACCAATGCCTCCCCATTATCAGCAATGCCTGCCCATTATCATCTTCTCCCCATCATCATCATCAATGCATCCCCATTATCAGCAATGCCTGCCCATTATCATCTTCTCCCCATCATCATCATCAATGCCTCCCCATTATCAGCAATGCCTGCCCATTATCATCTTCTCCCCATCATCATCATCAGTGCCTCCCCATTATCACATCTCTTCTCCCCCATCATCAATGCCTCCCCATTATCAGCAATGCCTGCCCATCATCACACACAGACAGCACACAAGCACTCTCTCACATACTTATACACACACACACACACAAAGCACCGCACTACATACACACAACACACACAGAGACATACACACACACGTCTTACCTGTCCGACGTCCGCGAGCTCTGTGCCACAGCCGGCCGCTGAATGATGACGTCATTCAGCGGCCTGCTGTGAGAGGAAGCGCCCGGCGCCCCCTGGAGCCCGGAGCTGCGGCAGCGGAGGCACGGGAGAGGTAAGTATTGTGCCAGCTGATGCCGGGGCCCTGAGCAAGCGGGGGGGGGGGGCCCAGTGGCGGCGCTGACACCGCTCTCCTCCGCTAACGGGCGGGGGGGTGCCAGACTGCGAGTGGGCCCCCCCGCCTGCTCAGGGCCCCGGCACTTGCCCGGGTGTGCCGGGTGCTGACGCCGGCCCTGGTTGGTGCGTGCAAAACACCAGCAGGCGGCTGTGGCCTGCGGGCCGGATCTAATAGTAATTAAATATCATCCAGGGGGCCATAGATAATCAATTCGCGGGCCGGATCTGGCCCGCGGGCCTTGACTTTGACATATGGGATCTAGCAGGTCTCTGAATGCTGAGATCTGTATAACCTTCCCACACTACTGAGTAACAGCTTCCTGTGTACACTGTGCATAGGCAGAAAGCTGCCAATCACTGGTAGAGGCGGGGCTATCCTGAGCTCATGAATATGGAGGACTACGTGGCATCAGGTTTATTAGTCCTATAGAGTTAATTCCGACTGATAAAAGTGATTTTATCAAATGTACAGTATGACAGTAAGTGATTCATTGCTGGAATCACGGTCTCTGTCTCTACATTATGCTTCTCTCAGATTAAGAGGCAACAATCTAATGACAGATTCCCTTCTAAAGGTACTGCCACACTACACGATCCCGCTAACGATCTCGTTAGCGTCGCATACTAATGAGATCGCTAGTGGGATCGTTTACAATATCGCTAGTGTCGGCCACATTTAGCGAGTCGTTAAGGACGCTATCGCGGTTAGCGATCTCCTTAACGACTTTAGCGGTACAAAAGTACCGCTAAATCGCTAAAAAAGGTGCCACACTCAGCGATATATACTTACCCAGCGGGACGCCGACGATCAGAATAGGGTCCGGAACGATATCACAGCAGGGGCCACGTCGTTGCTGCATGCCGCACACAACATCGCTAACGGGATCGCTAAATAGTGACGTTTTTTAGCGATCCCGTTAGCGATGTTGTTTAGTGTGGCATACCCTTAAGTGTAACCTATCAGGTCCCCTGTGCCCTCGAACCCACCACCATTTGTATGTGTTGTTATATACCCCATCTTCACCACCTGTGCGCCTCAGAAGCTGGGAAGTGTACACCCAGTACCAGAGGCGCAATGACGTGGGTGAAGAAAGCCGGGTGTATCTGCGAGAGATGCAGAGAGCTAGTGAAGAAGCCGGCTCCTGGGAATCACAGTATACCGCCCACCGGGACCATGCTGTGGGGGCCACAAGTCTGGGAAAACAACGCCCCATTGGCTCGTCAAAAAATTAGAATATGAAAAGCAGAGGTTCTAAAGACTATGTTAAAACATGTAATTAGGTGACAAACACTATAGAGCACTGGAAAGGCCGTGTTCACACTGGCAGTATCTGTAAAGCCAAAACCAGGAGCGGAACAATCAGAGGAAAGTAGAATAGAAACACGTCACCACTTCTGTATTATCACCCACTCCTGGTTGTAGCTTACAGATACTGAGGTAAAAGACTGTCCAAATACTCAGAATATACGGTGAATATATAAATGCTGCAGGGTTGGGGGACACGAGGGGCTGTCAGGTTCCCTTTAATCAGACATTTCCCTTGCTCCTACAGCTCAGTTTTCCAGTGTTTCTTTGTAATTTAGTGGGGTTTTTTTCATAGCAAAACTCCTGTTGCCACACTGACCACACTCTGGTAAATCACACCGGTGACACTTGGATCATTTTTTACATATGTGAAAAATCACAGGTGTCTAAATGAGGCCTTACTGGTGCAATGTGCGGCTCCCTGAGTGAAAAATTGGCATTTTATTGCATATGAAAATTAGGTTTAAGTGCTCCAGGCATGATCAGAGCACTTCCCTAGCCTCTGCCTCCCTGGCTCTATTCTCTGCCCAGTGTCACCTAAGGGTTCGCTCTTAAAGGGGTTGTCTGGCCTTACCCACCATCGCTCTTAAAGGGGTTGTCCGGCCTTACCCACCATAGCTCTTAAAGGGGATGTCCGGCCTTACCCACCATCGCTCTTAAAGGGGATGTCCGGCCTTACCCACCATCGCTCTTAAAGGGGATGTCCGGCCTTACCCACCATCGCTCTTAAAGGGGTTGTCTGGCCTTACCCACCATCGCTCTTAAAGGGGTTGTCTGGCCTTACCCACCATCGCTCTTAAAGGGGATGTCCGGCCTTACCCACCATCGCTCTTAAAGGGGTTGACCGGCCTTACCCACCATCGCTCTTAAAGGGGTTGTCCGGCCTTACCCACCATCGCTCTTAAAGGGGTTGTCCGGCCTTACCCACCATCGCTTTTAAAGGGGTTGTCCGGCCTTACCCATCATCGCTTTTAAAGGGGTTGTCCGGCCTTACCCACCATCGCTTTTAAAGGGGTTGTCCGGCCTTACCCACCATCGCTCTTAAAGGGGTTGTCCGGCCTTACCCACCATCGCTTTTAAAGGGGTTGTTCGGCCTTACCCACCATCGCTCTTAAAGGGGTTGACCGGCCTTACCCACCATCGCTCTTAAAGGGGTTGTCCGGCCTTACCCACCATCGCTTTTAAAGGGGTTGTCCGGCCTTACCCACCATCGCTTTTAAAGGGGTTGTCCGGCCTTACCCACCATCGCTTTTAAAGGGGTTGTCCGGCCTTACCCACCATCGCTTTTAAAGGGGTTGTCCGGCCTTACCCACCATCGCTTTTAAAGGGGTTGTCCGGCCTTACCCACCATCGCTTTTAAAGGGGTTGTCCGGCCTTACCCACCATCGCTTTTAAAGGGGTTGTCCGGCCTTACCCACCATCGCTTTTAAAGGGGTTGTCCGGCCTTACCCACCATCGCTTTTAAAGGGGTTGTCCGGCCTTACCCACCATCGCTTTTAAAGGGGTTGTCCGGCCTTACCCACCATCGCTTTTAAAGGGGTTGTCGGCCTTACCCACCATCGCTTTTAAAGGGGTTGTCCGGCCTTACCCACCATCGCTTTTAAAGGGGTTGTCCGGCCTTACCCACCATCGCTTTTAAAGGGGTTGTCCGGCCTTACCCACCATCGCTTTTAAAGGGGTTGTCCGGCCTTACCCACCATCGCTTTTAAAGGGGTTGTCCGGCCTTACCCACCATCGCTCTTAAAGGGGTTGTCCGGCCTTACCCACCATCGCTTTTAAAGGGGTTGTCCGGCCTTACCCACCATCGCTCTTAAAGGGGTTGTCCGGCCTTACCCACCATCGCTTTTAAAGGGGTTGTCCGGCCTTACCCACCATCGCTTTTAAAGGGGTTGTTCGGCCTTACCCACCATCGCTTTTAAAGGGGTTGTCCGGCCTTACCCACCATCGCTTTTAAAGGGGTTGTCCGGCCTTACCCACCATCGCTTTTAAAGGGGTTGTCCGGCCTTACCCACCATCGCTTTTAAAGGGGTTGTCCGGCCTTACCCACCATCGCTTTTTAAAGGGGTTGTCCGGCCTTACCCACCATCGCTTTTAAAGGGGTTGTCCGGCCTTACCCACCATCGCTTTTAAAGGGGTTGTCCGGCCTTACCCACCATCGCTTTTAAAGGGGTTGTCCGGCCTTACCCACCATCGCTTTTAAAGGGGTTGTCCGGCCTTACCCACCATCGCTTTTAAAGGGGTTGTCCGGCCTTACCCACCATCGCTTTTAAAGGGGTTGTCCGGCCTTACCCACCATCGCTTTTAAAGGGGTTGTCCGGCCTTACCCACCATCGCTTTTAAAGGGGTTGTCCGGCCTTACCCACCATCGCTTTTAAAGGGGTT
This sequence comes from Oophaga sylvatica, assembly GCA_033576555.1. Classification (NCBI taxonomy): domain Eukaryota; kingdom Metazoa; phylum Chordata; class Amphibia; order Anura; family Dendrobatidae; genus Oophaga; species Oophaga sylvatica. Next base: position 506,016,867 of record JARQOD010000002.1, on the reverse strand, counting down.
GTCCGGCCTTACCCACCATCGCTTTTAAAGGGGTTGTCCGGCCTTACCCACCATCGCTTTTAAAGGGGTTGTCCGGCCTTACCCACCATCGCTTTTAAAGGGGTTGTCCGGCCTTACCCACCATCGCTTTTAAAGGGGTTGTCCGGCCTTACCCACCATCGCTTTTAAAGGGGTTGTCCGGCCTTACCCACCATCGCTTTTAAAGGGGTTGTCCGGCCTTACCCACCATCGCTTTTAAAGGGGTTGTCCGGCCTTACCCACCATCGCTTTTAAAGGGGTTGTCCGGCCTTACCCACCATCGCTCTTAAAGGGGTTGACCGGCCTTACCCACCATCGCTCTTAAAGGGGTTGTCCGGCCTTACCCACCATCGCTCTTTAAAGGGGTTTCCGGCCTTACCCACCATCGCTCTTAAAGGGGTTGTCCGGCCTTACCCACCATCGCTTTTAAAGGGTTGTTCGGCCTTACCCACCATCGCTTTTAAAGGGGTTGTCCGGCCTTACCCACCATCGCTTTTAAAGGGGTTGTCCGGCCTTACCCACCATCGCTTTTAAAGGGGTTGTCCGGCCTTACCCACCATCGCTTTTAAAGGGGTTGTCCGGCCTTACCCACCATCGCTTTTAAAGGGTTGTCCGGCCTTACCCATCATCGCTTTTAAAGGGGTTGTCCGGCCTTACCCACCATCGCTTTAAAGGGGTTGTCCGGCCTTACCCACCATCGCTTTTAAAGGGGTTGTCCGGCCTTACCCACCATCGCTTTTAAAGGGGTTGTCCGGCCTTACCCACCATCTGACTAAAAGATCTAAAAACACTGAAGCAGGAAACTGTGAAAGCAAAATTTGTTGGCCAGGACTGTGAGGGTCCGTGTGACCGGACGGCAGGTGGGTGATCAGTAACTACAGCGGGCTGTTAGCGGGGTCTGACTCAGAGCTATGAATACAAATATTACATAACAGCATAAAATAAAAGCCCCTCCATTTCTGCCCACAATACCAGTAAGGGGCCCTAAACACACAGCAGATAGTGGCGCAGGGCGGGCGCCCCGGCATCGCTGCCCACCACGGATGTGACCACAGAATAGCCAGGGAACCTGTTGCCATGGGCAACGTCTCCACTATCAGCAGTTGCTGTTGCCCCCGTGTGGGAATCGGCAGACAGAACATGTAGCCCCGGAATATAGTGGTCTCCATGAGAGCAGGCGCAGAGGGGTGCTGGCTGGGTGCTGTAGTCCCACCCCAGCGCGGATGGCCCACTAGGGGAGCGCCCGTGGCCCCGTTGCTAGGTACCAGGCGCAGCACTCACCGCTCAGCACGGCCTCGTACAGGCGGAGCGCCGCTCTGAAGTGGTAGAGCAGCAGCAGCCCCGCCACAGGGAGCAGCAGCCACACGTATGCCCAGTGTCTGCACAGCCAGCCCTTCACCCGGGCCAGCAGGGGAGGCCCGGAGCCGGCATTCGCACACTCCGCCATGTTTGTTTCCTGCTACTAGGACAGAATAGGCGGAGCGCGGCCTGGGATTGGCGGAGCTGGAAGCCCCTCACCACCGGGGATACAGCTCGGTCACTGTGTCCCGTGCTGCAGCCTCCGGGGCTTCTGTCCCTAGTCCGGCACAGGCCGCCCGTGTCCCCGCCTCACTGTACAGCGCGGTATACTGCCAGGTACCGCACAGTGCTGGCTATTGCCGCACTGACTAACGACAGGCACAAACGCTGGGTGCCTCTACCAACATGGCGGCCGCTGAGTTTCCCCGCTTCCGCCTTGGACCGGACGTTCCCCCTCCCTTCCCGCTATGCTTTGCGCTCTCCTCTCTGTGGGGCTGGGCCATTCGTAGCCAAGATGGCAGACTACGAGGATCGGGTCTCTGATGAGGAGAAGGTACATGGCTTTCGGGGGGCAGCACTTACTGCTGTGGTCTGCGCGCTTAGTGCTGGGGGGCAGAGATCAGACGCAGCGCATGCGCTTTTTCTTGCTGTCGTCCACGGCCCCTTTAACCCTGGCAGTGCTGTGGGAAGCAGCAGCTCTACCTGGGCCCGGCAATGAAATCATTAACCGTAGCTTCTAACATCCTAGCTTGGGTCCTGCGGCGTGTGGCACTACAAGGCGCAGCGTGCCCGGTGTGATGTCATCTCTTCTGGGAGTTGGCTTCGTGTTTGGTGCAGTTGTCAGGAGCAACCAACATCCTGCCGGCTGTCATGGGGTTGCTAATGGCAACAGCCCCATCCCCTGCTGCGGAGGTCCCGCCTGTCTGCCCCGATGGGTCGTTCTGTGTCTTTTTCCTCAGATTTTATTTTTCTGCCTTTCAGTTAAAATATCTGACCCCATGGACTTGTTCTAGATTGCTCAGTTTTATGCTGGGATTGTTAGTGGGTGATCTCAGAAACAGCGCCACACCTGTCTCCAGGCTGCATCTGGTACTGCAGCTCAATCCCAACATCAGACACCAGGACAGATGTGACGGCATCAGGTTCTCTGTCCCAGCCAGCAGCCTTAATGGGATGTGTTTAATGCCAGCGGTCCCAACCATTACTCTGAAGAGTGAGAACCGGGTCACAGAGGGTCTCTAATACGCTGGCGGGGGGCTCCCTGGAGGAGCATGCCTTCAGGTCCACATGATATTGATGAGGCGTCTCCGGAGCCGGCCGTGCGGCTGCCGTCCTGTGGCTCCATGAGCTGGTCAGTAATCGCTGGGTGGAGGCGCTCGTGTCGTGTGTGGCTCCTCCGCCAGCCCCAGCATGCTTGTCACACTCTCCGATTACAAGGCACGGCCATAGGGTCAGCGGTCTGTGCTTATTTCTGGGCTCCGCTCCTTCAGTGTCTTCTAATAATAGACCCCAGCTAGAAAGAGAATCTGCCTCTGTATAAGGCGACTCTGCCGTCTGCATCGCTGGACCCTGCATGGACTGACTTCCTAGGTTTTAGAAGCGATTTGTGTTTTCAGCTGCTGGTATACACACGGATTGCCGTATGTAGCGATAACTCTTTGTCTGGGGGTTATTAGCCAGAGCCGAGTCGCCCCGATACAGTCCGACCATTCAGCCCTTGGGGCTTACACTGGCCACACACACCAAATACTGAACGTGGCCTCATTGAAATGGTTTCTGGGTAGATGTGGGCATTGGCCTCTGATGGGACGGTAAACCCGGGGGTTAATGGTTCATCATGCAGCCTGCTGACTGCCTCTTTTCTCCTCCCGTGAAGCTTCGCCTGCGGCCGGACTTCACAGAAGATCATTGTTTTGTTAATATACTACTGCAACAATCTTATTTCTATAGCGCCAACATATTCCGCAGCACTTTCCATTTTAGAGGGGCCTTGTGCAGACAATGAGTTATTACAGAATAACAATCGTATGAATCAATGGCTGCCAAGGCCGTGCTCACAAACTTACACTCTATGGAAATACAAATGATCGCGGGTTCAGGTCCACTAAGGAGACAAATATAAAATGTAAAAGTTATTAAAACAATAAAAAGGAATAAAAAAAGTATAAAAAGTCAAATGGCCTCCTTTTTCACTTATTATTGACATATAAAAACCTATTTGGATTCACAGCGTCCGTAAAAGTCTGTTTTATAAAAAGGTAAAATTAAATAAAGGGGATGTCCACGACTAGGACCACCCCTTCTTAAAGTAAATGTTCGGCCCCAATAACATAATAAAGCCTATACTCGCCTCCCGTTCCCGCAGTGTCGGCACTCGCTTTCCCAGGGCTGTGATGGGGTTTTGTGACACTGGCGTCACTGTCTCCGCCATTGGAAAAACATGAAGAGGAAGCCAGGGAGCAGCTGCACAACACCGCATCACTGCTCGGGGAGACCGAGGGCCGACATCGTGGGAATGGCGCTGGCCCAGGAGGGTAGTGTAGGCCACGGGGCTGGATATCTTGCTTAAGAGGGGCTGTCCTACTAGTGGACAATCCCTTTAACCAATTCAGTAAACGCCGTGATGAATTATAAAGGTATCAAATTGTCATATCCCACAAAAAGGGAGTGAAGGGGAACCCCTCTAAAAAGAAGCTGACAGCTGATTTGTGCTGCTCAAACCGCGGGCAGCTTAGATCCGACACTGGCGCCCTTATTGGAGCCTCTACTGTGAAAAGCTGCCATGGTGCGAGGAATTCAGTGCTGTCATTACTGAATGGTAGGAGCCCCTGATCACAAGGGCCGGTTCACACATTGCAAGTCCCAACAATGACAGGTATTCAGTCCGGAATGGAATCTTTCACTATAAGGACCCGTCTCCTAGATCTGTGTACTGAAGTGACAGGTAAACCCTCCGGCCATGTTTACAGGGGCTGAGGATGTTTCAAAGAATCGGAGGCTGAGTCTTTGCGGCCACAGATTTGTCGCATGTGGGTTAACTTGCTTGTCATCCCAGTTTTTTCCCACGCGTATTAAGTAGAAAATACTCCATTTATTTGCATTATAGAAAAAATCAGTGGGTTATGTCAGGGTGCACACGGTCTTGATGGAGGGGTCCTATAATCAAAGCATCTCACCTGGTCACAGAATGTCTAATCGGTGGGCTGTAACTGCTAGGACCCTCACAACTACAAGAACAAGGGTCCCTGTGTGATTTCTGCAGTCTGGGTTTAGTGAAGATGGTGGAGCACTGTACTTGGACCTCCATTAATCAGACACTTGGGTCCTTTTTATTATCAGAACCCCCTTTAAGTCTCCCAGTGGTGATGAGAAAGTTATTTGTTTCATCACTTTCCTGCAGCCAAACTTGGGTTTCTTTAGGTGAAACTTTCTGCTTTTCTGATTGTTCCGGTGAAAAAAAAAACAAAACGGAACAATAATTTTGTTTGGGGGAAAAATAGCAATCCTGAGGTTCTCGTTGCTTGGTCATTTTCTCTCCTTTCTCTTTTATGAGCCATTTATGAAGTACATGGCCGGACACTTGTCTGAACCTGAGCCATGTAATACGGCCTGGGAGGCTGCAAAATGCACTCTAATGTCAAAGGTTTTATCTACGGTTCGGCTTCTTTAAGGGGCAAGTTCACACAAGCGTGTAAAAAAATCGTTCAGAGATGTATCCAGAAAAGTGCACCGATTTCTTTCTCACCGGTCATCTGTATATAATCAGTTTTTTACAGCAGCTTTTCATCATTTACAAGAGCATTTACAGTTTCTTGTTACACAACTTTGATGTGTCCTGAAAAATTGGATGAAATAATACTGTGGTTCTGTATGGCATCTACATTTTTAACTTTTTTTTTTTTTGTAAGCCCATGAACTTTAATGGCATTACCTTATATTCGTGATACTGGCAGGTTACATATTACAGTATGCTGTGAATGGAATGCGGAGACTGACACCGGATCTATACTGTAACGTGGTTTGTTTAAAGGTATTTTCCCACGGGCCGTGCCTCCTCCCGGCCGCTCCAGTCTGTGGCCGTGCCTCCTCCCGGCCGCTCCGGTCTGTGGCCGTGCCTCCTCCCGGCCGCTCCGTCTGTGGCCGGCTCTCGCCTCTCCCTCCCGGCCGCTCCGGTCTGTGGCCGTGCCTCTCCCGGCCGCTCCGGCTGGGCCGTGCCTCTCCCGGCCGCTCCGGCCTGGGGCCGTGCCTCCTCCCGCCGCTCCGGCCTGGGGCCGTGCCTCCTCCCGTGCCCCGCTCCGGCCTGGGGCCGTGCCTCCTCCCGGCCGCTCCGGCCTGGGGCCGTGCCTCCTCCCGGCCGCTCCGGCCTGGGCCGGCCTCCTCCCGGCCGCTCCGGCCTGGGGCCGTGCCTCCTCCCGGCCGCTCCGGCCTGGGGCGTGCCTCCTCCCGCCGCTCCGGCCTGGGGTCGTGCCTCCTCCCGGCCGCTCCGGCCTGGGTCGTGCTCCTCCGGCCGCTCCGGCCTGGGGCGTGCCTCCTCCCGGCCGCTCCGGCCTGGGCCGTGCCTCCTTCCGGCCTGGGGCCGTGCCTCCTCCCGGCCGGGCCGGCCTCCGGCCTGGGCCGTGCCTCCTCCCGCCGCTCCGGCCTGGTGCCGTGCCTCCTCCGGCCGCTCCGGCCTGGGGCCGTGCCTGCGCTTCTCCGTGCCGGCGTCCATGCAGAGTCAGTGGCATTGATGGACGGCCTTGTGAAGCTGTTCCCAGTGTGCAGTAGTTGGGTACCTGCCAAAAGATAAAGGTCTGCAGTATACACTGTCTCACCCTTGATAATTGTGCCCTGAGGAAGCGTCATGGCTGCTCAGAACGCTCTGCATTTGGCGCTCCGTGAAGTCTTAGAAAACGTGCTCTGCAGTGTCTCTAGACGGTTATAAGGTTGTTTGTATATTTCAAGAATTTCTTTTGAAGTTCTTATTACGTTCTGTTGATTTAAAGGGTTCAAATGAGTGGTTTATATGTGGATATAAGCACATGGAACAAAGCTGCAGGTGACATCTCCATTCACTGTGCAGCGGCCGCCGGGTCCTGCAGAACAGTTCTTAGAAAAGAGAGTAGGTCGTTATGGGGTGTCCGGACAGCTGCTATATGCAAGGATCCAACACCGGTTGTAACACATCGTATGGAGAGGCTCTGCCACTCTCTTCCATCTGTTTATATCTGGCCGTCGTGCCGTTTTCAGCTGATCTTTCGGGGTACCAGTCTCATCTCATCATGGCGCTTTATCCTGTAGATATGTGATCATTAAGTGTAAGGTAACTGGTATGGCCGTCACCTCTCCTGGCAGGTTTGTATTCCCCGTATAACAATCATACAGCCCCTTTTGTAGACATCCATTTTCTAGGGTTCCTTAAAGAAATTCATAATTAAATGACCTGAGTGTCACCAGTTGGGGTCTCGGCACACTCTGGTGCTGTCAGTGACAGACTATGCTTGGTGCACCCTGCTGATAGAGGGAATGGTATCACCCAGATGTCCGTGTACCCATACATTTCTAGGAGGGATAACAGCTCAATGTACAGCCCTAAAAAAGTCAAAGCTGAATTGTTACTTCATGAGAAGTTCCGCTATAAGACTTACTACTTGATCAGAAGGGATGGACGCCTAAAATCCCGATGATCGGTAAAACCACCAATGCGTGGTCAGTCCCAACTCGCCACTTTTCCAGAATTGTGTAGTGTCAATATGATTGCATCCAAATGATTGACATCTACTATAGTATGTGTCCTTGGGTATAAGGTGGCCACAGATCATTGTTTAGTAGTCAGTTACACACCACCACACGAGCAGTTTGCTCCTGCATCAGTAGAAATCCATTGATAAGTTGGTCACAATCGGCCAATGTTTGGGATCGAGATAATTGATTGTATAGAAATCCTCTTGATCTGAGTGATACCTGCCCAGAATCCGATGTCTGTGGGGTCATTAGATATTTCACAGAGAGACTCGCTGGTATTCTGTGAGATTCCTGTGGCCTGAGGAAACACAATCATTTACAGGCCATAAATCAGGAGTGTCGGTGTGTTTGCTTCCTCGTCACATGCGGCGTTACTAGGAAAGCCCTCTGTTACCATACAGCTCCACGACTGGCCATACACAATAGATGGCGGACCCCCATACTTTACACAGCTTGCTCTAGTGTGCGCTCTTGTGTTCTCTGTAAGAGATGCCACCAGACATTACTGTCAGCCGAACCCATCGATATCTGTATGTTTGGCTAACATTAATCTAATATCTACAGTAGCCACCAAAAGTTTGTTTGCGTGTGACTACTTCTGCCTGGTTGTTGTGATGCCATTTTCCTGGTGATGAATTGAAAGTGCATGAAGTTGTCGTCATGCAAGACCTTAATTTTAACAAAAATGCTTCAGAATATAGGTATTGTTATTTAATTAAAGAAAACTGGCTGCCGAATGTTTTACATATACTATTTATTGATCACAAGATAGTAATTAACAATGCCATAACTTAGTATTTTGTAGCATAACCTCTTGCTTTCATTCCTGCACCACACTGACGGGGCATTACCGCCACTCCGGTATAAGACATCCTGGGCATCTTACTCCATTCCATTTGCAAATCTGCAAACAATTCATCTTTATTGCTGTGGGTACGGACCCCAACTCTTCACCGTAACTCATCCCAAAGGTGCTCTATAGGGTATAAATCAGGTGATTGGCTTGGCCATTGCAACACCTGAACACTTTTCTTTGCTAACCAGTTTTTGACTAAATTGGGTGTGTGCTTAGGATCATTGTCTTGCTAGAATTTCTAGCCCCTACCTACTTTGGTTTTACCATGTGAATTACATTCTCCAGTATATTCTTGTACATGGTAGCATTCATATTTCCATCAATTCTATGCAGAGGGACAATGACACATGCAGAAAAGCATCACCAAACCGTGACATTGCCACCACCATGTTTCACTGTAGGTGTTTGGTGCTGTACATCATTACGTTTTCCAATCGGACAGTATAAATAGTGCTTGCCATCACTACCAAACAGATTGAACTTGGATTCATCCGACCTCAACACCTTAGACCAATCTGTCACTTTCCTTTGGCTGTGTTCTTTGGCAAACTCAAGTCTGACCTTCCGGTTCTTTTCAGAGATGAAAGGCTTCTTGACTGTAACTCGTGCATTCAACCCTACTGCTCTTATCCGTCGCACCACAGTTTGGCGACTCACTTTGACCCCATATTCTTTGTTCATTTCGTGTAAATACTGTATAGCACTGTTATAGACATCAGATACTGACTTCTTAATAATATGATCAGCTTTGGAGGAAGTTTTCCGAGGTCGTCCACTTCTAGGTTTGTCAGCTGTTCCATTCCTTTCTTTTTCTTTCTTTATTATATGTGACTGATAACAGTTGATTTCCATAGCTGCCTCTTTTTGGCTTTTGCCTGACTTTACTCTCATGATAATAAGCATCCTGAACATCTGGTGATAAATTTGGCTTTGTCTTTGCCATGTTTTAACCGAAAAACAGACAAACAAGAAAAAAAAATTACTACTCATGACAAAATATGCAAAACATTTGTCCCAGCAAATGTTGAAAACTAACACATAAAGGGATAAAACAATGTCAAACACCATTTTCATCCTTTTGCTTCCAGTTTACTAAAATCAATAGGAAAATAGCATCACAACAACCAGACAGAAGTAATCACACTTTTTTTTTTTTAAAAAAAAGCAAAACTTTTGGACGCTTCTGTATGTGATGCTTTAGACAGGTCTGTGAAGTTTTGTGAGTAAGCCAAGGGTTCGACTCCTCTACGTCTCCAGACTTCTGACTCCTGAATAAATGGCCAGTAATTAATAATGACATAATTACTGTAGTAAAATGGTGACATCACCCTAAATAGGCTACTTAGATGGAAGAACATAAATATGTCTCCCCCACACACTAGCCACCGGCAGACTGTTGTTGTGTCTTCAACCAGGAGAGAGGAGAAAGCTGCTCCAGACGCCTCATCTCCCCTGAAAACAAAAGGATCAGGCAATTCGTAAGTGCGTAATCCTTCTGCCGCCTCCTGTTATGTCGGGGGGATAGAAGGGTGACCACTCCAAAATGGCAGGTTCTTCCAAATGTTATCTAGTGTGTATTGGGGCCTGAAGAGGCCCTTTCGGTTTTGACGTTTTGCATATGACAATTGTGTGAAGACTATAAAATGTGGAATTTGTCATTATTTGCTTATTTCTTTTCATTCTCACGCCAGACTGGAAATGCAAGGGTTCACAGAGGTGATGTGGAGACAATAGAGACGCTGTTCAGATTCTGTCTCATTTTTATTTAACTGGTAACTGCACGCTCTTATTTACAGTGTTCGAAGCCTGAAGATTTCCGTGGGACTTGCTGACTGATTGCTGTGTTGGGGGGGGGCCATCCTGACTCTATATTTGCTGTGTTGAGGGGGTGTACAGACTCTTCCCTTACATCAGGCATGTAGGATTCATTCCTGATTGTTTACTCAGATATGAGCCGCCCAAGGTGTTTTGCTGTGGCTTAGGATCCCATCACACTCTTCACTGTCCCAGTGATCCCACCAACGATCCGACGTGGACGGGATCTCTGGGACATCGTTAACTGATTGCTGGTGAGCTGTCACATAGGCAGACTCAACATGGATCAGGACCAGCGAGCACGCTGGTATCCAATGTACACATCGGGTAACTAAGGGCTGCGCGGCGCCTAGTTACCCGATATGTACCCTAGATACCGGCTCCCAGCTTCTGCTGTAGAGCACTGGGAGCCGGTATCCAAAGTACACATCAGGTAACTCAGGGTTCGACAAACCCGGTCGCCAGTGGCGCCTAGAAAATCATGCCTGGCGCCCGGGTTTGTCGGGGCCCTGAGCAGGCGGGGGGGCCCACTCGCCGTCGGGCACCCCGGCACCCGTTAACGGAGGAGAGCGGTGTCAGCGCCGCCACTGCCCCCACCCCCGCTTGCTCAGGGCCCCGGCAGCAGCTGGCACAATACTTACCTCTCCCGTGCCTCCGCTGCCGCAGCTCCGGGCTCCAGGGGGCGCCGGCGCTTCCTCTCACAGCAGTGCTGATGAATGACGTCATCATTCAGCGGCCGGCTGTGGCAGAGAGCGCGCGGACGCCGGACAGGTGAGATGTGATGTGTATATGTGTGTGTATATACAAAAAAATATACAAAAAAAAGGTTGCACTCTATCGTGCCAAAGCAAGTCAATGTGAAATATGAAACATGAATAGCAATATGGCTTTTGAATATTAGAAAAAAATGAATGAGACGCTTTGCACAAAATTTGGCCAAATAATGCCTGCCCATACACCAACGTCAAGGTGGTCTCAGAACGTATGGGTCCCTGCCTATGTGAACATACCTCTATTAGGCTGATATCTGAATTCCTGGGTAAATGTGGACACCTCTGTCAGTAAAGCTTGCCTTTTTTTGGGTGAGCAGGAACCTGCTATAATTAAAATCACCACATGGTGATGGGCGGAGTGCTCGGTCAGTAAGCTAACATAGAAGTAAAAGAAAACTGACTGGCACATCCAAACCAGTGTGAATTAGGTGCAAACCAGGAGCAGCTACCTCCATAGACAATATACAAAAAAAGGTTGCACTCTATCGTGCCAAAGCAAGTCAATGTGAAATATCAAACATGAATAGCAATATGGCTTTTGAATATTAGAAAAAAATGAATGAGACGCTTTGCACAAAATTTGGCCAAATAATGCCAATAATGCAGGTTCCTGCTCACCCAGAAAAGGCAAGCTTTACTGACAGAGGTGTCCACATTCACCCAGGAATTCAGATATCAGCCTAATAGAGGTATGTTCACATAGGCAGGGACCCATACGTTCTGAGACCACCTTGACGTTGTGTAGGCGCATATTGGCCAATTTTGTCAAGCGTTCTCTATTATTCAAAAGCCATATTGCTATTCATGTTTCATATATGTGTGTGTGTTGTCTGTGTGCATCAGTGTGTGTATGTAGTGCGGTGCTTTGTGTGTGTATGTGAGAGTGCTTGTGTGCTGCATGTGTGATGGTGGTGGGGGAAGGGCAGTGATGAAGAATTGATGATGATGGGGAGTGCATTGATGATGGGGAGGCATTGATATGATGGGAGGCATTGATGATGAATGTGGAGAGGCGATTGATATGATGGGGAGGCGATTGATGATGATGGGAGGCGATGATGATGATGGGAGGCATGATGATGATGGGCAGGCGATGATGATGATGGCAGGCATTGATGATGATGGGCAGGCATTGATGATGATGGGCAGGCATTGATGATGATGGGCAGGCATTGATGATGATGGGCAGGCATTGATGATGATGGGCAGGCATTGATGATGATGGGCAGGCATTGATGATGATGGGCAGGCATGATGATGATGGGAGGCGATGATGATGAGTGATGGGAGGCAGCATGATATGATGAGGAGGATGATGGGGGAGGCAATGATGATGATGGGAGGCAGATCGATGATGAGGAAATGATGTGGGGAGGCAATGATGATGAAACGAAAAAAAAATTCTGGCTCCTACATTTTTTGGCTGGCTCCTAGATTCTGAACAACTTTGTCGACCCCTGAGGTAAGTAAGGGCTGTGGGGCGCCTAGTTACCCGATATGTACCCTAGATACCGGCTCTCAGCGCTCTACAGCAGAAGCTGGGAGCCGGTATCTAGGGTACATATCGGGTAACTAGGCGCCGCGCAGCCCTTAGTTACCCGATGTGTACATTGGATACCAGCTCGCTGATCGTTGGTCTCCCGTTGTCACATGCAGCGATGCGCGCTGGCCAGCGGGAGACCAACGATGAAAAAATGGTTCAGGACATTCGACAACGATCAGCGATACCCAGCAGGGGGGCTGGTCGTCGCTGCGTGTCACACTAAGCGAGATCGCTGGCTAGGTCGCTGTTGTGTCACAGAATCAGTGACGCTTCAGCGATCTCGCTTAGTGTGACGGGGTCTTTACTCCCCGCGCTCTAATCATGATGCATGCGCTCTCTAGGATGTGTGAGGAGTCGGGATTTATGGCTGTTGGCTGATTAATATCTAAGGCTATGTTCACATGTCCAGTAATCATCCATTAGAACGGATCTGGCAAGAATCCATTGACGACAAAAACTGTGCAGACACAACTTTTTTTTTTTTTTTTTTTTTATTCAGCTAAAGATTTCAAACTGATTTCAACTGGATCCTTTTTTTTTTTTTTTTTTTTTTAGTGAACCTGTCAGCTGTTTTGGCTGCTATAAGCTGTGGCCACTGCCTTTCAGGGCTTATCTACAGTATTCTGTAATGCTGTATATAAGCCCCTGATCCGACCTGCAAGATAAGAGAAATAACTTTTATTATACTCACCTGGTGGGTGGTCCGGTCCGATGGGCGTCGCAGTTCTGGGTCCTGTGCCTCCCATCTTCTTGTGATGCCGCCCTCCTGCTTGCTTCATGGCTCCCCGGCATTGCGCTCCTGCGCAGGCGTAATTATCTGCCCTGTTGAGGACAGAGCAAATTCCTGCAGTGTGCAGGCGCTGGGCCTCTCTGACCTCTCCCGGCGCCTGCGCACTGCAGTACTTTCTGGTGCTACCTTAGATTTCATTGAGGCATCAGCTGTACCTCCCAACAGCACCAATTTCATACCAGGTTTATTTTCCTGTCAGATTTTGTATGAATTCGACATGATGGGTTCCATAGGAAGTCATACTGAAGTATATGCAAATTGCCTATTGATAGAGGAAGGAGACCATAACACTGCCTATTGTATGACATCTGATTTGGCTTCTGTTTCCCTGATGAGAGGCAATACCCCGAAACAGTGTCTGAAAATTGAGATTCTGGTTTGGCTTTTATCTTAAGTAATAGTGTAAGACTTGTTAAAGGGTCGACATTGCCTTTTACGATTGCTACCCCCAATAGGTAGCACTAGAGGTCTAGTCCTCTTCCTCTCTGAAGAGGCAATTTACATGTTTCATTTCCCAGAGGAGCACTGCATGACTTAAAAGCTTGTTCACACTGGCATGCCAGGCTTGACATGTCACTCTCCAATAGGAGTATGGTCACCTGAAAACAAGGACAATGCCCCGGTCCCCTCGGCGGTGCTTGTACAGACTTCTATCACCTGACCGTCTGTCTTGCTATCCGCATGTAACGGATTTCTACCTCAGTATGTTTAGGATGGCCACGTAAGTTCACACATGCAGCTGCGGAGACTTCCTGCACCGTGGTGTCCTGACGGGGCTGTGTACGGCTTTTTATGTGTATTCTGACAGGAAAAACCTACTGTACAGTACATATCCTTACTTCACGCCTCAGGCACAGCCATGGGTGCCATTATACTGCTTCATACACAGCGGCCTGAGAACGCTGACCCTGCATATAGCATTACATAATATTTTTCTGCTTTTGTTCTGGTCAGGTGCTTTTCAGATGAATATATTAAATGTCTGTATGAATAACTGGAAGCACAAGGAGCAATGCAAGTCAGTGTGCTAGTTCACATGAAGGTTTTCACACATGGACTGATGAAGAAGGCAGAGGGGGTGCAGAACTGAGACTGTGGAGCCTTTATTCTGTGCAGCCCCCGATATCCAGCACTCTGACTATAATGGGGTCTGTCAGTTTCTGAACCCTGCAGAATATATTGGGGGCACAAAGCTTAGGACTGGTGATTGTCACTATGTGCACGTCGTGGAGCAGGGCATGATTGTACGTTGTCTGATCTACCAGCTGATGCCTCGGCCGGCGGCCTCCTGGCATTATTACAGGGTGTGGTTTCCTTTCGTCTCATGTCACTGTGTTCTGCAAACATTACTTCCCTATTGAGAGGCATTGGTAGTGAGCAGGGCCCTGTTGAAGTTCCAGATTTTTTCTTTTCTAGCTTTTTAGAACCATTTATTAGAAAGGCTGACTAAAAAGGGAACAGACTCTTATACCATTGATAGCACAAAAATGAAAATAAATGGCCATGTCGTGCATAGCGATCACTTGGGGTCTGACTCTCGGCCCCCTCACTGATCGTTTGCTTGAAAAGGCCTTAGTGGTTATTGTACACCCGTCACCGGGTCGTACACTTTATGGTGTCTGTGCCTGGTTCTGCTGCTCTGGTCCCACTAGGGTACGTTCACAGTTTTATGAAGCGGATCCTCTCTAAAATCCTCCTCTCAAAAGTGCTTCAAAAACTCATGTAAAACTTTCCACAATCATTGCTACAGGAAATTCACTTTCCTGTTTGTAGTAGGAGTTTTTGAGCCTTTTTTTTATTTTATTTTCCTGAAGAGGTTTTGAAAAATGCCAGGTGGAATAAAAAGTGCATGTGAGCTCTACTGAAGAAAGCCTTTGTTGGAGGTTTTCGGGTCGTAGAAAGTTGAATAAAATTATACGCTGAGATCTGATGTCTTATTCCAGAAAAATTCTCATCTTTTTTTTTGTATGTAAATGAGCTGCTAAGATCTATGGGCCGGACATAGATCTTCCTGAGAATATGCCTCCAGAGCTTATTATAAATGAAATGGGGTTCTTCAGTGAGATTAGGAGAGCAAACTGTCAGTCATTACATGTCTCACACTGGTAACACCATCTTTCATGTAAAATAGGCCCTGGTAGGCAGATTCTTGGGGAGATGTATGTTCGACCTATAGATCTTAACAACTAATTTTACATATAAGAAAAAGATTGAATGGTAGATATCAAGGTATCATTGTATTATCTTCCTATGACCTACATGCCTATATAGACGGATCAGGAAGGGTGATCCCACAGACAGATTCCCTTTATAAAGTGAAGGGGGACTAAGCTTCAATACTAGGCTGCTAGGGACAGATGCTTCCAAATGTACAATGGGGGTGCAGAGAAGCTTATAAGTACCAGAAAACGCCTCTGCCTTCATAAGATTTTTATTTTTTTACTTCCAGCCTATGTGCAGCATTCTTTGCTGACAAAAAAGCTGCATTTTGTTTTTTTTTAATAATAACACTGTGGAAACCAGGTAAACGAACATGTAGGGTATCGGCCTCATACAGAAAATGAATATTGTAACGCCGCATTAGCCACGTAGCTGACACGCTGAACATCTGCATATAACACTATGGATTTAGCTGCAGATACACGGCAACATGTATATTGCCCCGACACATAGCGTAGCAATGTACGGAGATCGCTCACATCAGCCTCTGCACGCTCATTGCCATGTAACATTCATTCATTGCTGGTGAAAGGGGAAAAAGCATGAATGAATGTATGTGCATTGGCTGAGGCGTAGGAGGGGTTAACACATAACACGGCGTTCTCCGGAGGTCGGTTCAGAGAAGCTCATGAAAATTGCCTGAAATGGTAAAAAAAAAAATCTGAAGCAGGAAGTGTCAGCCATGAGAGCAGTCGGCCCCCCGCTAAACATCTGCTCCCTAGCCCTGGTGGAACATGTCTACACAAAGCCCTTGTGCAATGTCAGGCAACTTACAGGCGCCAACATGAACTTTATTCAGCATTTTCAGGATTCCCAGAGGCCGCTCGCAGTGAATCCAGGGCCACCTTCTAGAGCCATCCTCCCCGTAATCAGTGATTGTGTACATGAAAGGAAAAGCAATGGATGGATAGTACCCCGACCCCCCCCCCCCCCCCCCCGAAATATTACATCCAACCGCTGTCCAAAAATATTCCTTCCTGCCAGTGGGAGATCCGCATTACAGGTTTATAGTGTAATATTCCTCCACAACTATTGCACCGGATGACAATCCACAGGACGCCCATTAAGGTGTGGAAACCACGGATATCCACAAATTACACAGTGCATGGGGGAAAGCTGCGGCTAAATCCGCATGTCATGAGAATTGTACACTACAGTGTGTGGCAGTCATTTTCTCCAGCTTCTAGACTTAACCCTATGTAGCACCTTGTGCTGGTCGCTTCGGACGAAGAACCCTGCGCACAGAGCTGTCACTAAATTACAGGCGCCATGTGTGTCCTCTGCCTGTGATCATTCCTGCCCAGAGAGATGACGCTACATGCTGTCACTCTACGGCGTCCATCATAGGCGTCTGATTAACCAAGATGTCATGAGTGTCCATAGCTTTTCTTGACTTTAAATGCCTTCCTCTATGTGCTATGGATGACTGCGACTGATGTGGGCTAACAATGGATCCCATATTAGTCAGTGGGTGACGCCACAGATTTCCTGAACCAGCAGGCCTGCAGTGAGCTGGGGCGGTGATGTCATAGGGGGGGCTGGTGATGTCATAGGGGGCGGTGATGTCATAGGGGATGTGGCCTGTAAACCTCTCCTAGTTTTACAACTAGGAGGCTCCACATAGAAGTAATCTTATCTGCTTGTCCGTCTGAAATGATTAGTCCTCCTGTGTACATGTCACACTCCCCAATAATCACCCAAATCTGCCACCTCTAACATACAGTTTACCAGCCAGCACCCATAAGGAAGCATTCAGTTCTGCCGCACTTCTCTCCACATAATCGAGCTTAGCTCTTGGATTGGTTTAACGTAAACCTGTCGGCCATCAGTCCAAACTATACCTTGTCCTGCATATAAAACAGCCTTGATACTGCTATGTCTATGGATAAATAAAAATATTATGGGTCTTTGGGAAAAATGGAGGAAAAAAAGGAATTCGCCAAAACAAAACTTTGCATCCATACCGGGATGATTGTGCTCCGTGCGTTAGAGAACCTGCAACGTATACTTACCTGTGGATTATCACCTTCATACTCGGGATACCCCTCTGGGTCATTCCATGGTAACTTACGTTACAGTCACAAGCCAAAAACTGGCTACAGACTGTTCTTTGAAGGCAGCCACAAAAATGAGTGAATGTATATTGTACATTAAACTATTCTCAATAGATTTCAACAGTTTGATTTTTCAACAATAAAATTAAATACAAAATACAGTGTTATTACTTGGTAACTTACGTTACAAAAAAAGGAAAGGCAATTGTCCGTCATGAGACTGCCAAATTATCTGTTCGGTAAACAGGGGAGAAGCACTATTTTTATTGTATTAAACACAATAGTCCAAGCAACTTTAACAAATTTATTTTAACCTCTCAAGTTAAATGCAACAATGTTTATATCAAGAAATGTTGATCACTTACGTTACAACATAATATAGTAACTTATGTTACAATGAGTTACCTTCATGGGAAAAGCATTGTTTGTAGCGTAAGTTACTATATTATGTTGTAATGTATGCTACCATGGAATGACCCCTCTGCAGATTTCCCCATTTGCAATGCAAAGAATGAAGTCCCCAGTGTTGGCCCTGAAGTTACAGCCATAAATCTATGGGGGAGTATGGATAATATGCATTTATTGTGATCTCGAGCATTATACGTCCGCGCAACGATTTGGCCTCAATACTGTAAAACGTGTCCTATGCCCCCATACAACAGCCACAAATGCAAA
Organism: Oophaga sylvatica; assembly: GCA_033576555.1. Classification (NCBI taxonomy): domain Eukaryota; kingdom Metazoa; phylum Chordata; class Amphibia; order Anura; family Dendrobatidae; genus Oophaga; species Oophaga sylvatica. The sequence continues at coordinate 505,999,103 of JARQOD010000002.1, read as the reverse complement.
CCCCTAAAGATGGTTCATGTCCTGTGGAAATGACGTTTACTAAGAGCTGGAATCTTAGCGATGGCACACTTCTGCACACCGTGATGATCGGCCCATGTGACACTTACCGGTGGGCTTATGCATCGGCAGGTAGTATGGCTAGATCTACACTATCTGACTGTAGACTGCCGGCTGAGGAGCACCCCTCTTCCTCCTCCTCCTCACTCCCTCCATGTGGGTTTTTCGATCCCCCACTGTTTGAGCGACACCGTTATGGCACATGCTTACATGAGCATATTGTGCTAAGAAAAGCATGTGCTATGGATTGAAACCTTGTAGGGAAGGTGGGAATGTAGGAGAGACGGCGACTTGGGTTTCCTTGAATTCAGAGATGTCTTCAGGACGATTGCCCACGAGCTTGGTGGAGACGTAACTATTCCTTGCCAGAACATGGGATTCTTCCAGCAGACCTAGACTGCGCATTATAGATTATAGTAGATACTGGGTCTGCTCGTATGGAAATGACGCAGATCAAATCCCCATGAATTGAACATTTTAATGTATGTATGGAAAGTGTGCAGACATTGCACTAGTTATCCTTTACCGAGCCTGGGTTACCTGATATGATCTACAGCTGCATTCACAATTAGGCAGGCTTCACAGCAGAAATCACCCAGCATTCCTTACACTCAAAGCTTGTTGTGGAAAACTGTCTTACTGCATTTAAAGGGAATCTGTCACCAGGATTTTGCTGCCCCATCTTGGAGCATCAGATACCCTGATTCCATCAATGTGTCACTTTCTGATTGCTTGCTGCTGTTTTGTTAAAATCTGTGTTTTATCTTTTGCAGATCTAACAGTTCTCTGAATGCTGAGCTCTGTATAACACCACCCCCACCACTGATTAGCAGTTTTCACTGTGCATAGGCAGAAAGCTGTCAATCAGTGCTGGGGCAGGGTTATACAGAGCTCATTAATATGGAGGACTACTTGTCTGTAGGTTTACTAGTCCTCTAGTCATGACCACCTGCTTTGCTGACAAAATAGTAATCTTATCAAAACTACAGCAAGCAGCCCAGTAAGTGACACATCACTGGAATCCAGGTCTGTATCTCTACATTATACTGCTCTGATTAGGTGGCTAAATCCTACTGCCAGAATCCATTTAAAGTAGTGTTAGGTGTGTTCTGTGCAGTATCCTTTTTGATTCTTTCCAGTGAACTGTAACCGGAACGTTGGAATGTAATACAGGTTATATCAGGTGACCGCTTCAGGGTGCACAGAGAAATTTTCTAAGTGTCCTTTGTGTGGATTTCTTCAAAATGCCAAAACACCTGACAACAAAAAAGCAAGAAAAACTTCACAAAAAAGTGACTTTTTCAGGAAAAAGCAGAACGAGACACCAGCCATTTCAGATGTAAGTGATCAGGTCAGTTCACATGAGCAACTTTTCACCCAGGAAAATAATCCGTGTGCACTAATTTTACATTTAGCAGACCATTGAGTGCCCGCACTAGTTGTGGCACCAGTGCAACTAAATGCCCAAGTGGGCTCTACAATGTGTGGTTGTGAGCAGCCGACAAGTCCCAGCCTAAAGCCGCATTCACACATCAGTATTTGTAGCCACTCTGAGAGACGGTGCAGCAGGAACACGTCACCACACTTTGGTGTGACTTGTAGATAAAAAAAAAATAATTTAAAATCGAGCACAGTGAAAGTAATATATATAAAGGGGTTGGACAAAATAATGGAAACACCTAACGTTTTGGCATCATAATCTTCAAACATGTTATAAACATGCAAACCATCACATATGGTAATGTTTTGTAGTTGATTATTTGTGTTATGTGATATGTGTATGTAAATTAACTGTTTGTTTTGCATAATTGTAAGAACATTGATGAGAACCTGATGCCAATGGCAGACCTCTCGGATTTTCAAAGAGGCCAAATTATTGGTGCTGGTATGGCAGGCGCTAGTGTAACCGAAAGTGCCCGAATGCTTGGCGTGTCAAGAGGTACTGTCTCCAAAGTAATGACTGCGTTTGAAAGAGAAGGAAAAATGTCCGCAGCAAAGCACAGGTACGGCCGAAAGTCGAAGTTGACTGAGAGAGACCATCGGTGTAAGGTTCTTTGTCTCTGTTGACATGTTCCTTGAAACTCAGTTTTCCGTCGGCCATTTTGCTTTCTGTCTTTCTGCAGCTTTTGCCCTCAGTTAATATGGAGTTTCCAGTTTTCATGTTCCCGCCCTGATTCTTCCCTCTTGCTTCTTAAGCAGCCTCAGCTGAACAATCAGTGCTCCTGAATCAAGCCTCAGTCAGTCTGTGACCTGACTCCTGGAAACCTTGGACTTGTACTCCAGCTATTCCCTACTGAGGAACCTTAGAACACTTTTGGACTCTGGAAACCTGCTGTTTGGTGAATCCATGTTTGCAGAGGAATTACGGTACAGAGAAGAGATCCTGAACCTGCTTTGGAGATTTATTGTAGTGCTTGAAGTTACTCTGGCCTGCTGTGTCTCCTGTCGCTGTTCTTGCAAACTGTGTGAACTTTTCAGCATGCTTGTATGAAGTAATACAAGTCATTTCATTTCAACCTATGTCTCCTGTGTTTTCCTCGCACCCAAGCACAAGACGCTATAGGAACTGTACACTATACATGACAGTCGGACTCTAAAGCGAATTGTGAGAGAGGATAGCAAGACCACGGCTCCAAAAATCACTGCTGAGCTCAATGAACACCTACAGAACCCAGTTTCCACGAAAACTGTTCGTCGGGAGCTGAACAAATCTGGATTCCACGGAAGAGCTGCAATTCGAAAACCGCTGCTCTCAATGACAAATGTTTCCAAGCGTTTAGAGTGGTGAAGAAACCTCCAGAATTGGTCCCTGGAGCTGTAGGAAACATGTGATATTCTCAGACGAATCATCGTTTACCCCATTCCGACCTCCGGCCGCGTGTACGTTTGGAGACAGCCGAAAGAAGCATTCCATCCAGACTGCCTTCTCCCAACCGTAAAACATGGCGGAGGTTCTGTGATGATCTGCCGGGCCAATGATATCCCTTCATGGAAGAATTAACAGCCGCGATTATTTAGGTTCAAGCACTGTTCTCGGAGGGGAACGCCATCTTTCAGGATGATAATGCACCAATTCATACAGCTAGAATCCTTAAAGCATGGCACGAGGAACATTCTAATGAAGTTGAGCATCTCATCTGGCCCCACAATCCCAGACCTCAACATTATTGAGCATTTATGGTCGATTTTAGAGATTCAAGTTAGACGTCGATTTCTGCCGCCATCGTCGCTCAAAGAACTGGAGGGTGTTTTAACTGAAGAATGGGCTAAAATTCATTTGGTAACAATTCACACCTTGTATGAATCCATACCTCGGAGAATTGAGGCTGTAATCGCCGCAAAAGGTGGACCTACACCATATTAAACTAACTTTTGTTGGTGTTTCCATTATTTTGTCCAACCCGTGTGGTTGTGTGTGTGTGTGTGTGTGTGTGTGTATGTATATGTATATATATATATATATATATATTTATTTATTTTGCATCATAGAAGTGTGAGCTATGAATTAATGCAGAATTGAACCAGAAGGTAACTGGATACATAGTCACTGTAAACAATGTTTCTAATTGTTTTCACCCTCACCCCTATAATCCTTCACTTACTGCTAACCCCCATAATCCCTGCACCTAGTAATGAACTGGTTATCTCTCCCTCCATCCTCCCCATCCATTTCACTGTTCCTCAACATACAGTAGCTTCTCACAAAATTAGAATATCATCAAAAAGTTAATTTATTTCAGTTCTTCAATACAAAAAATGAAACTCATATATAGAGTCATTACACACAGAGTGATCTATTTCCAGTGTTTATTTCGGTTAATGTTGATGATTATGGCTTACAGCCAATGAAAACCCAAAAGTCATTATCTCAGTAAATTAGAATACTTTATAACACCAGCTTGAAAAATGATTATAAAATCCGAAATGTTGGCCTACTGAAATGTATGTTCAGTAAATTTACTCAATACGTGGTCGGGGCTCCTTGTGCATCAATTACTGCATCAATGCGGTGTGGCATGGAGGCGATCAGCGTGTAGCACTGCTGAGGTGTTCAATGTTCAAACCACATATCCAAGCCCTTTCCACTTCCTGCCAACTTAAACTCACAAATATTTCCCGGATCCACACATTCCTCAACCAGCTATGTGCAAAAACCCTGGTCCATGCCCTCATCATCTCCCGCCTTGACCACTGCAACCTCCTGCTCTGTGGCCTCCCTTCTAACACTCTCACGCCCCTCCAATGTATTCTAAACTCTGCTGCCCAATTAATCCACCTCTCCCCCTGCTATTTCCCAGCCTCTCCCCTCTGTCAATCCCTTCACTGGCTCCCCATTACACAAAAACTCCAGTTCAAAACCCTAATCATGGCATGTAAAGCCACCTACAGCCTGTGTCCTCCATACATCTGTGACCAAGTTTCCCAGTACTTGCCTGCACGCAACCTCCGATCCTCACAAGATCTTCTTCTCTACTCCCCTATTATCTCCTCTTCCCACAATCGCATACAAAATTTCTCCCGTGCATCCCCCCCTACTCTGGAACTCTCTACCCCAACATATCAGACTCTCGCCTACCATGGAAACCTTCAAAAAAACCTGAAGACCTACCTCTTCCGACAAGCGTACAACCTGCAGTAACCACCGATCCACCAAACCGCTGCACGACCAGCTCTACCCTCACCTACTGTATTCTCACCCATCCCTTGTAGATTGTGAGCCCTCGCGGGCAGGGTCCTCTCTCCTCCTGTACCTGTCGTGACTTGTATTGTTAAGATTACTGTTTTTATGTGTGCCCCTCCTCACATGTAAAGCGCCATGGAATAAATAGCGCTACAATATGTATTTAGAATGAGCTGACGTATGACTTTCGTGTAACTGTGTAATATGATTGGATGATTGACATAAAACCTGACTTAGAACTGAGATCTGACAGGCAGGGGTGGTATTGCTGCTGTGGGGTGCACGGGGTGGGCCTCATTTGGTCGCTATTTAAGGCTACGTGCCCACGATCAGGAATAGTAGCGTTTTGGATGAAGCGTGTTTTCACACAAAAAATTGAGATTTAAATACTACATTGTGAAAGATCGGCTTCATAACCTTGTTATTCTCCCCTTTCAGTGCCATAGACTTTAAATGGAGCAGCAGCAGCGACCATGCTCTAAAGGGGTCCCCCATCATTGTGATCAATGGGGGTCCCAGTGACCTGATGTCTGAGTGGAAGTTTCTAATCAATAATGGTATTTTGTGGATTAATTTCTTGCTGCGCTTATCCACAGGACCCCACCAGTCTCACTGGAATTCATTATTAGTGCGTACATGTTGGCGCTCCGGTCACTAAGATGGCTGCTCCATTCCGGCAGGAGGCTCGGGACCCCATTCGAGTGATCAGTAGTGGTCTTGTTTTTTGCTGTTTATTATCATAAGTAAATTCTCCTAGGAGAGTACATTGTTGTATGTGAATTGTGAAGCCAAAAATATGAACATGAAGGTCTATAATAGCAAATAAATAGTCGGCGTGGGCTGGTTACTTAGCAACAGTGATGGGAAGCGCGGAATTGGTATTGTGTGCGGAGCGATAACCTGCCACTAGAGATGAATGGGAATTGTCTGCACGCGGCTTCCAGAAGTGTGATAATGTGGCAGTGCTCGCCTTATTTCTCAGCAGATTTATGCCTAACGTCTTCGGGTTTTTTTTGTTTTGTTTTCAAAAAACCCCTAAAGGTCATATTAGTTGGTATATTTTGGGGTGTTTTTTTTAACGTTATTTAAATTTATTAATTGCCATCATGTAATTGCTTTTTCATGTCCTAATGGCACTTGCTGCTTTCCTTTTGGGAGGTTAGGAGGAACCGTAGAAAGGTAGAGTTGGAAGGGAGCTCCTAGGTCATCTAGTTGAGGAAGCAGGAGACACCTTTTTAAGATGGAGTTGCGAGGGCCCCCTTCTCTCGTGCTGCCCACTGCGGCACAAGTGCCGTAAATCTAGGTAGAGTAGCCCTTTTCGGATGTACCCTCGCCCGCGGTGTTTCTTGCTTATACGTAATACGATTTCCGATGATGGAACTAAAATGAAAAATATTCTTGTCCAGAATGATGAAGATCAGGACCAGTGTGGTAACGTTCATTGGTTAGATTGGTTACATTTAGATAAGGTGTAAGGCAATAACGCGTTTCCGCTCCAGACTGAAGCTTTTTATGAGTTGCCAGCCCGATCTGATGAAAGCTCCAGGAGAAAGCTGAAACGCAGTATTCCTAGATGACCATGCGATTACAGTCTATGCCGCTGTCAAACGACTGCGGCACCTTAGGAGCTTTGCTGTAGACAAGGTCTCCTTCTGTCTGGCCATCGACGCCCCAGGTGCCCTGATGCTTTAACTGACCATACTGTAGTCCTCAGATCTGTCCGCGAGAGATCTGCGCATTCGGTAATGCCAGAAGCTTGGCCTCAGTTTGTCACTCAGTTTTAATTTGACGGAAAATAACGTTCTGGGATACTATGTATAGCAGGTTCAAGTACAACGCCTTGAAATGTATTCATACCCTGTGAACTTTTCCACGTTACACCTACAAACCTAAATATATCTTATTGGGATTTTATGTGATATACCAACACAAAGTAGCACGTGTTTGTGAAGTGTAAAGGAAATGATACGTGGTTTCCTAAATGTTTTAAAAATATACGGTAAGTCTGAAAATTGACGTGCATTCATATTCAACCCTCCTGAGTCAATAGTTTGTAGCACTAGGTTTCACTGGAATTACTGCAGCAAGTCTTTTGGGGTATGTCTCTACCAGCTTTGCACATCTAGAGGCTGAAATTTTTGCCTATTTTTCTTTGAAAACTAGCTCTAGCTCAGTGGGTTTTAATGGAGGCTTCTGTGAACAGCAAATTTTCAAGGATTCTCAATGTGATTTGGCACTGGACTGAGACTGGTCCATTCACACACATGAATTTGCTTTGCTCTAAACTATTCAATTGTAGCTCTGTCAGTATGTTTAGGCTCGATATCCTGCTGGAAGGTTAACCTACGCCCCAGCTTCAAGTTTTTTTGCAGCCTCTAACAGGTTTTCCTCCAGGAGTGTCCTGTATTTAGCTCCATCTATCCCATAAACTCTGACCAGGCTCCCTGTTCCTGCTGAGGCTATGTGCACACGTTGCGGATCCGCAGCAGAACTGCAAGTGATGTACAGTAGCATTAGAGTCAATGTTAAACAAAAAACGCTGCGGATTTTTCCGCACGGAATTGGCTGCGGAATTAAATCCGCAGCATGTCACTTCTTTTGTGCAGTTCCGCAGCGTTGTCAGACCTGCTCTAAATAGAAATTCGCAGGTCTGAAAACGCAGGGGAAATCTGCACAAAAACCGCGGCAAATCCGCAGGTAAAACCCAGGTCATTTTACCTGCGGATTTACCAAAATCTGCGCGGAAAATTCCGCAGCACAATCCGCACCGTCTGCACTTAGCCTGAAAAAAAAACATCCCACAGCATTGTGCTGCCACTACCAACATGTTTCATGGTAGGGATGTTGTTTTCAGAGTGATTTGCAGTGTTAGTTTTTCACCACACATAGCATTTTGCATTGAGTCAAAAAAGTTCCTTTTTAGTCTCATCTGACCAGAGCACTTTCTTCCACATGCTAATTGTGTCCCCTACATGTCTTTTTGCAAATTGGACTTGTTATGGCTTGCTTTCAATAATTGCTTTCTTGACAGCTTCTCTAATTAGTGCTCTCCTTGCTTGGGATGTCAGTTTAGGTGGACAGCCATGTCTTGGTAGGTTTGCAGTAGTGCCATGCTCCTTTGATTTTTTGGGTGATAGATTGAACAGTGCTCTGTGAGATGTAAGCTATTTTTTTATAACCTAACCCTGCTTTACTCTTCCCAACAACTTTATCTCTGACCTGTTTGGTGTGTTCCTTGTTTTTCATGATGTGGTTTGATCACTAATGTTCTGAAACAAACCTCTGAGGCTTTCACAGAACAGCTGTAGTTGGATAAATAGTAAACTAGATACAGGTTGACTCAATTTACTAATTGTGACTTCTGGAGACAGTTGGTCCCCGGGGTTAATTAAAATGTTTTTTTTTTTTTTCATTATCATATAGTTGAAATCCTACCAGCAAAAAAAAAAAAAAAAAAAAAACAAGCCCTGAAACGGCTGTATCAATGGACTGGTTATGAAAAAATAAAAATCCAAAAATTGCTTGATCTTCCAGACTCAAAATAAGCTTGTCCTTAAGAGGTTAATCATTACTGATAATGGCTTTGGATGATTCATTGCATTGCAAGAATGAATCTGCCTAATTAAGCTGTGCCACAGCCCGCACACTACTGTAAGTAAGGCAGGAAGTGATGGCGGCCTCTGCAGACACTTGTCACTACACTTGGTAAATATTTCACCCTCGTGTTTGGTGGATTTGGCCTCATTACAAGGAGTTTCGCTTCTAATTCTCCTTCTTGTGTGTCTCTGCAGGTGCGTATTGCTGCAAAATTCATCACTCATGCACCCCCAGGGGAATTCAATGAGGTCTTCAACGGTAAGTGACACTCTGGGCATGCTCTGGTTGGCACTAAATAGCTACAGATCTGATAACATCCCTCTCCAATCTGCTGCTGATTGGCAGCTTGCTGACTATGCAGAGTGTACACAGAAAATGGCCAATCAGTGTTGGGGGCAGGGTTATACAGAGGTCGGAGATTAATCTCCTGCTGAGAAAACAGTGATTTTATGTAAAGTACAGCAAGCAGCCCAGTAACTGATACATCACTGGAATCAGGGTCTCTGTCTCTACATTATGCTGCTCTCAGATTAAAGGGTATATCTGTCACACCCTGAGCTATTATTATGGGCATACAGGTAATAGCATGGTTAAACCAGTCTTACCTGTATGCCTCATAGCTGCGGTGTAGATCTTGAGAAATGCAGTTATAATAGGCATAGTAATCATAAATGTTCAGCATAGCTCTTATTTTTTTTTTTTTTTCATTTAAATCCATAAACTGTAAAAGGCACAATTTGCAGTAAAAAAAAATCAACTAGTTTTTATTACGCCAGTGATAAACTACTATTCTAAAAGTGGGACCCGTAGAGCTACGACTATTGAACAGTCGAGTTTTCCCAGGTGAAGCCGCTTCAGGAAAATGGCAGCTATCAGTATGAGGAGGCTGTGATGTCATTCTTTCTGCGGCGAGCAGATTCCATACATAGATTACATACATAGATGTGCTGTCGTTCCCTGGCTGCGGCCATGGGATCCTTCTCCGCACAGTATAATTAGGGCAGCCTTGTCTGTCCTCCATTAGTGAGGCTGCCCCAATTACATAGATGTGCGGTTGTTCTCTGGCTGCGGCCATGGGATCCTTCTCTGCACAGTATAATTAGGGCAGCCTTATCTGTCCTCCATTAGTGAGGCTGCCCCCATTACATAGATGTGCTGTCTTTCCCTGGCTTCTCTGCACAGTATAATTAGGGCAGCCTTGTCTGTCCTCCATTAGTGAGGCTGCCCCCATTACATAGATGTGCTGTCGTTCCCTGGCTGCGTCCATGGGATCCTTCTCGGCACACTATAATTAGGGCAGCCTTCTCTGTCCTCCGTTAGTGAGGCTGCCCCCATTACATAAATGTGCGGTTCGTTCTCTGGCTGCGGCCATGGGATCCTTCTCTGCACAGTATAATTAGGGCAGCCTTTCTGTCCTCCGTTAGTGAGGCTGCCCCATTACATAGATGTGCGGTCGTTCTCTGGCTGCGGCCATGGGATCCTTCTCTGCACAGTATAATTAGGGCAGCCTTATCTGTCCTCCGTTAGTGAGGCTGCCCCATTACATAGATGTGCTGGTCGTTCTCTGGCTGCGGCCATGGGATCCTTTCTGCACAGTATAATTAGGGCAGCCTTATCTGTCCTCCATTAGTGAGGCTGCCCCCATTACATAGATGTGCTGTCGTTCTCTGGCTGCGGCCATGGGATCCTTCTTGCACAGTATAATTAGGGCAGCCTTATCTGTCCTCCATTAGTGAGGCTGCCCCCATTACATAGATGTGCGTGTTCTCTGGCTGCGGCCATGGGATCCTTCTCTGGCACAGTATAATTAGGGCAGCCTTTCTGTCCTCCTTAGTGAGGCTGCCCCCATTACATAGATGTGCTGTCGTTCTCTGGCTGCGGCCATGGGATCCTTCTCTGCACAGTATAATTAGGGCAGCCTTATCTGTCCTCCTTAGTGAGGCTGCCCCCATTACATAGATGTGCGTTGTTCTCTGGCTGCGGCCATGGGATCCTTCTTGCACAGTATAATTAGGGCAGCCTTATCTGTCCTCCGTTAGTGAGGCTGCCCCCATTACATAGATGTGTCGTTCTTGCTGCGGCCATGGGATCCTTCTCTGCACGTATAATTAGGCAGCTTATCTGTCCTCTTAGTGAGGCTGCCCCATTACATGATGTGCGTCGTTCCTGGCTGCGCCATGGGATCTTCTCTGCACAGATATAGGGCAGCCTTTCTGTCCTCCGTTAGTGAGGCTGCCCCCATTACATAGATGTGCTGTCGTTCTCTGGCTGCGCCATGGGATCCTTCTTGCACAGTATAATAGCACTTCTCGCCCATACGGGCAGTCCTGCTGCGCATGGATCCTTCTCCACGTTATTGAGGCAGCCTTCTCCTCCATTACATAGATGTGCTGTCGTTCCTGGCTGCGTCCATGGGATCCTTCTTGGCACAGTATAATTAGGGCAGCCTTGTCTGTCCTCCGTTAGTGAGGCTGCCCCCATTACATAGATGTGCTGTCGTTCTCTGCTGCGCCATGGGATCCTTCTTGCACAGTATAATTAGGGCAGCCTTTCTGTCCTCCATTAGTGAGGCTGCCCCCATTACATAGATGTGCTGCGTTCCTGGCTGCGCCATGGGATCCTTCTTGGCACAGTATAATTAGGGCAGCCTTTCTGTCCTCCGTTAGTGAGGCTGCCCCCATTACATAGATGTGCGTCGTTCTCTGGCTGCGCCATGGGATCCTTCTCTGGCACAGTATAATTAGGGCAGCCTTGTCTGTCCTCCATTAGTGAGGCTGCCCCCATTACATAGATGTGCTGTCGTTCCCTGGCTGCGTCCATGGGATCCTTCTTGGCACAGTATAATTAGGGCAGCCTTTCTGTCCTCCTTAGTGAGCTGCCCATTACATAGGTGCTGTCGTTCCTGGCTGCGCCATGGGATCCTTCTTGGCACAGTATAATTAGGGCAGCCTTGTCTGTCCTCCTTAGTGAGGCTGCCCCATTACATAGATGTGCTGTCGTTCCTGGCTGCGTCCATGGGATCCTTCTTGGCACAGTATATTAGGGCAGCCTTGTCTGTCCTCCATTAGTGAGGCTGCCCCCATTACATAGATGTGCTGTCGTTCCCTGGCTGCGCCATGGGATCCTTCTCGGCACAGTATAATTAGGGCAGCCTTGTCTGTCCTCCATTAGTGAGGCTGCCCATTACATAGATGTGCTGTCGTTCCCTGGCTGCGGCCATGGGATCCTTCTCGGCACAGTATAATTAGGGCAGCCTTTCTGTCCTCCATTAGTGAGGCTGCCCCCATTACATAGATGTGCGGTCGTTCTCTGGCTGCGGCCATGGGATCCTTCTCGGCACAGTATAATTAGGGCAGCCTTTCTGTCCTCCATTAACTGAATGATGCTGTCGTTCCTGGCTGCGGCCATGGGATCCTTCTCGGCACAGTATACTTAGGGCAGCCTTCTCTGTCCTCCATTATGAGGCCTAGTCGTTTCCTGGCTGCGGCCATGGGATCCTTCTCGGCACAGTATAATTAGGGCAGCCTTTCTGTCCTCCATTACTGAGGCTGTCGTTCTCTGGCTGCGGCCATGGGATCCTTCTCGGCACAGTATACTTAGGGCAGCCTTTCTGTCCTCCTTGTGAGGCTGCCCCATTACATAGATGTGCGTCGTTCTCTGGCTGCGGCCATGGGATCCTTCTCGGCACAGTATAATTAGGGCAGCCTTATCTGTCCTCCATTACATAGATGTGCGTTCGTTCCTGGCTGCGGCCATGGGATCCTTCTCGGCACAGTATACTTAGCGCAGCCTTATCTGTCCTCCATTAGTGAGGCTGCCCCCATTACATAGATGTGCGGTCGTTCTCTGGCTGCGGCTGATCCTTCTCGACAGTATAATTGGGCAGCCTTATCTTCCCATTCATAATGTGCTGTCTTCCTGGCTGGCATGGGTCCTCTCGCACAGTATATTAGCAGCCTTCTCGTCCATTAATAGATGTGCGGTTGTCTCTGCTGGGCATGGGATCCTTCTCGACAGTATAATTGGGCGCCTTACTGTCCCATTATGAGTGCGTCGTCCTGGTGCGGCCATGGATCTTCTCGGCACAGTATTTAGGCAGCCTTCTCTGTCCTCCTTATGAGGCTGTCGTTCCCTGGCTGCGGCCATGGGATCCTTCTCGGCACAGTATATTAGGGCAGCCTTTCTGTCCTCCATTACTGAGCTGTCGTTCCTGGCTGCGGCCATGGATCCTTCTCGGCACAGTAATAGGGCAGCCTTTCTGTCCTCCATTAGTGAGGCTGCCCCATTACATAGATGTGCGTCGTTCTCTGCTGCGGCCATGGATCCTTCTGCACAGTATAATTAGGGCAGCCTTATCTGTCCTCCATTACATAGATGTGCTGTCGTTCCCTGGCTGCGGCCATGGGATCCTTCTCGGCACAGTATACTTAGCGCAGCCTTATCTGTCCTCCATTAGTGAGGCTGCCCCCATTACATAGATGTGCGGTTGTTCTCTGGCTGCGGCCATGGGATCCTTCTCGGCACAGTATAATTAGGGCAGCCTTATCTGTCCCCCATTACATAGATGTGCTGTCGTTCCCTGGCTGCGGCCATGGGATCCTTCTCGGCACAGTATACTTAGGGAAGCCTTATCTGTCCTCCATTACTGAGGCTGTCGTTCCCTGGCTGCGGCCATGTGCCGCACTCCTGTGCTAGTGATCAGTATCCCCTCTACATGACATACCGTAAGGCGCGCTCTGTAGGATTGCCTGTGTAATGGGTTGTTCCCTCTTTTCTTTAGATGTCCGGTTACTCCTCAATAATGACAACTTGCTCAGGGAGGGAGCGGCGCAGTAAGTATTCACAAGTGTCATGTCTGTAATGCTAATTCAGTGATCACATTATTTAGGGGTATCTTCTGTGCTGGGAAAGCTGATGTCACAGACCACCCACCTCTTCTGTGTCCGCCGCATTCTTACAGCTTTCTTCCATGGTGTTTAACCATTTCCAGGTTGTCACTGTACGTATGCCGACTGAGACCTCAATTCATTGAAGGGTTGTCTGCTACTCTGCCATGGAGAGGGAGAGCAGCCGCAGGACACAATCGCATCTGCTCTACTGTCCTGCCCCATGAAAAAAGACAACCCACCCAGAAAGGGTCCGACAGCGAGGATATAAATGTAGCCCACTGATGGCTGCCCCACATACAGCAGTCACATAATGTATAGCGAATGAATAACTCCATAATGTGTCTTGCACCCTCTAGTGGTGGACACAGGTAGCTGCATGTTGTGTAAATCTGTGACTAGGTTAAGAATTCTATGCACCTACCCTGCTCTATTCACATGTCCAGTAGTTCTCTCCATTTTTGGATTTATTTTGAGACGACAGAACAGAAATTAAATGAAATAATCTGCACGATACATTCACTTGAATGGGATTAGAAATGTCCTTCAATGTCTTCTGTTCCAATCTGGTTTGTTTTTGGGTTTTTTTTAAGCTGGATCAAAAACTTACTCTGCACAAGTATTTAGTCTGTTTATTCTATATATATTTTTTTTTACTAACATTGAAATCTATGCGATACCGGATCATAAGGGATGAACATCCATTATGTCATCCGTTCAGGGATCCTTTTTTTTGAAGCACAACGCCTGTCCAGCACAATACAGGTGTTCACAGAAAAAAACTGGTCCATTCTAAAATTAACAAAATAGGATGCAAAATAGCAACTGACGTGTGCACCCATATTTTCTCCTTTTGTAACAGATTCAGTATTTTTTAATACTGTATCTAATAGAAGCAGGTGACAACTGGACATGTGAACGGAGCCTAAATTGGCACAAAGTGTTGAACCTAAAATGATATTTTATGAGGACCTTTCACCAAATTTTTCATGTTGAACCGGACACATGATGTAATAGAGGCTGCAGAGCAGAATAAAACTTTTTTTGTTTTTTTTTTTGTTTTTTTTATTTAAGGGTATGCCACACTAAGCGAGATCGCTAACGAGATCGCTACTGCGTCACCATTTATGACGCAGTAGCGATCTCGTTAGCGCCGCCGCTGTGTGTGACATGTAGCAGCGATGTGGCCCCTGCTGAGATGTCGCTGATCGTTTGTAAACGTTCTGAGCCGTTTTTTGGTTGTTGTTGTCCCGCTGGTGAGCCTGAATCGCTGAGTGTGACACCCTTTATGAACGACTTCACCAGCGTCGCAGGTGGGACTAGGGTTTCCCAACGACCGCAGAGGTCGTTATACAGATCGCTGATGAGTTGTGTTTGGAATCACAGATCGCTGATGAGTTGTGTTGGAATCTAACTAGCGATCGCACTAGCGATCTCGCCAGGTTAAGTCGTTGTCGTGATCGCTAGTGCGATCGCTAAGTGTGGCAGTGCCTTTAGCCTCTCCATTGTGGAGATATTATCAATGAAAGCATTTGGTACTTTAAAGTGCAAGTGTGCATTACTAGAGAGACTTCACAGGGGGCGTCTACTGCCTCTTTCTGATTCTGACCTATCATAATCGGGCAGCCGCACACTGGGGAAAGAAGAACGCGCCCTAACAATAGCATTGAGGAATGGTGTGCTCTCCTCGCCGCAGAGTGATGACGTGTGCTGGAGCACAGCAGACCCGAGTGTGTAACTCGCAGCTTCTATCTCCAGCATTCTGTGTGTGGGGGAGCGGCAGTGCTTCAAGCTTTAGTTTTATTGCTCTCCTCTCCATGTGATGCACAGATGATGTCATGTCAGCTAATTAACGCCAGAACGTAAGAGATTCGCAAGTCTCCTGTCTACCTGCTAGATACCACTTGACCAGGACGCTAGACCAGAGATCCTCTGATCGATCTGTTAGTCTCTACTGCCAATCGAAAGCAGATATCCACATACAAGGGATAAAAGCCCGTGCCCCCACTATAGCTTAGAACATTCTGTGTGAGACATAATGACAGTCTGCTCTCCTCACTTTAGAGTGATTACATGTGCAGAGTAGACCTGGTTGTGATGAAAAGCTTTCATCTCCAGTGGTCATTGTGGGGTGAGGGGGTGCAGATTTGGTAGCACTACACTTGCTTTGGCAAAGCTAATGTGTATTTGGTCCTGACAATAAAGCTCATTTGCATTTAAGGTTGTGAGGAGGGTTATTTCAAGTGTTTTTTAATGAATACTGTCCCTTCCCCCGCACTGACTGCCAGAGATGAGAGCTGAAAGCTGTCAGATAATCACACTCAGGTCTGCTATGCTCCAGCTCCACTCCTCACTCTGCAGTGAGGGGAGCAGATGGTTTGTCAATGCTTTTGTAAGGGTTTGTTCTTCTTTTCCCAGTGTGTTTCTGCCTGCTTATCAGCAAGTACACTCCCAAGCAAAATCTCTTTAGTAATGGGCACTTGGACTTAATATTTTTAATTATTTAGGTGCCGAATAATTTTATTGCGAACATCTTCACAGTAGTGAAGAAAAAAGTTTTTGTTTTTTTTATCACCTACTACATTGTGTAAATGGTTCAACATGAAACATTTTGTGAGAGATCCTCTTTAAAGGGAATCTGTTAGGTGATCTTTGTGTAGTGTCCTGAAATAGTGCTTGGGCTGTCCTTTCAGGATATGTAACTTTTATTTCTGTACGTGGCCCCATTGTGTTGCAGCAAGTCAAGCATATGGAAATGACAGATTAATATTCACTCTCGCCCACCCTCTGCACTGGCATCAGTAATTCAGTCAGACTGCCGTATGTCTGAGGATCGCATCGCAATCCTCGGACTGACCTGAGCGTGACAGCTGCATAGAAATACATACTGTTAAGCTCGGGTCAGGAGAGCAGACGGCCAGCCCGAGGATAGCGATGCAATCCCTGCGCGAATAACTATCTGACTGCGCCCAACCCGTGACACCGACGCACATAGATGGTACGATTATGGGCGGGAAAATTATATTTGCTTAATTTCCCGGCGTGCATGTACATGTGAAATGAATGTTCACCTCTCTCCATTGGTGTCACTGATTCGGTCAGACTGCTAAGTTACTTGCCCAGGGATCGCATCGCAGTCCTCGGACTGGCTGTCTGTGCTCCTGCCCTGAGAGTGACGGCGTGATGTATTTCTATGCAGCTGTCACATTCAGGTCAGTCCGAGGATTGCAATGCGATCCTCAGACATACAGCAGTGTGACTGAATAAGTGATGTGAGGGAAGGGAATATTCATTTGCCATTTACACATGCTTGGTTTGCCAAGGCTAGACAATAGATTTGTTTGGTGCTTGCAGCAACACAACGGGGCATCGTACAGAAATAAGTTACATATCCAGTAAGGGCTGCCCAGGCCCTATACCAGGATACTACACAAAAGTCACCTGACAGATTCCTTTTAAGGATGGAATTTCCGAGCAGTAGTATATGCCAACAGATGTCACACACCATAAATGCAATGTCATTTTTAGATTTTCCTTCTCTTCTTCACAGTGCATTTGCCCAGTACAACATGGATCAGTTTACCCCTGTCCGGATTGAAGGCTACGATGACCCGGTAAGATTTAGTTCCTTAGAATGAGAGTATATATATCCATCTAGACCCGGATGAAGCTGTTGGTGAAATGCTTGTGAGCTGTGGTGGGTGCCCGGTCCTCGGGGGCTGGTCTGTGCGGCTCTAGGCAGGTGCTCATTTGTACTTCGGTATTTTTACTAGTCCTTAAGCCTGGCAGTGTTACATTAGGTCCTTTCTATGCCTCTGTGCTTTTCAGGGTTAATGGCAGGCAGGCATTCTGTGGGGGTTTGTGCCCATTAAATTTGTTCCCCAAATTGATTTCTCACCAGGGCTGGTCCATTAATCTAATGATTAACCCTTTCACTTCTACCCAGTGATTTTCCCATTCTTTTCCTCATTTTTTTTTCCTTAAAGCCATAGCGTTTTAATTTTTCTGTCAGCATGGCCGCATGATGGCTTGTTTTTTGCGGGGCGAGTTGTATGTTTGAACGGCACCATTTATTTTACCATATAGTGTACTGGAAAACGGAAAAAAAATTAAAAGGGCGTTGAAATTGCCTAAAATAGTGCAATTCCACTGTTATTTTTGAGGATTTTTATTTACCATGTTCACTATATGGTATAACTGACCTGGCAGTACGATTCCTCACGTCAGTACGAGTACACAGATACCACACGTACTAGATTTTTTTTTTGGTGGGTGGTTGGAAGGGGAGCATGAGGCCTCCATAAACTGTAATAAAGTTTGTGTCTGTCCCATTGCATGTCCCCTCCATCCTGTGTGACTGACCACCTAACAATAAAAAAACAAAATACAAAGTAGTATGAAGTCCATCTGATCAGATATCTGCTGCAGCTATTAGAGTCCATTTGATGGACTGCGGGTGGTCCTCACCCACACAAAAAACTAATCCTGATTATAATCAAAAATCGTCTTTAACAAGATTTTACTTTTAGGCTTATTGCCCAGACCTCTCCCCCTATCCCTTCTACTTTGTAGGTGTGATCTACCACCCAGGTCTCCTACACTGCCCTAAAATGTGTATTATGTGTAACCCATGCCCCACGGTAGTTGGGTTTGCATTTCACTGCATACCGAAAGCTACCACCCTAAATAGGAAGATCAGGCGGCGGTCACCTACTCCATCTTAGTGACTTGCTTTTATTATCTTGTGTGTTTATTTGTACTTTAAGATTTAATACATCCTTGTATTTTATTCCATTTTGCTCTATAAATGTCGAATCCTACAATGTAGACGCACAACATTAAGGGACACAAATTCCAGATCCCAATGATCAACTTCCGCTGCGGCTTTTCTCTGCAGCACAACAATAAGTTTCTATAATCTCATTTTCTTTAGTAAACGGCTATTAACGATTGTAGGAAACCTTTCTGTACGAACAATGCATGATGTAGGAGAGTCGCCAGCAGCACGGAGTCTGTGACAAGCTGGCATTCCTTTCTGATGCCAAATTTGCAGAGAAAACAGATTTTTATTTTTTTTTTGTCCGGCCCGTGTGGACGTACCCTACATGGGAGCAGCTGCTAGTGATTTACTAGGAAAATAAAGTGCTTCCTAATGGCTGAAACGCCTGCCTTATTATTTCCTGGATAATTCCTGGATCATCTTGTAATGCTTGTGGTTTTGGTTTTTCACATTTCTGTAGGTCCTAATTACAGAACACGGAGACCTGGGCAATGGCAGGTTCTTGGATCCTCGGAACAGGATTTCCTTTAAGTTTGACCACCTGAGAAAAGATGCAAGCGATGCCCATCCTGATGAAACAGACACGGCTTTAAAGTCCTGGAGAGATGCCTGCGACAATGCTTTAAGGGCATATGTGAAAGATCATTACCCCAACGGCGTCTGTACTGTTAAGTATCGCTCGTGGGTTTTTTCACTCATTTAATTAAGATGTGACTTAATGCTAAGTACTGACCGGTCCGTTCCCTGCAGGTCTATGCAAAGACTATAGATGGGCAGCAGACAATAATCGCCTGTATTGAAAGCCACCAGTTCCAGCCGAAAAACTTCTGGTATGTGTGTTTTACAAGATGTTGGCATTGCAAACATAAATGTGGGAAGGACTGCGTAGCTGCAGAGTCCTGTCACCTTTCTGCTCATTAGTTGTGCTGAGACTTTGTATGTTTTATCTGCTGCTTCGTGTGTCATCCTGAAAACTTCTATCATTTCAGCTCACGCCAAATCTGGAGATATACTTATAGGCATGTGTTTCCCCAGAAATCGATGCAATCTGATGCATAGGGAGCTCTTTCCTTAAAGGGGTTGGCCACCACTTTTATTTTATTGATGATCGGATAGGCCATAACTATCTGATCGGTGGGCTCTCCCGCCGTCACTGGTGACCTCCAGAGGTTCTCGAATTTTGACATAAAATAGCAGCTCTGTCATTTCTATAGTGGCCGGATACTACAAGTTCTCCTGCTAGATCTGTAGGAACCAACTGCAGCCACTATAGTTTTGTCAGAACTGCTGTGTATTCCCAGCTGATTGGCGGGGATTTCAGGTGTCGCACCTCCACCGATCAGATATTGATGGCCTACCAAAAGATAGGCCATCAGTAGAAAGAAAAAGTGGTGGCCAACCTCTACTACAACCCTGTGTGTGTGTCCAGTAGCTGTTCTTCTACACAGATGCCTGATGGAGGCGCATTGTACACAAACTAACATCCTCTTGAATGGTTGTCTTCAAACAGGAATGGCCGTTGGCGGTCCGAGTGGAAATTCACCATTTCTCAGCCTACTGCCCAGCTCGTTGGTGTGCTGAAGATTCAGGTAAGTAATGGGGGAAAAAACAAAGTAATTAATTGGCAGACTAGTAGGGAAGGCAGCTTTCAGCTGCAGATGGAAGCAAGGGGGACACTTCATTACTTCTGGGTAGGGCGGACCAGATAGTAGGACTAACCTCAGGTTCTAAAAATGGGTGTTGTCCGGCCCCTCCGGCTCTGGCTCCTCCTGCCGTACACTCCAGTTTCGACTTGAGGTCCAAGTAGGAAGGACGGCTGCTAGTGCAGCTCCTTAGAAATCACCTCAGAAGAGTTTATTATTTTACTCGGACAGGGTCCTGGACTTTATGTCTAGAGGATCAGGGGTACCGGCGCTGCTGGACCCCATCCTCTCCCCTGGCAGAAATGTATTCCCTAAATGGTGGCCATTGCATTTTCTTGCCGGCCCGGGGGGAAGAGGTGGCTATCCCTGACAGGACGCACACCACGTTCTGGGTCACTGCGTTCCTTGTCCTCATGGGGAAGCAATGGGCACAGCGTCACATATCCGTGGAGGGTCCCTGTGGCGTTTTTGGCTGGTGAGTACTCTGCATTATATTTTGATATGTGCGAGTGATTACAGCGTCTGCGGTGACAGCGCTGACTGTTATTGGTGTTTCCCACTATTTTCTCATGATTGGGCATTTTAAAAAAAAAAAAAAAAAAGAGAGAGCGATTTTTTATTTAATATGTGCTGTGTGTTTTCGGCGCTGCAGCGCCGTTACAGTGTACAGGGAGAGGAGTGCAAAAGATTTCCCTCACTTTTCTCCTTCGTCTCATTGGGGGACACAGGACTGTGGTGTATGCTACTGCCACTAGGAGGCTGACACTAAGTAAACATAAAAAAAGGTTAGCTCCTCCTCCGCCGTATACACCTCAGCACTGGCCGCAGGCAAACCCAGTTCATGCTTAGTGTCTGATGGAGGCACACTTTTGTTTTTCTTCCAGACCATTTTTTTTTTTTTTTTTCTTCTCTCTATTTTCCCACGAAGATTTGACAGGGGCGACGGACCCTATTGAAGGGGTCCGATCTCCCCAAACCATCAACGGGCGAGCACGTGGAGTAAAGCCTCCACGTATCCTCTCCCGCGACGTGGGACACGAATGCCGGACTCAGCCCTGACCACCCTAAGGTATTGAAACCCTAGGCTGTACAGAGGCAGAAAATAGTCCGTGCGGCCCCCACTGCACCACCAAGGCAAGACCGCGGTGCTGCAAGGAGGCGGATGGTCCCTCTCCTCACCCCCTGAAGGGGTGATGGAGTTAGGGTGCCTGCACCATCCTCACCCCCTTTTTTTCTGGGAAGCCCCTCTCTAACCACTGCGGCTGAGAGACGCTGGGACCTTTTTTGGGAGACTACATATGCTCCAGTGGATCACGGCCGGGAACCCACCTTTAATCCAGGATCTTCGGTCGTGGAAGAGTTGGAGCAAAGGGAAAGCGGTCTGGTGTTTTCAGGAGCAGCTCCAAAGCAAAAGCGGGCAAGTCCATGGCTGAGTCCCCCATTCCCCTGTATCCGGCGGCCTGCTCTCCGACACAGGGGCGGCCGCCGCCAAAAATTTACCTCCCGGCTTCATGCCGGCGCTAGGCCGCGGGCGGAAATCTAGCCCCCGGCTTTTGCCGAGGGTCAGGCAGTGCGGGGGTAATTCGGCGTTCCAGACTGATCCCGAGCGGGCGCCGCCGAAAATTTAGGCCGCGGCTTCGGCCAGCGCTAGGCCGCGGCCTGAAATTTAGCCCCCGGCTTCGGCCGGAGACTAGGCCGCGGCTGGAAATCAGGTCCCTGGCTTCTGCCGGCGCTAGGCCGCGCCCCGCGACCCCTCCCCCTAGGGCTCGGCTATTTAGGAACGCCTCCCTGAAAGGGGAGCGCGTCTTTTGGAAGTCTGGAGCTTCCGTCTTCCTTTTTACGCCACACGGTCCAGCAAGTGAGGTGAAAAATCATTAAAGGACGTTCGGGGAACAGGACTGGGGTAAGTGCTACTACCTCCAGCCTGGTTGCTCCGTTTTTTGCTGCGCTCCGCACCGCTACTACCCGCACCGCCACATCCAAATTATTCTGACAGGAGGAAATCTGTGACAGATCCAGTATGTCCAGAAGGGCTAAGACCCACACGTGTGTTTTATACTGCATGCATTGCCTGTAGATCCCCTTTTCCGCACGCCCAGACTAATCGGGTCTGCGAAGCCTGTGACTCCGAACGGGCTCAGGAGTCCTTACCTATAACCGAGCCTAGTGCGTCAGGTCCTCCGGAATGGGCCTTGTCTCTTTCTCAATCTGTGGCGTCATTAACCAGAGCAATCGAGTCCCTTCAAGCTCCCGATAGGAGCAGGGACAGTGGTTCACCCGGCTTCACTACGCCTCAGGAACCTCCGGCCTGCAGGGGCCGCGCTCTTACCAGGCAGACGCATGGGAAGCGAACCCATACTGCGTCGCCTATGCCGTCCGGGGCCTCGGCATCCTTTAGCTCAGTTTCTCGCTCTCCCTCTCCTTTGGAGGCAAGTGATCAGTATTCAGATTCTGATTCTGAAGGGTCCCTCAATCTAGAGGCACCGTATTGTCAGGAGACAATTGACAGTCTGATTGAAGCTGTCAATCAATCCCTGGGGATAGAGGATGAATCCACCTTGGCCTCTGGTCATAAGGTGTCTTTCAAACGAGCCAGACAAACTCATAAGGTTTTTGGTGCTCATCCTGAGTTTGAGGAGCTGGTGCAGCGCCACCGAGAAAAACCGGGCAAGCGCTTTGCAGGACAAAAGGCCCTTAATACCAGATATCCTTTTGCTCCCGAACTTCTGAAAGTGTGGGCAGAATCTCCTACAGTCGATCCTCCTGTATCGCGTTTAGCGTCTAAAACGCTTCTCTCCCTTCCTAATGGTTCCTCGATCAAGGATCCAACGGATCGTCTGGTTGAAAGTTTGGCCCGCTCAGTGTTTGAGGCATCAGGCTCTGCACTCTCCCCTTCTTTTGCAGCGACTTGGGTTGCTAAGGCCATGATATCTTGGTCGGAGTCTCTAAATAGAGCCCTTCACGGTATAGAGGTGCCTTCTGAGGTAACGGAAATCTCCAATCAGATAGCTCTTGCAGGAGATTTTTTAATTAACGCTTCTATGGATGCGGCAAATTGCGCGGCATTAGCTGCAGCTAATGCGATTGCTATCAGGAGAGCTTTGTGGTTGAGAACTTGGCGAGCGGATTCAACCTCAAAGAAATCACTTACGTCCTTACCCTATCAGAGCGGCCGATTATTTGGCGAGAAGTTGGATCAGCTCATATCTGATGCGACGGGAGGAAAGAGCAGTTTCCTTCCTCAGCAGAGGATTAGACAGCCTTTTCGCCGACAGCTTCAGCCTCGCTTTAGGGCCTTTCGTAACCCAGGTTGGGCCGCGCCAGCCACCTCCAGTGGCTCAGGTCGACCTAATCAGGCCAGAGATCGCCAAGTCTCCTACAAGACCAACCCTTTGGGAAGAATGCGATCTCAACAGCCAAGATCTAGAGGGTCTAAATCCCAAAGATATTCGGATAAATGACTGGAGGCAGAATCCGGTCAATTTATCCAGAGTAGGCGGCCGCTTACTCTGGTTTCGCCCCACTTGGCTATCAATTACTCACGACAAGTGGGTCAGGGAGTTAGTTTCCTCGGGGTACAAAATAGAATTCATCAATCGTCCGTCAAATCGATTTTTTCCTTCGCGTCTTCCCAGAAAAGAATCCCGTGTTCACGCCTTATTCAAGGCGGTCGAATCTCTTCGGCGCAGCGGGGTCATTGTTCCTGTTCCAGAGGTCGAAAGGGGTCAGGGGTTTTACTCCAATCTGTTCATAGTACCCAAGAAGGACGGCTCTGTCAGACCCATTTTGGACCTAAAACGACTGAATCAATTTGTCAGAATTCGACGGTTTCGAATGGAGTCTCTACGATCGGTTATTGCAGCCATGGAAAAGGGGAATTTCTAGCATCAATAGACATTCAGGATGCCTATCTCCACATCCCCATATTTCCTCCTCATCAGAGGTTTCTTCGGTTTGCCATCGGCAACCTTCACTTCCAGTTCACAGCTTTGCCGTTCGGACTAGCCACAGCCCCCAGGGTGTTCACAAAGGTTATAGCTGCCGTTGTGTCCATTCTGCACTCCCGGGGGATAGTCATTTTGCCATATTTGGACGATCTCATCAAGGGTCCGTCCTATCAGGCTTGCGAGAAGAGTGTCAGCATTACGCTAGACACCCTTGCTCGCCTGGGGTGGCTGGTGAATCTAAAGAAATCGTCTCCCGTGCCATCTCAAAGGATCACCTTTTTAGGAATGATTTTCAACACTGCTCAAGGGTTGATAACTCTTCCTCAGGAGAAGGCTCTAGTTCTCCGTCAGGAGGTACGGATCCTTCGCCAACCAATACCTCACACCATCCGGTTTTGTATGAGGGTCCTAGGAAGGATGGTGGCAGCGATCGAAGCCATTCCATTTGCCCAGTTCCATCTCCGCTCCCTTCAGCATGCTCTCTTGGCAGTATGGAACGGGAGCCCTTACTCGCTCAATTTTCAGTGCCGTCTGTCCCGGCAGGTCAGACAGACGCTTTCTTGGTGGACAAGGGACATCCCTCTTCGCCAGGGGCAATATTTTCCTCCAGTCCATTGGCTGATAGTCACAACGGACGCCAGCCTTCTCGGATGGGGAGCAGTGTTTCGTCACTATACAGCTCAGGGGACTTGGTGTCGGCAGGAAGCGACCCTCCCAATCAATATTTTGGAGATCCGAGCTGTTCGGCTGGCTCTGAGGCGTTTTCACCATCATTTGGCGGGCCGCCCTGTCCGAATACAATCGGACAATGCCACAGCGGTGGCATACATAAATCATCAGGGGGGTACCCGCAGCAGGGCAGCCATGCGCGAGGTAGGACACATTCTATCCTGGGCAGAAAGAAATCACTCTGTGATATCAGCGGTCCACATTCCAGGCGAGGAGAACTGGGCAGCGGATTTTCTCAGCCGTCAGGGGATAGCGTCAGGGGAATGGTCGCTACATCCCGAGGTATTCCAGCAGATATGCCTACGTTGGGGAACCCCAGATGTGGACCTGATGGCCTCCAGGATAAACGCCAAGGTGCCCAACTTTGTCTCCCGGTACCGAGATCCGCAGGCAATTGCAGTGGATGCCCTGGTTCTACCATGGAATCAGTTTCATCTTCTATACTTGTTTCCACCAATGGCGCTGCTCCCAAGGGTGATCAGGAAGATCAGGTTAGAGGGGGTACCAGCGATATTGATCGCTCCGGATTGGCCGCGTCGCTCATGGTACGCAGAGCTGGTAAAGCTGCTCAGCGACGCACCCTGGCGTCTGCCAGAACGCGTGGATCTTCTCTCCCAGGGCCCAGTTTACCACCAGAACTTAGCGGTCCTGTGTTTGACGGCCTGGCCGTTGAATCTTGGATTCTGACTAGGGCTGGTTTCTCCAAAAAGGTCGCCGCCACAATGGCTAGCGCCAGAAAACCCACCTCGGCTCGTATCTACCACGGTACTTGGAAGGTCTTTTTTACATGGTGCAGGGAACATGGTTATTCCCCACTTCACTTTTCAATCCCCAACATTCTGTCTTTTCTCCAAGCAGGCTTAGATTCAGGCTTAGCACCAAGTACTCTTAGGCGTCAAATTTCGGCCTTGTCGGTTCTTTTTCAGCGAAGGATCGCATCTAATTTACAGGTCAAGACCTTTATTCAGGGGTTGTCCATATAGTGCCCCCCTACAAGGCTCCCTTAGATGTTTGGGATCTCAATCTTGTTCTGGGAGTTCTGCAAGAATCTCCTTTTGAGCCTCTTCAGGAGGTTTCCCTGACATACCTTTCCTGGAAGGTGGTATTTTTAGTGGCCATAACATCCATAAGGCGGGTTTCGGAGCTGGCAGCACTATCCTGCCGAGCTCCGTACTTACTTTTCCACCGTGATAAGGTAGTGCTTAGGCCAGCACCTCCTTTTTTGCCTAAAGTCGTGTCCTCATTTCACATCAATGAGGACATTGTTTTGCCCTCATTTTGCCCAGCTCCGACGCACCGGGTAGAAAAAGCTCTCCATACGCTAGATCTGGTGAGAGCACTCAGGAGATACGTATCTCGGACGGCATCCTTTAGGCAGACGGACACGCTGTTTATCCTCCCTGAGGGTCGCAGGAAGGGACTCGCTGCGTCTAGGTCAACTTTAGCTAGATGGATACGGGTAACCATTCAAGAGGCCTACCGCATCAGAGGCGCGGTGGTTCCCGCAGGAATCAGGGCTCACTCCACCAGAGCAGTGGGTGCTTCCTGGGCTCTTCGGCATCAGGCTTCGGCGGAACAGGTTTGTAAGGCGGCAACCTGGTCCAGTTTGCATACTTTTTCAAAACATTATAATGTCCATACTCAGGCGTCAGCGGATGCTAGCCTGGGTAGAAGGATTCTTCAGGGCGCGGTAGCGCACCTATGAGCAATGCCTATGTATAATTGCACTGTGGAGTCAGTTTCCCACCCAAGTGGACTGCTTTGGGACGTCCCACAGTCCTGTGTCCCCCAATGAGACGAAGGAGAAATACGGATTTTTGTGTTACTCACCGTAAAATCCTTTTCTCCGAGACGCTCATTGGGGGACACAGCACCCTCCCTTATAGCCGGATGGCTTTGCTTTCTAAGCTAATTTTGTTTGCTTGGGTCTATATCAGTAGATTTACTTCTGGATATATTGTACCTGTATTAACACTGATTTTTGTTTTAGCCTCCTACTGCTTTTTGCACTAAACTGGGTTTGCCTGCGGCCAGTGCTGAGGTGTATACGGCGGAGGAGGAGCTAACCTTTTTTTATGTTTACTTAGTGTCAGCCTCCTAGTGGCAGTAGCATACACCACAGTCCTGTGTCCCCCAATGAGCGTCTCGGAGAAAAGGATTTTACGGTGAGTAACACAAAAATCCGTATTTTTGACTGAGCAGAGAGGGGGCGTGGCTTCGGGCTTTCCCGGCTTTCTGATTGCAGGAAGTGACTGGCTCCTTCTCTTCCTGCTCTCTGCGGCAGCCATTACAGCTCTCCTGGTCTCCTCTCCTCCGTTTCTGTACACAGGCATTTGAGACAACACCAAGCCAGCCGGGTGAGTCGCTGCTATCGCTTAGGTATAGAAAAAAGAAAAGAAAAAAGCAGTGGAAATTCATATAAAATAACCTTTATTTATTAAAATTAAAACAACAAACAAAGACAAGTGCATGGTGAACAAGAAAGTTGATGGCCACAATGGTGCCAGCACAAAAAACGCAAATCAAGGGACAGGGGTCCATCTACCCACCAATAACTCACATTACATAAACGCTGTCATAGTCAGAGGATAATCACGGACATATCATCATGCTCAGTAGCCCAATACTAATATCCTATGACCAAACATAGCTGAAATATACCTGCAATAGTGAATTTTCTTGTGATTTGGTACATTAACATATGTGTGATGGTTGGTGTTGTTGCTATTTCTTACATATCGCTTAGGTAGCAGCTTAACCCTTTAGCCTCCCGCAGCATTTGTTTTTGCTGTTTGCGCTCTCTAGCGCACCGCTGCAGTTTTCTGATCATTGGGACATTGTATCCCTCAGTAACGGTCTGTGAGCTGTCTGCAGCGGGGGGGGGCGCCGTTTTTCACTGCTGGGGTATTCTTTTGTTTTTAAAAGAAGTTAACCCTTCAGCGTTTTGCTACTGTGTGAGACCACACTGCTCTGGTTATTCTCATCAATACCATCTCAATAACCGGCATGTCAGATTTGAGTCAGGAGGCTGATCGTCTTCCTCGTCCTCTCCAGGACCAGCCCCGCGTTTCTGACACGATGGAATCCTCTGCACCTTCTAGCGCTGCTATTGGAGGTCGCTATGATGCCAAGTTTGATATGCTCACTACTGCTATTAGTGGGCTTTCTGACCTTTTGGGTCAGTGGGTATCCTCTAGACCTTCTCATAGCAAAAAGCGTCCCAGGATTGCTATGCCCTCCCCACTAAGTGACTCAGATTTGTCTGTGAGGGGGAGTTCTCCTTCAGTTTCTGAGGGAGAATGTTCTGATTCGGGCAGAGAGGATTTTCAGGAGCACTCTGCTTCCTTGTCGGGCCGTGTAGATGCTTTTGGCAGGGCCATACGAGAGGTACTGCAAGTACCTGAGGAGATGAATGATGATGAAGGTATACCCAGATGGTACCATGGGTCGCAAAGATCACGTTTAGCGATGCCAGCTATGAGTGAGTTTTCTAAGAAAGTAGAAAAGGAACGCGTTTGTCCAGATAAGCGTTTTCAGGGGACAAGGTTGTTTGAAACCTTGTATCCTTGTCCAGCAGACCTATTTGCTAGCTGGATTCCGTCCCCTGAGGTGGATATTTCTTTATCTAAGCTTAACAAAGCTACTATGCTTCCCGTCAAAGGGAAAGCTACTTTGCAGGATGCGCTGGACAAAAAGTCAGAGATGGCGGCCAAGGCCGGCTATGAAGCTGCTGGTCAGGCCTTTAGAGTGGCTTTATCTTCCTATTGTGCTTCTAGAGCTTCCATGGGTTGGACAGCTCGCCTGCGGATATCCCTGCAAGATGGGTCGTCTTTACAGGCAATAGATGAGATCATTAAGTTAATAGAAGAATCAGACCAATATGTCTGTGACGCTCTTTTGGATATGGCTTCCCTAATATCCAGAGCTCAGGCTTCTACAATCACTGTTAGAAGAGCGTTGTGGCTTAAACAGTGGACTGGAGATGCGGTCTCCAAACAAGGTTTGCTATCTTTGCCTTACAAAGGTGGTCAGCTTTTCGGCTCTGACCTCACGGAATTGATTGCTAAGGCTAAGGCTAAGGAGTCAGCGTTGCCTCAGCGTAGGGCAGCTACGGCTGTTTTTGGCAGGACCGGTTCCTACGGTAACCGGCGGTTTTTTCGTGGCAGGGGGCGAGCCGGTCACTCCTCTTGGGGATCGGGTCGTCCCACCTTTTCAGGGAAAAAGTCTTCCCAAAAGTCTAACGCTTCTTGGAAACAATACCCGCGCAATGACAAGCGGGAATCTGACAAAAAGCCCGCCAAAACGGACTGACGCCAGAAGTTCACTCGAGGATTCTCGAGTGGGGGGGCGCCTGCTCCTGTTTCAAGCGGTTTGGGTCTCCCGCGTCTCAGACTCCTGGGTGACACGAATAATGTCGGCAGGCTATTTCATAGAGTTTCTCTCTCGCCCTCCAGAAAGATTCTGTCAGTCTCGCGTGCCGTCAGATCCCGACTTATTGACCGCTCTGCGGCAGGAGGTCGATTCCTTACTACAGAAGGGTGTAGTAGTGTCAGTTCCTCCGGAAGACCGGGGAAGGGGATTTTATTCCAACCTCTTTGTGGTCCCCAAAAAGGAGGGAAAGTTTCGTCCCATTCTGGATCTCAAGAGGTTAAATCGGCATGTTTACACCCAAAAGTTCCGCATGGAGTCGCTTTGCTCAGTGGTGACTGCCCTGTCACAGAACAATTTTCTGGTGTCCATAGATATTCGCGACGCCTATTTACACGTTCCCATCGGAAGATCTCATCAGCGCTTTCTGCGCTTTGCCATAGGTCAGGACCATTACCAGTTTGTGGCCCTCCCTTTCGGGTTGGCTTCGGCACCCCGAGTTTTTACAAAGGTGCTGGCACCTCTTATGGCAATGCTTCGGAGACAAGGGATCATGATACTTCCTTATCTGGACGATCTTCTGATTGTGGCATCCTCAAAGGAGGAGGCAGTGACGGCTCGCGATTTATCCCTTCAGCTCCTGGAGGATTTCGGGTGGCTGATCAACTGGGAGAAGTCATCCCTGGAGCCTTCTCAGTCAATCCCGTTTTTGGGCATGATTTTCGACACAGCGAAAGTGGTAGTTTTTCTGCCAAAGGACAAGCAAACCAGTATCCATTGTCTGGTACAGACTGTGCAGTCCTCAACGACAGTATCCCTTCGAAGATGTATGCGCCTTCTGGGGTTAATGGTCGCTTCGATGGAAGCTCTTCCGATTGCTCAGTTCCATTGCAGAACGCTTCAAAGCTTCATTTTGAAGAGATGGAATCGTGCACAGGAAACACTGGATTGCAGGGTTTTAATCTCCCGCAAAGTGCGAGAGTCTCTGGACTGGTGGTTACGTCCAGAACGGTTTTTCCTGGGAAAATCTTTTCTTCCCCTGTCATGGTCGGTCTTGACCACCAATGCCAGCCTGACGGGCTGGGGGGGAGTTTGGAACAATCTCTGGATTCAGGGAGTTTGGTCACCGGAAGAATCGGTGTTACCGATCAACATCCTGGAATTGAGGGCAATTTTTCTTTGCCTCCAACATTGGACGGTCCCTTTGAGCGGATTACCAGTTCGTGTTCAGACGGACAACGCTACGGCGGTTGCGTATATCAACCATCAAGGCGGGACGAGGAGCTCCAGACTCATGTCGGAGGTATCTCGGATTCTGATATGGGCCGAGGCTCATGTGCCGGCCATTTCTGCGATTCATATACCAGGAGTTCAGAATATCCAGGCAGACTTTCTCAGCCGAGAGAGGATGGATTCAGGAGAATGGAGTCTTCATCCGGAAATCTTTGCACTTCTGTGCTCCCGATGGGGGACTCCTCAAGTAGTCTTGATGGCCTCCAGGATCAATGCCAAGTTACCAACTTTCATGTCCAGTTACAGGGATCCGACCGCGGTGGAAGTGGATGCGCTGGTGGTTCCGTGGAACCAATACCAGCTGGTTTATGTGTGTCATGTGTGCATTGCCACGAAGATCGTCGCGGTTGCACATTTTGACTTCTCACAGCTGAGCTGCTGTTTCTTTGTGTTTGGCAGTTAGGGAGTTAATTCTGTCTGTGCTCAGTTCTGGGACTGGGTGCAGTTTCTCCCCGGCTGCAATTAATTATTTGTTGATTGGTTTCCTTTAAATCTCTGGTTGTCTGTGTTGGGAGTTGCCAGTGAAATTCTTCATGCAGACCACAGATAGGATTGTATCTGTATAGACTTAAGTTAAAGAGCTCCTTAGTTGTTTTAAGCTCACCTTGCTTAGAGTTTAATATCCCAGATCATTTATGTTCCTTCTGTGTTTGAGTGTGTATGCAAGTCTGTGTTTTCTCCAGTCTGTCTAATATGTCTAATCTGTGTATTTAGCAGAGATCAGCCCATATTCCTTTGGTGGTAATCAGTATCCTTCTTAGGACTGATTACAGGGTTCAGGGACTGATAGGAGACAGGGTTAGGCTGGAGACTTGGACCTCTGAACCATTATCAGTACCTCCAAGGTGAGGGATTAGTTAGGACCCCAGTTTAGGGTCAGGTTAGACCCCCGGTCCTCCTCTTTCCTGTGACAGTGTATCAAGTCCTCAAGATTAACCCTGAGTTCAACGGATATCGTGTCAGGTAAATCTATTCTATATTTACATGCTGATGTTGCTAATCTATATGTTGTATAGAGTGTTGTTCTTTTAAGAATAGTTTACTGACATCGTACACATATCATAAGACCGCGTGACATTTTCACTGGCCCCATAAAATTATTCCCAGTTGCCATGGATCCAGTAGCCCAGCTGGCTCTGCAGTTGCAGGGATTATCCATGGAGCTGACGGACATTAAGTCCAAAGTTTTGTCTCCCTCGGAGCAAACCAGATTTGAACCTAAAGTTGCTCTCCCGGACAGGTTCACTGGTGGGCGAGACAAATTTTTTACCTTCAGGGAAGCATGTAAATTGTATTTTCGGCTTCGGCCTCGATCATCAGGGAGTGAAGAGCAGAGAGTGGGAATTGTTATCTCGCTCCTACAAGGGGACCCTCAATCCTGGGCCTTCTCCCTTCCTCCGGGATCCCCGGCTCTACAGTCAGTAGATCGATTTTTTACTGCCCTGGGTTTGGTATATGATGACCCAGATCGGGTCTCTCTTGCTGAGACAAAATTACGTAAGATACAGCAGGGAGACCGTCCGGCGGAGGAATTTGCTTCTGAGTTCCGTAGATGGGCCACAGATACTCAGTGGAATGACCCAGCTCTTAGAAGCCAGTTTTGTCATGGGCTTTCTGACAAATTAAAGGACGTTTTGGCTCAGTATGATTCTCCTCCATCACTGGAGGCTGCTATGGCCCTAGCTATCCGTACTGATAGACGGCTCCGGGAGAGGTGCGAGGTAACTCCGCCCCCTGTTGTTACTCCACCTACTACTAAAGTCCCTTATGTTGAGGTTCCCCTTGTCTGTTCGGAGGAGCCTATGCAGTTGGGAGGGACATCATTTCGTAGGAGGGGATTGGCGGTACGCCGCAGGACTAGAAGGTGTTTCTTCTGCGGGAAAGAGGGACATTTTGTTGGGGGATGTCCATCCCGTGCCTTGTTGAGCAAAAAGTCGCCGGAAAACTGTTAATCCCAGGTTGTGTGGTGGACGACAACCTGGGAGTATGTATTTCGTCCGCTAGTTCTTCTCAGTTCCTTGTACCAGTGGAGGTGGTGGTTGGTACGAGAGTGGAGAGATTTTCTGTTCTTCTTGATAGTGGGTCCGGGGCTAATCTGGTTGACGCTCAGTTTGCTCAGGCTCTAGGTATGCATCTGAGTGTATTGGTCAAACCGATCCCTATATTCTCCATTGACGCCAGGCCTCTCGGCCAAGGTAGCTTTGTTCATGAGGTTCATGACATTGACCTTCGGGTGGGGGCAATACATAGGGAACTATTGTCTTGTTATGTGTTGGAGGGTCTACCTACTCCTATTGTGTTGGGACTTCCTTGGTTGGTTAAACATAACCCTGTGATTAATTGGCAGTCCAGAGATATAAGCCAATGGGGGAGTTTTGCAAAAGTAACTGCATGAACACAGTCATCAGTGCGGTCGTGCCTAGTACTTTGCCTCCTTTTTTGGAGGACTTTGGGGATGTGTTCTCTGAGGAGGGGTGTCAGGAGTTGCCTCCTCATCGCGTGTATGACTGCTCTATTAATTTACTTCCTGATGCTAAGTTACCTAAAGCTAGGTTATATAACCTTTCTGGTCCTGAGAGGCAGGCTATGAAAGATTATATTTCGGAAAGTCTGGCCAAAGGGCATATTAGACCTTCATCTTCCCCAGTGGCCGCGGGGTTCTTCTTTGTGAAGAAAAAAGATGGAGGCCTACGCCCTTGCTTGGATTTCCGCGAACTTAATCGGATTACTGTTCGAGATCCGTATCCACTCCCTCTGATTCCTGATCTCTTCAATCAAATTGTTGGCGCCAAATGGTTCTCTAAATTGGATCTCAGGGGGCGTATAATCTGATTAGGATAAAAGAGGGGGATGAGTGGAAAACGGCGTTTAACACGCCGGAGGGACATTATGAGAACCTTGTCATGCCTTTTGGTCTGACTACTGCACCAGCAGTGTTCCAACATTTTGTTAATGACATTTTTCGTCATCTGGTGGGGCTGTTTGTGGTCGTATATTTGGATGACATTTTAATTTACTCACCAGATCTTGTGTCTCACCAGGAGCATGTGAGACAGGTGTTGCAGATCTTGCGAGACAATAAACTATACGCCAAACTGGAAAAGTGTGTATTCGCCGTACAGGAACTTCAGTTTTTGGGTTTCTTGGTGTCAGCCTCCGGTTTCCGTATGGACCCTGAAAAGGTGAGAGCAGTGCTTGAATGGGATCAGCCAGAGGATCTTAAGGCTCTGCAGCGTTTTCTGGGGTTTGCTAACTACTACCGGAAATTTATTTGTAATTTCTCATCTGTTGTCAAACCTCTCACTGACATGACAAGAAAAGGGACGGATTTTTCTAAATGGTCGGACAAAGCTTGCCAAGCTTTTTCCTCTTTGAAGAAATGTTTTGCTTCGGCACCCGTTCTCATCCAACCAGATGCATCACAGCCGTTCGTTGTGGAGGTGGACGCGTCTGACGTAGGGGTGGGTGCAATATTGTCCCAGGGTCCGTCCCCTGGTAAATGGCATCCGTGCGCTTTCTTTTCTAAAAAATTGTCGTCCGCCGAAAGGAATTATGATATCGGCAATAGGGAACTTTGGCCATTAAGTTGGCTTTTGAAGAATGGCGTCACTTTTTGGAGGGGGCAGTCCACCCGGTCACCGTCATTACTGATCACAAGAACCTGCTGTATTTGGAATCTGCTAAGCGTCTGAATTCCAGACAAGCTCGATGGTCGTTGTTTTTTACCAGGTTTAATTTTGTTGTCACTTATCGCCCTGGATCTAAGAATGTTAAGGCGGATGCCTTGTCTCGCAGTTTCCCAGGGGCCGGGAAAATGGATGACCCGATTCCTATCCTTCAGGAGGGGGTGGTAGTGTCGGCTGTATGTTCTGAGCTTGAGGAGGAGGTGTTAGAGGCTCAGGGGGACGCCCCTGCAGGACCTCCAGGGAGACTGTTTGTCCCAAATCAGTTGAGACAAAAGGTTATTGAGGCACATCATAATTCTGCTTTAGCAGGACATCCAGGGAGTAAGGCTACTTTAGATCTCCTTTCTCGCCGGTTTTGGTGGCCTAACGTTAATAAAGATGTTTTAACTTTTGTCGCGTCCTGTGGGGTTTGTGCTCGCTCTAAGACCCCTCATACCCGTCCGTCTGGGACCCTCTTACCCTTGAAACTTCCGGAGCGTCCATGGACTCATTTGTCTATGGACTTCATCACGGACCTTCCTCAGTCGTCAGGGAAGACTGTCATACTGGTGGTTGTTGACAGGTTCAGTAAGATGGCACATTTCATTGCTCTTCCTGCCCTCCCTAATGCTAAAACTCTGGCGCAGGTGTTCATTGGGGAGATTGTGAGACTTCATGGGTTGCCTTCTGATGTGGTGTCAGATAGGGGGTCTCAGTTTGTGTCCAAGTTTTGGAGGGCATTTTGTTTACGTCGGGGATGCAATTGTCATTTTCCTCGGCCTTTCATCCGCAGACCAATGGTCAGACAGAGCGTCTGAATCAAAGCCTAGAGACTTATCTTCGGTGTTTTGTCTCAGAGAACCAGGAGGACTGGTCTTCTTTCTTGCCTCTGGCAGAGTTCGCTCTTAACAACAGGCGGAGCGAGTCCACTGGTAAGTCCCCGTTTTTTGGGGCATATGGTTTTCATCCCCAGTTTTGTACATTCAATGGGGGGTCCCTTCTGGGGTTCCTGAGGAGGAGCGTTTCTCGTCGTCACTTGCTTCAGTGTGGAGAGGTGTATTGAATAATCTGAGTGCTATGGGGAACCGTTATAAACGTATGGCTGATAGGAGGAGAGTTTCTGGTCCAGATCTTAATGTGAACGATCTGGTATGGTTGTCTACCAGGAATATAAAACTTAAAGTTCCCTCCTGGAAGCTGGGCCCCAGATTCATCGGGCCGTACAGGATCAGTTCCATAATTAATCCTGTGGCATTTCGTCTGGACCTCCCTCCTACGTTTAAAATCCACAATGTGTTCCACAAGTCATTACTTAAGAGGTACGTGGCACCAGTCATACCATCACCTCTACCTCCTCCTCCAGTGGTGGTCAATGGTAACTTGGAGTTTCAAGTGTCAAAGATCATTGACTCACGTCTGAATCGCCGGTCCCTTCAGTACTTGGTGCATTGGAAGGGGTATGGTCCAGAGGAGAGGACGTGGGTTCCTGCGTCTGACATTAACGCAGATCGTTTGGTGCGGACCTTCCACAGAACTCACCCGGGCAAACCTGGCCCTGAGGGTCCGGAGGCCCCTCGTAGAAGGGGGGGTACTGTCATGTGTGCATTGCCACGAAGATCGTCGCGGTTGCACATTTTGACTTCTCACAGCTGAGCTGCTGTTTCTTTGTGTTTGGCAGTTAGGGAGTTAATTCTGTCTGTGCTCAGTTCTGGGACTGGGTGCAGTTTCTCCCGGCTGCAATTAATTATTTGTTGATTGGTTTCCTTTAAATCTCTGGTTGTCTGTGTTGGGAGTTGCCAGTGAAATTCTTCATGCAGACCACAGATAGGATTGTATCTGTATAGACTTAAGTTAAAGAGCTCCTTAGTTGTTTTAAGCTCACCTTGCTTAGAGTTTAATATCCCAGATCATTTATGTTCCTTCTGTGTTTGAGTGTGTATGCAAGTCTGTGTTTTCTCCAGTCTGTCTAATATGTCTAATCTGTGTATTTAGCAGAGATCAGCCCATATTCCTTTGGTGGTAATCAGTATCCTTCTTAGGACTGATTACAGGGTTCAGGGACTGATAGGAGACAGGGTTAGGCTGGAGACTTGGACCTCTGAACCATTATCAGTACCTCCAAGGTGAGGGATTAGTTAGGACCCCAGTTTAGGGTCAGGTTAGACCCCCGGTCCTCCTCTTTCCTGTGACAGTGTATCAAGTCCTCAAGATTAACCCTGAGTTCAACGGATATCGTGTCAGGTAAATCTATTCTATATTTACATGCTGATGTTGCTAATCTATATGTTGTATAGAGTGTTTACTGACATCGTACACATATCATAAGACCGCGTGACAATGTGTTCCCACCGATATCCTTGCTGCCGCTTGTGTTACGTCGGGTCAGGCTGGAGAGGGTTCCGGCTATTCTGATAGCCCCAGATTGGCCGAGAAGGACGTGGTTTTCCACACTGATGTCGCTTCTGGCGGCGCCTCCTTTTCCTCTGCCTCTTCGACCGGACTTGCTCACTCAGGGTCCCGTGTGTCATCC
Source organism: Oophaga sylvatica (assembly GCA_033576555.1). Lineage (NCBI taxonomy): Eukaryota > Metazoa > Chordata > Amphibia > Anura > Dendrobatidae > Oophaga > Oophaga sylvatica. The sequence goes on along the minus strand of JARQOD010000002.1, from coordinate 505,962,927 downwards.
GGGCCTGAGGTCTCTGCGTTTGACGGCTTGGCTCTTGAGACCGAGATTTTAACCCGTCAAGGGTTTTCAGAAAAGGTCATTGCCACCATGAGAGCGTCAAGAAGTCCGGCTACGACTAGGATTTACTACAGGATTTGGGAATCCTTCTTTTCATGGTGTTTGGGTTCTTCCAGGAATCCAGAGAAATTTTCATTACCCAACTTGTTGGTTTTTTTGCAGCACGGGCTGGATAAGGGTTTGGCAATCAGTACCCTGAAGGGTCAGGTGTCTGCCCTGTCGGTGCTTTTTCGTAAAGCTATTGCCTCGCGTAGGGACGTATGTGCCTTTTTTTCGCGGAGCAGCCCGTCAGTTTCCTCCAAGGAAAACTCCTGTGTCGCCTTGGCGGCTTAATCTGGTTTTGAAAGCTCTTCAAAGTGCTCCTTTCGAGCCTATGGATGCTATTAATCTTTCTTTGCTTTCTTGGAAGGTTGCCTTCCTAGTGGCGGTCACTTCCTTGAGACGGGTTTCCGAGTTGGCGGCTCTTTCATGTTCGCCACCTTTCTTGGAATTTTTCCCGGATCGTGTTGTTCTTCGCACGCGACATGATTTTCTCCCTAAAGTGGTATCTCAACTCCATGTCAATCAAGATATTGTGTTGCCTTCGCTTTGTTCAGAACCAAAGAATGCGAAGGAGCGGGCCTTGCACTCATTGGACTTAGTGCGGGCATTGAAGTTTTACTTGTCAGTTACGCAGAGTTTCCGGAAGTCGGATTCTCTTTTTGTGATTCCAGCAGGTCGTCGTCGTGGTCAACGAGCTTCTAAAGATACTATAGCTCGTTGGATCCGGTCAGCTATTTTGGAAGCTTACCGTGTTATGGACGAACCTTGCCCGATTAATATTCGGGCTCATTCCACGAGAGCTGTGGGCTCTTCGTGGGCCCTTCATCAAGGGGCTTCGGCAGCCCAGCTCTGTCGAGCAGCGACTTGGCGTTCTGTTCACACCTTTACAAAGTTTTATAAGGTGGACGTCAGTGCCTCCGCTGATGCGGCCTTAGGACGCAGAGTCCTTCAGGCGGCTGTATTTTGAAAACTTCTAGTTAAGTTTATGTTGCGCCTGTTGCGCATGTATCAAGGTGTTGGCTTCTGCCTGTTTTAAGGTTTTTTCCCACCCTTGTTTTTGTACTGCTTTGGGACATCCCAGAAGTAATGAAGTGTCCCCCTTGCTTCCATCTGCAGCTGAAATACGAATTTTGGTAAGAACTTACCTGTAAAATTATTTTCAGCAAAGGAAGCAAGGGGGACACTTCTCCCCCCATAAGGCAGAAGGTGTTGTTTCAGATGCAGCGCGGCTCGCTCTGATAAGTGAGTTTCTGAGCTGAGGTCAGCGCTCTACGGCTCTTTCCGGCATCGCCAGCTCATCGCAGTGGTCAGGTTTGTGAGTGGTACCTGAGCTGTGTGGTATTCATGTTATGTGCATAACTTTGGTCTTTTGAACCCTTTCAGATTGGTTATGGCACTCCGCTGGTGATTTCTTTCTCCTTAGCTTGTGTACAAAACTGGAGTGTACGGCAGGAGGAGCCAGAGCCGGAGGGGCCGGACAACACCCATTTTTAGAACCTGAGGTTAGTCCTACTATCTGGCTCCGCCCTACCCAGAAGTAATGAAGTGTCCCCCTTGCTTCCTTTGCTGAAAAGAATTTTACAGGTAAGTTCTTACCAAAATTCGTATTTCCCAGGTATGGGCTCTATTTGTGTGTAGGGAGAGAAGTGGATAACCTGTCCTGACAAGTGACTGGCCAGTTTGGGTCTAATATCCGGTCCCTTGGTCAGATGCCCCCTCAGCTATTGTCTGCCGTGGTGTACGGGTGCTCCACTGCAGGCTTTGTACATGACTTGGGGACGTGACTCGTAAAGGGACTCTGTCAGCCCATAACTGTTTAAACCCAGCACAGGCGCTCGGTGCTTCACAGCGGGGCCAATCGTTTAAGTGCACCTTCCAATCTACTTGTTTTCCCACAATCTCCGCCCCACCTCCTTACATGATTGACAGTTCTGGCTTCATAGAGCCAGGAGAGAGTGGATATTAGTGGTGAACAGGCAGTTGGGCAGGTGGATTTACGTTATTGCCCCGGCCGTGATGCACCGAGTGCCTGTACTTGATTTGAATGAGTATTGTTAAAAACACTCATTTTGCGATTATTTTTGCCGTGTAAAACAGGCTGCTGGTAAATGAGCAAAAAGTGCCGCAAAAAAAGCTCATTCTTGGCAGTGCGTCTTCAGGACTCGCACTGCTGAGAACTATGGCGGCCTATGTGCGCTGAGCCATCTGGTTATAGGTCGGTGCTCATCGTTTATTTGGGTTTTCCTGTGTAAACAGCCATTCAGAGAACTGCCAATTGGTAAGATGTTACGGATTAGTTTGAGTACCATCAATAGGCGGCTTTCTGCGGACTAGTTACCACTCAGCTATTCTCAAGAAATGTAGGTAGGGATGACCTGCCTAGGATTGATTCAGCTCGTCTTTCTGCAGGTCCATTACTATGAAGATGGCAATGTTCAGCTGGTTAGCCACAAAGATGTGCAGGAATCCATAACAATCTCTGTAAGTACCATACGATCATACGTGTATGTCTCTTGGTACACGGGAACCTATTGGCTATGGATGCAAACCCTTCCTGAAAGCACTTATGTGCCTGCCCTTATTGGGGTGCTAGGAAATCCTCACCTATACTTTGTGATTGTCGTAGTGGACAACAGGGGCCTTGTTTAATGGTGTACATGCTGTGGATCCTCACTCTGTGCCGAGGCTTCACCACGGGGGCAAATTAGCAGACAGTGGGAGCAGCATCAATAAATCAAGTTTCTCTAAATCTTGCGTTATTCCTAACCCCCCCCCCATCCCAAAAAAAAAAAGTCTTACCCTATCTGATGAGTAGGGGTCCAACTACTGGGGCTGCCATTGATCCCAAGATCGGGGCTCTGCAGGGCATTTGTCTCTCTTCACCGGTCCCATTGATCAAGATTAAAGCGGAAATCGGGCATGCTCGAGTCTGCTGCATTTAATGCAGTGATGCTGAGCCCCATTATCAGTATCTCAGGGGTCTCAACCACCGACAGTCAGTAAGTCATCCCCAGTCCACTTATAGGGAGTAACTTTTATTTTGATAACCCTTTAAATATTTCTCATGACTGAAAGCAACAAGTCCACTCCATGTACAGTATATGTCATCCACTCACTTGGCTTTTACTGTATTTCAGCGCTGATTTCTTTATCTGGATTTATTTTAGGGGAGGCGCAAACTGCCAAGGATTTTGTAAAGATTATAGAACAGGCAGAAAATGATTATCAGGTAAGCGGCCTGTTGTACCTTTTCTGGCACTTTTTACCTAATAGAAGCACATATTTTCCCTGAATTGTGTGAGCTTTTATAATAAGAGGAAATTCCTTCTGGGCTCTTGTAGCTGCTATGGACACTGTAAATGATTGAGCTCATGTCCCACCAGGTCTTTTTCAGTGATTCTGGTCAATGACATTCAGACATTGATTGTAAATCCTCTTTTTCCCTAAATCTGAATTACATTCATATTCCAGAGGGGTTTCCTTTTTCTAAATCAGACACCTATCAGAGGTAAAACTATGCAGAGTAAAGGCCGCCGGCCGACAGATGGTCGGGGAAGATGTCAAGCGTGTATGTCTGATTTCTGATTGCCAATCGAATTGTTCTCCCCAAGATAAGACAGCTGGCTGACATGTGAGCCGGTGGCTGTCTCAGAGGACACCAGAGCGATCAGCCGAACGAGGGCTCCTGTGTATGGTAGAGGCGGCTGAGATGGCCGTCACCCAAGCAATAGGCAAAATCTTCTTCTGTCCGGCCTTAAGGATGGTTGGAACATACTGATATCTGCCGTCTGCTGGAGATCAATATTTGTTAGGCAGGATTCACATGTCCATGAAACACCGACTGTGCAATACCCAGCTCACTGATCGGGTCTCTGGATCTGAGCTCAGCTGTCTCATATTCTTATCAGTGAGGGATTTATGGTGGCGCCAGGTGAGGATGGATGTGGAAATGGCGATGCGTTTGTAGTTTGCACTTACCTCTGTGCACGACTGCGGCACCAAACTCTTCTCGCTGGGTTCTTCAAGCAGTTTAGGATAAGTCAAGAGCTGGCTTGTGGGTGCAGTGGTGCGCTGTCCGCCAAGTAATAGAGGTCTCTTACCAATTGTAGGCATAATTCCTTTATTAGGAGATTATTAAATCACACAATCCGGGGTTTTCAGTTACTGACGGGAGCCTTGTCAGGCAAGTATACAGACCTGGTGTATTGTGTGGGGCTCTCCTGCAGTTTTGGAGGTAAAACATTGAAAACTTGTGACAATTGCACACGTCGTGATTGTGTTTTTCTCATGTAGTACAATATATACCGTATTTTTCGGACTATAAGACTGCATCTAAGTTTTGGAGGATGAAATTAGGAAAAAAAATTGAACCAGAAAATGTGGTCAATTCTCCACTTAACCCCTTTTGACATTAGACAAACTATCCCGTCCATGGTACCTGGGCCCGTATGACCATGGACGGAATAGTACGTCCCATGCAATCACGGGGGGCGCGCGGCCGGGTGTCAGCTGATTCTCACAGCTGACACCCGGCACTAAGTGCCAGGAGCGGTCACTTAAACCCCCGGCATAATGCGATCAAACATGATTGCAGCATTCCTGTGGCATAGGGAAGCATGCGCAGGGAGGGGGCTCCCTGCGTGCTTCCCTGAGAACCTCAGAACAACTCGATGTGATCGCATTGTTCCGAGGGCCTCCTTCCTGCAGATGGCCGTGGGGTCTCTCCGGGTCCTGCAGGGAGGTGACTTGTCAGTGCCTGCTGAGAGCAGGCGCCGGCAAGCCTCCTGCACTGCCTGTCAGATCGCTGATCTGACACAGTACTCTGCAAAATGTCAGATCAGCGATCTGACACTATATAGTGATGTCCCACTCTGGGACAATGTAAAAAATAAAATTATACTGTGTAAAAATATTTTTTTTAAAAAATCCCTAAATAAATAAAAACATTTCCCCAATAAACACATTATTATGTAAATAAATAAAAAAACAATAAAAGTACACGTTTAGTATCGCCGCATCCGTAACGACCCGCACTTTAAAACTGTCCCACTAATTAACCCTTTTAGTGAACCCCTTTAAAAAAGGCAAAAAAACAATGCTTTATCATACCACCGAACAAAAAGTGGAATAACACGCGATCAAAAAGACGGATATAAATAATCATGCTACCGCTGAAAACGTCATCTTGTCCCGCAAAAAACGAGCCGCCATACAGCATCATCAGCGAAAAAATAAAAAAGTATAGCTCTCAGAATAAAGCGATGCAAAAATATTTTTTTTTATATAAAATCGTTTTTATTGTATAAAAGCCCAAAACATAAAAAATGATATAAATGAGGTATCACTGTAATCGTACTGACCAGAAGAATAAAACTGCTTTACCAATTTTACCACACGCGGAACGGTATAAACGCCCTCCACCCACCAAAAGAAATTCATGAGCTGCTGGTTTTTGTTCATTCTGCCTCCCAAAAATCGGAATAAAAAGGATCAAAAAATGTCATGTACCCGAAAATGGTACCAATAAAAACGTCAACTTGGCAAAAAATAAGACCTCACATGACTCTGTGGGCCAAAATATGGAAAAATTCTAGCTCTCAAAATGTGGTGATGCAAAAACTATTTTTTGCAATAAAAAGCGTCTTTTAGTGTGTGACAGCTGCCAAACATAAAAATCCTATATAAATAGTAAATCAAACCCCCCTTTATCACCCCCTTAGTTAGGGAAAAATAATAAAATAAAAAAAATCTATTTCCATTTTCCCGTTAGGGTTATTGTTAGGGTTGGGATTAGGGTTAGAGGTATATTGGGGTTAGGGTTGGAGTTAGAGTTGGGGGGTTTCCACTGTTTAGGCACATCAGGGCTCTCCAAATGCAACATGGCGTCTGATCTCAATTCCAGCCAATTTTGGTTTGAAAAAGTCAAACGATGCTCCTTCCCTTGTGAGCCCTGCCTTGCGCCCAGACAGTGGTTTTCCCCACATATGGGGTATCGGCGTACTCAGGAGAAATTGCACAACAACTTTATCTGTCAATTTTCTCCTTGTACCCTTGTGAAAATAAAAAAATTGTTTGTAAAACATCATTTTTGTGACTAAAAAAGTTTAATGTCTTTTTTTTCCTTCCACATTCCAAAAATTCCTGTGAAGCACCTGAAGGGTTAATAAACTTTTTGAATGTGGTTTTGAGCACCTTGATCGGTGCAGTTTTTAGAATGGTGTCACTTTTGGGTGTTTTCTGCCATATAGACCCCTCAAAGTGACTTCAAATGTGAGGTGGTCCCTAAAAAAAAGTGGTTTTATATAATTTTGTTGTTAAAAAGAGAAATCACTGGTCAACTTTTAACCCTTATAACTTCCTAAAAAAAAAATAATTTGGTTCCAAAATTGTGCTGATGTAAAGTAGACATGTGGGAAATGTTATTTTGTAACTATTTTAACTTTTTTGTGTGACATATTTCTGTTTTAAGGGCATAAAAACTCAGTTTGAAAATTGCAAAATTTTCAAAATTTTTGCCATATTTCCATTTTTTTCATAAATAAACGCAAATTATATCAAATAAATTTTACCACTAACATGAAGTACAATATGTCACGAGAAAACATTCTCAGAATCGCCAAGATCCGTTGAAGCGTTCCAGAGTTATAACCTCATAAAGGGACAGTGGTCAGAATTGTAAAAATTGGCCCGGTCATTAACGTGCAAACAACCCTCGGGGGTAAATATGGTCCCCTCATCCCTATCCTGGTTTTCATGGCTTCATCCCTATCCTGGTATGCAGGGCCCCATCTCTTCCTAGTATGCACAGTCCGCATCCTGGTATGCATGGCCCCATCAGAAAACATTAAAAAAAAAAAAAAAAAAATTACGCTCACCTTCCTGCGCTCCCTCGCAGCGTTCTGCTCCGTTGCCAGCAGCTGCTTTATGCTTGTAAGCAGAGCATGGCAAGGACGTTATGCGCTGCTCACAAGCAGAGCACAGTTGACGAATTCTCGCTGCTCTGCACGCAGGGACTATGTGCACCCAGAGAACAGTGAGTATTCATTGCTCTTCAGTAGCACGCGCACAGTGTCAGCCGGATCCTTTCTGCACCTCACTTGGTGAATGTTCATTTCTCTTAAGTAGTGGCACACTTGACCGCTGGCCGCAGCAAGAAGCCGGCGGCTGACACTGTGCACGCTACTGAAGAGCAATGAATGCTCTCTGCATGCACAGTCCCGGCGTGGAGAGCAGCAAGTATTCCGGCAGCTGCCCTTCGGCTTGCAAGCAGCGCATGATATCCCTGCCATGCGCTGCTTGACAAGCATAAAGCAGCTGCTGGCATCGAACAAGATGCTGCAAGGTAGCGCCGGGAAGGTAAGAGTAATGGTTTGGTTTTTTTTTAATGTTTTCTGATGGGGCCATGCATTCCAGGATGGGAATGGGGCCAATCATACCAGAATAAGGATGGGGACCATGGATAGTAGGACAAGATGGGGGCCGTGCATACCAGGACCGGGGTTGGGGGCCAATCATACCAAGATGCTATTAAAGATAAATGAATATTCATTGCCCTCCACACCCATGGGTGTGGAATGCTGTGAATATTCATTTCTCTTTAGCAGCAGGCACAGGAGTTAGCCGCAGGAGCCAGCTCCAGCCACCTGTGACCCGCTGCTCAGCCGATGCCGCTCCCTCACGACAGGCAGAGCCAGTACATCCGGACTATAAGACTCGCCTCCCATTTTCCTCCACATTTTTGGAAGAAAAAAGTGCGTTTTCTAGTCCGAAAAATACGGTTGTTCTGGTATCCTTGTTTAAAATAGTTGAAATGGTGAAAAATAAAATATTTAAGTTACCGTATTTTTTGGACCATAAGACGCACTTTTTTTCCTCCAAATTTGGAGGAAAGTGTGGGTGCGTCTTATGGTCGAAATGTAACATGTGGGGAGGGGGGCAGTGGGCAGCGGTGGAGTGGGATCAGCAGGAGGCAAGAAAATATCCCCTCTGCTGCAGGAAACAAGTGCTGGGGAAACCCCCGGTCCCTACTTAAGTGCAGTGAATATTAATCAGCCGCTTCCCCGCCCACCTATCAGCTGAGCAGGGGAGCAGCAGATCACAGAGCCATCACAGTTTCCAGGCCTGATTCCTGCAGCAGTGGACAGTTTACGGTTGTTGAAGAATGTGAGGCAGAAAAACATTGGCAAATGCAATGCAGGGGCTGTGCTGATTGAAGCTGAATGCTCTGTGAAGACCTGTGATGAGGTTATACAGAGCATGGCTGGAGATCACATGACCAAAGCCCTGCCTCTTCATGATGTCATCACAGGTCCTTCAGCACACTGCACAACAGAGGAATATAAAAGGTTAGGCTCTACTTCACACTTGCGTTTTTTTTGTGCAGCGCATCCATGCGCACATGAAACGCATAGGTGTCACATTTCTTCACTCTGTCTCTATCATCTCTGTCATATTCATCTGTACTCATCTCTGTCTCTATCATCTTATTCAATACATTCTGTCTCTATCATCTGTCCTCATCTTCGCTCCTATCATCTCTGTCTCTATCATCTGTCTCTATCATCTGCTCTATCCTGTCTCTATCATCTGTCTCTATCATCTGTCTCTATCATCCGTCTCTATCATCGTCTCATATCATCTCTGTATCTGTCTCTATCATCTGTCATCATCACTGTCTCTACCATCTGTCTCCTATCACTGTGTCTATTCATTGTCTTATATCTCTGCTCTACCTCCGCGCAATCGGCGCTACTCTGTCTCTATCATCTCGTCTCATCACTGTCTCTATCATCTGTCTCTATCATCTCTATCATCTGTCTCTATCATCTCTGTCTCTATCACTCTGTCTCTATCATCCTGTCCATCATCTATCTCTAAACTCGTCTGCTATCACTGATCTCTATTTCCATGCAGCATGTATTTCTGTGTCGGGCCACGTTCCAGTCTTGAGTGCGGCCGGCATTCCAGGGTGTATGCGAGAACTCAGACGAAATTGTGAGTCTCTCGCATGTGTGACCCCTGGCCATCTACTCACCTCCAGCTCTTCACATAGTAGTTTACAGACACCACACGGGTCCGCGAGCACCATTCTCTACCCGTAGCTTCCAAGTAAAATTACTATATAGTAACACCACACATATAGTAGTATTAAATATTTTACCACATTTTTGCTGCAATATATGTTTCCCTATTTTCCACCCCCTAAAACCTGGTGCGTTTTTGAGCGTGCGTTTTTGTCCGAAAAAATACGGTAGTTGTTTAATATAAACTAAAAAAAACTATTGCAATAAATATAGTAATGTACCTTTGTTTGCAGATACTTGTTCGATGTGAATACTTTTTTGCCCAATGATGTCAGAAGTATTCTCTGAGTGATCTTTATTGGCTAACAGAAATAATGTTTGCAGCTTTCAGAGCACAGAGGCTCCTTTTCAGGCTGAATTACAATGAATAATAAGACAAAGGCCAAGATTGAAGGGATTTTAAAAGCAGGAGGTGGAGAGATGATGCTTCTACAGATAAGCTAAGGGAATCAAATATAGCATTTTTTACAATGGAGAGTATGGGAATGTTATCTGGAGTCCGTCTCTGGTGGAGGTGTGAATTGTGTCCATGTAGTGAGTCTTGAAGTGTGTCCATTTCTTTCCCTGATTGTGTGTCGGTGCAGATTAATCCTTGTTTGTAGTTTTTGCATGGTTTCCCCAATATAGACATCTCCAGGGCACATTGTACATTGTATCCTCCAATGTGGTGTACACGATACAATGTACAATGTGCCCTGGAGATCTCTATATTGGGAAACCATGCAAAAACTACAAACAAGGATCAATCTGCACCGATACACTTGTGGGAAAACACTTCTCTGGACCTGGACACTGTATGACAGACTTAAAGGGAATCTGTCACCTCGTTTTTCAGCTATAAGCTGCTGTCACTGCCATTCGGGGCTTATTACAGCATTCTGTAATGCTGTAGATAAGCCCTCAATCTAACCTGAAAGATAAGAAAAACAAGTTTTATTATACTCACCCGAGGGCAGTCCGGTCCGATGGGCGTCGCAGGTCCGGCGCCTCCCATCTTCGTACAATGTCATCCTCCTTGCTTCATGTCGCGCTCCTGCTTAGGCGTACTGATCTGCCCTATTGAGGGAAGAGCAAAGTACCACAGTGCACAGGCGCTGGGAAAGGTTCGAGAGGCCCAGCACCTGCGTACTACAGTGCTTAGCTCTGCCCTCAACTGGAAAGATCAGTACGCCTGCGCAGGAGCCGCGACGGGAAGCAAGGAGGATGACGACATTGTATGAAGATGGGATGCGCCAGACCTGCGACGCCCATCGGACCAGACGGCCCCCGAGTGAGTATAATAAAACTTGTTTTTCTTCTCTTTCAAGTCGGATCGAGGGCTTATCTACAACATTATAGAATGCTGTATATAAGCCCTGAAAGGCAGTGGCCGTAGCTTATAGCTGAAAAACGAGGTGACAGGTTCCCTTTAAAAGTCTTATTACTAAAAGGTCATTTTAACGATGACGAGAAAGAGAAAAATTTGGGAATTCAAACTGATAAAGATTTTCAATTCTTTGAGACTAGAGCCCCCGTCTCACATAGCGATATCGCTAGCGAGATCGCTGCTGAGTCACTAGTTTTGTGACGCAGCAGCGACTCCCCAGCGATATCGCTGTGTGTGACATTCAGCGACGATCAGCCCCCCTGCCGGTACGTGATCGTCGCTGAATGCCTGGACATTTTTTTGATCGCTGGTCTCCCGCTGACAGGCACGCATCGATGCGTGTGACAGCGGAGACCAGCGATCGCTGTACCAAGGTACACATCGGGTTTCAGGCACCGCGCAGCGCCTGGAAACCCGATGTGTACCTTGGTTACCAGCTCCCTGCATCAGGGCGCTGGTATCCAAGGTACACTGCGGGTAACTAAGCGATGTTACCCGCAGTTTCGCTTGTACTGATCGCTGCCTGAGCTGCCTGTTTGGCAGCTCAGCAGCGATAATGTAGCAATACACCAGCGATCCTGATCGTTGTCGGGATCGCTGGTGTATCGCTATGTGAGACCCAGCCTTAGGACTCAGTTTAACACCTGGTTTTATGACTCACTACATGGACACAGTTCACACCTCCACTAGACAGACTAGATCACTAAGAACATTCCCACTGCCTCTCCATTTGTAAGGCTAAGTTCACACGTTGCGGAATTGCCGCGGAAATTTCCGCGGCAATCCCGCACTTCTCCCGCAGGAAATACGCACGTTTTTTGTATGCTGATTCCCGCCAGAATAATAGCGTTTTGCAAGCGTAATTAGCTTGCAGAATGCTAGCGTTTTCCTAGCGATCTGTAGCATCGCTTGGAAAACTGATTGACAGGTTGGTCACACGAGTCACACATAGTGTTTGACACGTGTGACCAACTTTTTACTATTGATGCCGCCTATGCCGCATCAATAGTAAAAAGATCTAATGTAAAAATAATAAAAAAAATAATAAATAATGATATTCTCACCTTCCGGCGTCTTCAGCGATGCTCCCGGCAACTTCCGGTCCCAGAAGTCCAAAGCATCACTGGGAACGGAAGTTGGCGGGAGCGTCGCTGAAGGCGGGAAAGCTGCGTGGGACGCCGGAAGGTGAGAAATATCATTATTTTTTATTTTAAGTATTGTTTTACCAGGGATATGGTACCCAGGGCCTGGAGGAGAGTCTCCTCTCCTCCAGACCCTGGGTACCATCCGCACATGAACCGCTTACATTGCGCATAGTGGGCATAGCCACATGCGGAAAGTAAGCGGTTCAATGCATTCCTATGGCGGCGGAATCACCGCGGTTACGCTAAATTAATGAACATGTTGCTAGATTTTCCGCAACATGTGTACAAAACATGCGCAATCAATTAACAAGTATAGAATGCTTAATGCTTGCGTTTTTTTCGCGGTTTAACCGCGGAAAAAACGCGAAAAAAACGCAATTATTCCTGATCGTGTGCACTTAGCCTAACAAAATGCCCAAATTGATTTCCTTGGCTTATCTGTAAAAGTCATCATCTCTCCCACCTCCTGTGTAACATCCTTTCAATATTGTGTCTTTTGTCTTAAGGGCATGCCACACTAAGCGAGATCGCAAACGAGATCGCAATTGCGTCACCATTTATGACGCAGTAGCGATCTCGTTAGCGACTTAGCTGTGAGATTCCAAACACAACTCATCAGTGATCTGTATAACGACCTCTGCGGTCATTGGGAAAACCTAGTCGCACCTGCGACGCTGGTGAAGTCGTTCATAAAGGGTGTCACACTCAGCGATTCAGGCTCACCAGCGGGACACCAACGACCAAAAAACGGCTCAGAACGTTCATAAGCGATCAGCGACATCTCAGCAGGGGCCACATCGCTGCTACATGTCACACAGTTAAGTCGCTAACGAGATCGCTACTGCGTCATAAATGGTGACGCAATTGCGATCTCGTTTGCGATCTCGCTTAGTGTGGCATACCCTTTATTAATTCATCTGCAATTCTGCCTGAAGAAGGAGCCTCTGTGCTCTGAAAGCTTGCAAACATATATTATTTTCTGGTTAGCCAGTAAAAGTATCACTCCGAGAATACTTTTGTCATCATTGGGCAGAAAAGTATTCACATCAATTTTTTTCTGGTTCATACGGTACCACAATATAATTTGTTACTGTACATCAGATACTTTGTTACAATATGTATGACATAAGTTCGTTCTAATTCATCTTTTGCCCAGTAGATGTCGCTTATTTTCCATTTTACCATTCACTTCTTTGCTTTCGCTCTGACCATCCGGGCGTGCGGTTTCCAGTTTGTACAACCAGAAAATGTCTCTTCTTAGCGACATCTCCTGGGCAAGAGATGAATTACAACAGACTTGATATTTTTTGTTACAATTTGTATCATGCATTGGCAAATTTTTTTATCTTGTGTTAAATTATAAACTAATTCAATTAAATATTTTAACCCTTTAAACTATTTTATACTATACAGTGTAAAAGTTGTCACAAGTTTTCAATTTTTACCTCCAAAACTGCTATATAACCCATGCAGTACACCAGCTTTTTTTTACCTGGCGGACAGCGCACCCCGCAGACCAGCTCTCCACCTATATTCTTATCAGGAGACCCTGCGTTGGGCTGGGTATTGTTGTGCAAACACAGTCAATGCTTTATGGATGTGTAAAGCCTGCCTAACACATTTATAAAGTGGACCAAAAGTAGCACCTCCCCTATATGTATTGTACGGCGCAAAAGTTTTAGGCAGTTGTGGAGAAAATGCTGCAAAGTCCAAAAATGTAAAATGGTGACTTACTAGTTTGCATTTTGTTAATTACTAAAAAGTAGTGAATGAACAGAATGCATTGCTGGATTTTGTAGGAATACAGTCTATTCTTTGATACTGGCTTAAGAATCAAAATGCTCTTAGTTACAAAATGGAAGATCTGACAAGATGGAATCCGTCATTTGTTTCACTGAAACGGTTCGAAATGAGGGGATACCAAAAATAAACCAGAATTAATGTAAAATTTTGAGTCTTTGTACATTGTCAAATCTCAGTCTCCTTTAACCCCTTAACGACCGCAATACGCCTTTTAACGGCGACAGTTAAGAGTACTTAGACCTCAGCGCCGCTTTTTAGCGGCGCTGAGAAATAAGTGTACAGCGTCCCCAGAGTCGGAATTTCTCCGGGATCTCGGGTACCAGGGGTAGCTGAGACCCCAGAGAACATGATTCAGGTCGTTTTTTCTGACCCCCAGTGTTGTGATTGCCGTTCACGGTACATCAGTGACCACAAAAAGTCTGATTTTCCATTTAAGAGAGAAATGGGGTCCCCCGATTTTCCCGCACCTCCCCCCCCCGATACCTCTGCTGTCACTGCAACTCCCCCATGAAGTCCCACGGGCCGCTGGCGTCGTCTTCTGGGATACAATAACTGGTGCATGCGCAGTGCGCCCGCCGAGATGTGCCGGCAGCAATAGGATATTTTTCCTATTGGTTCATTTTGATCACTGTGATAGACCCCATCACAGTGATCAAAATAAAAAAAAATAGTAAATCAAACCCCCCATTATCAACCCCTTAGTTAGGTAAAAATAATAAAATGAAAAAATGTATTTATTTCCATTTTTCCATTAGGGTTAGGGTTGGAGTTAGAATTGGGGGGTTCCACTGTTTAGGTACATCAGGGGGTCTCCAAACGCAACATGGCGCCACCACTGATTCCTGCCAATTTTGCGTTCAAAAATGTAATGTGATTTGTCTACTGAATACAGATTTTACCCATGAATTGAGAATGAAATATCAATCCAGGACAAGAGTGAAGCAGATTTCTTTGGTAAAATATATTAGCGTTGCTGATTTTCATTGAACTATTGATGTATTAAATACAAATTAAAACTGTTACTCTGTGAAGGGCTTGTCCCATGAACAAAGTACATTTTAATTAATAGATTTTGGAATAATTAGTTCCACTGCAGGATGTGCTTAGACACATTTACCTGCCCGTTTTATCACAAAGGTGAATGTTTCTGCCCTGTCTCCAGCCTTCTGAATTCCTCACATTGGTGATGTACGAGCTCAGTGGTGGTTGTAGCTCTCCCCTCACTGACTTGATTAATGATGAACACAGAGGGCTGGAGACGTAGAAGAAACATTCCCTCCTGTGATAAAACAGGCTGGGAAATGTTACCTCAGAAAGCAGCAGCTGTGAGCTGCCTCTTAGGCTAGTTTCACACATCATTTTTCCCATTGCGGCGGCCCCGCGGCATTTTCCCGCAGCGCCGCATCTGAAAATCTGATTCGCCGCATGCGGCTTTTTTTCGCATTGACATGCATTAGCGCGATGGCGCCGCATGTCAATGCGTTGCATGCGGTTTTGTCCGGATGCGGCGCAAATGTACATTGCGGCGTCCGGGAAAAACGCTGCATGTAACGTTTTTTTTTTTTGCCGGATGGTCTCTTATCTCTCCAAGCATCAGAAACCATCCGGCAAAAAACCGCATTTTGGGCGCCGGAAGTGTGAAAGCTTTTCACATGCGCGCTGCGGTAAAATGCCGGGGGCGCCGTTTAGGCGCCCGCCGGATGTGTGAAAGAGGCCTTAGCCATCTGTATATTCGCCTATCATAAATGACTAGTGCTTCCTTCATTGGCCAGGAGCTGTTATGTGCCAACCATGTACCAGAGCAGCTCTACATGGTCAGACACAGCCATTACAAAGTACCTAGCCGGGGCACATTTATAAGATTATCTCGGCACAGTTATTATCTCGGATAATTATTTTTTTTTTTTTTTTTAGCACATTCAAACAGGGAACTTATTATTATTCCAAGATTTTGTTAATTAAAATGTACTTTATTCATAGGACATCCCCTTTATGGATCTGCACATGTCATGTTTTTGTCACATTTTTTCCTGCACAGTTTTTACACAAAACCTGAAGGTTTTCCTAGTATCAGCAAAGTGAATGAGCTTCCTGAAGTTACATAAATAAATAAATTTCTGCACCATTTGTGCATGTCTTGGCAGAAAAAGACAGCATACAATACAAGCGTTGTTGGCGCTTTTTTGCATGCAGTTTTGCTGCAGATTTTTCCAGACTCGTTAGTATGGGTGAAATCTACAGCAAAACCGCTGAAAGCCTTGACATGCCGCGGATTTAAATCTGCATGGAATAAAACAATCGGAGTGTGCACGAGGCTTCAGGAATCTTTCACTATGCAGGTTTATTGCATTTTTTTTTTCAATGTACGGTAGTTTTGTCACAAAACCTGCAGGATCGTTACACCAGCAAAGTGTGCATAGACCCAAAAATCTGCGGCATTTGTTTTGCTGTAGATTTCACCCATACTAATGAATAGGAAACGCATCAAACACGTGTACAAATCTGGACTTTCAGCAGATTGTTCTGAACGTGTGCACATGTCCTAAGCACACAACTCTTATAATTGTGTTTTGGCAACCCTTAGGCATTTGTGGGGTCCACCTGCCAGCCGATGCCTCATGGGTTACTCATTTGTCACAAGGCAGACATCTTTCTGCTCTCTCCCACAGACCGCCATCAGTGAAAACTATCAGACCATGTCAGACACCACTTTCAAGGCCTTACGCCGGCAGCTGCCCGTCACCCGCACCAAGATCGACTGGAACAAAATCCTCAGTTACAAGATCGGCAAAGAAATGCAGAACGCTTGATCGTCACCAAGAGCTCCAGCCACGTCTAGTGTGCAAAAGTCGGAAGCGTTTGGTCTCACACGTATGCGGTGTAACCCCTTGTGTGCCAGAATGGCCAACAGCATATTCTGTTCTGGGCATCCACTGGCACGAATGGGGTTAAAAGGAAAATAAAAAAGGGGGTTTATATAATGTGATATTTTGCTAGGGCCTACAAAGTTATTGTATTTTCTAACCTAGAAGCGCTGCAGAACAATCGGCTTTGTTTTCTATTCCTCTCCCAGGAGCCTGTAAATGTGATCACTGTGTATGTTGGTTCGTTTTTCTTTTTTTTTTTTTTTTTTTTTCCAATTGACTTCTTGATGTTAGAAAACGTACCAGCTTTGGACGCTCTACTACGCTCTATTTCCAGAGCTAGGAATATAACAAGGAATGTTTTCCTCTAAGTTGATGGCACTTGTAATGTAAGTCTAGTTGCCCAGTGTAGACATTTCATCTGGCCCTAAGTAGTGTTACTAGTCCGATCCCCATCATACTTCTCCGCTGCAGGATACTAGGCAGTGTCCCATAAGCCGGATTATTCTCCCCTCCCCCATACCCCAGGCCCATGTCTGAATCTCTTCCTTTTTTATTTTTGCATTGAACTGTGCTTCTACAATAACCTGAATAGCTGGGTTGATGGCGGATTCCTTCCAATATATGTGAATTTGCGATAAACGCCACACAAGGAGTGTCTAGTGCCGTATATAAGACTGGGCTATTGGGCATGACTGCTGCTTTTTTTTACGCTTGGGCATTTAGAAATCGCTAATTTGGCTCCTTCTTACCTAGTTATAGCACTATTATATATTTTTTAAACCTGGCTAGAAAAAGATCCAGGTCACCAACTACAGTTTCTGGGCATGAAATCCTGCTTTTGCCATCTTTACGTCTAGGAATAGCGTCTTACGGCAACGGTCGCTTTCATTAGTTTATTGGGTTATATATTAGATATTAATAAATGGCAGCCGGGTAGACTATAATGGGTTGTTTGGCTCAGATTGCAATATTCCGTTTCGTTAAGATCTGCTCTCTGCTGTTTGATCTTCCATTTGTCATCTTTACAGTCCAAATGAAAACTTGAAACTTGCTAAATAAGCAAAATAACGGAACTTTCTTTGCGTCTCCCCCTCCCCTCCTTATGAGACGAGCATCCGCACTGTGTTGAGTGATTTTTTTTTCTTTTTATATTTTTCAGAAGGTTAGGGAGGATAAGGCTTAGAAACAGGATGCAAATGTCTTCATCTTCTAGCGCTTTAATGGATTTGTGGCACGTTGAGATTGTACCACAGTTAAATGGACATTTGATTAAAAAGTGTAAAAAATCATAAATAAAGATTTGCACCAAAGTAAAATATTCAAGAGTACGGTGTCTGTACTTTCCCACATATGTGATGGTCATCTAGATCCTGTTACTTCTAAGGCTATATATTTTTATCCAGAACTTTGCTTATTTTTTCCTGTGAGGCGAAGAAATTACAGGCAAGTAGTTGCAGGAAAGATGTATATCTTTTGTACTGTGTTAGCCAGTAGATAGAAAAATATTTAGAATTGAGAGTCCTCAGTGGTTGATACCTTTTAATGGCTAAGTGAAAAGATGGTAACAAATTGCAAGCTTTTGAGACTACTCAGGTCTCTTCATCAGGCAAAGACTAATACAAAATCTGAAGAATCACATATTTGTACACAGAAACTACACAGATTGCGCCTCAATTCAGGACTCTATACAAACAGATACAAAACAAAACCAAGACCTGACAACCACTCCATTCCAGACACAAAGGCATCTGTGTCATCAATCTCTCGGATTACAAACCCAATAAGGTGGAGCTGGCCGTGCTTTCTAGAGGACTCTCATTTTGTCCTACTAAGGCCCTGGATAAAACCGAACTCTGCAGTGATATGGAACATTTTTTCAGGAGACTTAGCGTGAGGGAATACTTCAATGATACAAAAGATTCAGAAAACACTCGGACTGAAGGAAAAGGGATCCCAACAACCAAGAAGAGGTCAGACTGGACATCTCCTCCTGGACGCAACCCTCATTTGGATAAATATATAGACTCATTCAGATATTTGATAAAATCCACCATCATAGACACCAACAGGAGACAAGCATCCAACATCAGTGCCCAGGAGGGAAAGGCTATACAGTCTCTGAAAACCAACAAAGAAATCATCATTAAACCTGCTGACAAGGTAGGTGTAATAGTCATGATGAACAGATCAGACTATAAGAAGGAAGCAAACAGACAACTAATGGACACACGCTACTACAGAAAACTGGAGTCAGACCCTACACAGGACTATTACAAGGAACTAAGCAAGTTGGTATCTTGTCTGCCTGACAAATCCATAAGAGCCGATGACCTGATACCAGAGAGTCCAAGAACAGGGACATTCTACATGCTTCTCAAAATCCACAAATCTGGAAATCCAGGAAGGCCGATTATTTCATGTGTGGACACCCTTACTGAGCAGGTATCTGGATGGGTAAGGGCATTCTTAAACCCCTGGTAAAGGATACACCCAGCTACATTCAGGACACAACTGACCTACTGAATAAACTAGCGGCAATAGGTCCCCTACCAGAAGGAACCATCCTGGCCACCATGGATGTGGAATCTTTGTACTCTAATATCCCACACCAGGATGGATTAAATGCCTGCAAAGTCTTCATGGAAAACACCGAGAATGATGCTGATTCTGTGGTGAAACTCACAAAATTCATCCTCACCCACAATTACTTTGAATTTGACAACAAGATCTATTTACAGGAGACTAGCACAGCGATGGGAGGTAAAATGGCTCCACAGTATGCAAATCTTTTCATGGCCAAGCTTGAAAGCGGCTTTCTGTCCTCATGTCCCATCAGGCCTCTGGCCTACTACCGCTTCATTGATGACATTTTAATCATCTGGACGGAGTCTGAGCAACAGCTAAAGACGTTCCATGAACAGTTCAAACAATTTCATCCCACCATCAATTTAACACTCAACTACTCCAGCACTGAAATTAACTTTTTGGACACCATCATTAAGCTAAAGAACAATGAAATAGAGACATCCTTGTATCAGAAGCCAATCGACCGTCCAACATACCTTAAATGGGACAGTTTCCATCCAAAACACATAAAATCTATTGTCTACAGCCAAGCCATCAGATACAACCGTATATGTTCCAACCCCATGGATAGAGATGAACACTTTGGTCGCCTTAGAAAGACCTTTTTAAATCAGGACTACCATACAAGAACAATTGAAAACCAAATTACAAGAGCCACCAGAATATCAAGGAATCACCTGCTACATTACAAAACTAAAGAAGAAAATAACCGGGTGCCTCTAGTGGTCACCTACAATCCAAATCTGGAGATGCTAAGGGGAGCTGCACGGAAACTACAACCTTTACTACCAAAAGATGGCCGATTACAATCCATATTTCCAGACCCCCCACTACTGTGTTTTAGGCAGCCCCCAAATCTAAGAAGCATCATTGTCAGAAGTTCCCTGTCCTCCAACAGCTGCAGGAACCTTTCCTTGCAACCAGAAGAAATGCAAAACCTGTCCATTTATAATGACCACGGACAAAATAATGATCCCCAACTCACATCAGGACTACAAGATCCCAGGTACTTTCAGCTGCATCACATCTAATGTGGTGTACCTAATTATTTGTACAAAATGTCCAACTGGGGTCTGTATGTGGGGGAGACAGGGCAAAAACTTAGAACAAGGATGAATTCTCATCGCCACACAATAAGAGAAAAAAGAATGGATTTACCTGTGGCCAAACACTTCTGCATCCCCAGTCATAGCATGTTGGACATGAAATTACTTGTACTGAAAGGTGATTTCACATCTCAGAGACACAGGAGAGTTTGCGAATACAAATTGATGGTGACCTTTGACACTCTCAATGCTGGAATGAACCTATCACATGGATTGATGGCCTATTACATCAATTAAGGAATTTGCTTCAAAGACCCTGTGAGAACATCACAAAACATTACCAGACCCCAATCAGAGGGCAATAAAACTTTCACACTCCTTATCTATGAACTAGTCCAATATTTATTGCCACAACTGTTCATCCCTCTCCCATAATGACAGTTCTGCTTCACATCA
Organism: Oophaga sylvatica; assembly: GCA_033576555.1. NCBI lineage: Eukaryota > Metazoa > Chordata > Amphibia > Anura > Dendrobatidae > Oophaga > Oophaga sylvatica. The sequence goes on along the minus strand of JARQOD010000002.1, from coordinate 505,942,476 downwards.
CTTGTCTCATCTATTGCATTTTTTTCTGTGCTGTGTTGTGTACAAATACAGTCATGGCCAAAAGTTTTGAGAATGACACAAATATTAATTTTTACAAAGTCTACTGCTTCACTTTTTCTAATGGCAATTTGCATATACTCCAGAATGTTATAAAGAGTGATCAGCTTAACAGCAATTACTTGCAAAGTCAATATTTGGCTAGAAAATGAACTTTATCCCCCAAAACACATTTCAACATCATTGCAGCCCTGCCTTAAAAGGACCAGCTAACCTCTTTTCAGTGATTGCTCCATTAACACAGGTGTGGGTGTTGATGAGGACATGGCTGGAGATCAATCTGTCATGATTAAGTAAGAATGACACCACTGGACACTTTAAAAGGAGGCTGGTGCTTGGCATCATTGTTTCTCTTCTGTTAACCATGGTTAAACACATGCAGTCATCATTGCAATGCACAAAAATGGCCTAACAGGGAAGAGTATCGCAGCTAGAAAGATTGCACCTCAGTCAACAATCTATCGCATCATCAAGAACTTCAAGGAGAGAGGTTCCATTGTTGCCAAAAAGGCTTCAGGGCGCCAAAGAAAGACCAGCAAGCACCAGGACCGTCTCTTAAAAGTGTTTCAGCTGCGGGATCGGGCTACCAGCAGTGCAGAGCTTGCTCAGGAATGGCAGCAGGCAGGTGTGAGTGCATCTGCTTGCACTGTGAGGCGGAGACTCTTGGAGCAAGGCCTGGTCTCAAGGAGGGCAGCAAAGAAGCCACTTCTCTCCAGAAAAAACATCAAGGACAGACTGATATTCTGCAAAAGGTACAGGCAGTGGACTGCTGAGGACTGGAGTAAAGTTATTTTCTCTGATGAATCCCCTTTTCGATTGTTTGGGACATCAGGAAAACGCCTCATTCGGAGAAGACAAGGTGAGCGCTACCACCAGTCTTGTCTCATGCCAACTGTTAAGCATCCTGAAACCATTCATTGTGTGGGTTGCTTCTCAGCCAAGGGAATCAGCTCTCTCACAGTCTTGCCTAAAAACACAGCCATGAATAAAGAATGGTACCAGAATGTCCTCCAAGAGCAACTTCTCCCAACCCTCCAAGAGCAGTTTGGCGATCAACAATGCTTTTTCCAGCATGATGGAGCACCTTGCCATAAAGCAAAGGTGATAACTAAATGGCTCAGGGAACAAAACATAGAGATTTTGGGTCCATGGCCTGGAAACTCCCCAGATCTTAATCCCATTGAGAACTTGTGGTCAATCATCAAGAGACGGGTGGACAAACAAAAACCTAAAAATTCTGACAAAATGAAAGCATTGATTGTGCAAGAATGGACTGCTATCAGTCAGGATTTGGTCCAGAAGTTGATTGAGAGCATGTCAGGGAGAATTGCAGAGGTACTGAAGAAGAAGGGTCAACACTGCAAATATTGACTTGCTGCATTAACTCATTCTAACTGTCAATATAAGCTTTTGTTACTCATATGTTTGCAATTATTATATTTCTGTCTGTGATAAAAACATCTGTCAAACACACATAAAAACCAGAGGGCAGCAGATCATGTGAAAATATAATATTTGTGTCATTCTCAAAACTTTTGGCCATGACTGTATGTGATTCTTCTGATTTTGCATTAGTCTTTGCCTGATGAAGAGACCTGAGTAGTCTCGAAAGCTTGCAATTTGTTACCATCTTTTCAGTTAGCCATTTAAAGGTAGCAACCATTCAGGCAAGTAGTTGCTAATTTACCTACCTGTTTTCGTCCTGGCGCCAATCTCTGCCGGCTCGGCGCAGTCATGGACAGCTCCTTCTGGTGATTCTCCCGCCCTGTTTTAGCGCTCACCAACATAGCATCTTTTCCTCTTTCGGGCATCTCTGTTAACAGGACGTCACCCTAACCTAAAATGATTGACCGCCGGCTCCCCGCAGGTAGGCAGCGGTGAGCCAGCTATCAATCAGCATGACTTCAGGCAAGCAAAATAGAAGAAGCTGCTCTGTGAACGTGACATCGTTTTAACCCCTCTGCTGACATCCGGCATACATGTATGGCACAGCGGGAAGTGAGTTCATGGAAACCACTGTATATGAACTGCATGATGACTTTGCCGGCTTGCAAACAGAATCAGCGGGTATCTGCTGCAATGTCTGAGATGTCAACGCAATCAATAATGACAGCTGCATATAGTTGCTTATTTGAGCAAAGGGGCTCCCTCTGTTCCATTGGCACGCCACACAAATACCCGGTGCCAATGGTTCACCTGACGATCTGCGGCTCAGTCATGGCTTTGGGTCACCCAGCTACAGTGGCTTGTTAGGTACGTTCATAAACAGGAACTGACAGGTATAACGCCTGCAATACATAAATATTGATGGTATTAGACCTGTCATGGATTAACCACTACCGTCTCCACCGATTAAACGCCACTGTCTAGCAACACACGTGCCTTGCATGCTGCTGTAAAGGTCGACTCCATTTCCCCAGACTTTCTCGTTCGCTCACCTAACTCAGTAGGCTGACAATGAACTAAGTACGCCCCACACCACACTTTTTGCTGCCACCACTCACCATTTTGATAGGCCAGCGAGACGCCTTCATTGGGTCACACACAAGCACACACGCCACCCAGCCTTCCCGGGGACCTCATAGGTCTCTTTTTGCACTCTGGCATACACTGGGTAACACAACCAAGCTATTCTTACCCTCCTCAGGCTTTGTGGGTAGAGCAGCAAAGAAAAAACTTCTGACACTTTTTTTAATTTAGCATTAAAAAAAGTACAGTGCTTAGGTTACAAAAGATGAAATAATGAAGACAGACATACAGGCCAAAGCCGTATAAAATCAAAGGGTTAAAATACAAATAAGTCTCAGGAATTGGGTCCATGAGAGCTTCTGGTGGAGAACGCTGTGTGATATATGGTCAGATCTGCAATGCTTGTTGCTTCTCCTGGGGTCTGACATATTCGGTAGATAGGTATTCTAAAGGGATCTATCAGACCCCTCACTACTCCGTCTGCTGAGGCAAGATGAGGACGGCAAATTGGATGCAATTAAACCTCAGTTTTGTCCTCAATTTCTACTCCTCTTATTCACGTGAACCTTCTAGATGAACAATATGGTGGTAATCTAACCGAACATCCTTCAATCACTCTATACATTCAACAATATTGCATTCCTATGGGCCTTTGGCTACCAAAACTTTTATGATTTTAGCCACAGATGTGAATGGTCCTTGATCATGGATAGGTCTATGGCTTGTGGCAAACTTGGATTTTATAAATATGTGCTTCCATTGTCATGTGAGGCCTTCTGACATGGAGCCATGCCAGCTGACCTGGGCTCCTAACTTCCCATTGCATTGATTAGAACGGGTTTGGTAATTGGGATGTACACAGTCAAAGTTTGCTCTTCCAACAATGATCAGCCACTTGTTAAAGCCCCGTCACTAGTTTTGTGACGCAGCAGCGATCTCCCCAGCGATATCGCTGTGTGTGACATTCAGCGACGATCAGCCCCCCTGCCGGGTATCACTGATCGTCGCTGAATGTCCTGGACATTTTTTTGATCGCTGGTCTCCCGCTGACAGGCACGCATCGCTGCGTGTGACAGGCGGGAGTCCAGCGATCCGCTGGTAACCAAGGTACACAGGGGTTTCCAGGCGCGGGGCTGTGCCTAGAAACCCGCTGTGTACCTTGGATACCAGCGCCCTGATGCAGGGGAGCTGGTAACCAAGGTACACAGCGGGTTTCCAGGCACCGCGCAGCGCCTGGAAAACCGATGTGTACCTTGGTTACCAGCTCCCTGCATCAGGGCGCTGGTATCCAAGGTACACTGCGGGTAACTAAGCGATGTTACCCGCAGTGTCGCTGTGCTGATCGCTGCCCTGAGCTGCCTGTTTAGCAGCTCAGCAGCGATCATGTAGCGATACACCAACGATCCTGACAAGTGCATATCGTTGGGATCGCTGGTGTATCGCTATGTGAGACCCAGGCTTTAATTACTCTGTGTGCACACTCCAGGTCTGCTCTCCATCAGATAACCTGATTTGATTACCTCTTCACAGCAGGGGTCCCATGTCCCCAGCCTTTGCTCTGTGTAATTAAACCTCCATTTGTGACCAGACAAGAGATCAAACAAGTTGAAGTACCATAAAGAGACTAAAGCCCCCGTCTCACATAGGATATCGCTAGCGAGATCGCAGCTGAGTCACTAGTTTTGTGACGCAGCACCGAGCTCACCAGCGATATCGCTGTGTGTGACATTCAGCGACGATCAGCCCCCCTGCTGGGTATCGCTGATCGTCGCTGAAGTCCTGGACATTTTTTTGATCGCTGGTCTCCCGCTGACAGGCACGCATCGCTGCGTGTGACAGGCGGGAGACCAGCGATCCGCTGGTAACCAAGGTACACAGCGGGTTTCCAGGCGCGGGGCTGTGCCTAGAAACCCGCTGTGTACCTTGGATACCAGCGCCCTGATGCAGGGAGCTGGTAACCAAGGTACACAGCGGGTTTCCAGGCACCGCGCAGCGCCTGGAAACCCGATGTGTACCTTGGTTACCAGCTCCCTGCATCAGGGCGCTGGTATCCAAGGTACACTGCGGGTAACTAAGCGATGTTACCCGCAGTGTCGCTTGTACTGATCGCTGCCTGAGCTGCCTGTTTGGCAGCGATAATGTAGCGATACACCAGCGATCCTGATCGTTGTCGGGATCGCTGGTGTATCGCTATGTGAGACCCAGCCTTAAATAAAAAAAATTCTAATAAAATGTAAGAATATATGAAAAAAAGTTACACATCAAAAAAATGTTCTTTCGACTTTTTTTCTGTAAAAAAAAAAAAAAAAAACAATTGGTATCGCAGTGTCCGGAACACTCTGATCTATAAAACTATCCCAATATTTAACCTGTACAGTGAACAATAATAAAAGAACGCCGAAAAAAAGATAACATTTATGAAACTCTGAGTGATCTAAAAGCCATATATGCCAAAAAGTTATTAGGCCCCAAATGACATCGATGAGCTCATCCTGCAGAGAACAAGGAACAAGCCCCTTCTCAGATCTGCTGCCTGTCAACTAGATATTTTCCACATTTTCAGTATCTCAAAGATGCTGGAAAATCAAAATGACTCCCAAAATCAGTCAAGTGAAATCCACCCTCCTGTAGCCAAATGGCCCCTTTTGAGCCCTGCAGAGTGCCTGAGCCATTGATGTCAATATGTACAGAATTGTGGCAGAATTCATTTAAAGGGATTTCCTAGGTGTAATCATTGCCAACCAATACGGTGGATTGTTTTATCAATATGAGAACAGTTGGGGTCCGATACTTGGCGCACCCACCAATCCGCTAAAAACTGCACCAATAGCAGCTGGAACGAAGTAATGTACGGGCGGAATGCAAAAAGCACCATATATTGCTTAGTGGCCACTGCAGAGCACTGCACATCGTCTCCCATTGAAGTGAGTGTACTGCAGTACTCAGCAGCAGCCACTAAGCAATGTACATTGTAGCTTAGCTCAGGTTGCTGCTATGTTCCACCCACACATCACTTAGTTCTGGTTGCTGCAGTTTATATATGATTGGTGGGAGTGTCACTCCCACCGATCCCATGTTTAGATAGGTCAATAATTGTTGAGTCCTGTACGACCCCTTTAACAATTTATGGGGTGCCTGTCTCCAGAAATACGAGCTGGACCCTATGTATTTTGCACTAAAATGTCATATTTTCAATTTCACTCTGCATCAAACATTGCACACTTGCTTCTGGAAAAATGAAACATGAGAAGTCGCTACACCTGTTATTTCCTTGGGTGATAGTTACAAAATAGGGCTGCTTTTGGGGGGTATCGGCAGTGTAGGAGCTATGCAAATAGCGCCCACACACGGCTCCAGGAAAATCTGTGCCCCAAAAGCCAAAATAGCCGTACATAGGGTATTGTCACACCTAGGAGAAACTTTCTTTATAGCGTCCTTGCTGCCAGTGAATGAATACATTTGTTTCTATCAACAATCTGAAAACCCATCCTAACTTGGTTCGGCAGACATGCTTGATGTTTAAATGGGTTTGCCACTATTCTAGTACAACAGCAGCTCTATACATTCATGGTCGAAAGTGTTGGCGCCTTTGAAATTGTTCCAGAAAATGAAGTATCTCTCTCAGAAAATTATTGCAAACGCACGTTTCGTTATACACATGTTTATGTCCTTTTTGTGTATTGGAACAAAACAAAACAGGCAAATTTGACATAATTTCACACAACCAAGTACAAGCGCTCAGCGCACCCTTGACGTGGCGAAACATTTAAGTGCACCGTCACAGCTGCTTATTTATCCACCTCCACCCTCTCTTCTTTGGATTTATAGATCCAGAGGATTTATTGGACATAATACTGTATATATGATACTTATTTTCATGTGTACTATTAATTTATTAAATAAAACCTAAAACGACTGTTAGGGTATGTGCATACATTGAGTATTTCCAGCAGATTTTTCTGCTGCAGAAACCAGAGTGCTGTTTGCAAAAACGCTGAGTAAAATATGCACGTTTTAGAAAAAAAAATGTATGCTTTTTTTCAAATTGCATTCTTCCCCATTCATTTGAATGGGCGAAATCGCTGCAAAACGCTGAAAGAATTTGACGTGCTGCAGATTTGGAAAAACGCTTTGAAGATTCAAATCTGCGAGGAAAAATAAGCAGCATGTGGATGAGATTTCAGAAACCTCGTTTACTTTGCTGCGACTGTAAAACACATCCCTTTTTTTTTCCTTGTCAAAAATGTGACGTGTGACGAAGTCTTTAATCTTTTAAGTTTCATTTCTCTGTTGTTAGTGGGAAGACCCAGAAGCACATTATCAAACAGAAGCAGTTTAAAGGGCGTATGATCGTAGGCTGATGTAGATTTCAAAGGTCATTTCATATCAGCAGGCTAACTGCTCACTGCTAATATTGAAAATCTATGCAAACTAACACCCCTTCAGGCAGAATCCTCTTGGCAAAGAATATGGTGTAAAAGTTTAACTACATCTCTGCCAATATTTCCATGTTCAGCTTATGCTCAACAGTTTTCCTTTTAGTGGCTAGCAAGTTCCATATCTTTTAACCTCTTGTCAGACACCCTTCCTTTGATGCTGAAGCCCACATCTTTTCCAGCATATGTCGGCTGTTTTGAACAGCTGACGTGCATCTGACAGCCGTGGGTGGAATCGCGTTATAGCAGCTTCTAGTGTCCCATGGAGACTATTGAAGCATGCCAAAAGTAAAAAAAATTAAAAAAAATATATATATAAAAGTTCAAGTCACCCCCCTTTTGCCTCATTCAAAATAAAACAATAAAAAAAATTCAAACATACCAAATATGTGTATCGCCGCATTCAGAATCGCCCGATCTATCATTATAAAAAAAGAATTACTGTATTTTTCGGACCATAAGACGCACTTTTTTCCCAAAAAATTTTGGGGAAAATGGGGGTGCGTCTTATGGTCGCAACATACCTAAAAGTCCGGTGGCGGCGGCGGTCCCGATGCTCAGTGGTGCGGTGGTGTCCGGGCTCTGTGATGTGGTGGCAGCGGGCCTCTGTACTGCATGTGGGGCTCCGTGCTGCGTGGGGGGCTATGCCGGCATTTCGTCATAGCCTGGAAGCCCCCCGCAGCTCTGTTGCGGAGACGCGGAGGATGCCGAGACGCGGAGCAAAGATGGCCGCCAGGGGCCTCCAGAAAGATGGCGGCGCATACTGAAATTCAAATCTCGGCAACGAGATCTCGTCTACCGAGATCTCGGGACGAGATCTCATTGCCGAGATTTGAATTTGCCGGCATAGCTCCCCACGCAGCACGGAGCCCCACATGCAGTACAGTACACATGCAGCTGCAGCACTGAACAGCTGATCAGTTGGCCCGATCCAGGAAGCCGGGTTCCCGGTGTAGATTATTCTGTAAGCACTATAGCTTGCCGAATAAGCAGGGACCCAAACATTTGATCAACTCTAATGTTCAGGCTGACCCCATAAGTCAACACCTAAGCAGGAGCGTCTTCTCACGAGTAGAGTTGAAGAAAATCGATATGCAAGTTCACTACAGTTAGCTAGTTCACATTTGAGGTTGAATCCGCAGCATATCTTCCGTAACCTCAAACGCACGATAAACCGCATGCAAACGCAGCGTTTTTTAGACGCATCAGCTTACGCATGTGGTCAAAAAAACGCAGCGTTTGCATGCTTTTTATGCGTTTTGCATGCGTTTGCGTTTTTTGTGCGCATGGTGGAAAATTTTACAGGGGAAAAATCTAGATAAACAGACACCGCCAATGGGACAACAGTGGGCGTGTATTATGGGATATCTTTATATAGATCTTCAGATTTTGCTCCTGTATCCTGTGTCACGATGGCTCTTCGCATGGAGAGCTTTTATTTCAACTTGGATTTAAGTATAAGGCCGGCGTCACACACAACGACAAAAAATCGGTCCGTTTTAGACGGTCGATTGTCGGATCAAAATGCAAACATCACACATCCTTCTGGCATCCGATTTTCCTTCAAAGATGCGATTTAGTCGCATGTGTGTGTATCTTGTAACATCCGATTTTCATCCGACTTGCGAGATTTTCTCGCAGGCTTGCAAAACTGACATATAATGGATCCAAAAGAATAGTATTTCAATCACAAAAGAAAGAATAGATATATACACATAGAACACATATATATATATATATATACATGTCATTGTGACATATATATATACATATATTTATAGTTCCTAGACTTCTACATACTGTTATAGCCGCTAATTCAATTGCCGGCTTCTGTGAAATCACAGAAGCCGACATGAAATGATACATTGTTTCCACACAGTTAACCATGTCATTTCCTGTATTTTGATATTTGTTTAGAACTTACAATTACATGAGTGTATTTGTGCTAAATTTCAGACATGTAGGGGTTAATTAAAGGTGTAAATTCGTTGACAAAAAAAATGCGTTGGCTCCCGCTGTATTTTCTCCACCAGACAGACAAAGCAAGCGAGTGGGGGCAGATAATAATGGCCTAGGGAGGGTACTTTTTTTTGTGCCCCCCCTGGCTACTAACATCTGCCCCCAGACATCCCAGAAAGGGCAAATCTATAATTAGATTCGCCCTTTCTGGCACTTTGCCCGTCTATTCCCATTGCCCTGTAGCGGTGGCGAATGGGTTAATAATCTCACCTTACTGTCACCTTAGTATTGAAAGGTGACCTTAAGGCAGGTTAATAATTGAGAGCTGTCAATTAGACAACTATCAATTATTAATCCTATTGAAGTAAATTAAAAAAACACAGACACATTAATAAAAATTAATTTTAATGAAATAAAAACACATTTTTTTGACCATATTTTATTTTACACTTAATCCGTGCGAAGCCATTGATCTCCTAAAATAAAGATAAAAAAATAAAAAAACATTATTCTTACCTATTCCGCTGATCTGTCACGTCCCACGCTGTAATCCTTCACAAAGGGTTAACTAGCTTTGAGCCAAGCAGTGCAAGTAATCCTGCATGCTCAGCTCAAAGCTCCTGAATGAATAAGTTCCTCTCCTGGCGACAGGAGAGGATGTGTTTCATGAATGAAGCTTAATTGATTGTGTCCACTTTCCCTTTAGGTCAGGTCACTAAAGTTAAATTGCCAATAAATCAATTAAGCTCCATTCATGAATCTATTCCTCTACTTTCGCTGGGAGAGGAACTTATTCATTCAGGGGTTAGAGCTAGCAGACAGAATTATCTCCCTGCTAACTGTAACCTCTTAACCCTTTCTGATGGATTACAGCGTGGGACCTGACTGTACTTCGGATTGGTAAGTATAATTTTGCTATTTTATTTTTATTACAGGAAATGGTTTTAGCAGGAAAATAAAATATGGTAAAAAACTGTGTGATTATTTAATTAAACTTATTTTTTATTAAACTGTGTGTGTTTGATTTTTCTTTCATACAATAGGATTAATAATTGATAGTTGTCTAATTGACAGCTCTCAATTATTAACCTGCCTTAAGGTCACCTTTCAATACTAAGGTGACAGTAAGGTGAGATTATTAACCCATTCGCCACCGCTACAGGGCAATGGGAATAGACGGGCAAAGTGCCAGAAAGGGCGAATCTAATTATAGATTTGCCCTTTCTGGGGTGTCTGGGGGCAGATGTTAGTAGCCAGGGGGGGGCACAAAAAATGTACCCTCCCTAGGCTGTTATTATTTGCCCCCACTCGCTTTGCTTTGTCTGTCTGGTGGAGAAAATACAGCGGGAGCCCACGCATTTTTTTCAACGAAATTACACCTTTAATTAACCCCTACATGTCTGAAATTTAGCACAAATAAACTCATGTAATTGTAAGTTCTAAACAAATATCAAAATACAGGAAATGACATGGTTAACTGTGTGGAAACAATGTATCATTTCATGTCGGCTTCTGTGATTTCACAGAAGCCGGCAATTGAATTTGCGGCTATTACAGTATGTAGAAGTCTAGGAAATATAAATATATATATATATATATATAACATGTCACAATTACATATATATATATATATATATATATATTATGTATTCTATGTGTGTATATCTATTCTTTCTATTCTTTATTAAAGCTGTCAGTGTGATTTTACAGTATAGCCGGGGATGAATTGCCGGCTTTTCTAAAGGACACCGATGCGATTTCATCGCAAGTCACACAGTGTGGTCCGTTTGTAATCCGATTTTTCATCGCTCCCATAGACTTGCATTGGCGATTGTCGACCCACAATCGGTGACACGGACGTTTAAAACGGACCACAAAAAATCTGATACTGGGAGCTGCTCCATAGATTAACATAGGGCAGACTGCAATACAATTTTTCATCGCATTGCAGTCGTCCGATTATGTCGCCAGATTATGTCGCCAGTGTGACGCCGGCCTAAAGCTGTTTCTTGCCTATGCGTTTGCTTGTGAGCAACAAAGAAATACAGAAAGACAGAGAAGAACATGGCTTCTGCATTATTGGAGACACCCCATTATTGAAGTCCGGGAGAGCCATGGAGCCTACCACACCCTATACAGTGAGCTCAATGCCAACCCGAAATTTGCGGAGTATACCAGGATGTCTCAAGAGACCTTCCGGGATTTGCTTGGTCGTGTCCAAGGAGCCATCCAGAGACCGGACACCCAGCTCTGTACAGTCATGGCCAAAAGTTTTGAGAATGACACAAATATTAATTTTTACAAAGTCTACTGCTTCCCTTTTTCTAATGGCAATTTGCATATACTCCAGAATGTTATAAAGAGTGATCAGCTTAACAGCAATTACTTGCAAAGTCAATATTTGGCTAGAAAATGAACTTTATCCCCCAAAACACATTTCAACATCATTGCAGCCCTGCCTTAAAAGGACCAGATAACCTCTTTTCAGTGATTGCTCCATTAACACAGGTGTGGGTGTTGATGAGGACATGGCTGGAGATCAATCTGTCATGATTAAGTAAGAATGACACCACTGGACACTTTAAAAGGAGGCTGGTGCTTGGCATCATTGTTTCTCTTCTGTTAACCATGGTTATCTCTAAAAAAACACGTGCAGTCATCATTGCAATGCACAAAAATGGCCTAACAGGGAAGAGTATCACAGCTAGAAAGATTGCACCTCAGTCAACAATCTATCGCATCATCAAGAACTTCAAGGAGAGAGGTTCCATTTTTGCCAAAAAGGCTTCAGGGCGCCCAAGAAAGACCAGCAAGCGCCAGGACCGTCTCTTAAAAGTGTTTCAGCTACGGGATCGGGCTACCAGCAGTGCAGAGCTTGCTCAGGAATGGCAGCAGGCAGGTGTGAGTGCATCTGCACGCACTGTGAGGCGGAGACTCTTGGAACAAGGCCTGGTCTCAAGGAGGGCAGCAAAGAAGCCACTTCTCTCCAGAAAAAACATAATGGACAGACTGATATTCTGCAAAAGGTACAGGCAGTGGACTGCTGAGGACTGGGGTAAAGTTATTTTCTCTGATGAATCCCTTTTTCGATTGTTTGGGACATCAGGAAAACGCCTCATTCGGAGACAACAAGGTGAGCGCTACCACCAGTCTTGTCTCATGCCAACTGTTAAGCATCCTGAAACCATTCATGTGTGGGGTTGCTTCTCAGCCAAGGGAATCGGCTCTCTCTCACAGTCTTGCCTAAAAACACAGCCATGAATAAAGAATGGTACCAGAATGTCCTCCAAGAGCAACTTCTCCCAACCCTCCAAGAGCAGTTTGGCGATCAACAATGCCTTTTCCAGCATGATGGAGCACCTTGCCATAAAGCAAAGGTGATAACTAAATGGCTCAGGGAACAAAACATAGAGATTTTGGGTCCATGGCCTGGAAACTCCCCAGATCTTAATCCCATTGAGAACTTGTGGTCAATCATCAAGAGACGGGTGACAAACAAAAACCTAAAAATTCTGACAAAATGAAAGCATTGATTGTGCAAGAATGGACTGCTATCAGTCAGGATTTGGTCCAGAAGTTGATTGAGAGCATGCCAGGGAGAATTGCAGAGGTCCTGAAGAAGAAGGGTCAACACTGCAAATATTGACTTGCTGCATTAACTCATTCTAACTGTCAATATAAGCTTTTGTTACTCATATGTTTGCAATTATTATATTTCTGTCTGTGATAAAAATATCTATCAAACACGCATAAAAACCAGAGGGCAGCAGATCATGTGAAAATATAATATTTGTGTCATTCTCAAAACTTTTGGCGATGACTGTAGAGCGATTCCTGCAGAGGAACGTCTCCTGGTCACATTAAGGTACGTAATAATTATAAACAAACGCCTGTCATAATTATTATTGTTCTGCCTTGGATAATTTTTTTTGCCCTGCATCTGTTTAGCTTCTTAATTTTTTTCTTTCTCTGGCAGATTCCTGGCTACTGGAGAGACTATCATCGCTCCATTTTCAGTACCGGCTAGGAATTTCCACCCTGTCTGGAATTGTTGCGGACACCTGCCGGGCTTTGTGGAACGTTTTCCAGGATTAATTTATCCCCCTACCCACCGCGGAAATGTGGCTGGAAATTCTGGCGAGTGTGTAATTTCCCCAACTGTTTGGAAGCAGTGGATGGAAAGTATATACGGATTACCAAACCCGCCAGATCTGGATCGGAGTACTTTAACTACAAGAAATATTTTTCTGTAGTGCTCATGGCAATAGCAGATGCGGACTGTCGCGTTATCGCAGTGGACATTGGAGCTTTTGGCCGTGGCAATGACTCCCAGACTTTTAAGAACTCTGATATGGGCCGACGTTTGTATGGAAAAAAATTTAATTTACCCCTGCCACGACATCTCCTCAACACTCAAGGCTCACCGATGCCATTTGTTATGGTTGAGGATGAGTCCTTTCAGATGTGTGAAAACTTACTGAAGCTATACTCCAGTCAGGACTTGAACCACACTAAAAGGATTTTTAACTGCAGACTGACCAGGGCCCGAAGAACTGTTGTGTTCCTTTGGGATTCTTGTCTCAAAATGGTGCATTCTTGGGACAGCCATTAATCTAAAAATGGAGACAGTCGATGAGGTGGTCAAAGCCTGTGTGGTGCTCCACAATTACATAATGGCTAAGGAGCGACCCACATTAAACTGGATGAACCAGTTGCAAACCCATTGCCAGATTACCAGCATCACCCTCTGTGGTCAACAGTTGAAGTTGCCCACATGAGTGACCAATTTGCTGCCTACTGTTTCTGACATCAGACGTGTTACATGGCAAGATGATATTGTGTAAAATGTTCTGTTGGGTTTGGGTCTGTACCAGTCATGTTTAAAATGTTCTTAATGTTTGTTGTTAATAAACAATGTGTTTTGATACCTGTACCGAGTCTCATGTCTTTCCTCTCAAAACCACTTATGATGTCAGTGTTATGGTAGTTGACGTCATTACATCCTGCGTCTTTTCTGCAGTATCTATTGGACGCAGACTGAAGAGACGATGGAGGCATAATACAAAGCAGATCTATACGCACCAGGTCGTGTGTCAGAAATAGTGAGTTTATGATGCACAAAACCCAGCATTATGAATTCACTATTTCTGACACCTGTCCAGGTGAGTATAGATATGCCTTGTATTACCTCCATTGTCTCTTCAGTCTACGTCACATAGATTAATTACAATCCTAACCTATATATATATCTATACAGGAAAAAAGGAAGAGATCCCAATAGTATAAACAACAAGACTTTATTTATTAACAATAAACAACAACGGTAAAAAAGCAAAATGCCGTAAGGGACACCAATAACACACATGCACAAGGATATTCCCAACTATGTACATCCAAAGAACTCCAATATGTGCTGTAACACAATATACAAAAAAATATATTTTTTGAACCACAAGGTTTCCAATATGTGTAAAAATACAGCAATACATCAAAGGATAAATGTCTAAATGATGTAAAATCAATGCATGTGGTTCCAAAAATCACCACTCACACCACCAGGCAAAAAATATATATATATCACAACATCGATTGAAGTGTGGTAACAACAATCAAGTTATATGCTCAATTCCATACATAATCTCCCTACCAAGTGGGGCAATGATCCGCCTTAATGCAGAAGAGTATATTTACCTGGCGGTGGTGGTAACCGTGGTGTCCCTTCACCCCGACGCGCGTTTCGCCTCCTGCTTCTTCCGGGGGCGTGTCAGGGTGAGGGATCACTGTGATTTTATACCCACTGGCTGCCCGAGCTACAATTATTAAAACCGGTAACACCTGATGTCAGTCGGCGCATAGCGCATGGCTCCGCCCCCTTGATGACATACTTCCTTGTCGACGCTCAATGACACGCAAGCTCCACTGCCTGCGTGTCAGTGTAAGAGCGTCGACAGAAGCGATGGGGGTCAGAGCCCTTAACGCATGCGCACACATCAGGCTCGCCATACATAACTTCCAGCATACCAAAACCGGAACCCCAAAACAAATACCCGTCAGAGAAATCCCAAGTATATCTAAGGCAGTACCATTGCCTACAGTACCCATATAAAAACATACTAAACAAGATGTGATAATGACAAGACCATTATTGTGTAAAAATATTAATAATAAGTGCTAAGCTGTGATGATCATACATAATAATGCAACCTATAATAATGATGAATAAAATGCCAATTATAATCAGCCTATACCCAATGTGAATGAAAACTGAATAGATAAATAATATGATGGAATAATAACATAGTGTCATATAATGTGTACCTAAAACTATACATACAATATATAATAAAATGAACAAAACTATGTATGTGTACTTAAATCATAATATAATGAGACATTAATACCCCAACCCACTATATATGAATATACCATAAATAAGTGCCAATATATATACAAATAAAATACATATCATAAAATAGATATACATGATCTTCACAATCCATAAACGACATCCACATCCATAAGACTTCCAGATGAGGTTCCTGACAGACTTCTCCCCATTTCTCCTTCATGGAAAAAATGTACAATAAAGCTGGAATAGCTAAACCAGGCTAAATATTCTAATACTAGAAAGAAAGAAGAAAAAATGTTAAAATCAATGAAACAATTCATACCTAAAAAATAAATGATAATACATCGATCCCTAACCCTTAAAAAGGATACTAACTATAAGAAAGCAGAGAAACCCATATTCTCATTGAGTCCAGCCGGACTCAATGTTCCTAATCGATAAATCCAACGGCATTCCAATTGTGCCAAACCCTTAGACAAATCTCCGCCTCTAACTCCTAAATCCAATTGATCAATACCTTTAATGCGCAAACCTCGTGGATTGCAGTTGTGAAATTTCTTGAAATGACGCGGAAGCGTTTTCAAGTTACCATCATCTGTTGTGAATGGGTTTGAGATGAGTTCTGAGCAGAGGCTCCCTCTGGTGGTTACAAGCGGTACTAGTGAGGATTGGGAATCAGGTGTTACTGATTGGTCTTATTTAAGGGAATCATTTTCCCATCAGGGTTGCCGGTGATCAATTGTTCTGGTCTGAATCCTTCTTTCCAGTTTCCCTTGTAGCCTGCTGTGTCGTGTCTGCATCTCCTGCTATCAGATAAGACAATTTCTTATTTTGTGTTTTTGCTATATTTTTGCATTTTGTCCTGCACTTCTGTGGGGGCCTTCTGGGTCCCCTCCGGGGGCTTTTGCCCTCTCAGTTTAGTCCAGCCACTGTGTTTTGTACTTTTGCTTTTTGCAGTTTTTTCAGTGGCTGCTGTTTTTGTTACACCAGAGAACTAATTTAGGTGGTAGAGGTCGTGTGATCTCAGGTGATTTTGAAATTAGTATGTTGGTGTTTTTCAGGGTTTTCTGGGATTGCAGTAAGTACCCTTCCTGTCCTTTTCTATTTAGATAGTTTGGGCCCCAGCGTTTGCTCATACTATTTTCTTTCTGTGTCAGTATTTCCTCTTGTCTAACCGCCATTACATGTTTGGGGGCTTTCTATTATCTTTGGGGTTCTGCTCCGGGGCAGATAGCTTTCCTATTTCTATCTTTAGGTGTAGTTAGTTTCTCAGGCTGTGACGAGGCGTCTAGGACCATCGTAGGAACGCTCCACGGCTGCCTCTAGTTGTGGTGGTTAGTCAGGGTACTGCAATCTCATAGATTCCAACTGCTCTGGTGTATTTCCTTTTTACCTGCACTCCTCAGCTACCGTAACATAACAGTATCACCGGCCATAAAAATTGTATGGTACTCACAGAAGGGAAAAAAAAAAAAAAATATTTTGAAGGAAGAAAAGTTGTCAGAGATATTTTTCTGTTTGTTGCATTTTTTTTTTTTTTTTTCCCTCTGTATCTCTGGGTGCTGGGGAGGATCTTTTCTCCCAATGGAGTTTGCACAGTTGTCTGGCCGTGTGGATCAGCTTGCCACTGAGGTTCAGAGTATTGCTGCATATCTTGCTAGGTTGCCTGTTGTGGAACCTAGGATCCCCATGCCAGATTTGTTTTCAGGGGATCGAGCTAAGTTTCAGAATTTCAAAAATAATTGTAAATTGTTTCTTGCCTTAAAATCTAAGTCCTCAGGAAACGCAGCGCAGCAGGTTCAAATTGTCATCTCTCTCCTGCGCGGCGATCCTCAGGATTGGGCTTTTTCCCTGACACCTGGGGATCCTGTTTTGAGTGATGTTGATGTATTTTTTCAGGCTTTGGGGTTATTGTACGATGAGCCTAATATCACTGATCAAGCTGAAAAAGCCTTGTTGGCATTAAATCAGGGGCTTGATGACGCTGAGTTATACTGTCAGAGATTCCGTAGGTGGGCAGTCCTGACCAAATGGAATGACGACGCTTTGGCGGCCCTTTTCCGGAAGGGTCTGTCGGATAATGTAAAGGATGTTATGGTGGGATTCCCTGTTCCCTCTGGTCTCAATGATTCTATGTCATTAGCGATTCAAATTGACAGACGTTTGCGTGAGCGGAGAAGTATGCGTGGAGTGGTGTTGCCTTGTGAGCCAGCTGCTGAGCCCATGCAGTGTGATGGAGTGGTGTCTGGGGCACAGCGTCATGAGTTTCGAAAGCGCAATGGGTTATGTTTCTACTGTGGTGATGCCTCTCATGCTATTTCAGTCTGCCCTAAGCGGGGAAGACGTTTTGCACGCTCAGTTGTCTTGGGTAGTGTTCAGACTAAGTTTTTATTAACTGTCACTCTGATATGCTCTCTGTCCTCATTTTCTGCTCAGGCTTTCGTTGATTCTGGAGCAGCTATTAACCTGATGGATTATGATTTTGCTAAACGTTGTGGATTTCCCTTGATACCCCTACAGAAGTCTATTCCCCTACTGGGGATCGATTCTACCCCTTTGGCTGAGAATAAACCCCAGTTTTCTACTCAGGTGATAATGAGGGTTGAACCTGATCACCAGGAGTGCTGCAAATTTTTGGTTCTATATAATCTGCATGACATTATCGTGCTGGGTTTCCCTTGGTTACAGTCTCATAATCCTGTTTTGGATTGGAAATCTGTGTCTGTAACCAGTTGGGGCTGCCAATGTGTTAATACCAACACTCCTGTTTTTTCTGCCTCCCCCAGGCTGAGGATGTTCCTGACTTTTTGTTTGATTTTTCTGATGTGTTTAGCGAAAGTAAATCTGCATCCTTACCTCCCCATAGGAGCTATGACTGCGCTATTGAATTAGTGCCAGGTAGTAAATTCCCTAAGGGTCGCCTCTTTAACTTGTCTGTACCTGAACATGACGCTATGCGGTCTTATATCAAGGAATCATTGGAGAAGGGTCATATCAGACCATCCTCTTCACCCTTAGGTGCCGGTTTTTTCTTTGTGGCCAAAAAAGATGGTTCATTAAGGCCGTGTATTGATTATCGTCTCTTGAACAATATTACTGTGAAATATCAATACCCGTTACCCTTGATTTCTGACCTGTTTTCCAGGGTGAAAAACGCTACTTGGTTTACCAAGCTTGACCTCAGGGGGGCGTATAACCTTATTCGCATTAAGCACGGGGATGAATGGAAGACGGCATTTAACACCCCTGAAGGGCATTTTGAGTACCTTGTGATGCCCTTTGGGCTCACTAATGCTCCTTCCGTCTTCCAGTCCTTCATGAATGACATTTTCAGGGATTTTGTGGACAAGTTTCTGATTGTTTATTTGGATGATATCTTGATTTTTTCTAATGACTGGGACTCTCATGTGAAACATGTTCGAACTGTATTCCAGATTTGAGAGAGAATGCTCTGTATGTGAAGGGATCAAAGTGTCTTTTTGGCGTACAGAAGATCTCATTTCTGGGATTCATTTTGTCCCCATCTGTTATTGAAATGGACCCGGTCAAGGTTCAGGCCATCTGTGATTGGGTCCAACCTACTTCATTAAAGGCTCTTCAGAGATTTTTGGGTTTTGCCAATTTTTATCGTAAATTTATTGGTAATTTCTCTGTTATTGTTAAACCATTAACTGATTTGACCAGAAAGGGTTCTGATGTGGTGAATTGGCCTCCTGAGGCAGTCTCTGCGTTTCAGGAACTTAAGCAGAGATTCACTTCTGCTCCTGTTCTACGGCAGCCTGATGTTTCTCTGCCATTTCAGGTGGAGGTTGATGCCTCTGAAATTGGGGCAGGTGCCGTTTTGTCCCAAAAAGATCCAGAGACCTCTAAAAGTAACCCTTGTGCCTTTTTCTCTCGAAAATTTTCTCCTACTGAACGTAATTATGACGTGGGTAATCGGGAGTTATTGGCCATGAAGTGGGCTTTTGAAGAGTGGAGACATTGGCTGGAGGGAGCCAAACATCAGGTGGTGGTCCTTACGGACCATAAGAAATCTGGTCTATCTGGAATCTGCCAAGCGACTCAATCCTAGACAGGCCAGGTGGGCCTTGTTTTTCACACGTTTTAATTTTGTGGTTTCCTTTCTTCCTGGCACTAAGAATGTTAAGGCGGATGCCCTCTCGAGGAGTTTCCTTGCGGACTCTCCTGAGCTATCTGATCCCTCTGTTATTTTGAAGGAGGGTGTAGTTCTTTCCGCCATCTCGCCTAATTTGAGACTTGCTCTGGAGGGGTGTCAGGAGGATAGGCCCGAGCGCTGCCCTGTTGGAAAATTGTTTGTCCCGGACCAATGGAAAAAGAGTGTGATGTCTGAGATTCATTGTTCCGCATTGGCTGGGCATCCCGGAATTTTTGGTACCAGAGACTTGGTTAGTCGGTCCTTTTGGTGGCCTACCTTGTCTCGCGATGTCAGGGAATTTGTGCAGTCCTGCGGGACTTGCTCTCGCTCCAAGCCTTGCTCTCGCTCTAGTGGTTTGTTGATGCCATTGCCTGTGCCCAAGAGACCATGGACCCATATCTCTATGGATTTCATTTCCGATCTTCCTGTTTCTCAGAGAATGACCACCATCTGGGTAATTTGTGATAGGTTTTCCAAAATGATACATCTTGTGCCATTACCTAAGTTGCCTTCCTCCTCTGAATTGGTGCCGTTGTTCCTTCAGCACGTGGTTCGTTTACACGGCATTCCTGAGAACATTGTGTCTGACAGAGGAGTCCAGTTTGTTTCCAGATTTTGGAGGACTTTTTGTTCTAAACTGGGTGTTCAATTGTCTTTCTCCTCGGCATTTCATCCTCAGACCAATGGTCAAACTGAGAGAACAAACCAGACATTGGAGACTTATCTAAGATGCTTTGTGTCTGCTGATCAGGATGACTGGGTCTCTTTTTTGCCTTTGGCTGAGTTTGCTCTTAATAATAGGGCTAGCTCTGCCACTTTGATGTCTCCGTTTTTCTGTAATTCTGGGTTTCACCCTCGATTTTCTTCAGGACAGACGGAGGCTTCTGTCTGTCCAGGTGTTGACTCTGTTGTGAGCGTATGCAGCAGATTTGGGACCAGGTAGTGGAGAGGTTGTCCCTCTCTCAGGAGAAGGCCCAGCGGTTTGCTAACCGGCATAGGACTGATGGTCCTCGGTTTAAAGTGGGGGACTTGGTCTGGTTGTCCTCAAAGAATATTCCTATGAGAGTAGCATCTCCTAAATTTAAGCCTAGGTTCATTGGACCTTATAAGATCATGGAGATTATTAATCCTGTTTCTTTTCGTTTGCTTCTTCCAGGGACATTTAAGATCCATAACGTGTTCCACAAGTCCTTGTTGAAGAGGTTTGTTGAGCCAGTGGTTCCTGCTGCTGTGCCTCCTGACCCTGTTTTGGTTGAGGGCAATCTGGAGTATGTGGTTGAGAAAATATTGGATTCTCGTTTTTCTAGACGAAGACTCCAGTATTTGGTTAAATGGAGAGGTTATGGTCAGGAAGATAATTCTTGGGTGTTTGCTTCGGACATCCATGCTAGGAGACTTATCCGTGCGTATCATAGAACTCATCCTGACCGACCTGGTTGCTCAAATGAGGGTTCGGTGACCCCTCCTCAAGGGGGGGGTACTGTTGTGAATGGGTTTGAGATGAGTTCTGAGCAGAGGCTCCCTCTGGTGGTTACAAGCGGTACTAGTGAGGATTGGGAATCAGGTGTTACTGATTGGTCTTATTTAAGGGAATCATTTTCCCATCAGGGTTGCCGGTGATCAATTGTTCTGGTCTGAATCCTTCTTTCCAGTTTCCCTTGTAGCCTGCTGTGTCGTGTCTGCATCTCCTGCTATCAGATAAGACAATTTCTTATTTTGTGTTTTTGCTATATTTTTGCATTTTGTCCTGCACTTCTGTGGGGGCCTTCTGGGTCCCCTCCGGGGGCTTTTGCCCTCTCAGTTTAGTCCAGCCACTGTGTTTTGTACTTTTGCTTTTTGCAGTTTTTTCAGTGGCTGCTGTTTTTGTTACACCAGAGAACTAATTTAGGTGGTAGAGGTCGTGTGATCTCAGGTGATTTTGAAATTAGTATGTTGGTGTTTTTCAGGGTTTTCTGGGATTGCAGTAAGTACCCTTCCTGTCCTTTTCTATTTAGATAGTTTGGGCCCCAGCGTTTGCTCATACTATTTTCTTTCTGTGTCAGTATTTCCTCTTGTCTAACCGCCATTACATGTTTGGGGGCTTTCTATTATCTTTGGGGTTCTGCTCCGGGGCAGATAGCTTTCCTATTTCTATCTTTAGGTGTAGTTAGTTTCTCAGGCTGTGACGAGGCGTCTAGGACCATCGTAGGAACGCTCCACGGCTGCCTCTAGTTGTGGTGGTTAGTCAGGGTACTGCAATCTCATAGATTCCAACTGCTCTGGTGTATTTCCTTTTTTACCTGCACTCCTCAGCTACCGTAACATAACAATCATCCTCACAAACCGCCGCCTTTTCTATATCCAAGACATGTTCCCTAACTCTGATTTTTAACTCCCTCGTGGTCAATCCCACGTAAACTTTACCACAAGGGCATACCGCATGATACACAACCCCTTTGGAGGAACATGTCAAATGTTTGCGGATCTCAAATTTTCTGGATCCATCAAAATTCTTGAACACTTTGGATTTATCCAGATTCAGGCATGCCTTACAAAAACTACATGGAAAGAAACCCCAAGAATTGGGTTTTCTTCCCGAAGTCTTATGAGAATCATAATGGCTATGCACTAAAAGGTCTTTGAGGTTTGCTGAACGTCGCGCTACACATTGAGGACGTGAAGGTAAGATTTTATTCAAAATGGGGTCCGAAAGTAGAATATTCCAATTTTTGCTAACAATTTCCGTTAGATTCCGCCATTGTTTATTAAACTTAGAAATGAACCTCACCTCCTGATTCATATTATCTTCCTGGATTTTATTTTGATAAAGCAATTCATTTCTGCTCTTACCTCTGGCTCTATTATATCCTCTCCTAATCATTCTACGACTGTATCCTCTCTCTTCAAATCTTCTTGTCAATTCCACACATTGTTTCTCAAATCTAACCGAATCCGAGCATATTCGTTTCGCTCTCAAAAATTGACCAACGGGAATGCCACGGATGGTACTCATCGGGTGTGAAGAATTGGCTTCAAGGTATGAATTTGTCGAAGTCGGTTTCCTATAGACATCTGTATTAATGATTCCATCATCCGATGCCTCAATCCAGATGTCCAAAAATTCCAGGCTTCTACCAGATTTAAAAGTGAGCCTTACATTAATATCATTATCATTCAACTTATTCATAAAATTACTAAGTTCCAATTCTGTGCCTTCCCAAACGAAGAGCACATCATCGATATATCTCATCCAATTATGGACTTTATTAATCTCCTCAAAACCATCCCCCATGAAAATCTCCCTCTCCCATGCTCCCAGAAATAAGTTAGCGTACGAGGGGGCACAAGAGGCCCCCATCGCTGTACCTTGTAACTGTAGATAGATTTGATTGTTGAAGATGAAGGAATTATGTCTGAGTATAAAGTCCAGAAGTATTAGAATGAAATCCGCCATTTGACTGTCCACATTGCTTGAACATAAAAATCGCTTTGTTGCCGCCAAACCGTCCTGATGTTTAATAGAGGAATAAAGAGCCTCAATGTCGGCTGTCACCAAAATCTGATTATTTTCCAATTGTAGTTGATCAATTCGTTGGGAGCCTGTGTGGTATCCCTAATAAAAGAAGGGAGGGTACAAACGATAGGTTTCAAAAAATAATCGACAATGTCCGAAATAATCTCACACAAGCCCCCATTCCCCGCCACAATAGGTCTTCCTGGTGGGTCCAAGGCATCTTTGTGGATTTTAGGGATTAAATAAAACGTAGGTAATTTGGTTTGAAAAACCCGAATTCTATCCAACAGTGCCTTGGTGATCAGCCCCTCACTAAATGCTTTTTCCATGATCAAAATCAATTCTTGTTGGAAAGTAATAGATGGATTAAACGACAATTTTTTATACCAATTTCCGTTATCCAGTAATTTGTACGCCTGTCTTTCGTACATGTTTCTAGGCCATATTACCAAATTGCCCCCTTTGTCCGCTGCTTTAAATATAACGTCATCCCATCTCATCATATCCATGAGGGCTACCCTTTCCTCCCTAGATAAGTTGTCCTTATGATCTAATCTTTGGGCCAGAGACTCCACCTCTCTAGATACTACTCGGGTGAACACTTCCACAGCCGGACATATATTAAGGGGGGGGAAATTGGAGGATTTGGAAAACAAATATGTGGGGATGCTGTTAACTTCATTGGGTAGATCTCCTGCAGCCAATGATTCCAAAACCTGTGAAATTTCTCCCGTATCCATTGTAGTCTCAATAGGGTTACTGCTCACCTCAATTGGTTGATTTTCTGCGGCCAAAGATTCCAAAATCTGAATGGCCTCTCTTTCCTCAACAGTAGTCTGGGTTACCATTTCCAAATCAGCAGGTTTAAAATGCAATTTTTTTAGGACAATTTTCCTGGCGAAAAGATTAAGATCCTTAATCACAGTAAAGGAGTCTAAATGAGAAGAAGGAGAAAAAGTCAAACCTCTCTCCAACAATTTAATCTGCGTCAAAGTTAAGACATGTGCCGATAAATTGATCACCTTAAGTTGATCCTTATATCTTTTCTGTCTTTGTGGTTTATAAAACATATCTGGATACTTGCGTCGTCCACCACTTCTCAAGTGAAAATCTCTTCCAGTCCCTGAATCACTCACAGGTAAACTATTCTCACTGCCCGATATGCTGGAAGTATCGGATCTCTCCATGTGTGGCTGTTTATTAGAAGGATTAGATTTAACATTCTTGAATTGCCAACGATATATCCGCTGTAATTCATAATCCTTGTTGTCTCTAGAATATTTCTTGAGTTTCCCTTGACTCACATCCTCTTCCCACCTATCCACTTCCTTACCTAAATCCCTCAACCAAGCCTCCAAGGATTCCTTGGACATGGATGATTGCAAGGATTTTAAGGTAGATTCTAGGTCATTGTCAATACTAATCAATGATGACGTATTGTGTTCAATAATGATCTTAATAAAATCCAACGAACAATTGGAGGCTACTTCCATCCAGCGATTAGTTAAGGCTTCATTATGTAATTCAAAAGTGGGGTATAATTGTATTCTCAATCCTCTTGGAATAATCTTCTTATCCAAATAATTTTCCAAAGAGGCCCGGTTCCACCAAACCTTAGTTTTTTTATGAAGCGCATTTTTATATTTAATCATGAGCTCTCTGCTAGCTATAGTTGCATCCTGCGAAACTCCACCGGCATTTTGCTTAAAAATATCATTTGCTTTAGACCGCCAAGATAATTCCTTAGCTCTGAAATCCATGATGGACCATCTGTTATAAAAACAGCATAAAATGTAATGTCACTAAATGTCCAAGGGGCACTTCAATCATATATTACAATCCTAACCTATATATATATCTATACAGGAAAAAAGGAAGAGATCCCAATAGTATAAACAACAAGACTTTATTTATTAACAATAAACAACAACGGTAAAAAAGCAAAATGCCGTAAGGGACACCAATAACACACATGCACAAGGATATTCCCAACTATGTACATCCAAAGAACTCCAATATGTGCTGTAACACAATATACAAAAAAATATATTTTTTGAACCCACAAGGTTTCCAATATGTGTAAAAATACAGCAATACATCAAAGGATAAATGTCTAAATGATGTAAAATCAATGCATGTGGTTCCAAAAATCACCACTCACACCACCAGGCAAAAAATATATATATATCACAACATCGATTGAAGTGTGGTAACAACAATCAAGTTATATGCTCAATTCCATACATAATCTCCCTACCAAGTGGGGCAATGATCCGCCTTAATGCAGAAGAGTATATTTACCTGGCGGTGGTGGTAACCGTGGTGTCCCTTCACCCCGACGCGCGTTTCGCCTCCTGCTTCTTCCGGGGGCGTGTCAGGGTGAGGGATCACTGTGATTTTATACCCACTGGCTGCCCGAGCTACAATTATTAAAACCGGTAACACCTGATGTCATCTGACGGGTATTTGTTTTGGGGTTCCGGTTTTGGTATGCTGGAAGTTATGTATGGCGAGCCTGATGTGTGCGCATGCGTTAAGGGCTCTGACCCCCATCGCTTCTGTCGACGCTCTTACACTGACACGCAGGCAGTGGAGCTTGCGTGTCATTGAGCGTCGACAAGGAAGTATGTCATCAAGGGGGCGGAGCCATGCGCTATGCGCCGACTGACATCAGGTGTTACCGGTTTTAATAATTGTAGCTCGGGCAGCCAGTGGGTATAAAATCACAGTGATCCCTCACCCTGACACGCCCCCGGAAGAAGCAGGAGGCGAAACGCGCGTCGGGGTGAAGGGACACCACGGTTACCACCACCGCCAGGTAAATATACTCTTCTGCATTAAGGCGGATCATTGCCCCACTTGGTAGGGAGATTATGTATGGAATTGAGCATATAACTTGATTGTTGTTACCACACTTCAATCGATGTTGTGATATATATATATTTTTTGCCTGGTGGTGTGAGTGGTGATTTTTGGAACCACATGCATTGATTTTACATCATTTAGACATTTATCCTTTGATGTATTGCTGTATTTTTACACATATTGGAAACCTTGTGGGTTCAAAAAATATATTTTTTTGTATATTGTGTTACAGCACATATTGGAGTTCTTTGGATGTACATAGTTGGGAATATCCTTGTGCATGTGTGTTATTGGTGTCCCTTACGGCATTTTGCTTTTTTACCGTTGTTGTTTATTGTTAATAAATAAAGTCTTGTTGTTTATACTATTGGGATCTCTTCCTTTTTTCCTGTATAGATATATATATAGGTTAGGATTGTAATATATGATTGAAGTGCCCCTTGGACATTTAGTGACGTCACATAGATTAAGCAGACTGAAGAGATTCTGGAGAAAATACAAGTAATATTAGTTTTTGACAACTCATAGCTCCATACAAAACATAAGAAGCAAAGCTGCAGTGTTCTACTTGTCTCACACCTGGTGCTATGAGGTGTCAAAAACACAGTGTACGGCGCTGTGTGTGTAGTCGGCGCACAGTGTGTGTTGCCGGCGGCGAAATACACAAAGAACCAAACAGTATTGGGGGCAAAAAAAAATGATTTACGCAAATAAAAAATTAACTGCGGCGGTTTGGGGTAGAGTGACGGAACTGGGGGGTGTTGAGCTGGGACGACAGACTGGGCAAAGACGATTCAGGGGGTGCAGGGGAAGGAGCGCTGAAACTAGTGGGGTCAGGGATGGGATTGGAGGCATGGGACAGGACAGACACACTGGGAGGGCGAGACAAATCTGACATCACAGACACATTGGGAGGTGAGGGCGAAGGGAGTGCGATAGTCCGCATTTTTTTTCCGGAGTTGGGAATATGCGCTGGTGTCTGGGGAGCCTCAGTGTGGTGTCTCCCTTTGGCCCCGTGATGGTGGCTGGCCTGTCAAGGTCCGGGTGCTGCATGCTGCTGGTGGTGGTGAAGGTCATGCCAGGGTCCGGCTGCTACTGGGACCTGGTGATGTTGGCCGGCCTGTCAAGGTCCAGGTGCTGCTGCATGCTGGTGGTGAAGGTCATGCCAAGGTCCGGGTGCTGCTACTGGGACCTGGTGATGTTGGCCGGCCTGTCAAGGTCCAGGTGCTGCTGCATGCTGGTGGTGAAGGTCATGCCAAGGTCCGGGTGCTGCTGCTGGGACCTGGTGATGGTGGCCGACCTGTCAAGGTCCGGGTGCTGCTGCATGCTGGTGATGGTGGATGTCCAAGCAGGAGCAGCACTTGGCATGGTGGTGGCAGTGGGCTGTCCAACAGCACTTGTCATGGTGGTGGCGCTGTAGTGGTGTCCGGCAGGGCTTGGAATGGTGGTGGCCGTGCAGTGGTATGCAGCAGAGCTCGGCATTGAGGTCAAGCGTGTCAGTGTTGGCACAGGTGGAAATGCCACCACTGACTGCTGTAAATACCGACTCTGCTGCATAGCCTGCACAACATTCAGCTGGAGATCAGGAGTAAGGTGTTCTGACATGCCCCGTTCTATCTGATTAAAAAAATTATGTGCTGGCCTCTGGAGGTTGGCTTTGAGATGGTCAAGGCTTTGCTTGACATCCTGGATAAGAGTCTGCATATGGTTGAAACCACTGTCCAGTCTGTCTCCCATCGCCTTGAGGCCATCATGGAAGATCGAGCTCAAGTGCATAAACTCGGGCATGAGTGTCCTGTCTGAGGCCTTCTGCCGCTGGTGGGAATAGCCCGAAAAACCAGTGGCAGAGGTCTGGGATAGGGGAACACCTGATGGACCAGCTTCCTGGTCTCCAGTTTGTGTTGCAGGCCCACTTGCTGCTGCGCTGGTGGATGGCTGGGATGGGGCAGTGGCTGTTCGATGAAGGACCGCTCCAGAACCAGG
This sequence comes from Oophaga sylvatica, assembly GCA_033576555.1. Lineage (NCBI taxonomy): Eukaryota > Metazoa > Chordata > Amphibia > Anura > Dendrobatidae > Oophaga > Oophaga sylvatica. The sequence goes on along the minus strand of JARQOD010000002.1, from coordinate 505,914,709 downwards.
CTCAAGGGTGCTGCGAAAAGAAAAACATTAGTACCAAACACTTAGAATAGTAAAAGCGCCAACTACTGTGGAATAGAAAAATACCGATTAGGAAATACAACACAATCCAATACACCACAAAAATACTTACGTTCTCTGGGCAAGGACTGGGCTCAAAAATGCCAGTATGCGGTTATGTTTATATTTTCTGATCCTTGCTCTAGAACCACTGGGAACCCGGCTCTCCTGTCGAAGGTCCTTGTTGAAGCGATCCTTCATCGAACGCTAACATGTTCTGACTTTGAGCACTGTTTAAAAAAAGAAAAAAAATGGTTAGACAATGCGCTTTTGGCTGGGCTCACACAACTGTGTGTGATGAGAGAAACTCTCAGGAGTGTGATCCCGGCCAAGGTCACTGCTGCATCACACCGCATTGCAATACTTACAAAATGCCTTGCGGACCCGACCTGGGGCGTCATCCCATCCATCCATCATCGCTTGGGCCACCGCATTCCATAGTCGCCGGATTGTCACGTTGTCCGAGTGCTGGGGAACCCGGGTGTCCCACAACTGGGACTCACTCATGGACCAGGGATATGAGGATGTCATTGTCAATGAGGTCTTCATCCCGTTCTGGAACCTAGAAAAGAAAGAAAGACATTACTGTTGGAGAGATAAAAAGGAAAAGAAAGAAAACAACAGTGACAGAAAACAGGCAAGAATAATTAAAGTCAAGAAAAAAAAAAAGTAGCTAAGACCAAAAAGGTAAAGAAATAAGCAAAGTGAAGAAATAAACAGACAAGAATAGTACAGTCAGGATACAATAAACAGAGTACAATCAGTCAGGTATACTTACACGCCGCCTTGCCACACGAACTTGTCCATGCTGCTCCTGCTCGGCCTCGGCTGCAGTTGAAGAACTGTTCTGAAAAAGAAAAAAAAAATTTGCCACATGTGACAGAGAATACTTGCCAATCTGAAGAGGTGAGTACTCATTTCACTTTCCTGTCCACCATGTTCAGGGCCAGGACGCTCCTCTGAAGAAGAAGACATTCTGATGAATGCTGCAACAAAAAAAGAGACAGAAATTAGTACTACATATAAAGAGAGAAAAAAGACAGACGTTGGCTTTTATACTTACATTGTCCAAAGTGGAGAGTCTTCACAGGTTCAGGGCTTCTTTTCTTGTTCCCAGTCTGCAGAGTCGTGGACTGCAAATGCCCACTCCCTGTTTTTATCTGTTTGTGTGTGGGGAGGGGGTGGCTAATTAGTGTCTAGACAGGTTTACTCTAGAAAAACATGCGTCGACAAACGCTTGTGCTTGCGAACGCATGCGTTCTCAGTAGACAAATGCATTGTTTCGATGCATTCCTTCCGCAAACAACCGCATACGTTTCTATGCGCCAAATTGACGCCTCCAAAATTGCAATATGTTGCGTTTACCGCGTCTAGTCGCTGACGACGAAACATCGCATGCGCCGACAAACGCGACAAAAGGCATCCAATCGCATGTACCTGCGTCACCAATGTTAAAGGTAGGAAAACACGATGCATGCAGAAGTATGCAGCATAAACGCTGCGGACACAACCGCAAATGTGAAACCGGCCTAAAGAAGTAGAAAGCCAATACAGAGCACACAGCAGAGGAATGGCAAGCATTGGTGTCATCCACGAAGGAAGTCTCTGCGCAAAAAAACCTGCCTACAATTTGCCAGAGCCCATGCAGAAAAATATAAATCCTACTGGCACTCTATATACATACACAATGCATCAGCACACTGCTATTACAGCATGGACTCCAGTAATGCTGTAACGTAGCTTAGCATTTTTTGATCAAAGAGCACAAAAACCACACCAAGGTGACCTTTTAATATGGATGCTCTCTAACCACTAAATGTCCTATTTCTCTCTATGCCAAAAGAGCCTCATCTGAATGGGGAGTAAAAAGGAAACCAGGCATACAGGGTCGGACTGGGGCACCGGGACACCAGAGAAACCTCCGGTGGGCCCGCCCCCAGCCCCTGCCTCCTTCATAGGTGCGGCCATGCCTACCCTGCAAGCTACACTATGTTCTATAGTGGGCACCGACAAGCAGGCTGCCGCTGCACAAGTGAAGTGCAGTGGCAGTGTCTTCTTCACATTACCTGCTGTCGGCTTCTATTGAAGAGCGGTGCCTGCAGTGCCGACCCTCAATTCAGCCTGCACAGTATCAGGCGCACAGCTGACTGTGCAAGGCTAAGTCTGAGAGGAGACAGCAGCACCTGTTTCCTGCGCTGAGTCTCCGCTCCTCTTCTTTAAATACCCTGGACAGCTGTGAATGTGATCTAAAGCTGATTGGCTGCAATACAGCCAATCAGCATTAGTTTTCTTTATGTGACCTCACAGCACAGCTAAGGCAGGAAGCTGTGCTGTGATAGGTCGGCTGTCCTGCCCAAGCAGCACAGCAGATTTCTACAGAGGAGCAGAGGAACAACGCTGCTGGCTGCAGAGTGGATGTAAGTAAATGTAATATATGAAGCCTGCAGCCTGACTCTCCAGCCACTGAGGCAGTTAGGGAAGGGGCCCCCATGCAATCTAAAGGGGACACAGGTGAGGGGGCTCACATGAAATTTCCTGTGGGCCCCCTCCTCCACTGTTTCACCTCTAATTTTCGGTGGGCACCCTTCCCCATTGTGTCAATCATCTGTATTTTACTGTGGGACCCTTTACCCCATCTGAGAAGGCACACAGGAAATTAGAGGTGAAACATTGGGGAGAGGTGGGCCCACAGTAAATAGGATATTGGATGACAGTGGGGGAGGTGGCCCAAAGATATTTAACCCCTTCACGACATCGACTTACATGTATGGCACACGTTAAATGCCACTGTCCATCTATGACAGCAGCCACGAGCTGACATGCGTGCATCATTCTGTCACCCATCAGCACCTCAAAATCACATCACGGCTGTGACAATGGTCATACTGTCATGACAGCCGGGGGTCTATTGATGACCCCTGTGCCTGTCATTAAGGATCTCTTTTGAAACCCTTCCTGTGGCCAGTCGTCAAAGGAGACCTTGATTTCTGCAACATGCAGCGATGTGTCTCATGTGATGTAGTATATAGAGGATCTGTCAGCTCTCCTGTGTGTTGGTTGTAGTATATAGAGGATCTGTCAGCTCTCCTGTGTGGTGTAGTATATAGAGGATCTGTCAGCTCTCCTGTGTGGTGTAGTATATAGAGGATCTGTCAGCTCTCCTGTGTGGTGTAGTATATAGAGGATCTGTCAGCTGTCCTGTGTCGTGTAGTATATAGAGGATCTGTCAGCTTCCTGTGTGTGAGTATATACAGGATCTGTCAGCTCTCCTGTGTGGTGTAGTATATAAGGATCTGTCAGCTCTCTGTGTGGTGTAGTATATAGAGGATCTGTCAGCTTCCTGTGTGGTGAGTATATAGAGGATCTGTCAGCTCTCCTGTGTGGTGAGTATATAGAGGATCTGTCAGCTCTCCTGTGTGGTATAGTATATAGAGGATCTGTCAGCTGCTCCTGTGTGGTGAGTATATAGAGGTCTGTCAGCTCTCCTGTGTGGTGTAGTATATAGAGGATCTGTCAGCTCTCCTGTGTGGTTAGTATATAGAGGATGTGTCAGCTCTCCTGTGTGGTGTAGTATATAGAGGTGTGTCAGCTCTCCTGTGTGGTGTAGTATATAGAGGATCTGTCAGCTCTCCTTTGTGGTATAGTATATAGAGGATTGTCAGCTCTCCTGTGTGGTGTAGTATATAGAGGATGTGTCAGCTCTCCTGTGTGGTGTAGTATATAGAGGATCTGTCGGCTCTCCTGTGTGGTATAGTATATAGAGGATCTGTCAGCTCTCCTGTGTGGTGTAGTATATAGAGGATGTGTCAGCTCTCCTGTGTGGTGTAGTATATAGAGGATCTGTCGCTTCTCCTGTGTGGTAGTATATAGAGGATCTGTCTGCTCTCCTGTGTGGTGTAGTATATAGAGGATTGTCAGCTCTCCTGTGTGGTGTAGTATATAGAGGATCTGTCAGCTCTCCTGTGTGGTGTAGTATATAGAGGATCATGTCGGCTCTCCTGTGTGGTTAGTATATAGAGATCTGTCAGCTCTCCTGTGTGGTGTAGTATATAGAGGATCTGTCACTCTCCTGTGTGGTGTAGTATATAGAGGATCATGTCGGCTCTCCTGTGTGGTGTGTATATAGATGATCTGTCAGGCTCTCCTGTGTGGTGTAGTATATAGAGGATGTGTCAGCTCTCCTGTGTGGTGTAGTATATAGAGGATCTGTCAGCTCTCCTGTGTGGTGTAGTATATAGAGGATCTGTCGGCTCTCCTGTGTGGTGTAGTATATAGAGGATCTGTCAGCTCTCCTGTGTGGTATAGTATATAGAGGATCTGTCAGCTCTCCTGTGTGGTGTAGTATATAGAGGATCTGTCAGCTCTCCTGTGTGGTGTGGTATATAGATGATCTGTCGGCTCTCCTGTGTGGTGCAGTATATAGAGGATCTGTCAGCTCTCCTGTGTGGTGTAGTATATAGAGGATCTGTCGGCTCTCCTGTGTGGTGTAGTATATAGAGGATCTGTCAGCTCTCCTGTGTGGTGTAGTATATAGAGGATGTGTCAGCTCTCCTGTGTGGTGTAGTATATAGAGGATCTGTCAGCTCTCCTGTGTGGTGTAGTATATAGAGGATCTGTCAGCTCTCCTGTGTGGTGTAGTATATAGAGGATCTGTCAGCTCTCCTGTGTGGTATAGTATATAGAGGATCTGTCAGCTCTCCTGTGTGGTGTAGTATATAGAGGATCTGTCGGCTCTCCTGTGTGGTGTAGTATATAGAGGATCTGTCAGCTCTCCTGTGTGGTGTAGTATATAGAGGATCTGTCAGCTCTCCTGTGTGGTTAGTATATAGAGGATCTGTCAGCTCTCCTGTGTGGTGTAGTATATAGAGGATCTGTCGGCTCTCCTGTGTGGTGTAGTATATAGAGGATCTGTCAGCTCTCCTGTGTGGTGTAGTATATAGAGGATCTGTCAGCTCTCCTGTGTGGTATAGTATATAGAGGATCTGTCAGCTCTCCTGTGTGGTGTAGTATATAGAGGATCTGTCAGCTCTCCTGTGTGGTGTAGTATATAGAGGATCTGTCAGCTCTCCTGTGTGGTATAGTATATAGAGGATCTGTCAGCTCTCCTGTGTGGTGTAGTATATAGAGGATCTGTCGGCTCTCCTGTGTGGTGTAGTATATAGAGGATATGTCAGCTCTCCTGTGTTGTGTACAGTCATGGCCAAAAGTTTTGAGACTGACACAAATATTAATTTTTACAAAGTCTACTGCTTCACTTCTTCTAATGGCAATTTTCATATACTCCAGAATGTTATAAAGAGTGATCAGCTTAACAGCAATTACTTGCAAAGTCAATATTTGGCTAGAAAATGAACTTTATCCCCCAAAACACATTTCAACATCATTGCAGCCCTGCCTTAAAAGGACCAGCTAACCTCTTTTCAGTGATTGCTCCATTAACACAGGTGTGGGTGTTGATGAGGACATGGCTGGAGATCAATCTGTCATGATTAAGTAAGAATGACACCACTGGACACTTTAAAAGGAGGCTGGTGCTTGGCATCATTGTTTCTCTTCTGTTAACCATGGTTATCTCTAAAGAAACACGTGCAGTCATCATTGCAATGCACAAAAATGGCCTAACAGGGAAGAGTATCGCAGCTAGAAAGATTGCACCTCAGTCAACAATCTATCGCATCATCAAGAACTTCAAGGAGAGAGGTTCTATTGTTGCCAAAAAGGCTCCAGGGCGCCCAAGAAAGACCAGCAAGCGCCAGGACCGTCTCTTAAAAGTCTTTCAGCTGCGGGATCGGGCTACCAGCAGTGCAGAGCTTGCTCAGGAATGGCAGCAGGCAGGTGTCAGTGCATCTGCACGCACTGTGAGGCAGAGACTCTAGGAGCAAGGCCTGGTCTAAAGGAGGGCAGCAAAGAAGCCACTTCTCTCCAGAAAAAACATCATGGACAGACTGATATTCTGCAAAAAGTACAGGCAGTGGACTGCTGAGGACTGGGGTAAAGGTATTTTCTCTGATGAATCCCCTTTTCGATTGTTTGGGACATCAGGAAAACGCCTCATTCGGAGAAGACAAGGTGAGCGCTACCACCAGTCTTGTCTCATGCCAACTGTTAAGCATCCTGAAACCATTCATGTGTGGGGTTGCTTCTCAGCCAAGGGGATCGGCTCTCTCACAGTCTTGCCTAAAAACACAGCCATGAATAAAGAATGGTACCAGAATGTCCTCCAAGAGCAACTTCTCCCAACCCTCCAAGAGCAGTTTGGCAATCAACAATGCCTTTTCCAGCATGATGGAGCACCTTGCCATAAAGCAAAGGTGATAACTAAATGGCTCAGGGAACAAAACATAGAGATTTTGGGTCCATGGCCTGGAAACTCCCCAGATCTTAATCCCATTGAGAACTTGTGGTCAATCATCAAGAGACGGGTGGACAAACAAAAACCTAAAAATTCTGACAAAATGAAAGCATTGATTGTGCAAGAATGGACTGCTATCAGTCAGGATTTGCTCCAGAAGTTGATTGAGAGCATGCCAGGGAGAATTGCAGAGGTCCTGAAGAAGAAGGGTCAACACTGCAAATATTGACTTGCTGCAGTAACTCATTTTAACTGTCAATATAAGCTTTTGTTACTCATATGTTTGCAATTATTATATTTCTGTCTGTGATAAAAACATCTGTCAAACACACATAAAAACCAGAGGTCAGCAGATCATGTGAAAATATAATATGTGTATCATTCTCAAAACTTTTGGCCATGACTGTAGTATATAGAAGATTTGTCTTGTGTGATATTTTTACATAACTGCATGGTGGGCCCCAAGAATTATTTTTCTCTGGTGGGCCCAAGGTCATCCAGTCCGATGCTGCAGGCATAGATCGCAATTAAAACCTTGTGTGGGAAAGATGGGCGGATAGAGATGCTGAGCCCTAGAGGGTGCACACCCCCCAATATATACTACACAAAAAGAGAAAAATAGAAGCAGCACACCTTTAGTATTAATTTAATGTATGGGAGCACAAATACGCTATGTGGCCAATATACAAACATACATGATGCATCAGCACACTGCAATTAATGAATACATGAACTACAATATTGCTGTCAAGGTTAAAATCATAAGGTACTTAGCATTGATTTATCAAAGCGTGCAATAGCCATCTAAGCACATCAAGTTGTACCAATGAGCATCTTTTGAAGAGAAGGGTTGCAGAAAATCAACAAACAAGTTCACTACAGTTAGCTAAAAAGAAAAAAGCCAATATAGCGTACACTGCAGAGGAATGGCATGCATTGGGGTCGTTCAAGAATGAAACCTCTCCTAGAGCCTATGAACAAAAAAAAACTTGCCTACAATTAGTTATGGCCCATGCTGAAAAATATGAGGACTACTGGGACTCTATACTCTGGAGTGATGGCTTCAACACAGTATTGTGTCCCAAAGGTGAGGGGTTCAAAGAAAACTACATGGTGCCTACAGTGAAACATTGTGGTGGCAGTGTCCTTATGTGGAGCTGAATGAGTGCTTCTGTCTCACAAAGCTACATTTCATCAATGGTATTATGAATTCACAGATGTCCTGCTCTATATTGAAAGAAAAGATGCTACCATCACTGTGCCCTTGGTAGAAGTGCACTTTTCCAACATGACAATTATTCAAAACACAACATTTAAGGCCACTGTTGCATTTCTGAAGAAGAAATTGAAAGTGATTCAGTGGCCAAATATGCCTCCTCTGTCCCCAATTGAACGCCTACGGGGAATTCTAAACAGACAAGTTGAACATCACTCTCCCTCTGGTATCCAGGCTCTAAAAGAGGTTGTTCTTAAGGAATAGCTAAAAGTCTTGGTGCTGTCCTTAAAAATCATAGACAATACAAAATACTAGATGTGGTTGTTTTTGATGTGATGTGTATTTATTTTTGCATCAACTAATTAGAATAAAACTGAAGATGTTGTAATGAAAGTTATTAACCTTATTTTCATGTTATGGATTAAAAATGTTTTTTGAAACCCAGTCTTCTTAAAATGTTAAAAATTGTTCTTGTGTTCAGTGACATATTGAATTAAATATTACTTTTCAAAGAGGGTGTAGTAATTTATAATGAGTCCTGTACATTACAGGAGAGATTGAGATTCAGCTTTATACATCACATAGGAGACATCACAAAGGAGACATTGAGACTGCGGTATACATCACATAGGAGACATTGAGACAGCCTGAATACATGTGAGGATTGCCTGTTTGTTAGGACATCCCCACATGTATTCAGGCTGTCCAACAGCCGCAAATCATGCAGCTGCGGCGACACAAACTAAATCTCCGAGTACGCCCAAAATACTCGGAGAACACCAGAGCATGCTCAGAATGCTCAAGTAACGAGCATACTCGCTCATCACTAGTTCTCAATAGAACTGAAACAGCGCTGTGCCCTAACGGGCTATTAACCCCTTCACCACCCAACCTGTTTTCATCTTCCTGATAGGACAAAATTTTACAATTCTGACCAGTGTCACTTTATGTGGTAATAACTCTGGAACACTTCAACGATTCCTAGTGATTCTGAGATTGTTTTTTGTGAGACATTGTACTTTATGTTAGTGGTACATTTGGGTAGAACTTTTTTGCAAAAAATATCAGAATATTGGCGAAATTTTTGAAAATGTTGCTATTTTCAAAATTTTGATTTTTATGTCTTTAAACTAAACATTTATATCATACAAAATAATTAATAAGTAACATTTCCCATATGTCTATTTGACATCAGCATTACTTCTAAAACATATTTTTTTGTTTGAAGGGTTAAAAGTTGATCAGCCATTTCTCATTTTTTCCAACAAAATTTACAAAACCAATTTTTTTAGGGACTACATTATATTTCAAAAGAATTTCAGGGGTCTATCTGACAGATATTTGCAGAGCCCCTAATGTACCTAAACAGTGGAAACCCCCACAAATAGCCCCATTTTGGAAACTAGATCCATCACAAAACACTTTTGTATGCCCGGTCATAGCATGACGGATATGGAATTACTTGTATTAAAATCTAACTTCAAATCTGAGAAGGATAGAAAAGTCTGGGAATATAAACTTATGATGACCTTTGACACTCTTAGTGCTGGGATGAATATATCCCAGAGTTTTATGTCTTTCTACAACAATTAAGGAATCTGCTTCCCTGACCTTTTAGGGTCATCACAACACAATACCAGACCCCAATCAGAGGGTAATAAAACTTTCGCTCCTTATCTATGAACTAGTCATATTTATGTTCATCCCTCTGCCATAATGACAGTTCTGCTTCACGTCACTTGTCTTACCTATTGCATTATTCCTGTGTCCTCTTGTGTATATAAATATGTGATTCTTCAGCTTTTGTTTTAGTCTTTGCCTGATGAAGAGACCTGCGTAGTCTCGAAAGCTTGCAATTTGTTACCATCTTTTCAGTTAGCCATTAAAAGGTATCAACCACTGAGGACTCTCAAGTCTAAATATTTTTCTATCTACTGGCTAACATGGTACGAAGATACACATATTTCCTAGATCCATCAAGGAATTTATCTAGATGTGTGGTGAACAGAATTTTTTGACATTGAACTGAGGGCTCAGCGCCAGAGCCCGCACCAAAGAGGGAGAGGTGACCTATGACTGCTATAGACGTCATAGGTTATTAAGGTGTTAAATAAAAGGCATTATCAGTGTAGATGTCATGCAGATCAGGCAAGCAAACAGTCATTACATGACTCACACTGGTAACTCCTAGTTTCATTTACAATAAGTTGGGGAGTCAGATTTTTAGGCTATGTGCACACACGTTCAGTATACTTAGCAGAAATTTCCTGAGAAAAAACTGACTTTTTCCCAGGAAATCCGGACGTGTTTTTATTGCGGTTTTTGCGCTGGTTTTTTTGCGGATTTTTTGCGTTTTTTTCCTGAACATCCTAGGTCAATAATATAGCGGTAAATCTGCAGATTTACCGTGAAATTAATGTACATGCTGCGTTTTTTACCGTGATGTGTTTTTTTCGTGGAAAAAAACGCAGCATGTGCACAAAAATTGCAGAATGCATTCTAATATTAGGATGCTTAATGCATGCGTTTTTTAAGCGCTTTTGCAGCGGAAAACCGCCACAAAAACGCTAAAAAAATGCGAAAAATCCTGAACGTGTGCACAAAGCCTTAAGGATTGCTCTGTCTGGCCCAAGTTAAGGGTTACTGCATTTTTTTAGGAGTTGTAAAGGGTTTGTCTAGATTTGTGATGACAGTCTGCAGTCACTATATGTCATTACAGTCTCATGTATCCTCACAGAAAGGGCACTACACGCTGTCAGGATTCTCCGGTACATACTTCTGGCCACATTCCGACTAGGCATGCTGGGCCTCGCTCAATACAAGTGAATTTGGCAGATTGTCATTACAAACCTGGACAATATTTTAATGCTCCTAACATAAAAACAAATGTGGTAACCCTTAACTTGTCAGACAGCTCAATAATTTATAAATATAGCCATATACGTTATCTGACAAACTTTGGATTGTCACATGTGTTCAAGATCATAATCAATAACCACACAGGAATACATCGCCAGAACACCTATCAGTGCAGAAATACAGGGTCACAACCACCATCAGTACATGACTACATCACCAGAACCACCTTCAGTACAGGAATAATCACCAGAACCATTATCAGTGCATGAATAAATCAACAGGATCACCATCAGTACAAAAATGCATCATAAGAACCATCATTAGTACATGGATATATTACCAGAAACAACATCAGCACATGAATACATAATCAAAACCACCATCAATAACATGAATACAGCACCAAGCTTAGCATAGTGATTAATTGAAATGTCAGGTCACCTTCATATACAATTGTATTCCATTATCCTGCAAGTCTCACTATGTGCTTAACAATTGTAAGGAGATACTGTGAGTTGTTACCAGCCATCATCAGACTATGGACCATACAGGAACCACAGCACTGCTGAAGTGTAGTCAGTATCACAAATAAACATTTACAGCCAAGTAAGTTCCTTATAGGTGACATGACATGTTTTCTGATTGGAGTTGTTCTCTTTTTGCAATTCTCCATCTTGTCCAGACGCCATGATGACTTTTCACAGCCAGAGTTCGTTTCTGCAGACTTCTATCTTCTCGGGTCTTATGCAGCACATCGTGCCCTTAAAAGTAACAGAGTGATTATATGCTCCTGAATAAAAATACCTCCCCTATGATGTGTCTCTAAATAAGTAATTGCCCCTCACTATGCTACCTGCACAAAATATGACCCCCACCAAACTGTCCAATGCCGCTGCCTGGGAAAACACTTCGGACCTCCGCATCAGGTGACCTGAGAGCTCCTCTGCCGCTAAAGGCACTGTCACACTTAGCGATCGCACCAGCGATCACGACAACGACACAACCTGGCGAGATCGCTAGTGCGATCGCTATGTGGTCACTAGTTAGCTTCCAAACACAAAGATCTCATCAGCGATCTGTATAACTACCTCTGCGGTCGTTGGGAAAACCTAGTCCCGCCTGCGACGCTGGTGAAGTCGTTCATACAGGGTGTCACACTCAGCGATTCAGGCTCACCAGCGGGACACCAACGACCAAAAAACAGCTCAGAACGTTCATAAGCGATCAGCAACATCTCAGCGGGGGCCACATCGCTGCCACATGTCACACAGCGACGTCGCTAACGAGATCGCTACTGCGCCATAAAATCGGTCACTCTTTAGCGATCTCGTTAGCAATCTCGCTTAGTGTGACAGTACCTTAACTGCGCCAGAGACAAATGCCTGCCTGCCGTTCCCCCAAATATGTCACTGTATATACAAATATATGATCTACTGCAACAGTCATCAGATGGTATACAGTAAACACATGGTCATATTTACATACAAATAACACTGAGTATAGTGTACATCTGATATCTGCATCACAGTATAGCATACAGTGGATGGGCTATACTGTCACATTAGATGGTATAAGCACCGGACTGGCTACAGGACATCAGATATAGACAGCTGTGGATTGGGTGACCCTGGGACTGATGACCTCCCACTGACTGCACGATCTGTATAATTGAAATTGCTGCCAGAAATCCCACTAATTCTCAGCAAAGACAGTACAAAGGCCCCTGCCTGGTTTAACAGGAGGTGAGCAGCTGCCAGTCACCTCCTCACTGTACAAACAGCAGAAGTCTCCTGTCCCATCACTTTCTGGAGCTCACACACATCTGGTCTCCCTGTTCCCAGGCTGAAGCTCCTGTCCTGCAGCGCCAGGTGAGTAGTGTCTGCTGTGCTGCGGCCGGGCCAGCACCAACACATTATTATAGCCGGCCCGGCCGGCACCTGGTTCTGTCATTGGCTTTATAATAGTTATGGTGCAGTTTGTTGCTACAGTTAATGGATAACGAAGGGAGCTTATGCTGTAGATGGGGGTGGGGAGCATTCCTGACCTGGTGGTGAAGGATTAGGAACTCCAGTTATAAGACTCTCTAAAGAAAACCAGGTTCAGATTGTATTGTGAAATAAGGTGATCGGGCTATATCAGTTCTTTAATTTATTTCAATGTTTCACTGATAGATTAATGAACAATAACATATTATATTGTGGTACCGTGTTAGCCAGAAAAATCAATGTGAATACTTTTCTGCCTAGTGATGACAAATGTATTCTCGGAGTGATTCCTTTATTGGCTAACCAGAAAATAATATGTGTGCAAGCTTTCAGAGCACAGAGCTCCTTCTTCAGGCAGTATTACAAATGAATTAATAAGACAAAGGGCCCCGTTACACGCTTCAATGTCCCAGTGATCCCACCAACGATCCGACATGGATGGGATCGTTGGGACATCGTTAGCTGATCGCTGGTGAGCTGTCACATAGGCAGACTCACCAGCGATCAGAACCAGCGAGCATGCTGGTACCCTGGATCCCAGCGTCTGCTGTACGTCGCTGGGAGCTCGCTGATCGTTGGTCTCCTGCTGTCACACGCAGCGATGTGTGCTGCCCAGCGGGAGACCAACGTTGATCGTTACTTCGTGTCACACACAACAATGTCGTGACGTTGCAACGATATCGTAGAGTGTAATGGGGCCTAAAGGCACAACATTGAAAAGATATTACAGCAGGACATTTGTTCATGAGGTGTGAGAAATTATGCCTCCTACAGATAAGCCAAGGAAATCAAATTATGCATTTTGTTGCAAATGGAGAAGCAGTGGGAATGTTCTTAGTTATCTGGAGTCCTGTGGGTCCTGGAGGTGTGAATTGTGTTCATGTAGTGAGTCATAAATCCAGGCATTAAATTGAGTCCTAGTGTCAAAGAACTGAGCATCTTTATTAGTTTGAATTCCCAAATTTTTCTCTATGTCCTCCTTAGGCTGTGTGCACACGTTGCGGAATTTGATGCCGATCCGCAGGGTTTTTGGACGCACGGAATCACTCCAAATCCGCAATGTAGTGCACACACAATGTTAGTCAATGGGAAATTCAGAATTGCTGTGCACAATCTGTGGAAAAATATGCGCGGATTTGCAGCGATTTATTTTCTTGTAGCATGTGAGTTATTTTTGCAGATCTGCACAGGTATGAACTGTTCTGTTTCCACCGCTTTCCCATGCTCCTGAATGCCCCATGTGAATTGTATTATTTTGTTGCTTTGCTCACCATCTTCTTGTATCCATAATTGTACTCCATTCCTCTTATCTTTACCACACATCTGAGTGGTCTGTGTAACCCCTTCCCCCTTTTATGACTTTTGTTTAACTCTACGCATCTGGCCTGGGCAGGCACACCCCACTTTACAATCACACCTGAATCTCCTTAGCTGCACATATATTCAGTGCAATGGGTCTGCACCATATATTTCAAATCCCATATTTTAAATTAGAGATTTCTAATTACACTACTCTTAATTAGACTGGAATTTGACTGTAATGTAACGGACTATAGCACCACTACAATGTTTCAGCTTCTTTTTACTATCACCCCCATACTACTTCATTTTTCCCTATCTCCTGTAATCCCCCCACCTAGTAAGGAACTAGTCATTTCCCCCTCTATCCTCCCCAGCCATCTCACCTCTTCCTCAGAACTGATCCTCCACATTCAATCCTTTTTCTCTAGGCACACACGCCCACATCATGCCCTATCCTACTCCCACCTTCTAATGCTCTGTCTGCTTATCCTCATTGCTGGCAACATATCCCGAAATCCTGGCCCTCCTCAAAGCATCCCCACACTCATTTCTATCACCCTGCCACGATCCTCCACACGTCTTTGCAACCATGACAACCTCATACCCATTCTCCCAGCCCCTACCCTCCGGTCCCCCTACCTGGAGCACTATGGAACGCATGCTCTGTCTGCAATAAACTGTGGTTCATACATGACCTCTTTATCACCAACAAATTCTCCTTTCTCGCCTTCACTAAAACCTGGCTCACTCCCTCTGACACAGCCTCTCCAGCTGCGCTTCCCTATGGTGGATTCCATCTCTCTCACACCCCTCGTCCCAGCAATAAACGTGGTGGAGGAGTTGGCTTGCTCCTCTCCAATACCTGTTCCTTTACCCCAATTCCTCTACCACCCTCCGCTATTATTCCTGTAAGGTTCTGTGTACATATTCCTGAAACTCAGTTTTTCCGTCAGCCATTTTACTTTCTGTCTTGCTGCAGCTGTCTTGCCCTCAGTCAATATGGAGTTTCCAGCTTGCATGTTCCCGCCCTGATTCTCTCCCTCTTGCTTCTTAAGCAGCCACAGCTGAGCAATCAGTGCTTCAGAATCAAGCCTGCAGTGTACCTGTGACCTGACTCCTGGAAGCCTTTGACCTTGTACTCCAGTTATTTCCTATTGTGGAACTTTGGAACACTCGTGGACTTTGGAACCTTGCTATTTGATAAATCCACGTTTGCATGGACTTATGGTAACAGAGAAGAGATCCTGAACCTGTTGTGGAGAGTGATTGCTGAGCTTAAGTTACTCTGGCCTGCTGTGTCTCCTGCTTTTGTATCTGCAAACTGTGTGACTATTATTGCCACTTGTATGAAGTAATACAAGACCTTCTATATCAAACCTGTGACTCCTGTGTTTTCATCGCACCCAAGCACAAGACACTATATGAACTGTACTCCTTACATTACAAGATTCTGAAGCCAAACGTTAGTGTCTGCTGGGTCTGGAAAAGGCTGTGTCTGCTGTAACTGTGGATATCAGATGTCCGGTTGTATTTTCTGTGATGACAGTGGTTGTGACTTCTCACAACCAATCCAGATGTCCGGTTGTATTTTCTGTGATGATAGTGGTTGTGACTTCTCACAACCATTCCAGGTGAGCAGTTCCCTTAATTAAGTTTTTTTTCTGCAGTGTTACCACAGGTAAACACTATTGTTTTTTTTTCTTCTCCTCTCCTTCCAGTACTCCTGTCTTAAAAGATCTGGAAAATGGAGGCCCGCATAAAGGAACTTTGCGGAGTGACTGATAATATCCTTGCAGATTTGCAGACTATAAAAACCCGTTTTACAAACCTACAGGACCTCACTAATCACAATTTGCAAGTGTTTGGACAGACTGCCCAGGATTTGCGAGCCAGGATTGAGGTTCTAGAGGAGCGAATCCAGGCTCCTGCCGTAGCCCCGAGTTCTGGGATTCCCAAGTTGCCCCCTTTTCGTTTTGGCGGTGAACGTGAGAAATTCAGGGGATTTATTAATCAATGCAATATTTTTTTTTTCTGCACATGCTTCACAATTTCCCACTGAACGATCTAAAGTGCTTACTATAATTATGTTGCTTACCAACAAGGCTTTGATGTGGGCAAACCCTCTGATTGAGACTGAGGATGAATGTTTGGATCATCTTGATGCTTTCATTTCAGCCATGGGACAGGTGTTTGATGACCCCAATCGAGGTGCAACAGCTGAAGCAGCCATGTTAGCTTTGCGCCAAGGTAAGCACTCGGTAGCTGAATATGCCTTGGATTTCAGGAGATGGGCCCTTGATACCACCTGGGACAGTTCCGCCAAAAAATCTATTTTTTGAAAAGGGTTATCTCCACTGATTAAGGATGAACTTGCTCGTGCCGACCCTCCCACTGCGTTAGGTGACTTTATTAACTACTGCATCCGTATTGATACTCGTCTGACTGAACGCAGGCAAGACAGATGGTTCGAAAGCAATCGCACTAACCTTTTCCTACCTTCCTCTCCAGCTAAGGAACCTTTGAGTAGGATCACACGGGAACCTGAACCTGAACCCATGCAGGTAGACTCTTTACAACGACGGGTTAGTGATGCACGCAAGGAACATCGTTTTAAGGAGAATCTATGTTTCTATTGTGGTAAGTCAGGGCACTTCATTATAAACTGCCCCAGCCGTTCTCGTAAGACTACTGCAGCACTCATTCACTGTGAGTGTTGCGAGAGGGGATCTGTCAGGTCCGAGCCTCAGGCTCCAGAGAGATCTGCAGCAACAGATCTTGATTTCTCGGACTTAAACTCCGTTAC
Organism: Oophaga sylvatica; assembly: GCA_033576555.1. Classification (NCBI taxonomy): domain Eukaryota; kingdom Metazoa; phylum Chordata; class Amphibia; order Anura; family Dendrobatidae; genus Oophaga; species Oophaga sylvatica. The sequence goes on along the minus strand of JARQOD010000002.1, from coordinate 505,898,135 downwards.
TTCTGAGGACGTTGACTGTGTAAACGCTGCAATTTTTCAAGTTTCCTCAGCGGTGTCCCAGCTGAGTTGTAAGAACAACAATTCTCATTGCTTTCTTTCCATCAAACTCTGGGTTGACTCAGCTTGGGTGTCTAGCTCTGCTATGATCGACTCAGGGGCAAGTGGAAATTTTATGGATGTCTCCTTTGCTCTGAAACAGGGGATACGTTCAGTGAAGAAGGCTACTCCAGTACAGATGGAAACTGTGGATGGCTCCCTGCTGACCTCTGGACCAGTGGATCAGGAAACAGAGCCTTTGAGGGTTCTTATGGGTAAAGATCATCAAGAGAAACTGTCCTTTATGCTTATCTCTTCTCCCCACTTTCCCATTATTCTAGGGCTACCATGGCTACAGGCTCAGAATCCTACCATTAACTGGGAGACCAAGGAATTACACTTTCCAGAGAAACAGATAAGTCCAAAAGTTTCAGCTTGCTCTGTTCCTAAAGGAACCATGTCAGTCCCTGAACTACCAGCTGTATACCAGGACTATGTGGATTTATGTGACAAGAAGAACGCTGACCAGCTTCCCCCTCACCGTCCATATGATTGTCCAATTGAATTATTGCCTGGAGCAGAGATACCTTTTGGTAAGATCTACCCCCTGGCGGGCCCGAGCTAAAGGCTTTAAAGGATTACATAGACGAAAATCTAGCCAAGGGCTTCATACGCCCCTCTTCATCTCCTGCAGGTGCACCCATCTTCTTTGTAAAGAAGAAAGATGGATCTCTGAGACCCTGCGTAGACTATAGGGAACTCAATAAGGTTACTATTAGAAACCGTTATCCATTGCCTTTAATCCCTGAGTTATTGGAGAGAGTGCGACATGCTAAAATTTTCTCTAAACTAGATCTCCGTGGGGCCTATAACTTAGTCCGTATTAGACCTGGGGATGAATGGAAGACTGCATTCAGGTCACGCTATGGACACTTTGAATATCTAGTTATGCCTTTTGGTCTGAGTACCGCCCCAGCCACTTTCCAACACTTGGTGAATGACATCTTCAGGGATCTCCTAGATACATTCGTGGTGATTTATTTGGATGATATTCTAATTTTTTCTAACTCCACAGAGGAACATCATGGACATGTGAGAATGGTCTTGGAACGTCTAAGACAAAATCATCTTTACATCAAACTTGAAAAGTGTGAATTCCATAGGACCGAAATTCAATTTCTGGGGAATGTACTGTCTACACAAGGAATTAGTATGGATGGAAGCAAGACCCAAGCCATCAAGGATTGGCCAAGTCCTAGAAATGTGAAGGAGGTGCAGCGCTTCATCGGGTTTGCCAACTTCTATAGACGTTTCATTAGGAATTTCTCTGAGGTAGTGTCACCTATCACCCAACTTACCCGGAAAGAGTCTAGGTTCTCCTGGACTCCCCAAGCCCAGGAAGCATTTTCCCATCTAAAAGATAAATTTACCACTGCACCTATCTTAGTACATCCCAACCCCGAACTTGCCTTTATAATAGAGGTGGATGCTTCAGACTGTGCCGTTGGAGCTATACTCTCTCAGAGAACAGGTGAGAAGAATGTCTTGCATCCCTGTGCCTTCTTTTCCCAGCAGTTGTCTTCGGCTGAGAGGAACTACGATGTGGGCAATAGAGAGTTGTTGGCCATTATTGCCGCCTTCAAAGAATGGAGACACCTTCTTCAGGAGCTGCACAGCAAATAGTCGTCCTGACAGACCATCGTAACCTTGAATTTATCAGGTCGGCTAAGTGCCTGACTCCTCGCCAGGCTCGCTGGAATCTTTTCTTAAACCAATTTAATTTTATCATTTCTTATAGACCAGGATCGCGCAATGGAAAGGCTGATGCACTCTCTAGGATTTATTCAGCAGAGACACGTCCACTTACTCCTCCTAAGACTATTCTTCCTGACTCTAGATTCCTGGGAGTGATTCATAATCAAGATCTACTTAAGGACATCAAGGAAGCATACCATGCGGATTCCTTTTGGCACAACCCCCAAGGGACGTAAGTCTTGTCTTTAAGAATGGTGTGTGGATTCAGGGACAACGTCTGTATATTCCTGAAACAGTCAGATTAAGAGTATTGCAACTCATTCACGATTCCAAGATAGCTGGGCATAGAGGAATTCTAAAGACACAGGAATTTCTTTTCTCGTTTCTTTTGGTGGCCCACTTGCAGGAAGGATGTTTTAAACTATGTCACTTCATGTGAAGTCTGTGCAAGATGCAAAACACCTCGCTCCTCACCAACTGGTCTGTTGCAACCTCTTCCCACCCCGTCCCGCCCGTGGGGATCCATTTCTATGGACTTCATTGTGGAGTTACCAACCTCTCAAGGGAAGAACACCATTCTAGTGGTGGTTGATCGTTTAACAAAAGCAGCTCATTTTATCCCTTGTGTCGGCTTACCCACTGCAAGACAGACATCAGATTTGATGATTAAAAATGTGTTTCGCTTACATGGAGTACCAGATGAGGTTATTTCGGATCGAGGGGTGCAATTCTCTTCAAGGTTTTGGCAAAATTTCTGTGCAGCATTGGACATTAAAGTGAACCTTTCTTCTGCTTTTCATCCTCAGACTAATGGACAGACGGAACTAACCAACCATACCCTGGAGCAGTATCTTCGCTGCTTTATCTGCCACCTACAGGATGATTGGGTGGATCTACTTCCACTGGCTGAGTTCTCTTATAACAACTCTCAGAGCGCCTCCACTAAGCAGTCTCCTTTTTACTCCAATTTAGGTTATCATCCTAATATTCTTCCTCGATTTCCCATAGAAACGCCTTTGCCAGCAGTGGCTGAAAGAATCACGTCTTTACAAAAGAATATGGATCTTCTAAAGGGAAATCTGGAATTGGCTCAGGAAAGGTACAAGAAAGCCGCAGATAAATTTCGTAAACCTGCACCAGCTTTCAAGGTAGGAGACCTGGTCTGGCTGTCAACCAGAAATCTTAAGTTAAGAATTCCATCATCTAAGTTGGGACATAAATACATTGGACCTTATAAAATCAGTAAAATTATAAGTGCTGTCGCTTGTCATCTTCAACTGCCCAGAACTATGAGAATCCACCCTGTCTTTCATGTATCCCTACTAAAGGCTGCGACACCCAATACGTTTCCTGGACGTTCTTCTCCTTGCCCTGACCCAGTGCTAGTCGATGGTCAGGAAGAATTTGTGGTGGAAAGGATTCTAGATTCCAGGTTGTATAGAAATCAGTTACAATATTTGATTAAATGGCAGGGCTACCCAGTGGAGGACAACTCATGGGAACCAGTCAATAACGTTAATGCTCCTCGCTTGCTCCGTCAGTTTCATCAGAGGTACCCACACAAGCCTGGTCTGAGGTCATCCGGAGGTTGTCCCTAAGGGGGGAGTAATGTAAGGTTCTGTGTACATATTCCTGAAACTCAGTTTTTCCGTCAGCCATTTTACTTTCTGTCTTGCTGCAGCTGTCTTGCCCTCAGTCAATATGGAGTTTCCAGCTTGCATGTTCCCGCCCTGATTCTCTCCCTCTTGCTTCTTAAGCAGCCACAGCTGAGCAATCAGTGCTTCAGAATCAAGCCTGCAGTGTACCTGTGACCTGACTCCTGGAAGCCTTTGACCTTGTACTCCAGTTATTTCCTATTGTGGAACTTTGGAACACTCGTGGACTTTGGAACCTTGCTATTTGATAAATCCACGTTTGCATGGACTTATGGTAACAGAGAAGAGATCCTGAACCTGTTGTGGAGAGTGATTGCTGAGCTTAAGTTACTCTGGCCTGCTGTGTCTCCTGCTTTTGTATCTGCAAACTGTGTGACTATTATTGCCACTTGTATGAAGTAATACAAGACCTTCTATATCAAACCTGTGACTCCTGTGTTTTCATCGCACCCAAGCACAAGACACTATATGAACTGTACTCCTTACATTACAATTCCCTCATTTGAGGTGCACTCCATCCGCATCTATTCCCCCTCCAGCTGGCTGTCATCTACCTACCCCCAGAACAAGCCATCCCCACCTTTCTCGACCACTTCACCACCTGGCTACTCCATTTCCCCTCTGCTGACATCCCCACCATCATCATGGGCGATTTCAACATCCCCATTGAAACTTCCACCCCCCCCCCCCCCGCTGCTTCTAAACTTCTATGGCTCACGGCTTCCCTCGGCCTCACTCAATGGTCCTCTGCGGCCACCCACAAGGATGGTCACATGCTGGACCTTATCTTCACCCGTCTCTGTTCCCTCACTAACTCACCCCCTCCCCCCGTCTGACCACAACCTACTGACATTCTCTTCCCTCTCCTCTCCTAGTATGCAACCCCCACTCCACAAACTCACTCACCCTGGCAGGAATTTCAAACACCTCAATTTACAATCACTCTCTGAGTCCCTTCTCCCTCTTGCAGACATAGCTTCCCTTCATGACACAGATGCTGCTGCCACTTTTTATAACACCACAATAACAGCCACATTTGATTCGGCCACCCCCTCACGCAGAGCAAAACTCATACAATCAACAGGCAGCCCAGGCTGACCAAAGAACTGAGACGGGCTTCCAGGGATGACGAGCGGAGATGGAAGAGAACCCATTCTACCGAGCACTTCATCGCATACAAGCAGTCCCTTGCCAGCTTCAAGTCCATGCTCTCTGCCGCAAAACAAACTTCGCATCTCTCATATCCTCCCTGTCTCACAACCCTTAGCAGCTCTTCAACACTTTCAATTCTCTACTCGATACTACAGCACCTCCTCCCTCTCCTCTCATTTCTGCTGAAGCCTTTGCCTCCTTCTTTAAGCAAAAGATCGATACGATCAGAGAAAGCTTTGGCCCGCAGCCCCCAATGCATCTCTTAGCCACTCAGCCCTGTTCTTCCAAAACCAGCTTTTCACCACCTTGACAGAAGATCAGCTCTCCACCCTCCTGTCAAGATCACCCCTCACCACTTGCGCGCTTGACCCACTCCTGTCCCACCTCATCCCAAACTTTTCCACAGCCTTCATCCCTACTCTCACACACCTCTTCAACCTTTCACTTACAAATGGTGTCTTTCCCTCATCCTTCAAACATGCCTCAATCACACTCATCCTCAAAAAGCCCTCCCTCGACCCATCCCCTGTGTCTAACTATCGCCCGATATCTCTTCTCCCTTACGCCTCAAAACTACTGGAACAGCATGTATATCTTGAACTGTCCTCCCACCTTTCCTCCTGTTCCCTCTTTGACCGGTTACAATCTGGCTTCCGACCGCATCACTCAACTGAAACTGCCCTAACTAAAGTCACTAACGACCTGCTAACCGCCAAGAGCAAGTGTGGAGCCCAGCTGCGACTGGATCCATATCTTCCAGAAGGGTGCACTGAAAGAATATACCACTAGAGGTCATTATATACATTCACACACGTTCACCTATCCCAAAGACCACCAGAGGGAGCTGTTTAGACATACAAAAGCAGAGCGAACACAGAAACATCAAGGCATTCAGCCAGTGAAGCCATCCAAGGCAGTTACCTCAGAGAGCTCAGTCAGTCAGTCTGCAGTAAGGTGAAGTGCAGAGCTGAGATTAGAAAGACTGCAGAGTAATTCAGTTCAAGAGAGAGTGGAGGCTAGTACAGGTGGGACAGAACCCACTCCAGCCTAGTCAGAGCTGAATCTAGTAAGTGCAGCTCAGTAAGAAAGCGTGCCGACGCTAAAAGAGCGGCGAAGAGGTAGCCAACGAACTGCCAGTGTGTGATCGTGTGAGGGCCCGGGTAGGCCGAAGGTGAGTGGAAAGCAAGTGAGGAACAGAGGAGCTTAAATTGCTCATCCCAACTATACCCACCAGACACCATGGTCCAAGCCTATAGGGATCTCCACGACCCATTAGGAAAACACCTGAGTTCCTGGAGGACTACAAGTCCCAGGAGTACCACAGAGCCGATATGTAACCGGACCAGGAGGACGGAGTCCAGAAGTGCACTGCAAATAGAGACTGTGTACTTCAAGAAAGGGTCCAACCACAAGGTCAGCCAGGTGCAAGACGGAGACCAAGTTAGGCCTAGCTACAAGCAGGTCAGGACTTTATTACATAAAGGCAAGGAACAGGAGGCCACACACCTACTCAGTGGAGGAATCTAGATGTGCACCCTTCACCCTACAGTGCTCCGGGAGTGCCTGCAACATCTTCAGTAAAGTTACCAAAGTAACTTGTGTGTGTGTCTACCTTATTACCCCTCACTGCCGGGTCCCTGTCCGTCCTGCACCCCTGCACATCTATCTGCCCTGAAGGACTCGGCCTTACTTGTGGAAGGCTTAACATCTAGCTGCACAATATTACCCTTCAGTGGATCTGCATAGCAGCGCTGGTCATCCTGACCAGGTACCACAGGTGGCATCACGAATTCCCCATTTCAATATTCATTTCACCTGTAAATATCCCACATTAAAGAATGAGCACCAGAGCCACGGACTGAGCTGTGTCGCCATGACATCCCCCATAGTTGTCTATAGGCTCAGATCCGAGTTCCCATTGCTCTGGAGGGCGGCTCACAAGCGACACTACTCTGTCCTTCTCCTGGACCTGTCTTCTGCCTTTGACACCATGGACCATTCCCTACTGCTACAGATTCTCTCATCTCTTGGCATCACAGACTTGGCCCTATCCTGGATCTCATCATATCTAACAGACCGAACATTTAGTGTCTCCCTCTCACACACCATCTCCTCACCTCGCCCCCTGTCTGTCGGTGTTCTTCAAGGCTCAGTCCTAGGACCCCTACTCTTCTCCATCTATACCTTTGGCGTGGGACAGCTCATAGAATCCCACGGTTAGCAGTATCACCTCTACGCCGATGACACGCAGATTTACCTATCTGGACCTGACCTCACCTCCTTACTGACCAAAATCCCACAGTGTCTGTCTGCTATCTCAACCTTCTTTTCTGCTCGCTTTCTCAAACTGAACATGGACAGAACAGAATTCATCATCTTTCCCCCACCTCATTCTACCCCTCCACCAGACCTATCCATCAATGTAAAAGGCTGCTCACTTTCCCCAGTCCCGCATGCTCGGTGCCTTGGGGTGATCCTCAACTCTGCCCTCTCTTTCAAACCACATATCCAAGCCCTCGCCACCTCCTGCCGCCTCAAACTCAAAAATATTTCCCGAATCCGCGCATTCCTCAATCATTAAACAACAAAAACACTAGTGCACGCCCTTGTCATCTCCCGCCTCGATTACTGCAACCTCCTACTCTCTGGCCTCCCCTCTAGCACTCTGGTACCACTCCAGTCCATCCTACACTCTGCTGCCCGACTAATCCACCTCCCCCCTATGCCAGGCCCTTCACTGGCTTCCTATTGCCCAGAGGCTCCAGTTCAAAACCCTAACCATGACATGCAAAGCCATCCACAACCTGTCTCCTCCATACATCTGTGACATGGTCTCCTGGTACCTACCCACACGCAACCTTCGATCCTCTCAAGATCTCCTTCTCTACTCCCCCTTATCTCTTCTTCCCACAACCGCATACAAGACTTCTCCCGTGCTTCCCCCATACTCTGGAACTCTCTGCCGCAAGACATCAGACTCTCACCAACAACGGAAACCTTCAAGAAGAACCTGAAGACCCACCTGTTCCGACAAGCCTGCAGCCTGCAATGATCCTCAGTCTACTGAACCATCGCACAACCAGATCTACCCTCTCCTAGTGTATCCTCACCCATTCCTGTAGACTGTGAGCCCTCACAGGCAGGGTCCTCTCTCCTTCTGTACTTGTGTGTCCCTTGTCTCGCACATGTTTATTGTACTTGTCTATATTTCCCCTTTTCATATGTAAAGCACCATGGAATAAATGGCGCTATATAAATGTATAATAATAATCTACAGCATTTCTGCACACATTGACTTCCATTGAGTCAGTCAAATCCGCTGCAAAGCGCAGGTTTAAAAAGATCTGCCATTTTGCTGCGAACTTGCGTGTGAGAAACGCTGCAGATAGGGAGGAGGAAGAGTGTGGGCGGAGACTATGTGTGTGGGCGGAGGCTAAGTGTGTGCGGTGAATATGTGCGTGTCTGTGCGGGTGTCTGTGTGTATCTATGTGTGTCTGCGGATATGTGCACTGCTGTGTGTGTGCGGGTCTGTGTGTAGGCAGGCATCGTCTGATGAGACAACTAGTCCCATCCGGTTATGTCTACTACAGTGACAGCATTAGCCGATGATGGGACAGTAGTAGTCCCATCATCCGGCTAGTGTTGACTAGTAAAAAAAAAACACATACAGACACAGTACATACTCACCATACAGCTAATCCCCGACGCCCTCGATCCCCTGCAAAAAAAAAATAATAAACCAACAGTATACTCCCTGTTCCGAAGTAATCCATTTAAAAACGAGTGTCCCATAACGATCTCCCCTATAGAGCTGTCACATCAGTAGATGTGTCCGCTCTACAGGGCCTCCGTTGATACAATGATGGAAGGTATCCTTCCACAGTGTATCACTCCACTGTTAGAGGTCACAGGAGTCGTACTTTCACTTGCGGCCCCGCTGCGTTGGAAAATTCTCACACACCAATGCCGTAAATTGAGAACTTGAACTTCAGTGACCCCTCAGTGATAACACTGCAGGAGTCATTGTCTTCTTTCAGTGTGTCACTGGAGACCCTGTAGAGCGGTCACATCTCCTGATGTGACAGCTCTATAGGGGAGATCATAGTGGGACACTCATTATTTTTTTAACCCATTAAAACTATAGGATTAGTATAATAGGTGTCTTATTGACACCTCTCCATTACTAAGCTGGGCTTGATGTCACCTTACAATACAAAGGTGACATCAACCCCACAAATATTATCCCATATGCCACCTCTACAGGGCAGTGTGAAGAGAAAGGCTAAGCGCTGGAATTGGTGCATCTTAGAGATGTGCCATTTCTGGGGCAGCTGCAGGCTGGTGTTTGTAGCCGGGGACCAATATCCATGGCCCCTTCCTAGGCTATGAATATCAGCTAGCAGCTGTCTGCATAGCCTTTTCAGGCTGTTAGTTATAGGGGACCCCACGTCATTTTTTTTTGGGCCTTTGGGCCCCCTATTTTAATAGTAAAAGCTATGCAGACAGCTGCAGGCTGATATTAATAGCTTGGGAAGATCCATGGGTATTACCTCCTTCCCAGGCTATAAACATCTGCCCCCAGTCACTGGCCTTCCCGCTCTGGACTGGAAAATTGCCACGTCATTTTTTTTTAAATTAAACAGATATTGCGTTTAAAGCCAGGGTCACACTTGCGAGAAACTGGTACGAGTCTTGCACCTCAATACGGCAGCATGTATTTCTCGCAAGTGTGACCCTGGCCTAACGCAGATTTTTTCTATCTATAGATATATCTATCTATAGATATATCTATCGATATATCTAGAAAAAGATTGGAACAGCACCAAAATATTACCTCACATGATGTGCAAAGTTTTTCCAACCAATAATCCAATAGATAGCAGCAATAGAATCCACTCTTAAGTCCACTCTTTTTCATTTTTTTGTGCTGTTTTCCTTTTTTTATTCTATCGATATATCTATAGGTAGATATAGTACAGACCAAAAGTTTGGACACCCAATCGAGATGGTTTGGGGTGAGCTGGACCGCAGAGTGAAGGCAAAAGGGCCAACAAGTGCTAAGCATCTCTGGGAACTCCTTCAAGATTGTTGGAAGACCATTTCTGGTGACTACCTCTTGAAGCTCATCAAGAGAATGCCAAGAGTGTGAAAAGCAGTCATCAAAGCAAAAGGTGGCTACTTTGAAGAACCTAGAATATAAGACATATTTTCAGTTGTTACACACTTTTTTGTTAAGTTTATAATTCCACATGTGCTAATTCATAGTTTTGATGCCTTCAGTGTGAATGTACAATTTTCATAGTCATGAAAATACAGAAAAATCTTTAAATGAGAAGGTGTGTCCAAACTTTTGGTCTGTACTGTATATCAATAGATAGATATATCTACAGATATATCTATCTATAGATATATAGATAGATATATCTATAGATAGATATATCTATACTTAGATAGATCTATAGATAGATCTATCTATAGATAGATCGATAGGTAGATAGATCTATAGATAGATAGCTATAGATACAGGGGTTGGACAAAATAATGGAAACGCCTAGAAACATCAACAAAAGTTAGTTTAATATAGTGTAGGTCCACCTTTTGTGGCGATTACAGCCTCAATTCTCCGAGGTATGGATTCATATAAGGTATGAATTGTTTCCAAAGGCATTTTAGCCCATTCTTCAGTTAAAACACCCTCCAGTTCTTTGAGCGACGATGGCGGCGGAAATCGACGTCTAACTTGAATCTCTAAAATCGACCATAAATGCTCAATAATGTTGAGGTCTGGGGATTGTGGGGGCCAGATGAGATGCTCAACTTCATTAGAATGTTCCTCGTGCCATGCTTTAACGATTCTAGCTGTATGAATTGGTGCATTATCATCCTGAAAGATGGCGTTCCCCTCCGAGAACAGTGCTTGAACCATAGGATGCATTTGGTCGCCCAAAATGCCTAAATAATCGAGGCTGTTAATTCTTACATGAAGGGATATCATTGGCCCGGCGGATCTCCACGAAATAGCACCCCAGATCATCACAGAACCTCCGCCATGTTTTACGGTTGGGAGAAGGCAGTCTGGATGGAACGCTTCTTTCGGCTGTCTCCAAACGTACACACGGCCAGAAGTCGGAAATAGGGTAAACGATGATTCGTCTGAGAATATCACATGTTTCCAGTGCTTGAGGGACCAATTCTGGAGGTTTCTTCACCTCTCTAAACGCTTGGAAACATTTGTCACTGAGAGCAGCGGTTTTCGAATTGCAGCTCTTCCGTGGAATCCAGATTTGTTCAGCTCCCGACTAACAGTTTTCGTAGAAACTGGGTTCTGTAGGTGTTCATTGAGCTCAGCAGTGATTTTCGGAGCCGTGGTCTTGCGATCCTCTCTCACAATTCACTTTAGAGTCCGACGGTCTCTCTCTGTCAACTTCGACTTTCGGCCGGCCCAGTGCTTTGCTGCAGATGTTTTTCCTTCTCTTTCAAACGCAGTCATTACTTTGGAGACAGTACCTCTTGAGACGCCAAGCATTCAGGCACTTTCAGTTACACTAGCGCCTGCCATACCAGCACCAACAATTTGGCCTCTTTGAAAATTCGAGAGGTCTGCCATTGGTATCAGGTTCTCATCAATGTTCTTACAATTCTGCAAAACAAACAGTTAATTTACATACACATATCACATAACACAAATAATCAATTACAAAACATTACCATATGTCACGGTTTGCATGTTTATAGCATGTTCGAAGATTATGATGCCAAAACGTTAGGTGTTTCCATTATTTTGTCCAACCCCTGTATATCTATATCTATCTATAGACATTCACTTATATTTGTTTTGTGTATGTAAACATATGTGAACATGGTATGTGATGATATGGTATTCAATGGAGTATGTAAAAGAAGAGGTTGGACAAAGAAATGACATCTCAATTTTTTTTTGTTAAATAATAGATCTTTATTTAGCTTACAAAAACGCATACAAATCCGCATAAAAATCCGCATGAAAAACGCATCAAAAAGCGCGGATTTTTACCTGCATTTTCTGCCAAGAGAGGAAGAATCTGCACAGAAAATTCCACAGGCAAATCTGCAACATGTGCACATACCCTTAAAAGGAACCTGTCAGCAGGACAGGGCCGGTTTTAGACAAAGTGGGGCCCTGGCAAAAGTTTAAAGTGGGGCCCCAAATGCTAACATATCGCCTCATCACACAGAAACAAATTTCTGTTGTATTTACAAGCGCTAAGTTCAGGTCACTAAACAAGCGCGATAGACAATATTGAAGTCGTTCTACACTAGTTTCCCGGCCACTTTTGGGTAGGTGCACACGTTCATTAATTGGCAGCGCTTTGGAAGCAGCACATGTCCGCTGCGTCCAAAGCGCTGATGGCTATTGAACGCAGTTGAATTCGCATGTGTTCATTGAACTGTGCGGATTCACTGCGTCCAACACATTGTAAAGGTGAAATTTATCTTGCGGAGACAAATAAAGATAAATTGGTGTACATTAACATTTATAGCACAACTGTGGGGGGGTGCACAAGTAGGGTCCTAACCCTGTGTCCAATAGAAGATATAGAACTCGGCACACCAAGAGATGAAGAAATATCCAATGTGATTTAATGAAAAAAAGTACATACGATAGACGTTTCGGTCAAAAATTAGACCTTCATCACAGTACCATAGGTATATACTGTGAGGAGAGATAGTGTTGCTCTCGTTTGGCCACACAGCCCCGTTTGTGGATTATTGGCAGGAGAGATTTATAAGTCCCTGATTCATCAGGGACAAGCGGTGGACACCACGTCCATTCTTTCTATGCTGTGCCTCACCAAAACTGACTTATAAATCTCTCCTGACAATAATCCACAAACGGGGCTGTGTGGCCAAACGAGAGCAACACTATCTCTTCTCACAGTATATACATTTGGTACTGTGATGAAGGTCTAATTTTTGACCGAAACGTCTATCGTATGTACTTTTTTTCATTAAATCACATTGGATATTTCTTCATCTCTTGGTGTGCCGAGTTATATATCTTCTAAATAAAGATAAATTGACATGCTGTGGTCTGGAAAGACGCGCCGCATGATAATCTCCGTGGGTGAGCTGCAGGCATCTGTGTACGCATAGTGGGCATGGGATTTCTTGAAATCCCTTGCCGACTATACTGTAACATATGGACGCTGCAGAAGTACGCAACATCCAGCCCCGGATCGTTTACTGACCGTGTGCACCTACCCTTACTCCGGCTGAGGTAGAATGATTGCTACAAATAGTCCTCGCTACAGTATAATGCAGGTCCCATATAGTACATATAGTAAAATGCACTCTCCAAGGTCCTTGGTAGAGTATACTGCAGCCCCCCCATAGATTATACTGTAGCCCCCCTCATAGATTATATTGCAGCCCCCTCATAGAGTATACTGCAGCTTACCTCATAGTGTATAATGCAGCCCCCTCAGAGTTTAATGCAGATCCATACACACAGTATAATGCAGGCCTCACCCCCACAAACACACACAGTATAGTGCAGCAACCTTCACACACAGTGTAATACAGCCCACAGGACACAGTATAATGCAGCTCCCCAAGAGTAAAATGCAGCCCCACATACAGTATAATGCAGGCCTCACTAACATAGCGTATAATTCAGTTCCCCCACAAACACACACAGTATAGTGCAGCCCCCACACACAGTTTAATACAACCCCCTTCGTACACAGTATAATACAGCCCCATAAGAGTATAAAGCAGCCCCCTCAGAGTATAAAGCATCCCCCTCAGAGTATAATGCAGCCTTACACACAATATAATGCAGCCCCCTCAAACACACACAGTATGGTGCAGCCACACACACACACAAAGTATGATGCAACCCCCCACACAGTATAGTGCAGTCACCCCACACACAGTATAGTGCCCCACCACACACACACAGTATAATGCAGCCCCTCCAGAGTATAAAGCAGCCCCACAAAAAACGCACAATATAATGTAGCCCCCCCACCCCCCCATACAGTATAGTGCAGTCTCCCCACACGGTATAGTGTGGCCCCCACACAAAGTACAATGCAGCTCCGCCACATACACGGTATAGTGCAGCCCCTCACACATACACACTATAATGCAGTCCCCCATGCAGAGTATAGTGCAGTACAGGACTCCAGCTTCCATAAAATGAATGAAACTTTTGTCACAGCAAAGACCGCATCTAGGTCGAAATGCGTCGCTATTGCCCGTGCTATGTAGTGCACTCCTATCTTGAACCAGGAGGTTTTATGTGTAATTTACACGAATAAAGTTTCATTCATTTTATGGAAGCTGGAGTCCCGTTTTTCCTCGTCTGCCAAGTCTCAAGTCCATGGTCTGGATTTCCCTCCGTGCATCCTCCTAGTTGGTGAGCTGGCTGGAACTGTGTTCCTATTTTTCTTTCTTATTTATAGTGCAGTACCCCCACACACTATTGTGTTGTGAATACGTTGGAGGCGACTTCGGAGCTGGAGCTCCCTCCGGTGGTTGCTGAGGGTAATGAACCAATGGCTGAATGGCTTTCAGCTGGGTCCGAATGGTCTGATATAAGGGACCTGAACTCCCAGCAGCCTTGCCTGTAATCAATTGTTCTTCAGGTCTTGCTTGGAGCTCAGCATTCCTGCTTTCATTCAGATAAGTGATTTGCTGTTTTTTTTCCTCTGGTTGGATTTTCCTTGCTGGTTTGCTGCCTTGCAGTAGACTTCAGCCTGGTCCCCTTTTGGGGTCTGGCCCTGCATTTGTGCTCAGTTGTGTTTGCACTTTTGCTCTGTTCCAGTGTCACTCTTTATTTGCTGAATTGCTGTGTGTTACACCAGAGATCTGATTTAGGTGGTAGAGGTCGTGTGATCTCAGGTTTTTTGTTAATCAGAAGTGTTGGTATTTTTGTCAGGGTTTTTTGGGTTGCAGTCAGAATTCTTTCCTATACTATTCTATCTAGACAGTATTGGGCCCCAGCGTTTGCTCATTCTATTTTCTGTCTGTGTTTGTACTTTCTTCTTGTCTAACCGCCATTACATGTTTGGGAGCTTCCTATTTCTTTGGGGGTTCTGCTACAGGGCAGTTAGCTTTCATCTTTCTGCCTTTAGGTGTAGCTATCTCTCCGGCTATGATGAGGCGTCTAGGATCACCGTAGATACGCTCCACGGCTACTTCTAGTGTTGCGGTTAGTTTAGGGCCCTGGAACCCAATAGTTTCCAGCCTCTCTGGTGTATTGCTACTTTGGCTATTTTTGCTATTTATCCTCAGTTACTGAAACATAACACTATTGTGCAGCAGACACACACACTGTAATGCAAACAGACACACATATGGTCCGGATATGCAGCACTTTGGCTGCAGCGGAAACCCGCCCCACTCCGCAAACACCCAAGAATTGTCCTCCTGACCATAACCTCTCCACTTAACCAAATACTGGAGTTTCCGTCTAGCAAAACGAGAATCCAATATTTTCTCAACCACATACTCCAAATTGCCCTTAACCAAAACAGGGTCGGGAGGCACAGCCATAGGAACCACTGGCTCGAGAAACCTCTTCAATAAGGACTTGTGGAACACGTTATGGATCTTAAATGTCCCTGGAAGAAGCAAACGGAAGGAAACCGGATTAAGAATTTCCATGATCTTATAAGGTCCAATGAACCTTGGCTTAAATTTTGGAGACGCAACCTTCATAGGGATATTTCTCGAGGACAACCAAACCAAGTCCCCACTTTAAAACGAGGACCATCAGTCCTATGCCGGTTGGCAAACCGCTGGGCCTTCTCTTGAGAGAGAGAACAACCTCTAAACAACCTGGTCCCAAATCTGCTGCATTCACTCCACAATAGAGTCAACCCCAGGACAGACAGAAGCCTCCGCCTGTCCCAAAGAAAATCGAGGGTGAAACCCAGAATTGCAGAAAAATGGAGACATCAAGGTGGCAGAGCTAGCCCTATTATTAAGAGCAAACTCAGCCAAAGGCAAAAAAGAGACCCAGTCATCTTGATCAGCAGACACAAAACATCTCAGATAAGTCTCCAAGGTCTGGTTTGTTCTCTCAGTTTGTCCATTGGTCTGAGGGTGAAATGCAGAGGAGAAAGATAACTGAACACCAAGTTTAGAACAAAATGTCCTCCAAAATCTGGCACAAGATGTATAATCTTGGAAAACCTATCACAGATTACCCAGAAAACTGTCATTCTCTGAGAGACAGGGAGGTCGGAAATAAAATCCATAGAGATATGGGTCCATGGCCTCTTGGGCACAGGCAATGGCATCAACAAACCACTAGAGCGAGAGCAAGGCTTGGAACGAGAGCAAGTCCCACAGGACTGCACAAAGTCCCTGATGTCACGAGACAAAGTAGACCACCAAAAGGACTGACTCACCAAGTCTCTGGTACCAAAAATACTGGGATGACCAGCTAACGCGGAACAATGAATTTCAGACATCACACTCTTCTTCCACTGGTCTGGGACAAACAATTTCCCAACAGGGCAGCGTTCAGGTTTATCTTCCTGACACCCCTCCAGAGCCAGTCTCAATTTGGGTGAGATGGCGGAAAGAACTACACCCTCTTTCAGGAGAATCCGCAAAGAAACTCCTCGAGAGGGCTTCTGCCTTAACATTCTTAGGAAGAAAAGAAACCACAAAATTAAAACGTGTGAAAAACAAGGCCCACCTGGCCTGTCTAGGATTAATTCACTTGGCTGATTTGAGATAAACCAGGTTCTTATGGTCCGTGAGGACCACCACCTGATGTTTGGCTCCTTCCAGCCAATGTCTCCACTCTTCAAAGGCCCACTTCATGGCCAATAACTCCCGATTATCCACATCATAATTACGTTCAGTTGGAGAAAATTTTCGAGAGAAGAAGGCACAAGGGTTACTCTTAGAGGTCTCTGGATCCCTTTGGGACAAAACGGCACTTGCCCCAATCTCAGAAGCATCAACCTCCACCAGAAACGGCAGAGAAACATCAGGCTGCCATAGAACAGGAGCAGAAATGAATCTCTGCTTAAGTTCTTGAAACGCAGAAACTGCCTCAGGAGGCCAATTCACCACATCGGAACCCTTTTTGGTCAAATCAGTCAATGGTTTAACAATACCGGAGAAATTACCAATAAATTTACGATAAAAATTGGCAAAACCCAAAAATCTCTGAAGAGCCTTCAATGTAGTAGGTTGAACCCAATCACAGATGCCTGAACCTTGGCCCGGGTCCATTTCAATAACAGACGGATACAAAATGAATCCCAGAAATGAGACCTTCTGTACGCCAAAAAGACACTTTGATCCCTTCACATACAGTGCATTCTCTCTCAAAATCTGGAACACAGTCTGAACATGTTTCACATGAGAGTCCCAGTCGTTGGAAAAAATCAAGATATCATCCAAATAAACAATCAGAAATTTATCCACAAAATCCCTGAAAATATCATTCATGAAGGATTGGAAGACGGAAGGGGCATTAGTAAGCCCTAAAGGCATCACTAGGTACTCAAAATGCCTCTCTGGGGTATTAAACACCGTCTTCCATTCATCCCCGTGCTTAATGAGAATAAGGTTATACGCCCCCCTGAGGTCAAGCTTGGTAAACCAACTAGCACTTTTCACTCCTCAAGATAAATAGACATGCTGCGGTCTGGAAAGATGAGCCGCATGTCCGGATACGCAGGGCCGCCGGATGTTGCCCTGCACGCATAGTGGAGACGGGATTTCATAAAATTCCCTCCACTACGCTGTAACATCTGGACGCTGCAGATTGGATGCTGCGGCTGTATACAACGTCCAATCCACAGAAAATCCTGAATGTTTCCAGACCGTGGAAACATACCCTAAGGGCTCATACTCACATGCGAGGAAGTCGTGCGATGCTCGCATGTGAACTCTCAGCTCTGGCGCCGGCACTCGGGAGTGGAGCGAGCGGCTGCATGTATTTATATGCAGCTGCTCGCTCCACTCCCGAGTTCCGGCGCCAGAGCTGAGAGTTCACATGCGAGCATCGCACGACTTCCTCGCATGTGAGTATGAGCCCTAAGACAGACAGACACACACACACAATACTTACCTCTCCTCCTCATTCATCAGCTGCTCTGACTTCTGTAGAGCTTCTCAGCATCTCATCAGCTCCACTGCTGAAACATGCTGAGTCAAAGGCAGAGGGGGAGTGATGGGAGAGGGAGCATCACATGATGCTCTCTCCTCCATCACTGCTTTCAACTTTATCTGCATCTATGATGCGGGCGGGGCCTCTTAATCAGGGGCCCCATAGCGGCCACTGACTGGGGGCCCCTAGAGGAGTGGGGGGCCCTAGGTGGTTGCCTGGTCTGCATGCCTCTAATGCTGGCTTGCAGCAGGATTGTGCATCGTAACCTACAGACAGTGTCAGTTTGGCGCCGTTATACTGAATAAAATGTCATTTTGATTTATTTATTTTACTCATTTATATAGCGCCACTAATTCCATAGCATTATGAGCACTCTCCCCGATGGGGCTCCTGCCGGCGATTCAGCAGCTTCCATCAAGAGAGCAGCAGCTTTTCTTACGCTCTGCCGAGGTCATGCTGATTTACAGCTGGCTCCCCACTACTTAACTGTTAATCAACATGACTTTGACTGTCACGTCCCATCAAGACCGCCATCAGGGCATTACTGCCCTGACTGGCGTATAGGGCCCGATCAGCAGAGGGGGCCCGCATCAGGCCCCGTCACCTCTACCCATCGGGCCCCACTGCTCTGTCCCCAGCGGCAGGATTCTGGTGATCAAGTAACTGAACCTGCGTCCAGGACGCAGGTTCAGTTACTCTATTGCTGTGCGCGCCCTGCACGGCAATAGTTAAAGCTGCCAGCCAATCGGAGGCTGGCATCTGATGTCAGCGCGCACATCGCCGGTGCCTGATGTCATTGTCAGTCGCCTGCGAGTGCGTGCTTTCTTGTTGGGGTACAGATCGCTCGCCGCTGGAACGCGACAAGGTGAGAGGAAAGGTTTTTTTGAAATTAATATTGAAAGCAGCAAGCCGGGCCCGGCAGGATGGAGATGGAGCAGAATGGAGACAGGGCATGATTGGAGACACGGGGGCAGGGTTGAAGATACAGGGGCAGAATGAAAGACATGGGGGCAGGATGGAGACAGGGCAGGAATGCAGACACTGGGGGCAGAATGAAAGACATGGGGACAGGATGGAGATGGGGGTTGGATTGGACACACTGGGGGGCAGAATGGAGACACGGGGCAGAATGAAAGACATGGGGGAATGATTGGAGACACAGGGGGCATGATTGGAGACACAGGATGTAGAATGGAGACACGGGGCAGAATGGAGACACCGGGCAGGATGAAAGACATTGAGGCATGATTGAGACACTGGGGGCATGATTGGAGACACTGGGGCAGAATGGAGACACGGGGCATGATTGGAGACACAGGGGGCATGATTGGAGACATAGGGCAGGATTTCAGACACTGAAGGCAGGATTGCAGACACTGGGGGCAGGATTGCAGACACTGAGGGCATGATTGGAGACACTGGGGCATGATTGGAGACACAGGGGGCAGGATGAAAGACACAGGGGGCAGGATTGGAGACAGATGGGGGCAGGGTTGGAGACAGATGGGGCAGGGTTGGAAACAGATGGGACAGGGTTGGAAACAGATGGGACAGGGTTGGAAACAGATCGTGCAGGATCATGGGGCAGGATGGATACATTGGAGACAGATGAGGCAGGATGGGGAGATCATATGGGGCAGAATGGATACTCATGAGGGCAGGATATGAGAACATATGGCTGAAGCCAGGAATGAGACACACGGGGCCAAGATGGGTGATATTATTACCATAGGGGCTAATTAAGGGATATTATTACTGCAGTGATGTATTTATCTTATTTTTTGAGGATACTGTTTTAAATGGGGGGAGGTCTGTTATGATTTGGTAGCTGAGGAGAGCAGGCAAAAATGGAAATACACCAGAGCAGTTGGAAACTATGAGATTGCAGTACCCTGACTAACCACCACAACTAGAGGCAGCCGTTGAGCGTTCCTACGTTGGTCCTAGACGCCTCGTCACAGCCTGAGAAACTAACTACACCTAAAGATAGAAAGAGGAAAGCTATCTGCCCCGGAGCAGATCCCCAAAGAACATAGAAAGCCCCCAAACATGTAATGGCGGTTAGACAAGAAGAAATACTGACACAGACAGAAAATAGTATGAGCAAACGTTGGGGCCCAAACTTACTAAATAGAAAAGGATAGGAAGGGCACTTACTGCAATCCCAAAAAACCCTGAAAAGCACCAACTCTACTAATTTCAAAAACACCTGAGATCACACGACCTCTACCACCTAAATTAGTTCTCTGGTGTAACCAAAAACAAAACAGCAGCCACTGAAAAAACTGGAAAAAGCAAATGTACAAACATCAGTGGCTGAACTGAACTGAGAGGGCAAAAGCCCCCAGAAGGGACCCTGAAGGCCCCCACAGAAGTGCAGGACAAAATGCAAAAATCAAGCACAAAAACAAAAAGAAAAAGTCTTATCTGTTAGCAGGAGATTCAGACACGACACAGCAGGCTACCAAGGAAACAGGAATCAAGGATTGAGACCAGAACAATTGATCACCGGCAACCCTGATGGGAAGGCGACTCCCTTATATAAGACCAGTCAGTAACACCTGATTCCCAATCCTCACAATCTTCACTGGACAGTCCAGTACCGTTTGTAACCACCAGAGGGAACTTCTGCTCAGAACTCATTTCCAGCCTATTCACAACAGTACCCCCCCTTGAGGAGGGGTCACCGAACCCTCATTTGAGCAACCAGGTCGGTCAGGATGAGTTCTATGATAAGCACGGATGAGTCTCCTAGCATGGATGTCCGAAGCAAACACCCAAGAATTGTCTTCCTGACCATAACCTCTCCATTTAACCAAATACTGGAGTTTCCGTCTAGAAAAACGAGAATTCAATATTTTCTTAACCACATACTCCAGATTGCCCTCAACCAAAACAGGGTCAGGAGGCACAGTAGTAGGAACCACTGGCTCAACAAACCTCTTCAACAAGGACTTGTGGAACACGTTATGGATCTTAAATGTCCCTGGAAGAAGCAAACGAAAAGAAACAGGATTAAGAATCTCCATGATCTTATAAGGTCCAATGAACCTAGGCTTAAATTTAGGAGATGCCACTCTCATAGGAATATTTCTTGAGGACAACCAGACCAAGTCCCCCACTTTAAACCGAGGACCATCAGTCCTATGCCGGTTAGCAAACCGCTGGGCCCTCTCCTGAGAGAGGGACAACCTCTCCACTACCTGGTACCAAATCTGTTGCATACGCTCCACAACAGAGTCAACACCTGGACAGACAGAAACCTCCGTCTGTCCTGAAGAAAATCGAGGGTGAAACCCAGAATTACAGAAAAATGGAGACATCAAAGTGGCAGAGCTAGCCCTATTATTAAGAGCAAACTCAGCCAAAGGCAAAAAAGAGACCCAGTCATCCTGATCAGCAGACACAAAGCATCTTAGATAAGTCTCCAATGTCTGGTTTGTTCTCTCAGTTTGACCATTGGTCTGAGGATGAAACGCCGAGGAGAAAGACAATTGAACACCAATTTTAGAACAAAAGGTCCTCCAAAATCTGGAAACAAACTGGACTCCTCTGTCAGACACAATGTTCTCAGGAATGCTGTGTAAACGAACCACGTGCTGAAGGAACAAAGGCACCAATTCAGAGGAGGAAGGCAACTTAGGTAATGGCACAAGATGTATCATCTTGGAAAACCTATCGCAAATCACCCAGATGACGGTCATTCTCTGAGAAACAGGGAGGTTGGAAATGAAATCCATAGAGATATGGGTCCATGGTCTCTTGGGCACAGGTAATGGCATCAACAAACCACTAGAACGAGAGCAAGGCTTGGAGCGAGAGCAAGTCCCACAGGACTGCACAAACTCCCTGACATCACGAGACAAGGTAGACCACCAAAAGGACCGACTAACCAAGTCTCTGGTACCAAAAATTCCGGGATGACCGGCCAACGCGGAACAATGAATCTCAGACATTACACTCTTTTTCCACTGGTCCGAGACAAACAATTTCCCAACAGGGCAGCGCTCGGGCTTATCCTCCTGACACCCCTCCAGAGCCAGTCTGAAATTGGGCGAGATGGCGGAAAGAACTACACCCTCTTTCAAAATAACAGAAGGATCAGATAACTCAGGAGAGTCCGCCAGGAAACTCCTCGAGAGGGCATCCGCCTTAACATTTTTAGTGCCAGGAAGAAATGAAACCACAAAATTAAAACGTGTGAAAAACAAGGCCCACCTGGCCTGTCTAGGATTAAGTCGCTTGGCAGATTCCAGATAAACTAGATTCTTATGGTCCATAAGGACCACCACCTGATGTTTGGCTCTCTCCAGCCAATGTCTCCACTCTTCAAAAGCCCACTTCATGGCTAATAACTCCCGATTACCCACATCATAATTACGTTCAGTGGGAGAAAATTTTCGAGAGAAAAAGGCACAAGGGTTACTTTTAGAGGTCTCTGGATCTCTTTGGGACAAAACGGCACCTGCCCCAATTTCAGAGGCATCCACCTCCACCTGAAATGGTAGAGAAACATCAGGCTGCCATAGAACAGGAGCAGAAGTGAATCTCTGCTTAAGTTCCTGAAATGCAGAGACTGCCTCAGGAGGCCAATTCACCACATCAGAACCCTTCTTGGTCAAATCAGTTAATGGTTTAACAATAACAGAGAAATTACCAATAAATTTACGATAAAAATTGGCAAAACCCAAGAATCTTTGAAGAGCCTTTAATGAAGTAGGTTGGACCCAATCACAGATGGCCTGAACTTTGACCGGGGGCCCATTTTCAATAACAAGGGGGACAAAAGAACCCCAAAATAATCCTCTGAACCCAAAAAAACACTTTGACCCCTCACAAAACAGGAAATTCTCTCTAAAAATCTGGAAAAACCATTTCCGAACATGTTTACATGAGAGTCCCATCCTTGGGAAAAAAACAATATCACCCAAAATTAAACAATCAGAAATTTATCCCCCAAAATCCCTGAAAATGCCATTCAGAAAACTGGAAAAACAAAAGGGACTTTAGTGACCCCAAAGGCAAAAAGGTCCCAAAAAACCCCTTCGGGGAAATTAAAAATCCTTTCTTCCTTTCACCCCTTTTTAAATTTTGCGAAAAAAGGTTAATGCCCCCCGATCAACCCTTGGTAAAAAAAAGTAGGTTTTCACCCAAAAACTATCAAAAATGGGGGTAACGGATTTTTGAAAATTTCACAGTAAAATTTTTTCAAGAGACGATAATAAATACAGGGCCTTTAAAAGAACCACCCTTTTTTGGCCCCCAAAGAAACCCCGGCCCCTAAGGGTGAAGAGAGGGCTGATATAAAACCCCTTCCCAAAAGGACTCCTTGTTTTAAAGACCGCATAGCCATGTTAAAGGTACAGCCCCCAATTAAAAAAAAGGCACCTTTGGGGGAATTTTACTACGGGCACAAATTTTTAAATTACGCAGCCCATAGCTCCTATGGGGGGGAAAGGGATGCAGATTTACTTTCCTAAACACATCAAGA
This sequence comes from Oophaga sylvatica, assembly GCA_033576555.1. Taxonomy (NCBI): domain Eukaryota; kingdom Metazoa; phylum Chordata; class Amphibia; order Anura; family Dendrobatidae; genus Oophaga; species Oophaga sylvatica. The sequence continues at coordinate 505,874,926 of JARQOD010000002.1, read as the reverse complement.
AAAATCAATCAAAAAGTCGGGAAACATCCTGCCTGGGGGAGGAAAAAAACAGGATGTTGGTTTTAAACCAAAAGGGCACCCCAAAAACGGGTAAAACACAGTTTTCCAATCCAAAACGGGGTTTATGAGACGGGTAACCAAGGGGAAAAACCCAGTACATAATGTCTTTGAAATTTATACAAAAACCAAAAATTTGCAACTCTCCTAAAGATCGGGTTCCCAAACCCTCATTATAAACCCGATTTAAGAACTGAGGTTTATTCCAGCCAAAGGGGTAAAAGTTTCCCCAAATGGGGGAATAAACTTCCGGGGGGTAAAAGGGGAAAACCCCCCAACTTTTAAAAAAATCAAAAACCCCATCGGGTTAATAGCGTTTCCCAAATCAACAAAGACTGAGCAAAAAATGAGAAAGAGAAATATCGGGGTACATTAAAAAAACCCTTAGTCGGGGAACATTTACCCAAGACAACTGACGGAAAAACCTTCCCCCCTTGGGGCAGACTGAAAAAAGCAAAAAGGCATCACCACAATAAAACAAAAACCCATTGCGTTTTTCGAAATTCATGACGCTTCCCCCAAAACCACTCTACACACTGCATGGTTTCAGAAGAAAGGTTCACAAGGCAACATTTTTCCCCATACCTTTCCGCCACCCGGCAAAGGGCTGTAAAATTGAACGCTAATGACATAGAATCATTGAGACCAAAAAACGGGGGAAATCCCACCATAACACCTTTTTACTTTATCTGACAGCCCCTTTTCCCGAAAAAAGCTGCCAAATTTTTCGTCATTCATTTGGTCAGGACGCCCCCCTTAGGGAATCTCGACAGAAAACTCACGTCCCAAGCCCCTGATTTAAAACCCCAACAAAATTTTTTCAGCTTGATCAGTGACATTGGGCCAAACTACAAAAACCCCCAAAGCCTGAAAAAACGCACAACATCCCTCAAAACGGGAACCCCAGTTCGGGGAAAACCCCAAAATCCTGGGGGTCCCCCCGCGCAGGAGAGAGATGACAATTTGAACCTGCTGCGCTGCTTTCCCTAGGATTTAAATTTTTAAAGGGGAAAAAAACCAATTACATTTAAATTTTTGAAATTCAAAAACTTGGGCGACCCCCCTAAAAAAAAAAACGGGCATGGGTTTCCTGGGTTTCCAAAAACAGGCAACCTAGCAAATGGGTAGCAATACTCCAATTCATGGCAAGCTGATCCACCGGCCAGAAAACGGAAAAACCTCCATTGAGAGAAAAAAAAACCCTCCTCCCCCTGGGGGCCCCCCAGAATACGGGAAAAAAAAAAAATGCAAAAAACAGAAAAAAAAAAAAAAAATCTCTGACAAATCTACAATTTTTTTTCTTTCCACAATTTTTTTTTCCCTTCTGTGAGTACCAAAAAATTTTTCAGTTTAAAAGGCCCGGTGATACTGTTATAAATTTGTAGCTGAGGAGACGGGAAAAAAAGGGAAAAACCCCAAAAATTTGGAAACATAAAATTGGGCAGTCCCCTGACAAACCCAAACCACAACTAGAGGCACCGGGGACGTTCCTACGTTGGTCCAAACCCTTCGTCCCAGCCGGGAAACCCTCCCCCAAACACCTAAAGTTTAAAAAAAAAGCTATCTCCCCCGGGACAAAACCCCAAAAAACCTAAAAGGGCCCCCAAACATGTAATGGGGGTTTTAACCCAAGAAGAAATACTGCCCACAGACAGAAAATATAAGAAAAACTTTGGGGGCCCAAACTTACTAAAAAAAAAGGGAAAAGGGAAGGGCACTTCCCTGCAATCCCAAAAAAACCCAAAAAGCCCCAAATTTCAAACAAATTTTTCCAAAAACCCCCTGAGATCACACAAACCTCAACCACCAAAATTTAAGTTCTCTGGAAAAACCCAAAAAAAACAAAACAGCAGCCACGGAAAAACGGGAAAAAGCAAATGTACAAAAATCGGGCCCTAACGGAACTGAGGGGGCCAAAAACCCCCCCAAAGGGACCCTAAAGGGCCCCCACAAAAGTGCAGAAAAAAATCCAAAAATCAACAAAAAAGAAAAAAAGCCTTATCTGTTAGCGGGAGTTCAGACACACAGCAAACCAAGGAAACGGGAAATAAAGGGTTTGAGACCAAACAATTAAATCACCGAAACCCCCCCTGTTTGGAAAGGCGACCCCCTTTAATATAAGACCAGTCAGTAACACCTAATTTCCCAATCCTCACAATCTTCCTGGACAGTCCATCCCCTTTGAAACCCAAACCAAAGGGACTTCTGCCAGAACTCATTTCCACCAAATTCCCCAACAAGGCCTTTACGGTGAAAGCGACTGTCACCCCTCTCTGCTTTCGGGAGGTCAGGGACCTAAGCAACCCAAAGGGGGGGCCCCAAACTAACCCCTTTTAACCGGAGGACTTTTAAAGGGTACGAGGTCCAGGCCGCCACAAATCCCTACTCCGGGGGATCCCAAAACCTCATAATCAAATCCTAAAGGGCCCCCCGATCACAACAAAAAGGGACAGGTTTAATTAAAACCCAACACACAGAAACTAACGAACGAAACCAGTAAAAAGGGGGAAAACCCAAAAAAACCCCTTTGCATACAAAAACTCGCACCACAACAACAGGGGGAAACACCAAGGGGTTAAGGAATAAATAAAAAAGCGAAAAGGGGAAAAAACCACACAAAGTACACTTCACTCCAAACCCCAAAAAACCAAAAACCCCCCTGGTTTTGTCTTTGAAAAAAGGAAATCTTACCCACAACCCCCTAACAGACGGGAAGTTTTTAAGGAGTCCCACTTCGGCAGAAATTGACTCACGGGGCAGGCGGGGCCTCATCTAGCAACAAGAGAGAAGAAAATTTTAAACTCCCTATGCCGAAAAAAAAAAAATCACCCAAAAACTCGCTCGAGAAGTCAACTGTGTAACCCGGAACAATTCTGGCACACATCCGTGCCCTACCCCCCCTTTCTACGGGACCCCGGGCCCTTTCGGGGCCAAATTTTAAATTCCGGGAGGCCCGTGTGAAGGCCCAATTAACCCGGCCCTGCTTAAAAACCCGACGCAGGAACCCACATCCTCTCCTAAAGGACCATCCCCCCTTCCAATGAACCGGGACTGAAGGCCCGGGCGATTAAAGCGTGAATCGATGACTTTTAAATACCAAAAACTCCAATTTAAACCAAATGCCCAACCACTGGAGAGGGGGAAAGGTGACGGTATAAACCGGGCGCCACATACCTTTTAAAATCAACATCGTGGAACCCCTTGGAATTTTTAAAAACGTAGGGGAGGGGTAATGTTTTCCCAGGGGCTGCGGGCGGGGGACATGGCATAGCTTCCCTAACACCAAGGCCCCACGCCGCCATCCACGACAAACAGGAGGCATGCTTCCCCAAAGGTAAAGAAGGGGACCCACTGGACCACGGGGGGAAAACCCGGCCGGGCCCCACTAGGAAAGGGGCAGCGACCGGGATCCGGGAAAGCAAAACATGGGGGGGAAAGGGTGGCACCGCGGGAACTAGACAAAAACCGCACAACTTCGGGTAAAAAAAAACAAAAAGTTTACTTAAAGAAACACAGTACTTTAAACAAACTAAGACCCTCCCGATTCCTCACATCAGAAAAGGGTCACGCCTCAGGATCCCCGACGAGTGCTGGAAAACTCACGGGGAGATGCAGTCCCGGTTTTTCGGCACGGGCATACTTGGGCCCTCTCTCTCAGCCTTTGGCCTAGCACAGGCTCAGCAGGGGAAAAACAGACACCGACCTCAGACAGACAATTTTAGACATGGGGGGGTCATCACGGGTTGATAAGTCCAGGTCCCTCTGGACGGGGATACTAGTAGGGCCCCTCCAGGGCCCCCAGGCTTTCAACAGGGTCAGCAAAAGAACATCAACACTGACCCAACCCAAATCAACACAGGGGAACCAAGGGAACCGGGAGACATCGGGAAAATCAGGGGAAAACGGACTGGATCCAGGGACAAAAAACACGGACAGGACATCAGGGACAAAATTGGATCTCAGGAGTCAGGGAAAACGGACCCGGAACATCAGGAACACGGATTGGGTCCAGGGGGTCCCGGAAAACAGAAAATAACACGGGTTTGGGTTTTCAGAACACAGACGGGAAAACGGGTTGGATCTCAGGGATCAGGAACAAAGGGCTGGAAAAACCCGGAACACGGATGGATCTCAGGGATTTAGAACCCCGGGCTGGGAAAACCGAACCAACCCGGGCCGGGAAAAACAGGCATCCGGGCTTTCCCACATCTGGCCCCCGATCGGGGAAACTCCGGGAAAACAGGCAAGAAGGATAGGAAACCAACATCTGGGAAATGGTTTTCGGGCATCGGATATCCCGGGATGGTCATCAGGGGGGACATTAGTATCGATCTGAAAAGGAACCCCACGGGCTGGTTTCAAGCCCCGCCAGGGCCCAAAAGGAATGGCCGGGGGTTGCACAGAAGCTGAGCACAGGTTTAAAAGAAAACCCCCGCACACACCGACTTTCCCCCTTTTTAAGAAAGAACTCTGGGTTTTATAGCAAGGGTTCACATCATGGAAAGGGGTTTAGGCACAGCAAAATTTTTAGGGAAAAAAACACAGGGGGACAAAAGTTTTAGATAGTCAGGTACAGGAAGCATCCCGGAAACAAGGGTTTAGGGAATAAAACACAGCAGGAACAGGCCTGGATATACACCTCCAGGGCCCGGGGATCTGGGTAATCACCCCCAAACATAGGGGAAAACAAACACAGTTTTTAGACATTCAGGAAAAAGGGGTTTGATTTCCCGGGTCAGGGGTTTCCCGAACCAAACACAGCAGGGAAAAGAACAGCTCTCCAAGCTGATCGAACTCAGAGCAGGGGCAAACACACCCCCCAATAGGGAGGTTCAGGGAAATTTAAAAGCAATTCAAAGCGAAGCTCGGGAACGCCCCCAGGGGGGGGAACTTTATATAAGAAAATGCTTACAGGGGATAGCTGGGGGCAATAAAATTTTTAGGGCAGTCATGGGGCCCAAAAAATTTTAGAAAGACACCCAAAAATTATATTTTCACATATCTGCCCCCCCTCTGGGTTTTTAAAGTGTGTTTGAAGATTTTTTATTTAACGACAAAATATAAAATTTCAAAAATATGAGAACAAAAAACTTATATTTACAGTTAAAATGAGTTAATCAGCAATCAATATTTTCAGTGTTGAAACCCTCCTTTTTCCCGGACCTCTGCAATTCCCCTGGCATGCCTCAATCAACTTCTGACCAAATCCGACTGATACATCCATTTTTTTGCACAATTTAAGCCCTTTTATTTTGTCAAATTTTTTGGTTTTTTTTTTCCACCCGTCTCTTGAAGATTGACCAAAATTTTTCAAAGGGGTTAAGATCTGGGATTTTCCAGGGCCCTGGAAACCCAAAAACTCTATGTTTTTTTCCCTGAGCCTTTTTTTTTATCACCTTTGCTTTAAAGCAAGGTGCTCCCTCATGCGGGGAAAAAAAATTGGTTTTTATCGCCAAACGCTCTTTGGGGGGTTGGGGGAAGTTGCTCTTGGAGGGCAACTTTGGGACCATTCTTTTCATGCTGGGTTTTTTTGGGAAGACTGTGAGAGAGCCGTTCCCTTGGCTGAGAAGCAACCCCACACATGAAAAGGGTTTTTTGGAACTTAAAATTTTGGCATGAAACAAGACTGGGGAAACGCCAAACCTTTGTCTTTTTCCGAATGAGCGTTTTCCCCCGATGTCCCAAACAATCGAAAGGGGGTTTTCCGAGAAAATACCTTTACCCAGTCCCCCAGCAGTCCCCTGCCTGTAAACCCTTTTTAAAAAAAAAACAACTGTCCATGATGTTTTTTTTTTGAAGAAGTTTGGGTTCTTTTCTGCCCCCCTTTAGACCACCCTTTCTCCAAGATTTTTCCGCCTCACAGTGCGTGCAATTCACTCCCCACCTTCCTGCTGCCAATTTCCCGACAAGCCTGCCCTGCTGGTACCCGATCCCCAAAAAAACACTTTTTTTGAGACGGTCCTGGGGCTTGCTGGGCTTTTTTTGGGGGCCCCGGGGCCTTTTTGGCAAAAATGGGAAACCCCTCTCCTTGAAGTTCTTGAGATGCGATAGATTGGGTTTACTGAGGTGCAATCTTTTTCCCCTGTATAGTTTACATTTCCTATACGTCTTGTGGGTGGGGGGCGAGGAAAAAACCGGAGACATAGGTTTTAAATAAAAGAATTTGTATTACTTCATACAAGCATGCTGAAAAGTTCACACAGTTTCAGGGGAAAACCCCACAAGAAAACAGCACCCGATTTAAATTCAAGCACTACAATAAACCCCAAACAGGGTTTAGGGTCTCCTTTTCTGTACCGTAAAATTCCCCCGCAAACATGATTTTACCAAAAAGCATGTTTCCAGATCCAAAAGTGTTCCAAGGTTCCTCAGTAGGGAATACTTTGGGGTAAAAATCCCCAAAGGGTTTTAGGATCAGGGCAAGACTGACGAGGCTTAAATTTAGGAGCCTGATTGTTCAGCTGAGCTTTTCCTTTTAAAAGCAAGAGGGGAAAATCAGGGCGGGAAAAAGAAAAATGGAAACCCATATTAATGAGGGGAAGAGCTCAGAAAAAACAGAAAGCAAAATGGCCCCACGGAAAACTGATTTTTTAAGGGAAAAAGCAACCCGGGGACAAAAACCTTTCATTTCCCCCCCCCCTTAGGGCAAACCCCCGGAAACCCAACCAGGCCCTTTTCAGGGGACCTCTATGAAACGGGGGAGCAGGGAAAGGGGCAAATTTTCTTATTGGGCTGGGTTTCCCCTGAGTAGTCCTCCACTGGGGTAGCCCCGCCCCCTTTTCAAATATTGCAACGATTTCTGTACAACCTGGAAATTTTAAACCTTTCCACCCTAAAATTTTTCCCGACCATCGACCAGCACGGGTCAGGGCAAGGAAAGAATCCAGGAAACGTATTTTGGGTTTCAGCCTTTTTAGGGGAAAAAAAAGACAGGTGGAAAAATCATAGTTCTGGCATTGAAGGGCACAACAAAAGCACTTATAATCTTATTTATTTATAAGGGCCAATGAAATTATTCCCAATTTAACATGGAAACTTTTTAAATTTTTGATTTCTGGTTTAAAAGCCAGACCAAAACTCCTACCTTGAAAAACTGGTGCAGGTTTTTCGAAATTTTTTCTACTGCTTTCGGGACCTTTCCTAAGCCCAAATTTTAAAATTTTCCTTTTTTTAAAATCCATATTCCCTTTTTTTTAAAAAAGTGATTCTTTCAGCCCCTGCCGGGAAGGGGGTAAACATGGGGAAAACGAGGAAAATTTGGGTGATAACCTAGATTGGGGTAAAAAGGAACGCTTTGTGGAGGCGCTTTTGAGAGTTGTTATAAGAAACCGCATGGAAGTAATCCCCCCCAAAACATCCTTTAGGTGGCAGATAAAAAACGGGGATACTGCCCAGGGTTTTGATTGGTTTTTCGTCCCGTCCCTTATCTGGGGGTAAAAAACAAAGAAAGGTTTTCTTTAAAATTTTCCCAATTCCCGCACAGAAATTTTTCCAAAAACCCTTTAAGTGAAATTTCACCCCTCGATCAGAAATAAAAACATCCGGGACTCCCTTAAGGGGAAACACATTCTTTTAAACATCAAGTTTTGATTCTGTTTTGCAGTGGGGAAACCGACACAAAGGGAAAAAAAAAGCTGCCTTGTTAACGGTCAAAACCCCCACTAGAAGGTGGGTTTTTTTTCCTTTAAGGTTTTTTAACTCCACAATGAAGTCCATAAAATGGATCCCCCCGCCGGGGCGGGGTGGGGAAAAGGTTGCAAACAGACCATTTTGAGAGGCCCCAGGTGTTTGGCCCTCTTGCCAAAAAATAAATTCACAAGAAGGACATATTTAAGACATCTTTCTGAAAATGGCCACCAAAAGAAAGAGAAAGGGAAAATTTTTGTGTCCCTTTTGAAAAATTTCCCCTTTTGCCCCTACCTTTGGGAAACGGGATGAGTTTTCAAAAACTCTCAATCAAAATGTTTTTTAGGTAAATACAAAGTTGTCCCTGAATTTCCCCACACCATTCCCCAAAGAAAAAACTTACTCCCCTTTGGGGGGTTGGGCCAAAAAAAATCCCAAAATATCTTCCTTGATGTCCTTAAGTAGGGCCCAGAATTTTTGAATCACTCCCAAATCTAAGTCAGGGAAAAATAGCTTTGGAGGGGTAAGTGGACGGTTTTGCTGAATGAATTTCCCAGAGGGGGGCATCAAACCCTTCCAAAGCGCACCGGTCTATAAGAAATTTCAAAATTAAATTGGTTTGGAAAAGATTCCAGCGAGCCGGCGAGGGTCAGGGACTTTGCCGACCGATAAATTTCCAAGGTTTCATGGGGCTCCCGGGCGACTTTTGCTGTGGGACTCCCTGAAAAAGGGTCCCATTCCCGGGGGCGGCAATAATGCCAACAATTCCCCTTTTGCCCACATCTAGATTTCCCCTCAAACCAAGACAACGGGTTGGGGAAAAAAAGGCAAAAGGATCAAGAAAATTCTTTTCACCTTTCTCTAGAGAGTAAAACTCCCAAACCCCATCTGAACAACCACCTCTATTATGAAAGGGAAGCCGGGTTTGGGGTGTACTAAGAAGGTTTTCGGTGGTAAATTATCCTTTTAAAAAAAAAATGTTTCCTGAGCTTTCGGGGTCCCCGAGAAAACCCAGACAGTTTCCGGGGAAGTTGGGGGGGGTAAAGGGGCCACTACCCCCAAAAAATTCTTTAAAGAAACGTCTATAAATTGGCAAAACCCATGAAAAGCTGCCCCCCTCCTTCACATTTTTAGGGAAATTTGGGCCAAACCTTGAAAGGGTTTGGGCCCCGCTTCCATCCATACTAAATTTCCCCTTTCTAGATAGTACATACCCCCCGAAATTGAATTTTTGGGCCCCATGGAATTTTACATTTTTCCCAAATTTGAAGTAGAATGGTTTTTCCCTTTGGGGTTCTAAGACCCTTCTCACATTTCCAATGTTCCTCTTGGGGTTAGAAAAAAATAGAATATCATCCAAAAAATCACCACAAAGTATCTAGGGGGATCCCGAAGAAATCATTCACAAAATGTTTGGAAAGTGGGGTGGGGCGGGACTCCCAAAACCCAAAAAGGGAAAAATAGATATTTTTAAATTCCATACGGACCCGAAAGCATTCCCTTTCCCTTCATCCCCATTTTAATACGGAAACCCAAATTTTAGGCCCCACGGGGATCCATTTAGAGAAAATAATTGGGCAGCCGCACTCTCCCAACAACTCGGGATTAAAGGCAATGGAAACGGTTTTTAATAGAACCTATTTATTCCCCCATAGTCCCATGCAGGGGCTCAGAATTTCCCCTTTCTTCTTCACAAAGAAATGGTGCCCGGGGGGGAAAAAGAGGGGGGGTAAGAAGCCTTGGGTAAATTTTCGTCTTTTAAAACCCCAAAGCTTTTAGCTCGGGCCCCGCTAGGGGGGAGAAACTTACCAAAAGGGATCCGGGGTCCAGGGAATAATTCAATTGGAAATCAATGACTGAAAGGGGAACCCGATCAGCGTTCTTTTTTGTCACATAAATCCACATAGTCCTGGTATACAGCTGGGATTCAGACTGACCAAAGGGTTTTTAAGGGAAAAAAGCAAGCTGAAACCTTTCCCTTTACTCATCTGTTTTTTTCCGGGAAAATGTAATTCCTTGGTCTCCCCTTAATCGTAGGATTTCTGCGCCCCGCCGCCCTGTACCCTAAAATAAAGGGGGGTGGGGGGAAAATAAGGGAAAAAAGACATTTTCCCTGATGATCTTTACCCATAAGGGCCCCCAAAGGGTCTGTTTTTTTGATCCACGGTCCAAAATCAGTAGAACCATCCACATCCCCCTCGTACTGGAGAAACCTCTTCAAATGAACGTATCCCCTGTTTCAGAAACAAAGGGGATAAACCCTAAAATTTTTTCCCCTTCTCCTGAACGATCAAGCAAAACTAAACACCCGACTGATCAACCCCCGAGTTTTTATGGAAAGGAAAAACAATGAGATTGTTTTTTTTTACAACCCGCTGGGACAAAAAACCCCTTTAGGAAAATTTAAAAAAATTTCAGCGTTTAAAACCGTCAACGCCCCAAACAAAAAAAGTTTTAAATTTCCCGAAATCAAGATCTCTTGCAGCAGATCTCTCTGGGGCCCCGGGCCCGGGCATGACAGAGCCCCTCGCAACACTCACTGAATGAAATGCTGCAGAAAACTTTCAGAACGCTGGGGGAGTTTATAAAAAGAAGTGCCCTGAAATTACCACATAGAAAAAATAGAATTTTCCTTTTTAAAGAAGTTTTTTGCGTCCTTCCCCTAACCCTTCCCTTTTTTAAAAAAGTCCCCCCCCGCATGGGGTTTAGGGTTTTGGGGCCCCCTTTTTTTCCACTCAAAGGTTCCTTACGAGGAAAAAAGGTAGTAAAAGGTTTGTGCGATTTTTATTTTGAACCTTTTCTCTTTTTCCCGGGGGTTCATCAAACAGGGATCAATACGGAAAACAATATTTAAAAAAGTCACCTAACGCAGGGGAGGTCCCAAAAGAGCAAGTTCATCCTTAAACAGTGGAACAACCCTTTTCCCAAAAATTTGAATTTTTTTAGCGGAAATTCCCAAGAGGTATCAAGAGCCCATCCCCTAAAAAAAACCGGGAATTTTGGCTATGAACGCTTACCCTTTGGGGCAAAGTTAACAAAGGGTGCTTCAGCCGTTTTCAACCCCGATTGGGGGCTCAAACCCGCCCCATGGGCTGAAAAAAAAAGCAACAAGGTGATTCCAAAACCCAACATCCTTCCCGTCCCAACAGAGTTTTGCCCAATCAAAGCCTTATTTGGGAACAACATGATTTAAAATAAGCAAATTTGGTTCATGGGAAAATTTTGAAGCATGTTTCAGAGAAAAAAAAATTGCTTTGAAAAAAAAATCCCCTGAATTTTTTCACCTTCACCGCCAAAACGAAAAGGGGGTAATTTGGGATTTCCCCGCCCCCCAACACAAACTTTGGGGTCCTAAAACTTGTCATGTAAAATTTAAAATTCCTTACCCCTCTTTGCTTGGGGCGAGGAAAACACGGGGAAAATGGGTTTTTAAATAAAAAAAAATTTATTATTTTATACAAGCAGCCGAAAATTTCACAAAAGTTTTAGGAACAGCGACAGGAACACGCAGGGCCCGAGTAATTTAAACCCTAAAAATAAATCCCAAAGCAGTTCCCGGGTCTCTTTTTCGTCCGTAATTCCTCTGCCCAAAAAAAGGGTTCAAAAAACGCATTTTTCCAAGTCCAAAAGTTTTCCCAAAGGGTTTTCCCCATAGGGAATAGCTGATAAAATTTCCCAAAGGGTTTTAGGAGTCGGCAAAACTGACTGAGGCTTGATTCAGAACACGAAATTTTTGCTGGGGCGCTTAAGAAGCAAGAGGGAAAATCAGGGGGGGAACATGAAAACGGGGGAAACCCCATATTTAAAGAGGCAAAGCGCAGAAAGACAGAAACAAAATGGCCGACCCGGGAAAAATGATTTTTAAAGGGGAAAATGTCAAAAAGACAAAAAACCTTACACAACTTTCTACTCGATACCTCCCTTTAGGCCATTTTTGTGCATTGCAATGATACGCACGGGTTTTTTTAGCGAAAACCCCTGGGTTTAAAAGAAGAAAACAATGATGGGGGCCCCCAAAACACCACCTCCTTTTTAAAGGGGGCCAGGGGTGTTTTTCTACTTAATCCCTGACAAAATTGACTCCACCCCCTGTCCCCCCATCCCAAAACCCCCCCACCTTGGGTTAAAAGGGGCAAACATGAAAAGGTTTAGTTTCCTTTTTAAAGGGAGGGGGCCCAAAATTTAAAATTTTTGGGGATAAAGTTCATTTTCTAGAAAAAAATTTTTACTTTGCAATAAAATTTTCGTTAACTGATCACTTTTATAACATTCGGGGGATAGCAAATTGGGCCCTTTGAAAAGTAAAACAGTAAAACTTTCAAAAATAAAAATTTTGTCAAACCTCAAAAAATTTTTTGGGGCCCTGATGTCCCCCCAAAACCCCTAAAAAAAAAAAAGGACGGTGTTTGGCCCGCCCCCTAGCAGACCAAAAACTCATCACAGATAACACCTGACATGGGCTCCCCACACGTAAAAATCATCACCATTTTCCCCTGTATTTCCCGATATAAAGTGATGACAATAACTATAAAAAAGGGGAACAACAAATAACAGTGCAACAATGAAACATAGTTTTTTCCTGACAAAAGCCCCGTGGGTCCCAAAAGGGAAAACCTTAACGCTTCTCCCCGGGTAGAGGTAAAACCGGGGGGCCAAAAACTGACCCTAACGGGGGGCCAACTAACCCCCCCAAAACCCGGATACTGTTAAAGGTACGGGGCCAGGGCCCCCAGCAAAAACCCCTTTTCCATCAATCCCTGCCAACTGAACAGCCAAGAAGGACCCGAAACCCCCAAAGGGAATAACAAAGGAAAAGTTAAAAAAAAAAGACATAAAAGAAAAATAAAAATAAATAAAAAAAAGTCTTAAAATACAAAAACCCCACACAAGGAACCCCCTGGGCTAAAAAAAAACTATAAGCTGTAAGAAAAAAACAACAAAAGGCTCCCTTTGTTTAAAATTTTCCCAAACCGATTTCCGTCTCTAAAAATATATAATTTTTCACCCGGGATCCACACCCAACTGGCGGGGAAAAAAAGGGGAAAATAATTGAACAAACCAAAAACACCCGGGGGGGGGCAAACCCCTTTTTAGCAAAGACTAGGTAAAATTTTAAACCCCCATTCCCAAAAAACAAAAACGCAGCTAAAACTGTTTAAACCCAAATGGAACCCCCGACGACTTCGTGGGGTTTCAAACCCAAAACAGAAACCCCCCCCTTTACAAGGGGGGGGCCCCCCGGGCCCCATGACCTCCCCCGGGAAAATTGGGGAAAGGTCCGAACCAATCGTTCTTACATCAACCAGGACCCACCCTCTCCTCAGGACCTACCCCCTCCAATAACTTCCACTTATCATTGATTTCCACTGAAGGGGAGGTAAGGTACTATACTGGTGCCAAACTTTTAAAGTAATGACTTTGAAACACTTTTTAAATTTAAAAACTAGGGGGGGGGCCAACAAATGCCCAGGATTAATTTAAAAAGCCTTTCCCGTGAATCTGGGCCCAACCCCAGGAGGGAATTTTAATTTTTATTCCGGGTAACAACCACCCGATCGTTACCCTCAGATCAGCCCAAAACCCCCCTATCACCACCTTTTTGGGTAAGGGTTTCCGAACCCTTTCTTTTAAACCCGTCGGAGCAATCGTTCCCGGGAAAACCCAGGGGGCCCCCTGACCCCCAATCCTCCCCCTAAGCTCAACTACAGCACACTACAACCCCCTTGGGAAAGGAAGGGGGTCACATCTTCCCACCCCTGGGAAATAGAAAAAGCAAGGAAGCAACTTTTTGACATCTTGGCGATGGGGTAACTTTACCCCCCTCCCTGAAAACTTCTCCCAAAATCCTCCAAAAAAGGGGAGGCAAAGTCCAGGCCAACCAACCGAAAAACCTCTCTGCAGTTATTTTTGCAAAATTCACCCCACGTTTATCTTTCTGATTCCCAACAATCAGGGTTATGTTTCCCCAACCAAGGAAGTCCCAACACAATGGGAAAGACCCTCCAACACAAAAAGACAATTGCCTTTTTTTTATTCCCCCCTCAAAATTATTTATGAACCTTTCCAAGCCCCCCTTGACCAAGAGGCTAGAATCAATAGAGTATGGGGACCGTTTGGCCCAAAATACACTCTTGCATACCAGCCCCGGGGGAAACCGGTGCCCCCAATAAGCCCCGGCCCCACATCAAAAAAAACAGAAATCCTCTCATTTAGTACCAATCACCCCCCCCGCGGACGAAAACTAGGGGGTTTTGGGACAATCACACCCCCGGTTTAAACCCCCTTGGTTAAAGGGTCCGGGGGACACCCCCCAAAAAAATGCCCTCTCCCCCCAAAAGAAAATTTTAGTCTTGCGGCGCACCGCTTTTTCCCCCTACAAAATATGTCCCCCCCAAAATGCATGGTTCCCAAAAACCCAAGGAACCTCAGAAAAGGGCTTTATATAGGGAGCATCACGGGGGGCGGGTTTTCCCCGGTTTTCCCCCGAAGTCTATCAATGCAAAATAGCGGGGGCCTAGCAGCCTCCATAGGGGGGGAAAAAAAACGACCAACACTCTTTTAATTTGTCAGACAACCCTTACAAAACGGGCTCCTAAGAGCGGGTCTTCCCCGATATCTGTTGCCCACTAAAAGGGAAACCGAAAATATTCCTCCGCGGACGATTTTTCCCTTCCTATTTTAGTAATTGTTTCGCAAGGGGACTCGACCGGTCTCATATACCCAACCCCCGGGCAAATAAAAAAACGATCCATACGGAATCTGGGGGGCCGAGGAAAAAGAGAAGCCCCCCAAATTAGGATCCCCTTTAAAGCGAGATAACAATTCCCCCCCCCTGCTCTTCACTCCCAATGACCCAGGCCGCAGCCAAAAGTACAATTTACACCTCCCGGAAATAAAAAATTTGTCCCGCCCACCAGGAAAACCGTCCGGGGGAGCAACCTTAGGGTTAAATTGTTTGCCCGGGGGGACAAAAAAGGACTTAATGCTGCCCAATCCATGACAATCCCGCAACGCCGGGGCCCCTGGCTACTGGTCCAGTACTGGAAAAAACTTTATTGGGCCCCCGGGAAAAATTACGCGTATAGCGAATTATAAATGAGACAATAAAATATTCAAAAGGGAACTACTATAAACAGGCATACTATATGATAAAAGATTTACCTGACAAAAGTCCAGTGGTAAAAAAAGGAATCCGTTATACCTGCCCCCCGGCTAGAGGGGACCGGGGTCTAAGCGACCCAACGGGGTCCAACAATCCCCCAACCGGAGGCTGTTAAAGGACAGAGGCCAGGCCCCCAGCGTAAACCCTGTCCCTATCAATCCCGCCAACTGACTAGTCCTAAGAAACCCTAAAACCACAAAGGGGTGAACAGGTAACGGTTTAAAAAAAAAAAGACAAAAAAAAATAAAAAAAAGTAAAAAATCTTACATACAACACTCACACACAGAAAACACCAAGGGGTTTTGAGAAAACTATAACTGTAAAGTAAAAAAAAACTAAGGAGCCTTCTTAAATATTTCCCCAAAAAGATCCATTTTGCTTAAAAAAAAAAAAAAAAATTTTCCCGCACCAACACCCGGGGCGGCGGAATAAAAGGAAAAATTTTAAAAATAACCAAAACACCGGGGGGAGCAACCTAGTTAGCAAAGAGCTGGTAAAATTAACTCTCCCCTTTCCAAACCAAAGAAAAAACCTCAGCGTGAAAGTCAAATTCAACGCGACGATTTCGGGCGATGAACCCGAAAACCTTTTCGGGTTTGAAAAAAACCAGGATGGTTCACAGCAGGCCAGGCACCTGACAGAAACGCTCCAACACGTAGTAAAAACAGCACCATTGCAAGGATTTGGAACCTAGGAAGGCTTTTGCGCGGTCGGGCCGCACATGGGGGGTCATGCAACCACGGAGACACCAGCAAGTAGGCCACGAAAACAGAGCGGGGGCCCCCCGCCATCCATCAGAAAAAAAACAACAACCCCCCGCTGGTTGGGAAAAGGGGAAAAAGGGAAATGCAAAAAACATGCAAGAACGGGAAAAACCCCAAATACAGACAAAACCACGTTACAGGGGGCAAAACAAATGCCACCGGTTAATTTTTAAATACCTGGGCCCCCCAAAAAACCCGGGGGCCCATTTTTTAGGGGGAACCCCTTTAATTTTTTTTCCTTTGCAACCAAAACCCGATCTTCACACAAAAGGGGGGCCCCCCCCCCCCCCAAAACCCAAAAAACCCCTCCCCCTATCACCATACTTTTTATGGGGTTCCCCCCAAAATTCAGTTTTTTCAGCACCCCTTCCACACTAAACGAGAGATGACAAAACTTTCTTCCTCAGGCCCCCAAGAGCCCCCCCTACTAAAAGTACAAAACGGGGGTAAAACCAACCCCCCCAAAAAAGGGGATCCCAGTGGATGTCCGCCTATTATTAAAGCGACCGCCAGAGGCAAGAAAAACCCACCCCTCCGGGTTTTTTTAAAAAAAACCCGGAAATATTCCCAAAAACCCGGTTCAGACTTCCCCGTCGACCTTTTTGAATGAAAAGCCGAAAAACAAAAAAGCATCCCCCGCCGTGTAAAAAAGCCTTCCAAATTTTGGGGAAAAAAATTTTTGACCCCCCCCGATAACACCACATGGGTGTCCCCCTTAAAGCCCCAATCTCCCAATGAACACCTGGCAAGATTTTTAAGCATTGGAAAAAGGGAAAAGGAAAAAGCCCCGGAAATGTCCATCTGCTGAACCTGTCCCCTACAACGAGTATGATTTACCCAAAAAGACGGGGGGAGGTCCGAAAAAAAAGTCCATGGACAGATGAGTCCAAGGACGCCCCGGGGATCTTAAAGGAAGGGGCCCCAAGGAGGGAAAAGGGGGGTTTTAGACGCGCAAAAACCCCACAGGACGCGACAAAATTACCACCCCCCTATAAAAAGTTAGCCCCAAAAACCCCAAACCGAGGGGGAGATCCAATTTTTTTTTACCCCGGGGGGCCCTGCCAAAAAGCCAGTTATGGTGTGCCTCGATCACCTTTTGTCGCAACTGATGGGGAACAAACAGTCTCCCTGGATTTCCAACGGACCCCCCCCGACCTCCAAAACCTCCTCCTAAGCTCAACATTTTTCCGGGACCACCACCCCCCCCTGAAGGAAAAACCGGCCCCCCTTTCCCGCCCCGGGAAAACCTACAGATAAGCATCCCCTTTTTAACATTTTTTGCCCCGGGGACGATATGTGACGAAAAAAATTAAACCTGGGAAAAAACAACAACCCCCCCGCTTGTCTGGGTTTTTAAATTTTGGGGGGCTCCAGATTTGCAGATTCTTGTGTGGTGAGACGGTGCCGGAGGACTGCCCCCCCCAAAAAATGGCGCCCCTCCTAAAAAAACAAAATTGGGGGCCAAGGTTCCCCCTTTTTCCCACATCGAACCCCCTCAGCGGACGAAATTTTTTTTGAAAAAAGGCCCCCAGGGCCCCTTCCGGGGGCGAACCCTGTGAAAATCTGCCCCACCCCTCCCCCCAAGCCCCTACCTCTACAATGAACGCTGTGACGCACAGTTAATGATATGGTGCCCGGGGAAAAATTTTTTTAAAAAAGGGGAAAACTTTACAACCTTGCAACCCCTAAAAAAACCCCCCCCTTTTTTTTTTTCTTTTCGGAAGGTTTAACCCGGAGAAAAAATTTCAAAAAAATTTCCGGTAATAATTAGAAACCCCCAAAACCCCTTGTAGTCCTTAAATTTCTGCAGATCACACTAAGAACTGCCCGCATTTTTTCCCGGCCCCCAAAAAAGATCTGACACCGGAAGCCTAAAAACTGGAGTTCCTGGGGGGCGAACACACACCCCCTTTTTTTTTTTTGGGTACAGTTTTTATCCCGAAATCTGTAACCCTGCCTAACACCCTGATGAGACACAAATCCGGGAAAAATTAAGAATCTCCCGAAATATACAACAAATCCCCCCAGGGGCGAAAAAGGGGCATTTAAAAAAATTTTTGGGAAAAACCGGGGGCATTTTTCGGGGCCGAAAGGGATACAAGGTTCTCATAAGCCCCCCGGGGTTAAACGCCGCCCCCATCACCCCCTCCTTTATCCTAATCGATTTTAAACCCCCCCCGAATCCAACTTAAAAACCATTTGGCGCCCACGATTATTTTAAAAATCGGGAAAAAAAAGGGGGTTTAAAAACGGATCTCGGAGAAAACCATTAAGTTAAAAAACCGGAAGGGCTAGGCCCCCCTTTTCTTTTTTCACAAAAAAACCCCCGGCCCCGGGCGATAGAAGGCCTAAAATCCCCTAGCCAGGCTTTCAGAAATATAACCCTTCAGGGAGCAGTTTTACAGAACAGTCATACACGCGATGAGGAGGTAGTTCCTGACACCCTTTCTCCGAGAATACATCTCAAAGTCCGCCAGAATGGAGGTAAGACCCTAGGAGCGACCGCACCGATGACGTATTTCATGCAGTTTTTATTACAAATTCACTCCATTGGCTTATCTCTCTGGATTGCCAATTAATTACGGGTTTATGCTTAGTTAACCAAGAAGGCCCAACACTATAGGAGTGGGAAGACCCTCCAACACGTTAAGAAGGCAACAGTTCTTTATGTATCGCTCCCACTTGAAGTTTACGTTATGCACAGCTTGCAAAAAACTTCCCTGACCGAGAGGCCTGGGCGTCGATTGTGAATATGGGAATGGGTTTAGCCAACACACTCAATCGCATACCTTGAACCCGGACAAACCGAGCATCCACCAGATTAGCCCCGGCCCACGGCCCCACTATCTAGAAGAACAGATATCCTCTCAGTTCTCGTACCCACCACCACCTCCGCCGGTACGAGAAACTGAGACGAACCTAGGGATCAATAGTTTTCCGACGACCCTTTATTCTGCAAAGGACGGGATGGACACCCCCCAAATAAAATGTCTCTTTGTCCCGCAGAAGAAACACCTTCCTTCTTGTGGCGCACCGCCGCCGGTCCCCTCTCCCGAAATAATGTCCCTCCTAATTGCATAGGCTCCTCTGACTGACCAGGGAAACCTCCATATAAGAGACCCTTGAAGAAGGTGGAGTCATCACAGGGGGGGGAAAGTTACCCCGCACCTCTCCCGAAGCCGTCTGTCAATGCGAATAGCAAGGCCATAGCGGCTTCCTGTGATGCGGGAGGGTCATACTGTGCCAACAATCCTTTAATTTGTCAGATAAACCTTGACAAAACTGGCTCCTAAGAGCCGGGTCATTCCACTGGGTGTCGTGGCCCACCTACGGAACTCCGAACAGAATTCCTCCGCCGGACGATCTCCCTGCTGGATCCTAGGTAACTTAGATTCAGCAAGGGAGATCCGATCCGGGTCATCATATACGAGACCCAGAGCAACAAAAAACCTATCCACTGACTGGAGAGCGGGAGCCCGGGGAGAAGAGAGAACGCCCATGATTGTGGGTCCCTTGTAGGAGCGAGATGATAATTCCCACCCTTTGTTCTTCACACCCGATGACCGAGGCGCAGCCGAAAGTACAATTTACATGCCTCCCGGAAAACAAAAAACTTGTCCCGCCCCCAGTGAACCTGTCAGGGGAGATACTTTAGGTTCTGGTCCGGCTTGCTCCAGGGGATACAAAACCTTGGACTTAACGTCCGCCCAGCTCATGGACAAACTCTGCAACTCCGAGCAAGACTGGCTACTGGATCCATGGTAGCTGGAGAGAATCTTTTGTCGGTCGGTGAAAATGTCACGCTTCTTTGCGTACAGGAGGTCAGGGACCTAAGCTGACCCTAAGCTGGGCCCTAACTAATCCCTCTACCTAAAGGTACTGTTAAAGGTACAGAGGTCCAGGCCGCCAGCGTAACCCCTATCTCCTGAGGATCCCTGAACCTCAGTAATCTAGTCCTGAGAAGGACCCCCCCATCACAACAACAGGGGACAGGATAATATAAACCAACACACAGTACTAGACGAACGAGACAGTCCAAGGGGAAAAACCAAAAAACCACCTTGCATACAAAAACTCGCACCACAACAACAGAGGGAACACCAACGGTAAGGAGATAAATAATAAGCGAGGAAGGGAAAAAAACCACACAAAGTACACTTCACTCCAAACTCCAAAATACCACAAAGCCGCTCTGTTTGTCTGCAAGGAATGCTTTCACCGACAACTTCCCTAACAGACTGGCAGGTATTTGAAGAGTCCCACTTCTGCAGCATTGACTGCAGCTGGGCGAGGCTGGGCCTCATCTAGCACAGAGAGAGAGAGAATTAACTCCCTCACTGCCGAAAAAATACAAAGCACCAAAAACTCAGCTGCGAGAAGTCAGGCTGTGTAATCGTGACGATCTTCGTGGCGAACACACCCGTGACAGCGACACAATGTTGCCTTTTTTTCTTCATGTGGTGTAGTTTAGAAATTGGGAAAAAAATAAGCAATGTGTTCTGCAAGTGGAGCTCTAGATAACTGTGTTATTTACTGCAGAGATGAGCCCTGGCTGGAAGAAGTGATGGCGGTCTGTGCTGGATGAAAGATGAAAAGCAAAGATGAAGGACTTCACCTAGAGACGTCACTGGTGAGTCAGTGTGTTACCTGTACCCTGACCTATACACTGTATACTATTACAGAGGTCTTGTGTATAATGTCACCAGTGATCACTTTATTATCTATACGTTATCCACAAAGCTCCAGGGTATAATGTCATTGATCACTGTATTACCTATACACAAGACACTGCATACTAAGTACGATCTCCTGTGTATAACGGCAACTTATGGTGATAGTATTGTGTTTTTTTATTACTGATCAAGTATTGTAGTATTCAGTCACTATGTGGTGGTAATATGTGGTCTGTACATGGTGTTGTGGTATTTGACCCTTGTATGTGCTATTATTTGGTCACTTTGTGGTGGTAATACGTTGTTTAGTCATGGTTGGTTGGTAGTATTTGTTGCTTGTATGTGATATTATTCAGTCACTATGTGGTTGGTAATATGTGGTCTGGACATGGTGTTGTGGTATTTGTCCCTTGTATGTGCTATTATTTGGTCACTTTGTGGTTGGTAATATGTGGTCTGGTCATGGTGCAGTGGTATTTGTTCCTTGTATGTGATATTATTCAGTCACTGTGGTGGTAATATGTGGTGTGGTCATGGTGTGGCTGTATTTGTTCTTAGTATGTGTGTTATTCGGTCACTGTGGTGGTAGTATGGGTCTGGACATGGTTGTGGCGATATTTTTTGCTTGTATGTGATATTATTGGTCATTTTTAAAAATTGAAAAAAAATTAAAAATATACCTAAATTGTATTGGATATTTTAACAAATATTTAATAGGTTACAGTAGAGTAGAGCTTGGCCAAAAGAGTCTACCGTGTTATGGTGGCGGCTTTAAAAAAATCTTTTGGCCAAAACAAAGCTGCTGGCTATATGTGTGATCTGGTGATGGGTTACTGTTAATGTGTGATTGGTGAGAAGTGGAGTTTTT
This sequence comes from Oophaga sylvatica, assembly GCA_033576555.1. Taxonomy (NCBI): domain Eukaryota; kingdom Metazoa; phylum Chordata; class Amphibia; order Anura; family Dendrobatidae; genus Oophaga; species Oophaga sylvatica. The sequence continues at coordinate 505,853,776 of JARQOD010000002.1, read as the reverse complement.
CCAAGAGAGAGCGGTGGAACTGTGGACAGTTCAAGGGGTGGAGGCGGGGCTAGGGTGGAGCCTGGGCGGAGTTTCAAGGGGGCCCCGAAAATGTTGCCAGTATGGGGCCCCAAGATTCCTAGTGGCAGCCCTGCGTCCCATCAACAAAGCAGCCAGCAAGAAGAGCTGCTCTATTGATGTGAAGCAGCCAAGTTGCTGGCAGGGGTCCCTGAGCACTCTGAGCTAGCACCAGATAGAGCTACCTGCCCGTTTTGTTTTTTTACTATGGGCCCATATGGGTCTGGACATCTCCCTTTTAAGTACATCAGACTCATCTAGTCTAAAGAAAAAAATTTAAAGGGATTGCCCAGTAAAAAACACATTCTAAATTTGTGATACCTACAGGACTCCCTTTTAGCTATTCACTACTCTGCACTGTGACTGCCTCTCAGGCTCCAGGTTTCTTCTTCCAAGCAAGCTGCCTGATCGGCTGCAGTCTTCATATTCCATCCAAACTTTGAAGAAGAGATTGTCCAATAAGGACGGAATGTGACAAAGCTGACAAGTGAGCGACGGAAAACAGGAGTTATCACTTTATTGTGACTGCTCAGGTGACTGACAGAAATCCTGGAATATTTAAAAACATTTTGGAGTAGATAGTAGCAAAAAAATTTCCATTTTGGCAGATCTTCAAAATGCAAAATCGGTAGCAATTTCACATCAAAATCCACATGTCACATATTTAAAACTGGACTGTGCTGAATGTCTACTGCTTCTAGTGATGAGCGAGTATACCGTTGCTCGGGTTTTCCCCGAGCACGCTCGGGGTGATATCCGAGTATTTGGAAGTGCTCGGAGATTTAGTTTCTTTTCCTGTAGCTGCATGATTTGCGGCTATTTGACACCCTGAATATATGTAGGAATTCCTTAACAAACAGGCAATCCCCACATGTATTCAAGCTGTCCAGCAGCCAAAAATCATGCAGCTGCAGCAACAGAAACTGAATCTCCGAGCACGTTCAAATACTCAGAGTCCACTTGAGGTGCTCGGAAAACCCGAGCAACGAGTATACTCGCTCATCAACTAACTGCTTCTTTTTTTTCTATACATTGCACAAGTGAAATCTGTGGGAAAATCTACATTGTTTCCCACCATACAAAAACATTTCTGTCAATAATGAGGATCTTACAGTATGTTTGTTTCTTCATATGGATTTTATTGTTCATTGCCAGAACTCAATGTCAGGAGTTCCCCTTGTGGTCATCTGACTCTGTAAATGATCCAGTGTGCATAGTGACTGCCAGACTCCCTCAGATGACCATTCTCAGAAAAAAAAAAGAAATTGGGTTCCTGGATTGTATAGTAAAATATTGTAATGTTCTCCTCTCACAATATTAAGGGCTAAGTTCACATGTCCAGTAATCATCCGTTCAACTGGATCCAGCATCAATTAGCAGGCATAACTTTGTCCAGCTGAGAAAAACTGGTATCAACTGGATCCGTTTTTTTTAACACCGAAGTCTATGGAAAACAGATCCATTAAATAAGCCATTAGTTTTTCTCCCATTTTGCTTACTGGAGCTGGAAATATAAATATTTAACATACCGAATATACTACTGGGCATGTGAGCTTCTAAGTAATCAATGAAACAGATCCAGTTTGTAAAAAATATGTAGGGTGGTATGTCCTCAGAGTCCACCGTTGCTGGATCACAGTTCTTTACACACAGGCATGATTCTCCTTTTCACACTCGGTCATCTGCTAGTAGACTCCGTAGGACATGTTCACACGTTCAGTATTTGGTCAGTATTTTACATCAGCATTTGTAAGCCAAAACAGGAGTGGAACAGAGGAAAAGTATAATAGAAAGATTGGCATCTACATTGTGGCCAGCTGTCAGTCAGTGCGGGGGGGCGGTTACGTGGCTGCTCTGTGTACTCGGAGTTTGATTGAACCCACCCTCCTCCATGACTGAATACCCAATGTTGGGTGGGAAAATAAGGTGTATTCGGCTATGTGCAGGTGCCAGACGTTAACTTGCAGATTAACAGCGTTATTTCTGGTGACAGGTTCCCTTTAATCCAATAGAGATGCTATGGCATGACCTTAACCCCTTTACCCCCGAGGGTGGTTTGCACGTTAATGACCAGGCCAATTTTTACAATTCTGACCACTGTTCTTTTATGAGGTAAAAACTCTCGAACGCTTCCATGGATCCTGGTGCTTCTGACAAAGTTTTCTCGAGACATATGTAATTCATGATAGTGGTAAAATTTCTTTGATATGACTTGTGTTTATTTGTGAAAAAAACACAGGAGTTTGGTGAGAATTTTGAAAATTTCGCAATTTTCCAACTTTGAATTTTCATGCCTTAAATAACAGAGATTATGTCACAGAAAACCTTAATAAGTAACATTTCCCACATGTCTACTTTACATCAGCACAATTTTGGAACCAAAATGTTTTTTTTTACGAAGTTATAAGGGTTAAAAGTTGACCAGCGATTTCTCATTTTTACAACACCATTATTTTTAGGGACCACATCACATTTGAAATCACTTTGAGGGGTCTATATGATAGAAAATGCCGAAAAGTGACACCATTCTAAAACTGAACACCTGAAGGTACTCAAAACCCCATTCAAGAAGTTTATTAACCCTTCAGGTGCTTCACAGGAATTTTTGAAATGTTTAAAAAAAATTAACATTTAACCTTTTTTCACAAAAAATTACTTCAGATCCAATTTGTTTTATTTTCCCAAGGGTTACAGGAGAAATTGGACCCCAAAAGTTGTTGTACAATTTGTCCTTCATATGCTGATACCCCATATGTGGGAGTAAACCACTGTTTGGACACATGGCAGAGCTCGGAAGGGAAGGAGCGCCGTTTGACTTATCAATGCAAAATTGGCTGGAATTGAGATCAGACACCATGTAATGTTTGGAGAGCCCCTGATGTGCTTAAACAGTAGAAACCCACCCAATTCTAATTCAATTCTAACCCTAATCAATTCGAACCCTAACCCTAACCATAACCCTGACCACAAACCTAACCCTAACACACCCCTAACCCTAATCCCAACCCTAACCCTAATCCCAACCCTAACACTAACCCTAACTTTAGCCCCAACCCTAACCCTAACTTTAGCCCCAACCCTAACTCTAACTTTAGCCCTAACCTAATGGGAAATGGAAATAAATACATTATTTTTATTTTATTACTTTTCCTAACTAAGGGGGTGAATAAGGGTTGTTAGATTTACTATTTATAGCTGGTTTTTATAGCGGGTTTTATGTTTGGCAGCTGTTACACACTAAAAGATGCTTTTTATTGCAAAAAATAGTTTTGCAACACCACATTTTGAGAGCTATAATTTTTGCATATTTTGGCCCACAGAGTCATTTAAGGTCTTGTTTTTTGCGAGACGAGTTGACGTTTTTATTGGTACCATTTTCGGGCACATGACATTTTTTGATCACTTTCTATTCCGATTTTTGGGAGGCAGAATGAGCAAAAACCAGCAGTTCATTAATTTCTTTTGGGAGGCGCTTATACCGGTCCGCGTTGGTAAATTTGATAAGGCAGTTTTTTCTTCGGGTCAGTACGATTACAGCGATACCTCATTTTTTATCATTTTTTTATGTTTTGGCGCTTTATATAATAAAAACTATTTTATAGAAAAAATAATTGCTTTCGAATCACTTTATTCTGACAGCTCGATGTGAATACTTTTCAGTCCAATTATGACAAGAGCATTCTTAAAGTGATACCTTTAATGGCTAACCAGAAACACAAAAAATGCAAAATGTGTACCCACATATTACCAACAATACAGTCCGCGTCCCAAAACACAAATCAGGACTATAAGGTCATGGGTTCCTTTTCATGTACATCCTCCAATGTGGTGTACATGACACAATGTACAAGGTGCCCTGGAGCTATCTATATTGGGGAAACCATGCAAAAACTACAAACAAGGATGAATCTACACAGACATACAATCAGGAATGAAATGGACATGCCTGTGGGAAAACATTTCTCTGGAACTGGACATTGTATGACAGACTTAAAAGTCTTAATACTAAAAGGTCATTTTAAGGATGACAGGGAGAGAAAATATGGAATTCAAACTTATTAGGATGTTCAATACTTTGACGCTAGGACTCAACTTAACACCGGGTTTTATGACTCACTACATAGACACAGTTCACACCTTCACCAGAAGGACTCCAGATAGCTAAGAACACATTCCCACTAGCTCTCCATTTAAGAAAATGCTAATTCGATTTCCTTTGCTTATCTTTTGAAGGCATCACACCTCCCAGGTCTTGAACAAATTTCCTACTATAGTAAGCATCTAATGGTCTTTCTTATTATTCCAAATGTAATCTTGCCTGAAAAGGAGCCTTTGAGCTCTGAAAGCTTGCGAACATATAATTTCTGGTTAGCCAATAAAGGTATCACTTTAAGATGCTCTTGTCATAATTGGACGGAAAAGTATTCACATAGATTTTTCTTAGTAACACGGTACCACAATATAATTTATTATTGTATTCTGACAGCTATAACTTTTTTATTTTTTTGCTGATGACGCTGCATGGCGGCTCGTTTTTTGTGGGACAAGATGACATTTTTCAGGGGTACCATGTTATTTATAACTGTCTTTTTGATCGTGTGTTATTCCACATTTTGTTCAGCGGTATGATGATAAAGCATTGTTTTTTGCCTTGTTTTTTTGATGGTGTTCACTAAAGGGTTAACTAGCGGGACAGTTTTATTTGAACGGGTCGTTATGGATGCAGCGATACCAAATATATGTACTTCTATTGTTTAGATTTTTTTATTCAAATATTTATTTAGTGATAGAATAAATATTGATTTTTTTATTATTTTTTTAAAATATTTTTACAATTATTTAAATTTTTTTTACTTCATTCTATGTTTTACACTTTGTCCCACTATGGGACAATCTTTTTATGCAGGCTGCTGTGCATGACAGGTAGTTTCTCAGCTCTGGAGATCCGGATGTCATCAAGATGACATCGGGTCTCTGTGGCAACAATCGGTCGGCTCTGATCCAAAGGCAGAGGGGCTGTCAGCCCCTCGCTGGAGTCGGAACGCTGAGATCTTGTTTGATCACAGTGTTCAGGGGGTTAAAGTGCTGAGAGCGGTCTGTAACTGCTCCTGCCACTTAGTGCCGGGTGTTAGATGTGAGAATCCGCTGAAACCCGGCCGCGATCGGCCGCGCTCCCCCGAGAGCGCGGCTGATCGCCCATGACATACTATCCCGTCCATGGGCAACAGGCCCAGGGCACATGGATGGGATAGTGCGTCAGATGTCAGATGGCAGAAAGGGGTTAACAAAGCGTTTCATGCTCAGAAATCCTCCAATATGGCTGAATTACAGCAATTCTGCAAAGATAAGTGGGCCAAAATATCTCCAGAGTGTTGTAAAACACTCATTGCCCATTATCAGAAACGCTTGATTGCAGTTGTTGCTGCTAAGGCTAAGTTCACACTTGGCGTTTTTTGTTGTTTTTTTTTAAATACTTGTTTTATGCTGATTTTCAGCTGCATTTTACAGTACCAGCAAAGCCTATGAGATTTCAGAAATCTCATGCACACACACTGTTTTTTGTCATCAGTATTTTGTTCTTTGCATGTTTTTTTGGACATACAGTCATGGCCAAAAGTTTTGAGAATGACACAAATATTATATTTTCACATGATCTGCTGCCCTCTGGTTTTTATGTGTGTTTGACAGATGTTTTTATCACAGACAGAAATATAATAATTGCAAACATATGAGTAACAAAAGCTTATATTGACAGTTAGAATGAGTTAATGCAGCAAGTCAATATTTGCAGTGTTGACCCTTCTTCTTCAGGACCTCTGCAATTCTCCCTGGCATGCTCTCAATCAACTTCTGGACCAAATCCTGACTGATAGCAGTCCATTCTTGCACAATCAATGCTTTCATTTTGTCAGAATTTTTAGGTTTTTGTTTGTCCACCCGTCTCTTGATGATTGACCACAAGTTCTCAATGGGATTAAGATCTGGGGAGTTTCCAGGCCATGGACCAAAAATCTCTATGTTTTGTTCCCTGAGCCATTTAGTTATCACCTTTGCTTTATGGCAAGGTGCTCCATCATGCTGGAAAAGGCATTGTTGATCGCCAAACTGCTCTGGAGGGTTGGGAGAAGTTGCTGTTGGAGGACATTCTGGTACCATTCTTTATTCATGGCTGTGTTTTTAGGCAAGACTGTGAGAGAGCCGATTCCCTTGGCTGAGAAGCAACCCCACACATGAATGGTTTCAGGATGCTTAACAGTTGGCATGAGACAAGACTGGTGGTAGCGCTCACCTTGTCTTCTCCGAATGAGGCCTTTTCCTGATGTCCCAAACAATCGAAAAGGGGATTCATCAGAGAAAATAACTTTACCCAGTCCTCAGCAGTCCACTGCCTGTACCTTTTTCAGAATATCAGTCTGTCCATGATGTTTTTTCTGGAGAGAAGTGGCTTCTTTGCTGCCCTCCTTGAGACCAGGCCTTGCTCCAAGAGTCTCTGCCTCACAGTGCGTGCAGATGCACTCACACCTGCCTGCTGCCATTCCTGAGCAAGCTCTGCACTGCTGGTAGCCCGATCCCGCAGCTGAAACACTTTTAAGAGACGGTCCTGGTGCTTGCTGGTCTTTCTTGGGCACCCTGGAGCTTTTTTGGCAACAATGGAACCTCTCTCCTTGAAGTTCTTGATGATGCGATAGATTGTTGACTGAGGTGCAATCTTTCTAGCTGCGATACTCTTCCCTGTTAGGCCATTTTTGTGCATTGCAATGATGACTGCACATGTTTCTTTAGAGATAACCATGGTTAACAGAAGAGAAACAATGATGCCAAGCACCAGCCTCCTTTTAAAGTGTCCAGTGGTGTCATTCTTACTTAATCATGACAGATTGATCTCCAGCCATGTCCTCATCAACACCCACACCTGTGTTAATGGAGCAATCACTGAAAAGAGGTTAGCTGGTCCTTTTAAGGCAGGGCTGCAATGATGTTGAAATGTGTTTTGGGGTTAAAGTTCATTTTCTAGCCAAATATTGACTTTGCAAGTAATTGCTGTTAAGCTGATCACTCTTTATAACATTCTGGAGTATTTGCAAATTGCCATTAGAAAAATTGAAGCAGTAGACTTTGTAAAAATTAATATTTGTGTCATTCTCAAAACTTTTGGCCATGACTGTAGAGCATGTCACTTCTTTCAGCGTTTTTCACCCATTGACTTGAATGGGTGGTGAAAAAATGCTGAAAAAATGCACCAAAACGCAGATATCATGTTTTGCTGCATTTTTTGTGCCAAAACCTGATTCTATGGAATAGGACTAGTGTTGAGCGATACGATACTGCAAATATCGGGTATCGGCCGATATTAGCTGTATCGGGCTTTCGATTCCGAGTACCGATATTTTCGTCATATCGGATACCGGAATCGGGATTGTCACTGTCACTGTCAGTGTCCGTCGGTCGGGTCTGTCAGGAGTCAGCGGCACTTACCTGGCAGAAGATCTCCGGCGGTCACGGCCTGGACTGCTTCATGGCCGCCATCATCTTTCCCCGGCGGTCACATGCAGTTTCTCGCGATAACTGCAGTGACTGCTGGGTAATCCCGGCCGTAAAGCAGTCAGTCCGATGACGTCACCGCCGGGGAAGCAGGTAATCAGCTGTGCTGCGTCGCGATGACAGGCTCTGCCTGTCATTGCGATGTAGCAGAGCTGGATCGTCGTGGGACAGTCGTTACTATGGACTGCGTCGGACAGGTGGTATACTGTTGGTTTGTTTTTTTTCTTTTTTTACAGGAGGATCGATGGCGTCGCAGGAATGAGAGTACAATAAAAGAAATGAAAACTGTGTTGTCTCTTTTATTTCATTAAAAGACTTTTTTCTTGCTGTGTCTTTTTTTTTTATGCATTTAATAACTTTGGGATTAATAATGGATCGGTGTCTTATTGACACCTCTCCATTATTAACCGGGCTTATTGTCACCGTGCAATCAACGGTGACATTAACCCCTTATTACCCCACTTGCCACCGCTACAGGGCAGTGGGAAGAGCCGGGTAAAGTGCCACAATTGGCACATCTTTTGATGCGCCAAATGTGGGGCTGCTGTAGCCTGGTATTATCAGGCTGTTGAGGGCCAAAATCCATGGGCCTTGACAGTCTTTTAATACCAGGCCGCAGCAGTCTGCATTTTACTTGGCTGGTTAACAAAAATAGGGGACCCCTACGCCGTTTTTTTTTTGAGGGGATCCCCTATTTTTGTTAACCAGCCAAGCTAAGCAGACTGCTGTGGCCTGGTATTATCAGGCTTGCAAGGTCCATGGATATTGGATCCTTACCAGCCTGAAAAACCAGGCCTCAGCGGTCTGCTTCATCTGGCTGGTTAACAAAAATAGGGGGACCCCACGCCAATTTTTTTCGAGGGGATCCCATTTTTGTTAATCAGCCAAGATATGCAGACTGCTGTGGCCTGGTATTATCAGGCTGGCAAGGTCCATGGATCTTGGCTCCTTAACAGCCTGAAAATCCAGGCCTCAGCGGTCTGCTTCATCTGGCTGGTTAACAAAAATAAGGGGGACCCCACGCCAATTTTTTTCGAGGGGATCCCCTATTTTTGTTAATCAGCCAAGATATGCAGACTGCTGTGGCCTGGTATTATCAGGCTGGCAAGGTCCATGGATCTTGGCTCCTTAACAGCCTGAAAATCCAGGCCTCAGCGGTCTGCTTCATCTGACTGGTTAACAAAAATAGGGGGGACCCACGCTATTTTTTATTCGAAGGGAACCCCTATTTTTGTTAATCAGTTCCCTCTGACGTCACTGATTGTGTCCCTGGCTGACCTGAAGTGAAAGTGGAAAGCAATCAATTAAGCTTTCCACTTCCTCTCCTGTCAGCCAGGAGAGGAACTCATTCATTTGGGGGTTTACTGTGAGGCTGCAGCATTAGCTGCGGTCACTGCAGTAAACATTAACCCTTTCTGAAGGATTACACCGTGGGACCTGACTGTGCATGGGATAGGTAAGAATAATTTTGCTTTTTTATTTTATTTTTATTACAGGAAATGGTTTTTGCAGTCAAATAAAAGATGGTCAAAAACATGTGTCTTTATTTCATTAAAATGATTTTTAATTAAAGTGTGTGTGTTTTATTTTTATTTCATGCAATAGGATTAATAATTGATAGTTGTCTAATTGACAGCTCTCAATTATTAACCTGGCTTAAGGTCACCTTTCAATTGCAATGTGGCTTTAACCCCATATTAACCCATTCGCCACCGCTACAGGGCAATGGGAATAGACGGGCAAAGTGCCAGAAAGGGCGAATCTAATTATAGATTTGTCTTTTCTGGGTGGTCTGGGGGCAGATGTTAGTAGCCAGGGGGGGCCAAAAATAATGGTCCCTCTCTGGGCTATTATTATCTGCCCCCACTCACTGGCTTTGTCTGTCTGGTTGCGAAAATAGGGCGGGAGCCCACGCATTTTTTTTAAACAATTTTACACCTCTATATATATATATACATGTCATTAAATTTGTGACACATATATATATATTTATATTTATAGTTCATACACTTCTACATAGTATAATAGCCGCTAATTCAATTGCAGGCTTTTGTGAAAATGCAGAACCCGACATGAAATGACACTTGGTGTACATAGGGTTAACCATGTCTTTTCATGTCCTTTGCTATCTGATTTGCACAAACAATTACATCAGTCTATGTGTGCAAAATTTCACACCTGTAGGGTTAATTAAAGGTGTAAATTCGTAGCAAAAAAGTCCGTTTTTTTTGCTACGAATTTACACCTTTAATTAACCCCTACAGGTGTGAAATTTTGCACACATAGACTGATGTAATTGTTTGTGCAAATCAGATAGCAAAGGACATGAAAAGACATGGTTAACCCTATGTACACCAAGTGTCATTTCATGTCGGGTGCTTCTGTCTTTTCACAGAAGCCGGCTTTACCCGGCAATTGAATCAGAGGATATTTTACTATGTAGAAGTGTATAAACTATACATATATGTATATATATATGTCACAATGACATGTATATATATTATATATATATATGTATTCTATGTGTGTATATTTAGTGTTTACAAGGAAATAAAGGTTTTTTTTAGTTGCGATATTTTGTTCCCATAGACTTACATTGGACTTCCGATATCGGAATCGGATATCGACGATATTTAGTGATATCGGCGATACCATTCCGATCCGATATTTTTAGATATCGAGCAGTATCACTCAACACTAAATAGGACATTTTTTCAACACTAAACTTTATCAGTATGCACAAGACACAAATCTAGCATGCCAAAACCGCCTCAAAAAGTGCAGAGAAAAAGCATAAAAAACGCCGCAGAAAAACACAAGAAAAAACTTTCTGCAGCTTCTTTCTGCAGCTTCTTTCCTGCCAAGAGATTAGGTTTTGCTGCAGAAAAAAATGCTGAAAAAACAGCTAGTGTGATCTTAAATACGGACGAGAAAAAATCGCATTGCACTCAGACTGATGTTAATCTATGGGGCAGCTCCCATCATCCGATTTTTTTCTCGTCCGTTTTATACGTGCGAGTGAAATCACAGCATGCTGCGATTTGCACCGTATTATGCCCGAGACTCGCCAATGCAAGTCCATGGTTGCGAAAAAACAACGGATTACACATGGACCATCAGTGTCACTTGCGAGAAATACGCACCCGTGTCCTTTAGAAAAGTCGGCAATTCATCCCTGGCTATACTGTAAAATCACACTGACCGGTTTAATAAAGAATAGGAATTCTTTTGTGATGTAAAAACTGTCATTGGGATCCATTATATGTCGGTTTTGCAAGCCGGCGAGAAAATCTCGCCGTCTGATGCCATACGGATGACACACGGATGTTTTGATGCGAGATAATCGCATCCTCGCATTGCACACGGATGACATACGGATCACTTTTCAGGGGACTTTTCTGCGTATTACGGCCGTATAATACGGTCCGATTTTTTATCGTTGTGTGTGACCCCGGCCTAAAGGTGGCTAATATTAGGTTTAGGGGGCAATCACTTTTTCACACAGGGCCCTGTAGGTTTGGATTTCTTTTCCCTTAATAATAAAGACCTTTATTTAAAAACTGTGTTGTGTGTTTACTTGTGTTATCTTTATCTGATATTTCAATTTGTTTGGTGATCTGAAACATTTAAGTGTGACAAACATGCAAAAGAATAGGAAATCAGGAAGGAGCAAACACTTTTTCATACCACTGTAACAGTTGGATCACTGTAGTGGTAAAACTTTGTTGTAAGAGGGTCGCAGGTCAATTTTCAACCTAAAATCTGTATTGTGCCTCCTTATGTCCCATTATCTAACAGCCCCTGATTATGAAAGTATGACAGCTAAAAGAAAGGAGAAAAAGGAAAAACAAAACTGGAAACAAATACAATGTACACTACATACAAAATATCCAATAAAAGCATGTCTGTCCTGCCTTTAGAAAGTATCTAGTCATACACCTCCCTGCAGATATTAGATTACTCAGATGATAGATCTATAGATAGACGTATCTTTTACATAAGTCTACTCATTTGACGGCACATGCTTGAGTCAGCCACTTGCCATGGGCACATAAGTTTCAGTTTCGTTTCTCCCTTTTTACTCTTGGTTGGTTGCCACACCTGTTTTGTGTGTATATAAATGATTCTTTTCATTTTCCAGTCCTGCGTGTCTTACCACCAAGAGGATAATAGTCTTCCACATCTCGTATGATCCCAACTGACAGAAGAAAATGCCTTCTAAATTTAACCTCAGAGATCTGAGAGACGCCGGAGAGAAATTTCTACAACAACTTATAGAAAGTGACAGAGTGAATGTGACCGATAGAGAAGAACTGCGAAGTATTTATGCGGAGTTCAAAAGACAGTAAGAATATTATTATTATTATTGATATAATTAGTATTATTATGTCCATTATTTTTTACTATTTTCACATGTAGACAATTTATTTAAAACAGTTTTATTACGATAAAATTCATATACTTGTCTACCTTTAATTGGTTATCCAGAATTTCTGGTAATCTTGTACCTAAAATATAAATGATTTTCAGTTTAACAATACCAGAAACATTAGATTGAACATGTATACACAGTTATTACCTGATTTTGATGTATTTTATAATTGTTTTAGAGTTTTAGGCCACATTCGCACGTTCAATTTTGGTGAGTTTTTTACCTCAGTATCTGTAAGCCAAAACCAGGAGTGGGTGATAATCCAGAAGTGTTTCTATTATACTTTCCTCAACTTCTGAGTGGGCCCCTAACCAGAGAACCTCAGCAAATGACCGCGCTGTTGCCAAAAATAATCTATATATAAAAAAGACCAATATTATTATCACGGCCATATGGTCAGTGGTAAATAATACCAGTCCTTACAGCAGAGTTACAGATAATGACTTACTGCTGACGTTCTTTCTGATGGAATCGTTCACTTTTCATGTCTTTTCCATCTGGCCCAGACCGACATAACGACTCCTTCAGCCAGGCCTCGACTACAGAGAATACAACAAAGACTCGTTTCACTTCTCATATTTTCAGCACCATCACTGTCACCAATTGGACTATTCTCAACCTGCACAAACTCCTCATCCTGCTGATACCCCAATACTGAGCCGCTGCTGCTGTATGTGTCCCTATTACTGCACCTCATACCCCAATACTGAGCCACTGCTGCCATATGTGTCCCTATTACTGCACCTGATACCCCAATACTGAGCTGCTGCTGCCGTATGTGTCCCTATTACTGCACCTCAAACCCCAATACTGAGCCGCTGCTGCCGTATGTCCCTATTACTGCACCTCATACCCCAATACTGAGCCACTGCTGCCATATGTGTCCCTATTACTGCACCTGATACCCCAATACTGAGCTGCTGCTGCCGTATGTGTCCCTATTACTGCACCTCAAACCCCAATACTGAGCCGCTGCTGCTGTATGTGTCCCTATTACTGCACCTCATACCCCAATACTGAGCCACTGCTGCCATATGTGTCCCTATTACTGCACCTGATACCCCAATACTGAGCCGCTGCTGCCATATGTGCCCCATATACTGCACCTCAAACCCCAATACTGAGCCACTGCTGCCGTATGTGTCCCTATTACTGCACCTGATACCCCAGTACTGAGCCACTGCTGCCGTATGTGTCCCTATTACTGCACCTGATACCCCAATACTGAGCCACTGCTGCCGTATGTGTCCTTATTACTGCACCTCATACCCCAATACTGAGCCGCTGCTGCCGTATGTGTCCCTATTACTGCACCTACTGTGTGGTTCTGTGTGACCTCTAAATTCTAAAGCACCCCTCTATAATATAGTAATGCCAGGTGCAAGTGCCCTAGAAAACAGTGCCCGCATTTTGTCCCCTAGAATGTAATAATGCCCTGTGTGCCCCTTTGACAGTCACAGTAACCAGAGTTCCCCTATAACAATAAGTGCCCACTTTTTACACTTACCGTATATACCCATGTATAAGCCGAGATTTTCAACCCATTTTTTAGGGCTGAAAGTCCCCCTCTCGGCTTATACGCAGGTCATATACGGGGGTCGGCGGGGAGGGGAGCGGGGGTGTCGGATTATACTCACCCCTCCGCCGGCGCGGTTGTGTCGACCCGCCACCACAATTGTGGATTACCAGGGCTATGGGGTACTCAGAGCCGAGCCCATGGAAGTCTATGGGGTTGTCACGGGTAGCGGTGGCTCGGTCTGTGGCCCTGGCGGTCTGGCGTATGTTGGGGGGAATATTTACAGGGGATAGATATATTTACAATTCGTGACGCCACCTGTAGTCTCTGGTAAGTTGTACCAGCGCTGCTGTAGATCTCTGAGGGGATGGTGAGGCAGCTAGATGTCGGGTCCCCTACAGGTGGGACTTTTCCCTCAGGTCGGTAGTTAAAGCAGGGTTGTGCAGGCATGCAAATAAATAACTCAGTCTCACACGGTCAGCGTCTTTCCATACCTTTTACTTGTAAGATGGTAAGGCAGGTCCCAGGGAGGCTGATCCATGGAGAATGTATTTCAAGATAGCAGCTGGACAAGTTAGGGGCCTCCTTTACTTTCACAATGATGAGTCCAACCAGCATAAAGCATAGTTCCCTCTATAAACTCCAGCTATTCCAAAGCTGTACTGCCCGGTCAGTTTTGTGGTCGGAGCCTTCCTGTGAGAGAGCTGAATTCCTATCTTGTCCTGCAGAGACTCAAGGTCCTCACTCCCCCTGACCCCAGTTACGTACCGACTCTTCAGGGCTGCTTGCCGCGACCTAAGGTCCGGTAAGCCTCTGGTTTTCCTACCACTATGCGTGAAGCTATAGTGATCCTTCGGTCCCCAGTGACCGGTAACAATGTGCAGGACTTCTCCAATCCAAAAGCACTTTTAAATATTCCTTCCACTGTGCCTTTCGCCTTGTCCGCGCTTGTAGCATAAGCACTCACACTTCCACAAGTTAAATAAGTCAATCCCTTCTTCACTTCTTTCCGGAGTTTGTTGTCAGATTCCCAGTAATCCTCTAGGCAGGAGCACGTCTCTGAACCTTCACTGTCCTTGGGACAGGAGACTGAAGTATCTCTGCAACTCACTCACTCTTCTCATTAGATGTCTCAGTCTGTCTATCAGTGGAGCACAGCTCTGACCAGGCTGAGGTGATCTGGCTCCCCTCTACTGGCCTCCACTTCCCTGAACTGCACGCAGACTCAGGCTGGACTACTTCCTCCCTCCAGGTCCAGGCTAGACTGACTGCTCTGTCCGAAGACAGGAAACAGACTGACTAAATAACTCACTGAATGAGCCTATATATATCCTGTGGGTGTGTCTAAGTGTATGTTGAGTGAATGGGTATAGAGCATTAAACTGCTATCTCTCCACACATTCTCCAGGGTACTGCGTGTGCCTTCACACCAGGGCTACACATTCCCCATGGTAAATGACAGCACTCCCGGGCTGTGAAATACAAAGAGACATTTTTGTTTATGCATTTAACATTAAACATTAACTCGTCCCATCCGGGAGGTAAGGATTTCTTGAACGTTGCAAACAAAACATTAAATATAGAAAAATACAAATATTAAATAGACATTTTCATTAATAGACAATATGCTTGTGAAGGACCCGCACCAAACCTTCAACGTGGGTCCTGGGTGGGCTGCAGGACATCCGAATGCAGACCTCACTCAGTGCCACACCACACGGGTTTTGTATTCAGAGGTAGTTGTGCTGGTTTTATGTAAAACCAATATTAGGCACCGAAGCGCAACTATATACAAGATAAGTTCTGGGCTGGCACAGTCCTCAGCCTCCGAGTCCATAATAAGACACAATAGGGAAAAACACATATATATATACACATTTCAAATATGCATCATTCTTCTTTAACTGTTACTTTACCCAATCAGGGCATTTCATATAAAACTTATGCATTAAATTTTTAACTTTTTACTTTGGTACCCAGCCGGGCGTTCTATTCATTATAGAAAAACATAGATACAAAGGCAATATATAAACATTATATACTCATATAAACTGTACAAACTATCTTCACTTTTATAAAAACTTATGTACATCTTCTTAGTTGCGGTAAACCCTGTCTGGGTCCTACCGTTCTTCACATTTCTTGGTTAACTTTGGTTACACTTTCCATCCCGGGGGCTGGAACAATGCGATGGTCCCTAGATCCCAGGACTAACAAGTCGTGACCTGCTATTGGGGTTTGAGTCGCCACAGTTCTCGTGCGAACCTCTAGGGGCGCAACGGGTACTTTCTCCTTGCGAGACACCGATTGCGTTTCAATCTGAGTCACAGTTAACGATATTGATCGTGTCATGGATTGCGATGGAAACTGGGTCGCTAGTTGCGATGTAGATGTTGCTTTCATTTGCGAGGCACCTGCAGGGGGCGATGCTGGGGCACGGCCGGACGCTGTCCGAGCTGGAGACGGGACGCTGCGGTAGTGGTGACGTTACCTGCGTCGGGGACGGGGTCACGGACGATGGTGACGTTAAGGGCATACCATCCCTTCATACCCCAGTGCCGTGTATATGTGACAATGTCTCCATTTACTAGGTCCCTCCCGGGATGGCCTTGCGGTAGGTGGGATTCCACGTCACGTCGGCTGACGAAGACCCCTGGGTAGAGGCCCGGTTCTCTTATGAAGCCCCAGCCCTTCCGGAGCTGGAACTCAGTCACACACCCCTGCCGCCGCGGTTCCCTCAGGGTACCTTTCTCTCTCCGGACACTCTCCTTGTCCGCGATCAGCTCTGCATGTTGCCGCTGACGGTTCCGCTGAGCTTCCCGCTCTTCCTCCTGCTGGCGTTTCTGCTTCTCCTCACGACGCTGCCACTCATGTTCCCACTGGGCGGTGTAGGCGACGTCATCCAGGCGTGCCATCTCGTCCCAGTCGACGTCTGGTAACGACGGACAGGACCCCTCCGGTGTCCCTGCCGGGGATCGATCTTCTGCTGCGGCCTCCTGGCCGGGCGGGCGTTCCGGAACTGGCGGTACCTCCTCAACCTCCTTCGCCTCCACCGCTTCACCGGTGGGATCAGGATCGGTACTTTCGGGGGCAGCCTCCGGTTGCTCCTTAGCCTTGGGCAGCAGAAGTTTTGGTAACTCCAGACGTAGGGGGTCGTCGAGGGGAGAGAACACCGCGTCCCACAGCCTCCGCTGCTCCTGGGTACGCCGGCGTCTCTCGATCTCTTCAAATCCAGATTGGTGCTGGACCATCTTTTTCAGGCGTGTATTCTCCTCCTGAATTTCTAGCAACACTTGCTGCAGGTGCAGGACCACGGATGGTTCCGGTGCTGGTGGCAGCTTGGCTGGGGAGCGGGGCCTGCCTCCCTCCGCTTCCCTGCTCGGCTGCACACGTCCTGCTTCCATGATGTTCCAGAGCGTTCTTTCTTCTTCTTCTTTCAGAGACGTCCGGTCTCTTCCGTGGAGGCGAGGTTTGCGTCTCCTCCTCCTCGCAGGGAAGGTGAAGAGGAGGCGGACCTCTTTTGCTGTAGGGCAGGATCGCATGTTGTAGTAGCACTTTGAGAGGGCAGGCATTTTCTTCGCGCCACATGGGGGTGCACGCCCACGAAAGTACGCCCACCTTCTTCTCCAGCGCCTGAGGGCGCGAATATGGCGACAAAGATGGCGATTTTTGGCGCCAAAAGTGCAAACAGTCCTTTTTCACAAAAACAATTCCATAGGCACACAGGGCTCGCAATTTTGCGAGTTTCGCATCCTGTTCGTGACGCCAAGTTTTGTGTCGACCCGCCACCACAATTGTGGATTACCAGGGCTATGGGGTACTCAGAGCCGAGCCCATGGAAGTCTATGGGGTTGTCACGGGTAGCGGTGGCTCGGTCTGTGGCCCTGGCGGTCTGGCGTATGTTGGGGGGAATATTTACAGGGGATAGATATATTTACAATTCGTGACGCCACCTGTAGTCTCTGGTAAGTTGTACCAGCGCTGCTGTAGATCTCTGAGGGGATGGTGAGGCAGCTAGATGTCGGGTCCCCTACAGGTGGGACTTTTCCCTCAGGTCGGTAGTTAAAGCAGGGTTGTGCAGGCATGCAAATAAATAACTCAGTCTCACACGGTCAGCGTCTTTCCATACCTTTTACTTGTAAGATGGTAAGGCAGGTCCCAGGGAGGCTGATCCATGGAGAATGTATTTCAAGATAGCAGCTGGACAAGTTAGGGGCCTCCTTTACTTTCACAATGATGAGTCCAACCAGCATAAAGCGTAGTTCCCTCTATAAACTCCAGCTATTCCAAAGCTGTACTGCCCGGTCAGTTTTGTGGTCGGAGCCTTCCTGTGAGAGAGCTGAATTCCTATCTTGTCCTGCAGAGACTCAAGGTCCTCACTCCCCCTGACCCCAGTTACGTACCGACTCTTCAGGGCTGCTTGCCGCGACCTAAGGTCCGGTAAGCCTCTGGTTTTCCTACCACTATGCGTGAAGCTATAGTGATCCTTCGGTCCCCAGTGACCGGTAACAATGTGCAGGACTTCTCCAATCCAAAAGCACTTTTAAATATTCCTTCCACTGTGCCTTTCGCCTTGTCCGCGCTTGTAGCATAAGCACTCACACTTCCACAAGTTAAATAAGTCAATCCCTTCTTCACTTCTTTCCGGAGTTTGTTGTCAGATTCCCAGTAATCCTCTAGGCAGGAGCACGTCTCTGAACCTTCACTGTCCTTGGGACAGGAGACTGAAGTATCTCTGCAACTCACTCACTCTTCTCATTAGATGTCTCAGTCTGTCTATCAGTGGAGCACAGCTCTGACCAGGCTGAGGTGATCTGGCTCCCCTCTACTGGCCTCCACTTCCCTGAACTGCACGCAGACTCAGGCTGGACTACTTCCTCCCTCCAGGTCCAGGCTAGACTGACTGCTCTGTCCGAAGACAGGAAACAGACTGACTAAATAACTCACTGAATGAGCCTATATATATCCTGTGGGTGTGTCTAAGTGTATGTTGAGTGAATGGGTATAGAGCATTAAACTGCTATCTCTCCACACATTCTCCAGGGTACTGCGTGTGCCTTCACACCAGGGCTACACACGGTCTCTGCAGCCCCCCTGCTTCTCCCACGATCTCTGGCTCCTTCCTGCAGCGGTCACATGGCACCGCTCATTAAAGTCATGAATATGCACATATTCATGACTTTAATGAGTGGTACCACGTGACCGCTGCAGGACTGAAGCGCTGCGGAGAGCGCTGGGAGAAGAGGAGAGGCTGCAGGGATGCGCCGGCGGAGGGGTGAGTATAGCGATATTTACCTGTCCCGTTCCACCGCTGCGCTGCTCCCTCGATCTGACTCCTCTGGCTGTGAATGATCAGGCAGAGGGTGCGATGATGTCGTTAGTGTTCGCCCCGCCCCCTGCCAGATCATTCACAGCCAGAGGAGTCAGACCGAGGGAGCAGCGCAGCGGTGGAACGGGACAGGTAAATATCTCAGGTGTTGGGGTCCTGAGCGAGCGGTGACTCCGGCACCTGTCCCCCATAGCGCGCCAGTGTCACCGCCTGCTCAGGACACCAGCACCTGCCCCCAGCGACGAGAGGGGAGTATGTCATTTTTTTTTTTTTTTTGCAGCAGCAGCATATCAGGCCTATACTATGGGGCATATGGTGCATAATTGTGCAGCATATGGGGGCATAATCTGGAGAATATGGGGGCATAATATGGAGCATATGGGGCATAAGCTGTGGAACATATGGGGGCATAATCTGTGGAACATATGGGGCATAATCTGGAGCATATGGGGTCATAATCTGTGGAACATATGGGGCATAATCTGGAGCATATGGGGGCATAATCTGTGGAACATATGGGGCATAATCTGGAGCATATGGGGTCATAATCTGTGGAACATATGGGGCATAATCTGGAGCATATGGGGGCATAATCTGTGGAACATATGGGGGCATAATCTGGAGCATATCGGGGCATAATCTGTGGATCATATGGGGGCATAATCTGTGGAATATATGGGGGCATAATCTGGAGCATATGGGGCATAATCTCTGAAGCATATTGGGCATAATCTGGAGCATATGGGGGCATAATCTGTGGAACATATGGGGGCATAATCTGGAGCATATGGGGGCATAATCTGTGGATCATACGGGGCATAATCTGTGGAATATATGGGGGCATAATCTGGAGCATATGGGGGCATAATCTCTGAAGCATATTGGGCATAATCTGGAGCATATGGAGGCATAATCTGTGGAGCATATTGGGCATAATCTGTGCAGCATATGGGGGCATAATCATTTTTCACCCTAGGCTTATACGCGAGTCAATAAATTTTCCCAGTTTTTTGTGGCAAAATTAGGGGGGTCGGCTTATACACGGGTCGGCTTATACATGAGTATATACGGTAATAATGTCCTGAGTCTCCCCCCTGTGCAGCTCCCCTATACTCAGAATAATGCCCTCTCACTGGATATATACTGACCCCTTAATATCCCCAAACTATTTAATGGCTCCAACACTGTATGATAGCCCGCCACTATAATCCCCACACTGTATGATGGCCCCCTAGATAGCATCCATATAGCATAATACACCAGATAGTCTTCAATATAGTATAATGCACTCCCCATAGGCAGCCTCTATATTATAATGCACCCCCATAGGCAGCCTCTATATTATAATGCACCCCCATAGGCAGCCTCTGTATTATAATGCACCCCTATTGACAGCCTCTCTATTTTATTGCACTCCCCCATAGGCAGCCTCTCTATTATAATGCACCCCATGGGCAGTCTTATTTATAATGCATTCCCTATAGGCAGTCTTATTTATAATGCACCCCATAGGCAGTCTCTGTATGATAATGCAGCCCCATAGGCAGTCTTATTTATAATGCACCCCATAGGCAGTCTCTGTATGATAATGCAGCCCCATAGGCAGCCTTATTTATAATGCACCCCATAGGCAGCCTTATTTATAATACACCCCATAGGCAGCCTTATTTATAATGCACCCCATAGGCAGTCTTATTTATAATGCACCCCCCATAGGCAGTCTTATTTATAATGCACCCTATAGGCAGCCTCTGTATGATAATGCAGCCCATAGGCAGCCTTATTTATAATGCACCCCATAGGCAGCCTTATTTAAAATGCACCCCATAGGCAGTCTTATTTATAATGCACCCCATAGTCAGCCTCTGTATGATAATGCAGCCCATAGGCAGCCTTATTTATAATGCACCCCATAGGCAGCCTTATTTATAATTCACCCCCCTATGGAGCCTCTGCTCTGTAATATAATGCACCCCTATATGGAGCCTCTGTAATATAATGCACCCCCATATGGAGCCTCTGTAATGTAATGCACCCCCAAATGGAGCCTCTGCTCTGTAATATAATGCACCCCCATATGGAGCCTCTGTAATATAATGCACCCCCATATGGAGCCTCTGTAATATAATGCACCCCCATATGGAGCCTCTGTAATATAATGCACCCCCATATGGAGCCTCTGTAATATAATGCACCCCCATATGGAGCCTCTGATCTGTAATATAATGCACCACCCCATTACAAAAATAATAAATCCAGTACTCACCTCTCTTGCTCCCGGCTCCTGATCTGCTCACTGCTCTCCCTCTTCTCCTGAGTCTCGACAGCGGGCTCCGGGCAGTGACGTCATCGCGCCCACTGTCAGACGCTGAGAGGGGGATTATGGGAAAGCAGTAGCGCTCTCTCCTTCTCTCTTAATGCGGTCAGCTGTATCGGCTACATGCCGAATCAGCTGACCCTCCGAAGATGGGCGGGAGGCCCACTGCTGGCACATGACCCCCCACTGCCTGCTCAGATCAGATCGATTCTCCCTGCTCTGCCCCAGAATGTAACTGTATTGGCGCGCTGTGCACGCCGATACAGTTACAGTAGCGTAGCTCCGGGTGGGCCCCCTCAGCCCCCCAGTAGCTACGCTACTGATGATGAGTATTTAGTGAGTTTTTGATGTTGCAGATTTTCTGCAGTATTTCTACACCCATTAGGTACATTAGGTTACTTGCGCTTTTTTCAGTGTGTCTTTGCTTTTTTTTATGTTTTTTTACATGTGTTTTTATCACGTTTTAGAAGCTGCTATTTTGTCTCTTTTTGGGATGTCCTGTTTTAAACAAACCTGCTTTGTTTTTGATACTTGCTGGTATTTTTGCTTTCACAAAACTGTATAGGTACAGCCATGTGCAGATTCCATGCATTTTTAGTGTGTAATCTCTGACAGCGGCATTTAGCACACGCGCACCTGGGACGTGATGTTGGGTTGCCATAGCACACTTGACATGACGTTTCTCCTGTGAAAGTCATGTTGCACAGCTTCTGAATCCACAGCTTTGCAGTAGAAAACTTCGCAGAGCAGGCTTCATGGGATAACAAGCTTTTATTTCTTACAACATGAGGTAAAAGGAAAAAGCACAGTCATTTTAGCACTGCATCAGGAACAAAACGAAAGTGAAACTACAAGTGAGACTATTTCTTATACAATACATTAAACAGAAGGAAACGCTACACAACATCGCCATCTACTGTCAGGTCAGCATAAAGTCCTCCTTTTACTTATAATAAGTCCTAATCTGTTGCATATGCCAACACCCTTTCTTAACAATAAGGACTTATTCAATCAAACCCAACTTTTTTATTAGTCTCTGATGTTTATCAGCATTCAACGCCTTCGTGAAAATGTCTGCTGTCATTTCTTAAGTAGGGCAATACTCCAACTTCAAGACTCCTTGGTCCTCTTTTAGTTTTGTTGGTTCCAAGTGTGATTGTCCTAATTCTGTCAACAATTGTCTTAACCACAGTACTTCTTGTCTTTCTATCTGTATTCCTAGGTACTGTTTTACATTTCCCAAGTCTTTGATTTCAAAATTTTGTTTCAGGGCTTTTAGAATGTTTTCTTTATTCTTTCTTGTTTAAAACAAATCAAAATGTCGTCTACATATACGAGTACATAAATCCATCTATTACTCATTCTTTTTGTGTGCAAGCATGAATCAGCTTTGCTTCTTTGAAATTTTTCAATTGTTAGTACTTCCGTGATTTTGTCATTCCACGCTTTAGCTGCTTCCTTTAAACCATATATGCTTTTCTGTAGTTTACAAACTTTGTTTGGATTTCTTTCATCTTTAAATCCTGGAGGTTGTTCCAAGTAAATGTCTTTTGTTAAATCTCCATTCAAAAAAGCTGTCTTTACATCCAGATGTCTTAGTTCCATCTTTTCCACTGCTGCAACTGTAAGTAAAGTTCTTATTGTAGTGTGTTCGACAACTGGAGCAAATGTTTCATCATAGTCTTCTCCATATTTTTGAGAATACCCTTTAACTACAAATCTTGCTCGATATTTTTCAGGTGTGCCATCTGTTTGGTATTTTACTTTAAAAATCCATTTACATCCTATGGCTTTTCTTCCTTCTGGCAAATCTGTTAGTGTCCATGTATTTGAATCATGCATGGATTTAATCTCTGTTTCTGTTGCTTCTATCCATTTATTAGCTGCTTCTTCAGAAAGTTTAGATATGTCTTCCCAAGAGGTAGGCTCATGGATTTTTCTTATACTTGTCTTGTATGAGAGACGTTTTGGTGGTTTTCCTTTGTTCTCTCTTATTGAACGTCTTGGTTCTGTGTCTGTTTGTAGTTGTGATTCTTCACTTTCAGTATTTTGTTCTTCATTCATTTCTACTTCTTTCTCATCAGATATTTCTTCAGTTATGTCACTATTGTTTTTCTCATTTTTTGTTTCAACTGAAATCATAATGTCTTCATTTAAATCTTCAATGAATGTCACACTGTTACTCACTGTAACTCTGTCTGTTTTGGGATCTAAGATTCTATATCCTTTACAATTTTCACTTTATCCAACGAATATTCCTTCCATGGATCTGTTTTCAAGTTTGGAACGTTTTTCTGTTGGAATGAATATAAAAACTTTACATCCAAAAACTTTTAAATGATTGACACTTGGTTTCATACCTTGCCACAGTTCATATGGAGTTTTCTTCAGTTTTCTGGAAAAAAATCGGTTCTGTAGATATGTAGCTGTCATTGCTGCCTCATCTCACTATTTCTGTGGTAGTTTAGAATCTGTCAGCATACATCTCATCATTTCTGTTAGAGTTCTGTTTTTCCTTTCTGCTACTCCATTTTGTTCAGGTGTGTATGGAACAGTTTTCTGATGTTCTATTCCATTTTGTCTTAAGTAGTCTTCTATTCTGTGACCTGTAAATTCACCTCCATTATCACTTCTGATGACAATTGGCTTCCTTTGAAATTTGTTACTTGATCTTGTTACATAGTCTACAAGTTTATCAAAAACTTCACTTTTGTTCTTAATTAAGTATGTGACTGTGTATCTTCAGTAGTCGTCTATAAAAGTCAACATGTATCTATTGCCTCCTGATGTAGTCACTTTCATGGGTCCACATACGTCAGTATGCACTAAATCAAGTGGTCTTTCGCTTTTCATCTCACTTTCTTTTGGAATAGACATCCTTGTGGCTTTGGATTTTATACAACATTCACATCTTATGGTAATTGAGCAATCTGATATCCTTAACTCTTTTGTCAATTCTTTTCTCTGTAGTTCCCTTCTACTGTCCCGGTGTCTATGTCCTAGACGTCTATGCCACATGTGAATACAGTTTTTGTGATCATGAGTACATACCTTCATCTGTTCCTTTGGTTTGTCAAAATGATATAATTGTTTATCTGCCTTGACTTTGGTTATCATCTTGTTTCCTGCAATAATTGCACACTCATTGTCTTTGAATTTTACTGTAAGTCCTGTTAAGCGTTTCACAGATAATAATCCGCCTTCCAATTTTGGAACATACAACACATCCTGTACAAGTATCTTTAAATCTTGTCCGAACTTGTTTGAACAATTTAGCATACCTTGTCCGATACCTTCTGCGGTTATTTTGCTTCCATCTGCAAGATAAATGGCTTCTTTCTTATCTAAATCAAGATCAGTAAAGAAATTCTTGTCACTTGTCATATGACTCGTTGCTCCTGAATCAATAAACCAACCAAGTGATGATTTCTTGTCTGTTATTTTGAATGTGCCATTCCAATTATTCTCACACAAATCGGAAATTGTGTTTTTCACTTTCTGTGTATGCTTTTTATGTTGTAATTTTTGTTGTTCTGCTTTCCATATGGTACAGTCTTTCTTTAAATGACCTTTTTTCTTACATCTGAAGCATTCTCTTGTCTCTTTAATATAGGGTTTTTTAAATACTGTAGCTTTAAGAGCGTTTTCACTGTCTTTTTCAGTAGAAGAATCATTGCTTTGTTCTTTTCTTCTCTGATATTCATCTATGAGTCTTGTTTTCACAAAATCTAATGTAATGTCTGTTTCAGGTCTTGTCTCTAGTGCATTTATTAAAGCTGTATATGAATCTGGTAAACTGCACAACAATATAGCTGCTATATGACTTTCTTTAATATCTTCACCAATAGATCTTAGCTGTGATATCACTTCCATAATAGAGAATATATGCTTCTGCATGTCACTGTCTGCACTTAGTCTCATACTTTAAAGCTTTCCTAATAAAAATAATTTGTGATTTAAGCTGGGTCTCTAATATAGCTTTCTTAATGCTTCCCACATTCCTTTCGCTGTTTCTTCATTTCTTATATGTATTAATTGAGCATCATCCACTAATAAGCTAATGGTGGCTCTCGCTTGTCTATTTTTCTTATCCGATGTCTGATTATCTTGATCAGGTCTATCTGTAGTGATTACTTCCCATAAATCATCTTTAGACAATAACATCTCTACTTTGATCTTCCATAGCTGATAGTTCTTATCATTCAGTTTAGCTACTGTGAGTTTTAGCTCTGTGCTACTTGTCATTTTTAACTTATCTTACTTGTTTGGAGAGATTTGCACTGAAGAATTCTTCTGCATTCACCAGGGTCTTGCTGAGAGTTCTAGTGTCCTTGGTATCTGGTATTCTTGGTTCTTGGGTTCTGTGGTGTCTGGATTCTCTAGTGTCTGGATTCTCTGGGTACGCTGTATCTGGGATGACTGGGTCTGGGTGCCTGTGTCTGGGTGCCTGTGCCCATAACCTGTTGCACAGCTTCTGAATCCACACCTTTTCACTAGAATACTTCACAGAGCAGGCTTCATGGGATAACAAGCTTTTACTTCTTACAACATGAGGTAAAAGGAAAAAGCACAATCATTTTAGCATTACATCAGGAAACAGGAACAAAACGAAAGTGAAACTACAAGTGAGACTATTTCTTATATAATACATTAAACAGAAGGAAACATTACACAACATCGCCATCTACTGTCAGGTCAGCAAAAAGTCCTCATTTTACTTATAATAAGTCCTAATCTGTTGCATATGCCAACAAGTCATTGTTTAGCTGGCATTCATAGGAGACCGTGATTTTCACTATACATAGCAGTGCTAATGGACTGATATGTATAACACAAGCGATTGGCAAGGTCAAGTCCCCTAAAGGAACTAGCAAATACAGTAAAAAATGAAAAAGCAAAAGTTTTTTAAAAATTAAAAAAAATACAAAAGTTCAAAATCATGTGGAGGCTTGTTTTTTACGGGACAAGTTGACGTTTTTACTGGTACCATTTATCAGCACATAAAATTTTTTGATAGTTTTCTCTTTCAATGTTTGGTATGCAGAGTGAACTAAAACCAGCAATTTAGGAATTGTTTGGGTTTTTTGCCATTCACTGTGTGGTAAAATTGATAAGGCAGCTTTATTCTTTAGATCGGTATGATTACAGCGATACCAAGTTTATATATTTTTTTATGTTTTGCCGCTTTTACACAATAAAAACTGTTTTATAGAAAAAAGCATTTTATTTCTCCACTGATGGAGCTGTATGGCGGCTTCTTTTTTTTTGCCGCACAATCGACTTTTTGGTTGCGTTTTACTTCACTTTTTGTTACAGACACAAAAGGCCGCTTCCTGGCCAAAACGTTGCTTTTATGATCATCTCTCTGGTGCCTTGAAAACGTTTTGTCTCTGAATTTGCTGGTAAGTCGGTAGGAAGTTGTCCCAAGGAGCAGGGCCGGCTCCAGGTTTTTATGGGCCCCGGGCGAAAGAGTCTCAGTGGACCCCTTTAACACAGAACCTAGCCCCACATTTAGCCTTCTCACCATACAACCCTATATAGGCGACCACCATATGTATTGCCTGCCACCCATATAGCCTTCCCCTTATACCCACATATTTCCTCCCCCACATATATATATATATATATGCATGGTAGGTATATATATATGCCTACCACACAACCTAGGGATATGTGTATCCCCATCATCATCACCTCCCCATCATCATTGCATCCCCATCATCATCGCCTCCCCATCATCATCATCACTGCCTCCTCCCACCACCATCACACATACAGCACCACAGCACTCTCACATACACACACACAAAGCACCGCACTACATATACACACACACCTCACCTGTCCGGCGTCCGCGCTCTCTCTGCCACAGCCTGCTGCTGAATGATGACGTCATTCAGCGGCGCTGCTGTGAGAGGAAGTGCGGGTGCCCTGCAGGCGCCCCCTGGAGCCCGGAGCTGCGGCAGCGGAGGCACGGGGAGAGGTAAGTATTGCGCCGGCTGCTGCCGGGCCCCTGAGCAAGCGGGGGGGCCCAGTGGCGGCGCTGGCACCGCTCTCCTCCGCTGATGGGGGCCGGGGTGCCCGATGGCGAGTGGGCCCCCCCGCCTGCTCAGGGCCCCGGCACTTGCTCGGGTATGCCGGGTGCTGACGCCGGCCCTGCCAAGGAGGCACAGAGCTTGTTGAGTGGTGCAAAGGGAACTACCATTATGACACTTGCCCCACTTTTTGTTCAGCGGTATGATGAAACAGCAGTTTTTTGTCAAGTATTTAATATTTTCTTTTACAGTGTTCACTGAAGGGGTTAACTAGTGTGACATTTTTATGGATAGGGTCGTTCTGGACGCAACGATACCAAATATGTGTACATTTATGTGTATTTTTTTGTTTATTTTTCCATAAATATACATATTTATTGGCATAATATTTGCTTCATTTTTCATTTTCATATAAATATATGTAATTTCTCTTATCTCGTTAGCAGTGTGTCTCTATTCTACATATATGCTTCAGCTTATATTACGAGATTGTCGGCAATAAAAAAACATACATAAAAATAAAAAAAGACAAAACCCCAACCATAACAAGCAGGTAGGAAATACCTCCCCCGAATGAGAGAGTGGGCGTACTATTTCCGTCACTCTCCCCTATTTAAAGAGGTCTTCCGACCCCAAAATTAATTATTTTTTTTAAGCTAATGAGGCGCCCATGAAGGTTCAGTCCAGGGCCGGCGTCAGCACCCGGCACACCCGGGTAAGTGCCGGGGCCCTGAGCAGGCGGGGGGGCCCACTCGCCGTCAGGCACCCCGGCGCCCGTTAGCGGTGTCAGCGCCGCCACTGGGCCCCCCCCGCTTGCTCAGGGCCCCGCAGCAGCCGGCGCTATACTTACCTCTCCCCGTGCCTCCGCTGCCGCAGCTCCGAGCTCCGGGGGCGCCTGCGCCGGTGCTTCCTCTCTCACAGCAGCGCCGCTGAATGACGTCATCATTCAGCGGCCGGCTGTGGCAGAGAGCGCACGGACGCCGGACAGGTGAGGCGTGTGTGTGTGTGTGTATGTGAGAGAGTGCTGCCTGCGGTGCTGTATGTGTGATGGTGGTGGGGGGAGGCAGTGATGCTGGTGAGGAGGCAATGATGATGATGATGATGATGATGGGGAGGCAATGATAATGATGATGATTGGGAGGCAATGATAATGGGAAGGCAATGATGATGATGATATTAATGGGGAGTAGTGTTGAGCGATACTGCTCGATATCTAAAAATATCGTATCGGAATGGTATCGCCGATATCACTAAATATCGTCGATATCCGATTCCGATACCGGAAGTCCCATGTAAGTCTATGGGAACAAAATATTGCAACAAAAAAAACCTTTCTTTCGTTGTAAACACAAAATATACACACATAGAATACATATATATACATGTCATTGTGACATATATATATATATACATATATTTATAGTTTATACACTTCTACATAGTAAAATAGACTCTGATTCAATTGCTGGGTAAAGCCGTGACATACCCCATAGAAGTCGACGGGCTCGGTGCCGAGTACTCCCAAAACCTCTGGCTCTGTGCGACTCAACTTGGGCGTCACGAACAGGATTCTGTAGCTCGCTATAAGCGAGTCCTGTGTGCCTGAATTGAACTGGTTTTGTGCTTGAGAATTGCTAAAATCATCAGAGAATGTATTTGCCATTTTTCCGCTATATCTGCGTCATGACGAGGCACTGGTGAAGAAGAAGGGCGTGCTCTTCGTGGGTGTACACTCACTCAGTGGCGCGAAAACGATGGCCGACCACTCTAAATGGTACTGCAATGTAAGATCGTGCCCCACAGCTCTTCAGTTCCGCCTCCTCATCCTCCTCAGTGTGCGGAAACTAACACGAAGGTCCCGCCTCCCTACAAAAGAGGGGCCCTCTCCAGATGCTAATGACACATGTGACTTGGCAGAGATGGCTAATGGACACGAGCAGAAGTGTGAAGGGATGGAGCAGTCAGAGCTCTCCCCCCACGGAAGCGACCCGATCGCCACGGAACCACCGTTGGGCACCCGGCCTGGAAACCCTCCTACGCTGCAAGAAGCGGAGGATACCCTAAGAGGCCTGGCCCGGCACCGGGAGGAGGTCGCTAGGATGGAAGCCAGCTGGCATGCCCTAAAACTAAACTTGGAGCGGCGCCAATCCCTCTTACCTGAAGTGTCTGTACCGGAAGGTGAGGCACCCGTTCTAGTAGAGGAGTCCGTGCGGGCATCCCAGCCCTTGCAATGTGATCCGGTTGACGTTGTCGCAGTGGAGGCACCCGTTCCTGCAAAAAACTCTGCACCGGCAGCACCCCAGATCCCGCTGTCTGCCCCCGTCGCTGAGACAGAAGAAGCGACACCCGTCCTCATGGAGGAGGCCGCGCAGGCACCAGAGGTCTACCTGTCTGTACCGGAGCCCCGACTGTCATCTGTTCCAGAGCCGGCTGCTTCCGCCACAGGTGAGCGCCGCCAGGACTGGGGGGCGCCAGGAGAGCTGCCGCAAACCGGGCATCGTAAGCTGGCATTTGATGGTGGAGACATGGAGCAGCTGGTGGAGGAGAATTACAACCGGCGTCAGGAGGAAGAGTGGAGACGTTGGGAGCGGGAAGCAGAGCGACAAAAGGGAGCAGCGAGAATCCCAAAAGCTTCGGCAACGTCACCTGGAGAAGGACCGGGCAGATAAGGACCAGATGAGAAAAGATAAAGGAACCCTGTGGGAGCCGCGGCGTAAGGGTGCAGTACGGAGCTTTAAATTGAAAGGTGGTTGGAGCTTCATCCAGGAGCCTGGACTTTATTTAGAAGTCTTTGTGACCCGGCGGGACGTGGAGACTCACCTCCCAGAAGGACACCCGGGGAGGGACCTGTTGCCAGGAGACTTGGTGACTTACACCCGACACTGGGGTTACAATGGATGGTACGCCCTAAATGTTACCAGGTGCGACCCCTACTCCCCAGAGTGTCAGGAACCTGTGAGACCCTCGGAGCCTTCAGCCTCCCACATCCAGGCCTCTGCACAAGTGCCCACCCCACGCCGTAAATCTCCCCAGCCTCCCTCAGTGGTCTCCTCAGCAGCCCCAGCTATGGACATGATAACTATAGCTGGCCCGTACCCGGCGCCTGTTAGGCCCCCTGGGGTTCATTCAGTCCGTGACATAGGGCTCCAGACCCGGAGGGAGATGAAAGAGGTGGCCACACAGACACAGATAGCGGGTCACGACTTGACTGTACAGGCCACACGACGTCATCAGGTCCTGGTGGTCCTTGGTGTCTCGGATGTTTGGCAAGCATCAGAAGAGTACCAGGTGGTACCTGGAACACCCCTGCCAAAGAATTATAAATAACCCGGACAGGGTCCCTGTATGTAAATAGTTAAATTGTTGATGTACCCGGACGGGTGAATGTTCATAAAACATTTTTTTAATTTAATAAAAAACACAACACAGTTTTCATTACTTTTATTACAGTCTCATCCTGCGACGCCATCGATCTCCTGTAAAAAAATGAAAAAAAAACCCAGCAGTATACCACCTGTCCGACGCAGTCCATAGTAACGAGTGTCCCACGACGATCCAGCTCTGCTACATCAGAATGACAGGCAGAGCCTGTCATCCCGGCGCAGCACAGCTGATTACCTGCTTCCCCGGCGGTGAAGTCATCGGACTGACTGCTTTACGGCCGGGATTACCCTGCAGTCACTGCAGTTATCGCGAAAAAACTGCATGTGACCGCCAGGGAGAAGATAATGGCGGCCATCAAGCAGTCCAGGACGTGACCGCCGGAGATCTTCTGCCAGGTAAGTGCCGCTGACTCCTGACAGACCCGACCGACGGACACTCACAGTGACAGTGACAAATCCGATTCCGGTATCCGATATGACGAAAATATCGGTACTCGGAATCGAAAGCCCGATACAGCTAATATCGGCCGATACCCGATATTTGCAGTATCGTATCGCTCAACACTAATGGGGAGGCAATGATAATGGGAAGGCAATGATGATGATGATATTAATGGGGAGGCAATGATAATGATGATGATGGGGAGGCAATGATAATGGGAAGGCAATGATGATGATGATATTAATGGGGAGGCAATGATGATGATAGGGAGGCAATGATGATGATGATGGGCAGGCAATGATGATGAGGGGAGGCAATGATGATGATAATGGGCAGGCAATGATGATGATAATGGGGAGTCTTTCCACAGCGCCCTTTCCTGAGCCGTAACAGTGCAGAATGCAGCACAGTGTAGAGGAGAGCTCCATATTTTGTATGGAGCATTATATGTGGTCCAGTATTCTGTATGGAGCATTATATTGGGTCCAGTATTCTGTATGGAGCATTATATGGGGGATGGCAGGGTGACATCCTGCATGGGGTATTATATGGGTGATGAGGGGGAGACTATGTGGTGCCCATAATATTGTATAATTATGACATGGTGGGGATATCTGAGACTTGGCTGGATGAGAGCCACGACTGGGCGGTTAATTTACAGGGCTATAGTCTGTTTAGAAATGACCGTAAAATAAGCGAGGTGGGGGTGTGTGTTTATATGTAAAATCATCCTTAAAACCCATCCTGCGTGATATCTGTGAGTCTAATGAAGATGTAGAGTCTCTGTGGGTGGAGATTAGGGGAGGGGGGAAAAATAATAAATTACTGATAGGGGTTTGTTATAAGTCTCCTAAAATAATGGAAGCAACAGAGAATATCCTCGTAAAGCAAATAGATGAAGCAGCAACTCAAGGAGAAGTCATTATTATGGGGGACTTCAACTACCCTGAAATACATTGGGGAACAGAAACCTGCAGTTCCAGCAAAGGTAATAAGTTTTTGGCAACTATGAGAGACAATTACCTTTCACAACTAGTTCAGGACCCAACAAGAGGGGGGGCACTGCTAGACCTAATATTATCCAACAGGCCAGACCGCATATCAAATATAAGGGTTGGGGGTCACTTGGGTAATAGTGATCACAAAATAATAAGCTTTCATGTATCCTTTAATAAGATGTGTAGTAGAGGGGTTACAAGGTCACTAAACTTCAGGAAGGCAAATTTCCAACGGATGAGAGATGATCTTGGTGCAATAAACTGGGACGATATCCTGAGACATAAAAATACACAAAGAAAATGGGAGACGTTTATTAGTATCCTGAATAGGACCTGTGCACAGTATATACCTTATGGAATAAACATGCTAGAATTAGAGGAAACCATTATGGCTAAATAGAGCTGTAAGGGCGCAATAAGGGACAAAAAGAAAGCGTTTAGGGAATTAAAGCAAGTAGGTAGTGAAGAGGCATTAAATAATACAGAAGACTGAATAAATTCTGTAAAAGCAAATCAGACAGCAAAGATTGAGGCAGAGAGACTCATTGCCAGAGAAAGTAAAATAATCCCAAATATTCTTTAACTACATAAATAGCAAGAAACTAAAAAATGATAGTTTGGTCCCTTAAAATAGTCTGGGTGAAATGTGATGAGGATGAGGAAAAAGCCAATATGCAAATGACTTTTTTCAACTGTATTACACAAGAATCCCATGACAGATAACACGATCAGAGATAAAAAAATTCTCCATAAATGTCACCTGCTTAACCAGCAGGAAGTACGGCGGCGTCTAAAAATCACAAAAGTTGACAAATCCCCGGGCCCGGATGGATACACCCCCGAGTACTGCAGGAATTAAGTACAGTTATAGATAGACCTTTATTTTTAATCTTTAAAGATTCCATAATAACTGGGTCTGTACCACAGGACTGGCGTATAGCAAATATTCAAAAAGGGGGCAAAAACT
The DNA here is from genome assembly GCA_033576555.1 of Oophaga sylvatica. Lineage (NCBI taxonomy): Eukaryota > Metazoa > Chordata > Amphibia > Anura > Dendrobatidae > Oophaga > Oophaga sylvatica. Next base: position 505,820,758 of record JARQOD010000002.1, on the reverse strand, counting down.
GAACCTGGAAATTATAGGCCAGTGAGCTTAACATCTACTGTGGGTAAAATCCTGGAGGGTTTTTTAAGGGATACTATATTGGAGTATCTGAAGCTGAATAACCTCATGACACAGTATCAGCATGGGTTTACGAAGGACCGTTCTTGTCAGACTAATCTGATAAGCTTTTATGAAGGGGTAAGTTCAGGACTGGACCAAGGGAATGCAGTGGACGTGGTGTTCATGGACTTCTCAAAAGCTTTTGATACAGTGCCACACAAAAGGTTGATACATAAAATGAGAACAATGGGGATAGGGGAAAATATGTGTAAGTGGGTTAAGAACTGGCTCATGGATAGAAAACAAAGGGTGGTTATTAATGGAGCACACTCGGACTGGGTCACGGTTAGCAGTGGGGTACCACAGGGGTCAGTATTGGGGCCGCTTCTCTTTAACATATTTATTAATGACCTTGTAGGGGCATACAGAGTAGTATTTCAATATTTGCAGATGACACTAAACTCTGCAGGGTAATAAATACAGAGGAGGATAATTTTATATTACAGGAGGATTTATGTAAACTAGAAGCTTGGGCTGATAAATGGCAAATGAGCTTTAATGGGGATAAATGTAAGGTCACGCACTTGGGTAGAACAAATAAGATGTATAATTATGTGCTTAATTGTAAAACACTGGGCAAAACTGTCACTGAAAAAGACCTGGGTGAATGGGTGGACGACAAACTCACATTTAGTGGCCAATGTCAGGCAGCTGCTGCCAAGGCAAATAAAATAATGGGATGCATTAAAAGAGGCATAGATGCTCATGAGGAGAACATAATTTTACCTCTATACAAGTCACTGGTGCGACCACACTTAGAATACTGTGTGCAGTTCTGGTCTCCGGTGTATAAGAAAGACATAGCTGAACTGGAGCGGGTGCAGAGAAGAGCGACCAAGGTTATTAGAGAACTGGGGGGTCTGCAATACCAAGACAGGTTATTACACTTGGGGTAATAACACCTTATTTGCCAAATACCACAGGTGGCGTCACGAATTAACCCCTGATAAACTTTATCATCTCCTTTTATCATCATTTTCATTGGACGTCCAGGGCCACAAACCATGCACTGCTGCCGGGCACATCCCCTTAAGAACCGGCCCGTACCGAATATCCCCCGGCCCTGGCAGGCGCTCCACTAATCTATGCTGTACTGTAATATACAACACCCCTATAAATTTTGGGTTTTGTTTCTGCCTTTCATTCCTCCTGAATTTCACTTTATTCCTTGCACGCACTTTGTTTACCTGCAGTTCTACCAAACTTGACAACTCCCTGTTAGTGATGAGCGAACATGTTCGGTAATACTCGTTTCTCGCCCGAGCATCACAGTATTCGCGGTTCTCAGCAAGCATCGAGCATTTCTATGTTTGCTCGGCGAGCGTTCTGGTGCACGTCCTGCATTTTTGGCGCTCTTTAAAGCACCAATCAACATGCAGGGATTGTCTGCCACGCACTGTAATGCCGCAGCTATCTTTGTTGTGGTATTACAGTGATTGGCTGGCGCGACAGTGTAATCAGGTGTATAAGAGACCGGGCGGCGCCATGCTCGGCTCAGTCTGCTTAGCGAGTGTAGGGAGAGCTGCTGCCGAGATACGGTCAGATTTGGGGGTTTAGAAGGTAGTGTAGGTCTAACCACAAAGAAGACACAAATCCAGCTTAATCAACAGTCCTTCTAAGGACTAATTACGGCGTATATAGATTGCAGTGCTAGGTAGGCAGGGAGTGTATGCGCGTATATACATAGCAGTGCAAGGCATGCACGCATTGTATGTGGATATATAGATCTCAGTAGCAGACAGGCATTCTCTGTGGCATATTTTATTGCATAGATCAAGAGGGTCCATTCCATTACTGTCCGCTGCTGCTGCCTATAAGCTATATTGACTGTATCTACACAGCCCTAGGTCTCAGTGGGCTGCCAATTTTTTTAGCATCTTAATTCTATTTTTTCCAAAGCAATCCAGAACCTGTTTTTCTTTGACTGTAGCATATAGGCGGATCCTTTTCAAAGTACAGCGTGAAAATACAGCTATTTTAACCCCTTAACCCTGGAGCTTTTTTCGGCTTTGCGTTTTCGTTTTTCACTACCCTTCTTTCCAAAGACATAATTTTTTTATTTTTCCGTCAATATGGCCATGTGAGGGCTTATTTTTTGCAGGACGAGTTGTACTTTTGAACAATACCATTGGTTTTGCCATGTAGTGTACTCGAAAACGGGAAAAAAATTCCAAGTGCGGTGAAATTGGAAAAAAGTGCAATCTCACACTTGTTTTTTGTTTGCCTTTTTTGCAAGGTTCACTAAATGCTAAAACTGTCCTGCCATTATGATTCTCCAGGTCATTGCAAGTTCATAGACACCAAACATGTCTAGGTTGTCTTTTAGGGTACCGTCACACTCAGCGACGCAGCAGCGATCCCGACAACGATACCACCTGGCAGGGATTGTTGCTGCGTCGCTTTGTGATCAACTTGGTGCAAGGCGGGGTTTGCATTTAATGCATAGGCAAACAGTATGGGTGACCCACTTCCTAATAATGTGAACTTTGTTGGTTGTTCATCTTCTTCAACAATGCATTTCTTCAGCCTCAACATTGCAATACTAAAATGCAGGGTCTTCTGCCTCACCACAGCAATTAACCAATTCAGGTTCTAAAGCATCAACAGTGCAATTATCCTCTCGATGGTTCTTCAGGCTCAACACTGAAATGCTCCACTGCAGGGTTTTTAGCGTCAACACTGCAATTTTCAACTGCAGGGTCTTTACCATCAACACTGCAATGGTCCACCGCTGGGTCATCAGTGTCAACACTGCAATTGTCCACTGCCGGGTATTCAACCTCAACACTGCAGTTGTCCACCACTGGGTCTTTAGCATCAACACTGCAATTGTCCACTGCCTGGTATTCAGCCTCAACACTACAATTGTCCTCCGCTGGGTCTTTAGCATCAACATTGCAATTGTCCACTGCCGGGTCTTCAACATTAACACTTTAATTTTCCACTGCAAGGTCTTTAGCATCAAAACTGCAATTGTCCACTGCTGGGTCTTCAGGCTCAACTATTCTTTGCGTAGCCAAACAATATTGGAGTAACAAATTAACAGGAAGAATGCTTTCAGGTGGTCATCAGGTACGTGGGTTCAAAGGCTTATTGGGGTGTGCATTCAATGCTTTGGCTAACAGTATGGCAGTGCCAAAAAACAATGTGAATTTGGTTTTCCTGTGTCCATCTACTAAGTCGGTTCAAAGCCTTTTTGGGGTGCGTTTGAATGTGATGCAGGGCGGACCTTGCATTTAATGCATATGCTAACAGTATGGCTGGGGCAAAAGAGTAATGTGAACTTGGTTTTCCTGTGTCCATCCACTACGTCGGTTCCAAGCCTTTTTGGGGTGCTCTTGAATTTGATGCAGGGCGGGCCTTGCATTCAATGCACAAGCTAACAGTATGGCAGTGGCAAAAGAGTAATGTGAACTTGGTTTTCCTGTGTCCATCCACTACGTCAGTTCCAAGGATTTTTGGGGTGCATTTGAATTTAATGCAGGCCGGACCTTGCATTCAATGCATAATCTAACAGTATGGCTGCGGCAAAAGAGTAATGTGAACTTGCTTTTCCTGTGTCCATCCACTACGTTGGTTCAAAGCCTTTTTGAGGTGCATTTGAATTTGAGGCAGGGCAGGCCCTGCATTCAATGCATAAGCTAACCGTATGGCAGTGACAAAAGAGTGATGTGAACTTGCTTTTCCTGTGTCAATCCACTACGTCGGTTCAAAGCCTTTATGGGGTGCATTTGAATTTGAGGCAGGGCGGGCCTTGCATTCAATGCATAAGCTAACAGTATGGCAGTGGCAAAAGAGTAATGTGTACTTGATTTTCCTGTGGCCATCCAGTACCTGGGTTCAAAAGCTTATTGGGGTGCATGTTACTTTGCTGCAGGGCGGCCTTGCATTTAATGCATAGGCTAACACTATGGAAGACCTATTTTCTTAGAATTGGAACACTTTTTCATGAGACCCTCCTGTACGTCTCATCAAAGGGGTATTGTGGTGCATCCTAATTTTTGTCAGCCCAGCCACTCAAGGCATAGGCAATAATAGTATAGGAGACCCACTGTTTAATATTGGCCCTTTAAAAATAGTAATGCCAACTGATGCCACTATAAAAATTGGCTTTGTGACTTTAAGAGTCCTCCTTCATAAATGAAACAAGATGTGTCTGATGATGTGTCACACACCACATGGCCAGCCAAGGTTGTTAAATGCTACAATGACATTTCACAGTAAATGCATTTGTATTGTTTGAAAGCAATGGTAACGTTGAAAAACGCTACGTGTGAACGTAGACAAATTGGTGGAGGAACATTTTTACTTTGGGTTAATTATTTTGCCTTTTATAGAAGTCATTAACCTGGAAAGGATGTTCCTTGACATATTTCCCAGGAAAATACATTTTGGTTTCATTTTTACATGTTTTTTGGTGTGCCTGTAAAAATGTAGTAAGACTCTGACAACATTGTTCACAGCTGTGACCTGGGAGTCAGAAATGCTTCCAGGGGCATTCCCCCTGATGTTCCCTTGTCATTTGAGCAGTGTTTCCATAATTTACAGACGTTTTTAGATTTTAAAAAGACCCCTGCGGGGGATCGAGGCAAAAATGCTTGGTTTTCCCATAGACTTACATTGGGCTCGTTGCTCGGTTGGT
>JARQOD010000002.1:505793613-505815917 GCA_033576555.1 Oophaga sylvatica | reverse complement strand
TCAACTTTATAAAGTTCGTGAAGCACCTGGGGGTTCAAGGTTCTTCACCACACATCAAGATACATCCCTTGAGGGGTATAGTTTCCAAAATGGGGTCAGTTGTGGGGGTGTCCACTGTTGAGACACGTCAGGGGCTTTCCAAACTTGACATGATGTCTGCTAATGATTCCGCAACTTTTCAAAAAGTCAAATGGCTTTCCTCCCTTTGAGAGCCATGCCGGGCAGCCATACAATAGTTTTCTACCCACATAAGAGGTATTGGTGTACTCAGGAGAAATTGCGCACCAAATTGTTCTGTGAAATTTCTCCTGTTACTCTTGTGAAAATGAAAAATTTGGGGCTAAAAGAATATTTCTGTGGGAAAAATGTGACTTTTTATTTTCACAGCTCAACACACATCTAGATACATTCCCTAAATGGTCTAGTTTCCAAAATGGGGTCACTTGTTGGGTTTTTTCACTGTTTAAGCACATCAGGGACTCTCCAAGCTTGACATGGTGTCCGCTCTCGATTCCAGCTATTTTTGCATTCAAAATGTCAAACGGTGCTCTTTCCCTTCCGAGCCCTGCCATGTGTCCAAATAGTAGTTTTCCCCACATATATAGGGTGTTGGCGTACTCAGGAGAAATTGCACAACATACTTTGGGGTCCATTTTTTTCTGTTATTCTTGTGAAACAATAACATCTTGGGTTAAAGTAAAATTTAGGGTTAACAAACTTTTTGAATATGGTTTTGAGGACTTTGATGGGTGCAGTATTTAGAATAGTGTCACTTTGGGGTATTGTTTGTCATATAGACCCCTCAAAGTCGCTTCAAATGTGATGTGGTCCCTAAAAAAAGATTTTTCCACGGAACATCCGTATGACATGCGTATGACATGCTTATGCAATCCATATGTAATGCGATTTTAACATAAGGTTTTACATAGAGCAGTTCTCTCTATGTAAAAACTCATGTTAAAATAGCATTGTAAAAAACTGTACACATCGTTTAAAAAGCAAATATTCCTCTATATACATATATATATATATATATATTATTATATACACAATATATATATACAGTATATATATATATATTTCATATAGATATAGATAGCAGAATAGCCGATAATTCAATTGTCGGCATCTGTAAAATCATTGCAGAACCCAACAGGATATGAGACATGGTTTACATACAGTAAACCATTGCATATTCGTTATTTTTTTTATATGTCCCTCACTAATAATGTTAGTAGTGTCTGTGTGTAAAATTTTGGAGCTGTAGGTGTTAAAGTAAAGGATTAATTCACGGAAAAAACTGGCATAGGCTCCCGTGCAATTTGCTCCTCCAGAGAGGGCAAGCCAGTGACTGAGGGCAGAAATTAATAGCCTAGAGAGGAACCATTGTAATTGGGCCCCTCCGGCTAAAAAAATCTGCCCCCAGCCACCCCAGAAAAGGCGCATCTGTAAGATGCGCCTATTCCGGCACTTTCCCTCTCTCTTCCCATTGCCCTGTAGCGGGTGGCATATGGGGTAATAAGGGGTTAATGTCACCTTCCTATTGTAAGGTGACATTAAGCCTGGTTAATAATGGAGAGCTGTCAATAAGACACCTATCCATTATTAAACTAGTCTCAAAGGATTAAAAAAACACACACACACACATTAATAAAAAAGACTTAATGAAATAAAAACACATTTTTTCCATCTTTATTACACTCCCAATCTGTGAGAAGCCATCGATCTCCTAGAAAAAAGACAAAATAAAAGAACAACAATATACCCATACCTGTCTGCCGTACAGTCAAGTCCCACGCTGCAATCGATCTGAAGGGGTTAAATAGTTTACAACTGGGAGTGGTGCTAATGCGACTGGCCCAGCTGTAAACCATGGAGGAATGAAGGAAAAGGTGCCTGTGCAGCCTCCCCGCCTGACCGGAGATGAACTTATTAGCATGGGAAAGTTTCTGAACATTTTCCTCATGCTGTCAGTTCACCATGTGTCAGGCGGGGAGTATGCGCAGCCTCAGTGACTACCACTTAGGTCACTTAGGCTGTGCTGACTCCCCTCCTGACCATGCGAGTGCTGTGTGATTATTTTTTTTTCTCGCATCCATTGACTTGTATTGGCAAGTCTCGTCTGAGAATCGCAGCAATACACAGCATGCTGCAATTTTTTTCTCAGTCCGATTTCGGCTGAGAAAAATTTGCAAATGAGATGTCACCTATTGAATAACGTTGGTCCGAGTGCAATCCGATTTTTTATCGGATTGCACTTGTCCGTATTTCTTGCAAGTGGGTATGAGCCCTTAGGGGCATAAAACGTTCAAGTTTGAAAATAGCACAATTTTCAACATTTTTGCCAAATTTTTATTTTTATTTTTTACAAATAAATACAAGTCACATCTGACAAATTTTACTACTATCATGCAGTACAATGTGTCACGAAAAAACATTCTCAGAATCAGTGGGATCCGTTGAAGCGTTCCAGAGTTATTACCACAAGTGACACTGTTCAGAATTGTAAAATTTGGCCTGGTCATTAAGGTGAAAACAGGCTTGGGGGTTAAAGGGGTTAAAATGACATACCAAAAAGGGACAAAAAATGCAATGAAACCATATTTTAAAAAATGGAAGTAAATTTACTTAATAGGTGCAGAAAATCTGCAACACAAACAGCACAATAGTTGCTTCAGGAAAAAAAAAACTCCAGAGTTTCCTGAAGAGTCTTCTGTTTGAAAAAACTTGTTTGGTTCGTTGTGAGCACATAGACTATAATGAAAACCTGCAACTAAAAGGCATATTTATCACGTGAGAATTTCACATACTGCAAATTTCAAAATCGCAATAAAAATTCATGGCACAAGATTGGTAACCCATATGTGATTTTTTTTTTTTAAGCACCCATTTTCTTATAACAGGCAAGACTATTTATCAACCATAAGAACAAAGCATTACAGCCCAGAAAAATTGACACAGACACCGTTGTTTGATGAACGAAGGGCCACAGTTTTATTAATTTAACAAACGACAACCATTTCATTTTGGACTCTGTAAAAAAGTCAACCGAATCTACACCCCATGCCGAGTCACTGCCCAACGCAGTGAGCATGTGGCATGCAGGGTCAAAAAACTACCAGCTGTGCTAAAAAAATTATCTGTGAAAAACAACAATACCAGCCCCCCTCCTCCTCCTCATGCCCAACACATGAGCGTTTAATAGAGTAATCTGAACAAGCCCTTTGGCCGGTTTGACACATCTGAAAAAAAAAAACACACGTAAGCCAATTGTCTCATACGCATACATGGGGCAGATAGCATAGTTCAGAAGTCCCTGTGGTCGGGCATTGTGATCTGAGCATGGTCCATGTTTCACTGGTGTATAAAACGTCAGCTTGAATAAATCCCCCCATGTGTAAAGGAATTATAAAGGGGTTAAATGAAAATGTGAATGCAGTGTACTGGCAGATATACCACTGGTGCAACCTGTGGAGCTTCACAGGGCTTAAGAGGTAAGGGGCCCTGTTCTACCTCCACAGCAGGTGGAATTGTGCATTATGAGAAGATATTGTCCTTGCCAGGGCCATGGAGTGGGTAAGCCAAACCTTTGAGGCTGTGGTTCCACGGTCCGGAACCACAGCGCTTTGGACGGAGCGGAAATTCCGCACCGCCTAAAGCCCCGCCCCCTTTCTGACGCGCGCTCATTCCGGATGTGTTCAGGACACCTCCAGAACACATCCGGAAAGAACGCAGGGCTGCATAGCCCTGTGTTATTTCCGTTGCGGCGACGCAGCGTCGCCGCAATACGCTAGGACATGCTGCGGTCTAAAAAGACGCACCGCATGTCCGGAAACGCAGGTCTTCCGCCTGCGTATTTTTACGCATAGTGGAGACTGGATTTCTTGAAATCCCCTCCACTATGCTGTAACATCTGGACGCTGCGTGTTTGGCCTGCGCCAACACACAGCGCCAAACACGCAGCAAATCCGGAGTGTTTCCTTATCGTGGAAACATACCCTGACAGTTCTCTGACTCCACAGCACTGGTCTCTACTGAGCATGTACATAAAGTGCAGCACAGATTCATCTCAGCTGAAAGCCGAGATCGTTAGATCAGGAACAGAGCAGACATTTCATAACTTCCCATATTCTTATGAAAACATTTACAGCACATCCTGCATTGAACTACTGTATCCAATTTATTATACATTTTAGGAGTCGGATCATTTTATACTGACTCAGACTCCACCAAAATGGACTTTGACACCACAGCCCTGGTCCTTGCACAGGGGCCCTCTTCTGTCTGTGTCCGCGCTTGTTGCATTCAGTGCTGATTTTGGGTATAAAAGTGAACCTAAGTGAGACTACAGAATTATAATCCAGTGAGTGACAAAATGTTTCATTTACCGCACTCTCTAAGGTATTATTCTGGTTAGCAGAGGAGAAAATAACTGCGACCTGCCATGATAGCATTAGTGGTAATAGCATTCACACCCAGGTGCGCTGGGCGTCAGATTTATTCATAAGAAGTGGACATAGCACACCAGCTGGGACCATAGTCAGTCAATCTGGTTGTGTGCATGAGCACCATGTACTACTCTGCGCTCCCTCCGAGGCAGTGGAGCCCAGTCTACACCGCAGACAGGAGAGGGTATGTGGCAGAGCATTAAGGTTTTACAGTAAATTGCAGAAAATGGAAGCTACCAATTTGTCTATGTGGCTTTTTTTTTAAAGTGCACTTTCTATTCTTAACTGATTAATGGATACAAGAAAAAAAATAAAGCGTTCAGTGTCTATTTAAATCCATTTGCTACCCTTACAGCCATGCTTCCTTTAAGACTTTCAGACTGACTTATTTGTAATCCTGTATTCCACCATGTTTTTTTGCTGCTTTAAAATACAGGGTCATGGTAAACCAATTGGGTTAGGCTAGGTTCACATAGCGTTAATGCAGTCCGTTCAATGCATAGTGTTGACGGTCTGCATTAACGCTAGTGTCATTTTGTGATCGCGTTAAGCGATCACGCTAGCGTGGCGTCTGTGTCTCAGCTAGCAATGACGAACCCCGAACGCTGCAGACAGCGTCCGAGGTCTATCACAGAATGACGGCACATCGCTAACGCATGCCGATTTCGGCATGCGTTAGGATGCGCTATTGCAAGCAATGGCGGCGTTAACGCACCGTTACATAATGTTAGTGCCGCTATGTGACGGATGCCGTCAGCGCATTGTCCGCAACACAATGTGAACCCGGCCTTATTCACGTGGCTGTGTTTCATGTTTGACCTCCTTGGGCTCCGTTCTCACTGAGCTTTTGATGTTGCAGATTCCTGCACTATTAAGTAATTACTTGAGTTTTTGATTCCATGTTTTGTTTCTTGTTGGTATGTCACGCAAGAGAAATTGATATTGACATGTTGTGGAATTTAAAACCAGTAATGTAGGTTAGTTTAGGTCACAGTGGGGAGAAAAAAAGCACAGCAGGCGTGATGTCTATAAGTTTTTTTTTTTTTTTTTTTTAATACTTTACAACAGCTCTGCTTACACAGTGTGTTAGAGAAAAAAAAACACAGTAGGCATGATATTTTTATAAATTTTATCCTCTTTGCTGGAACTGTGAAATGCTGTGTTTTGTTCCCGAGGAAACTACGTAATGTCAAAAACTCATTGTTGAAACTTAAACTTTTGGGTACATAGATGGCTCCTTTTGACTTCCCTTATCATTCTTGTTTTGTCCCCCAATAAAGATTATCAAAGCTAACTACCATACCTCCCCTTTCCCTATTTGACCTAGTTTGCTTTCCTATCCCATTTATCATTTTTTGTATGTTAAAATTTTAATAAAGTTTGTTTGAAAAAAACACGGTAGCCGTATCTGGTTCTGTAGTTTGGCCCATTCACTTAGGGGTATAGTCACATGACGTTGCCGTTCATACACGTCCTTTGGTGCCTCCATTAGGGACTATGCTGGCTCTATCCTGGTAGCTGCACTTCCTAGTTCTGTTATGTGTAGATTTATCGCTTGTCCCGGCCACATTGGTCTCCAGTTCTGTGCATCTTCTAGTCTTTTTTTTTTTTTTTTTTTTTTTTTTTTCTGCCTTACCTGAATAGTGAGATGCCACCCTCCTATAAATTATACCTCAATGAAGGGATGGGCTGTACATGTGTAGAAAATGCTTCCCATGCAGGAAGACAAGGGTGTGGAGTGAGTTGAGGTTCTCCAGTATCATGAATGGCGCACATAGTTTTGGACTCTAAACTAGCTTTGTTTCCCACTTGCCCCACTGTCAAACATTTGCACATTTATTTGGTGCTTTTGAGAAAAAAAAATATCTCAAAATTGCTTGATAACACTCAACGCTGGCAGTATGTGTGTTTTGGTGTATTCTAATTACAGAAAAATTATTATAGAATTGCTTGTGTAAGAATTTAAAAATTAGAGAAGTTGATTTTTAATTTGATACATGTTAAATTTCTTACTAGGTATGATGTTCTACCTAATTTTTCTGGTGCCCTTTATGGCCTTCAAATGTCAGGAAAACTTTCCAGAAGAAGAAACTCCATTCATCTGAGCCAGGTGGGTTATTTTCCACTAAATTAATTCTATGTTATGGGATTTCTAACATAGTACTGCCCTATGACAGATTCTACTACTGTACTGCACTCAACATGATTCAACAAACTTCCAGAGTTTTGCAAATATATTAATATATATATATATATATATAATATATATATATATATATATATATATATCTATATATATATATATAAAACTGTGATTTGACTATGACATGTGAGCCTCAATTTCAAAAGGATGCTACGTTTTAAAAAAAATTTAATGTGCTGAAACCCTGTCTCTTACCTTTGACAAAAGCAAAGAGGGGAAGAGCATATTCTGCTCGCCATGGCAAAGTATCTTGTCCACGTCCTTACCCGCACCCCTTTGCTACACCTATTTTATAATTTTATTTTCTGCTGGAAAATAAAATGTTATAAAGTGATGGACAACCCTTTTTAAAGCTGTGTTCACACTACTGTGAAAAACCTTCCACTCTCTTGTTGCATTATGGCAGGGGTGGGGGAACCTCCAGCTCACAGGTCTTTTATGGCCACAATGTCATTTTCTCTGGCCCCGGGTAGATTCCCGGGGACTTCAGTGCCGTAGCCCCATTACATTAGCAGCCCGGCCTTTATTTCCTTTTCATACTGTGAGCACGCAGCGTCTTCTAATGAACGTTGCAGCACATGCAATGAGCGATTGTCAGGATGTAATTTGTCCACTGAGTTAGCGCACTCTGCTCTCCCATCCCACCACTGAAGATGGCAGCACCAACATCTCCTACATGATGCATATGCTGCACATCTCCCACTGCCTGAGTTCTATAAATGTAACACAAAAGTAGAGGAGTTGCTCCTTGTGCAAATCTGTGGCTCTAGTTTCAATACCAGATTGTGCATTGCGCAGCACTGGAGAAGGCTTGAGTTCATTAGAGATGGCTGCAGCTCCGACCGCTGGTTCCTAGGCGTGTAGTGCTGCAACTAGAATGCACACTTTGAGAATCGGAAAAAAAATTGTGGGATATCACAGGCACTGCCAGTGGATGAAGGCTGAACAAAAGTCAGGTTGACCGAATAGTGTTTTTATTGAATTACACATTTTGGAGATGATACAACTTCTTCCTCAGATACATTTAAACAGGATGTCACCTCTGACCTTTTTAAAAGGGTCAGTCATGTTACCATTTGCATTATTAACAACCATAAAATAATTCCTGGTATGTATAGTGAAATTTAGGGCACTACAGGGATCGACGCCACCGAGTAGGGGAGTCAGTTGTATAGAACTATAAGTTGTCAACCTCCATGGTCAGGTAGGACCACCACTTATGGGCGACTAGGATGTATTCTTTATCTTTGTGGCTATTTCTGGTCTGTCTGCATTTTTTCTTTTCTGTGGAAATCAATATTTGTTTTTAGGGTATCAAAAACTATAGATCATGTAACGTTTATGTATGAAGTATGTATAAAAGGTGTTTGTGTGTACTGTACATGCAGTTGGGTGCGAGTATTACAGTAAGACACATATGCCAAACATGTTCACGTATAGAGATGTAAACAGCATCTTAACAGAATCCACGTGGATTTTGAGATTCAGACAGGTCATCATTTTAATTTCCACATAACAGTACCTTTTTTTAAAAAAAAAAAAAAAAAGAAATAATTTCCCCCACTTTTCAAGTGACCACGTAATCATTTGCCTTCTTCAAATCCCATCAAAGATTTTGAATTGAGTTTAAGTCAGGTATCTATGGCAGCCACTCCAGAATCTTCTAGTACTTTTAACATCAAGTCTTTGTGGATTTTGAGGAATGTTTGGAATTAGTATCCTGTTGAAAGGTCCAATGATGCCCAAGCTTCATCTGCCTCTTAGTAAGCATGACATTTTCTGCTGGGATTTCTTGATACTTGAGGAACTCCTTTTAACCTCCACATACTGAAGGTTTTCCGTGCCAGAGGAAGCAAAGCAGCTCCAGAGCCACTGCCATGCTTCACTGTAGGCTGGGTGTTCTATTCTACATTAGTTTTGTTCTTTGTCCGTAGACATTCTGCAGCTATAATCCATAGGCCTGAAAAGTTTAAGCTCTGTTTCATTGCTCCATAAAACAGTATTGCAAACCTCTGTACCTTATTTACATTGTTTAAAGCATATTAGTGTTAACTTTTCTTTTGGGTCTGTAGAGCTTTTTGCATAAGTGTTTTTTTTTTTCAATCTAAGTTACTAGGTCCATCAAGTTCAACCTTTCTCCACCAATTGTACATATTGTCACTAATTAAACTATAACCCGCAATGTTGTGTGTATCAAGGAAATCGCCCAACCCTTTTTGTAACCTCTTTCTGATATCGGACGTAATATTCCGTCCATGTGCCCTGGGTGTCAGCGGATTCTGACAGCTGACACCCAACTCTAAGTGCCAGGAGCCGTCACAGACACTTTAACCCCCGAAATGCTGCAATTAAAAACGATCGCCGCATTTTGTAAGCTGGCAGAGGGCTTACAGCCCCTCTACCTTTGGATCGGAGACCCCACAGGGTGACGTGTTGTTCCGATCATTGCCATACTGACCTGATGTCGTTTTGACGACATCTTGGTCACCAGACCTAGCAAACTTGCTGATCATGCCCAGTGCATGATGAGCAAGTTTGTTAGTGCAGAGCTGACAGTTTCTACAGCATGGAGATGCTGCTTCATCTCCATGCTGTAGAAGCAATCAGCCTGCAAAAAATGATTGTCCCATAGTGACAAAATAAAAAAAGTTAGAAAAAAGTAAAAAGATAAATTTTAAATAGTTGGAAAAATATTTAAAACAAAATAATCAAAAATAATACATTATATTTTTTTATCTCTAAATAAACATTTGAATGAAAAAAGTACGATGATCCGACCTATAAAACTGTCCCACTAGTTAACCCCGTTGGTGAACACCATAAAAAAGGCAAAAAAAATGCTTTATCATACCGCTGAACAAAAAGTGGAATAAAACGCGATCAAAAAGACAGATCTAAATAAACATGGTACTGCTAAAAAAACGGTATTGACTGTGATATTTTGCACAGAAGCAAATGAAAGATGCTAGGTTTGGCAGATAATATATTCAATACCCATTAAATGTAAGCTGTATTAATATTATTATTATTTATTAATATTTATATAGCGCCATTGATTCCATGGTGCTGTACATGAGAAGGGGTTAGATACAAATTACAGATATCACTTGCAGTAAACAAACTAACAATGACAGACTGATACAGAGGGGAGAGGACCCTGCCCTTTTGGGTTTACATTCTACAGGATGGTGGGAGGAGACAGTAGGTGGGGGTTGCAGCAGTTCCGTTGTTGGTTGAGGAGGTATCTCCGGTAGTGGTGAGGAGGCAGCGGGTCATTGCAGGCTGTAGGCTTTCCTGAAGAGATGGGTTTTCAGGTTCCGTCTGAAGGATCCAAATGTGGTTTATAGTTGGATGTGTTGGGGCAAAGAATTCCAGAGGATGGGGTATTCGGGAGAATTCTTGGAGGCGGTTGGGTGAGGAGCAAATAAGTGTGGAGGAGAGAAGGAGGTCTTGGGAGGATCGGAGATTACGTGAGGGAAGATATCGGGAGATTAGTTCAGAGATATATGGAGGAGACAGGTTATAGATGGCTTTGTAGGTCAGTATTAGTAATTTGAACTGGATATGCTGAGGGACTGGGAGCCAGTGGAGAGATTTGCAGAGGGGAGAAGCGAAGGAGTAGCGAGGAGAGAGATGAATTAGTCGGGCAGCAGAGTTAAGGATGGACTGGGAAGGTGCGAGGGTGTTAGCAGGGAGGCAACAGAAAAGGATGTTGCAGTAGTCGAGACGGGAGATGAGGGCGTGCACAAGCATTTTAGTAGATTTAGCATTTAAGATTATTAGTTCTTCTGATGAGCTATGTTGCTTACTCCATGTGCAGGTCATTGCAGTAGGTGTCCATGCTTACAACCACTACCAGCTAACTTACTGTCACTATATGAGTAGCTGTATTCATGGATACCTAAGCTACTGCAATGCCCTGAACATGGGGTCAGCTACATGGCTTATCAGAAGAACTATACTACATCTCTAATTGGAGGTCTTTTCTATTGATAATATTATTACACCTACTACATATTGGGATAGGATCTTGGAGATGGGAATAACCCCTTTAAATTCATTTTGGAGTCGCTGGTGGTAAAGCTGCAGAGAAAATGACTGAAATTATGTCAAAATAGACTCTTCAGGAAAACCGCCACTGGTATATTCCTGAAGCGTCATCTGCTTCAAACACCCTTGTGAGTACACAGGTTGTCCATAAGACACTGTGTGAACACACCCTGAGGCCAGCTTCATGCTACTACAAATCAGTCCATATGAGCGCCCCATTTTCTGGATCGGCTGCATGTATCCTGATCCAAAGTCAAGAGTGATACATGTTTGGGGCAGGAGACCATGTCCAGTCCATACACCGCAGTCTGTACTCTGTTCATGAAACACAGAAGTCTGAAACCAGAATAACAATTATTTTGGTAGTATGTATTGAGAACTCCCAGGAATTAAAGGGAACCTGTCAATTAACTTAGGCAGCATGAATCTGAGCATGGCGGCAAGATTGCAGCCAGATTTGCAAATCTCTGGCATTTTATAGAAATTACGATTAGATGATCTGGCTGTGATCCTAGGTGAAGATGAGACCAGCACCACTGCTAGCCAGATTGTTTCCGCACCACTCTAGTTAATTGACAGGTGTCTCCCATGTGTGTCACAGGGAGAGACTTGTTTATCAACTGGGGCAGGGAGTAGCTCTCCAAACTGTTTACGCTGAAATGACCTTCCCTGTTTCTGAGAAAAGCCAATCTGGCTGCAATTAAACATCCAGGTTATGATCCATGCTTCAGTGGTTTGGGCAGTATGAATCAAGTGACAGGTTCTCTTTAAGTGGCAGCAATAATATATTATATAATATATATTATATAATTATATATATAATATATATATATATAATATATATATTTTATATAAATATATATTATTTTATTTTTTTTATGAAAAGGGATTCTATTTACTATTATGCTATTAGCACTGTTGGTGCATATAAAAAAAAAAAATCTGTGTCAATGTGAATTGGGGTCTAGCTAGTGCATTTCACAGTTCAAATTCCATTTTGCGTACACCGAAAAATCAACAAATCGCAGATAAACATATCAGTATGTGTTTTAACATAATTTATTAACCAATTGTTGTATAGGTTGCGACCAAAAGATCAGTATTGGCTGATGGGTATGCAGCTATTCGACAAAACCAGGAACCATTGATTCTTCCACCTGCTCAAGCAGGGAACAATTATACAAGATCACAAGCCCGAAGGATAATTCAGTGGATGAAGAAAAGCCGGTTTGTATTCTTTGTTTTTTTTTTAAAAAACCTTTAGACCAGTGTTTCTCAACTCCAGTCCTCAGGACCCACCAACAAGTCATGTTTTCAGGATTTTCTTAGTATTGCAAAGGTGATGGAATTAATGCTTGAGCAGGTGATAAAATTATCACCTGTGCAATACTAAGGAAATCTTGAAAACATGACCTGTTGGTGGGTCCTGAGGACTGGAGTTGAGAAACACTGCTTTAGACTATATTCCAAATTGTCTGTCTGATTTTCCTAATTTCAGGCCAGAGTTCATCCAGAACAAAAACGGGATTGAGATTAAATCTGACCATGATCTCACAGATGGCCGAATAAGGTTTCCTCTGCCGCTGCAGGAAGCAAAGACTGTCTCCATTCGTATTGAAAATAAATCTAAAGAATCTGTGAAATTTCTGCAATACAAACTTCTGCGTCGGATGCGGATCTTTTCACTTCAAGATGATGAAAATGTATCTATCAATAATAGTAAAATTTTGTATCCAGGTAAAAAATTTTTATGAATCTATCTAAGTGAAGCATCTCGAATCTTTCGTTACCATATATAGTTGGGCTGATCCTTAGAGAAGCACTCCCCATCAATTTTTTTTATCCTCTTAATATATTGCAGTCATCATATTATATACAGTGGCATGTAAAAGTTTGGGCACCCCTGGTCAAAATTACTGTCATTGTGAACAGTTAAGCAAGTTCAAGACAAAATGATCTCTAAAAGGCTTCACGTTAAAGATGACACATTTCCTTTGTATTTTAGGCAAAAAAAAACCCCTGAAATTATAGATATCTTTTTACATTTTAAAAATTACAAAAAGGAAAATGAGCCAATGCAAAAGCTTGGGCACTCTGTATGGTTAGTACCTAGTATCACGGCTCTTTCCGTTCTTGTTTGACAGATTTTCATCCAGTCTTCCTTGGAAAATTCTTCCAGTTCTGTGAGATTCCTAGGTCGTCTTGCAGCACTGCTATTTTGAGGTCTAGCCACAAGTTTTCATTGCTGTTCAGATCAGGGTACTGTGGGGGCCATTGTAAAACATTCATCTTGCGCTTTTTGAGGTAGTCTATTGTGGATTTTGACATGTTTAGCATCAATATCCATTTGTAGATGCCATCTTCTTTTCAACTTCAGCTTTTTTATAGATGGTGTTAGAGTTGCATACAAAATTTGTTGACATTTAATTGAATTCATTCTTCCCTTTACCCTTGAAATGTTCCCTGTGCCATTGATCAACTATGCTTAATGGTTGGCGAGATGTAGGGATGAACGAGAGTGTTCGATGATACTCTGGTATCTGGGTGCTTGGATGTTCTCGACACTCGAAGAGCATTGTCTGATGCTCAAATCCATGCCCCGCATGTTTGGCACCTGTTACACAGCCAATAAACATACGGGGATTGCCTACTAGTCACTAATGCTGTAGCCATTGGTAGTGGCATTACTGTGATTTTTTTTTTTTTTTTTTGGAGGTGAAAAAACTTGGTACATTGTCACCCATAGAGTATTACATGATTTGTGGTACATTTCTGTTATATAACACTCCAAAACAAAAAGCATAGATATTTTTTTTTTTTCTGGATTCAATACTAACCCATAGGGTATTACATGCTCAGTAGTACATAACTGGCGTATTAAAGTCCCAAAAATTGCTTTGACTGCTGCAGGTGACAAATCTTTTTTTGTTTTAACCCCTCTCTGCCATCAGACGTGCTATTCCATCCATGTGACCCTGGACCTAATTCCCATGGACGGAATAGTACGTCATGGGCGATCAGCTGCGCTCCCGGAGGGAGCGTAGCTGATCGCGGCCGGGTGTCAGCTGTATATCACAGCTGACACCCAGCACTATGTGTCAGGAGCGGTCACGGACCGCTCCCGGCACATTAACCCCTGGCACACCGCGATCAAACACCCTGTGCGCTCCCCTGTGACCCTCAGAGCAGCGCGATGTGTCGCGCTGTTCCGAGGGTCCGTCCTCCCTCCAGGTCCCCGGATTCAAGATGGCGCCAGGGTCCTGGAGGGAGGCGGCTTCCTCAGTGCCTGCTGGGAGCAGGCACTGAGAAGCCTGCAGCGATGCCAGAGCGATCGCTGGTGTGACAGTGCTGTGCACACTGTCACACCAGCGATCTGATAAAATACTGTGATGTCCCACCCTGGGACAAAGTAAAAAAGTAAAAAAAATAAAAATAAAGTGGTAAAAAAAAATCATTAAAAAAAAAAAAAATATTCCCCAATAAATTCATTTCTTCCTGTAAATAAAAAAACAAAACAATAAAAGTACACATATTTGGTATCGCCGCATCCGTAACGACCCCCCAATAAAACTGTCCCACTAGTTAACCCCTTTAGTGAACCCCTTAAAAAAAAAAAAAAAACTAAGCAAAAAATCAATGCTTTATCATCATACCGCCGAACAAAAAGTGGAATAACACGTGACCAAAAAGACCGATATAAATAAACATGGTACCGCTGAAAACGTCATCTTGTCCCGCAAAAAACGAGCCATTATACAGCATCATCAGTGAAAAAATAAAAAGTTATAGCTTGCAGAATAAAGCAATGCAAAAATAATGATTTTTTATATAAAATTGTTTTTATTCTATAAAAGCGCCAAAACATAAAAAAATGATATAAATAAGGTATCGCCGTAATCGTACTGACCCGAAGAATAAAACTGCTTTATCAATTTTACCACACGCAGAACGGTATAAACACCTCCCCCAAAAGAAATTCATGAATTGCTGATTTTTGTTCATTCTAACCTCCCAAAAATCGAAATAAAAAGCGATCAAAAAAACGTCACGTGCTCAAAAATGGTACCAATAAAAACGTCACCTTGTCCCTCAAAAAATAAGACCTCACATGACTCTGTGGGCCAAAATATGCAAAAATTATAGCTCTCAAAATGTGGTGATGCAAAAAGCTACTTTTTGCAATAAAAAGCGTCTTTTAGCGTGACAGCTGCCAATCACAAAAACCCGCTATAAATAGTAAATCAATCCCCCCTTTATCACTCCCTTAGTAAGGGAAAAATTATAAAATTAAAAAAATGTATTTATTTCCATTTTCCCATTAGGGTTAGGGTTGCGGCTAAAGTTAGGGTTAGAGCTGGCGCTAACGTTAGGATTAGGGTTTAGGGGTGTGTTAGGGTTAGGTTTGTGGTTAGGGGTGTGTTGGGGTTAGGGTTGGAGTTAGAATTGGGGGGTTTCTGCTGTTTAGGCACATCAGGGGCTCTCCAAATGTGACATGGCGTCTGATCTCAATTCCAGCCAATTCTGCGTTGAAAAAGTCAAACGGTGCTCCTTCACTTCTGAGCTCTGCCATGCGCCCAAACAGTAGTTTACCCCCGCATATGGGGTATCAGCGTACTCTGGACCACAAGAGTTATTGTGCAATTTGTCCTATTTCTTCTGTTACCCTTGGGAAAATAAAAAACTGGGGGCGACAAAATCATTTTTGTAAAAAAAAAAAAAAATGATTTTTTTGTTTTTACGGCTGTATGTTATAAATTTTCTGTGAAGCACTTGGGGCTTCATAGCGCTCACCACACTTCTAGTTAAGTTCCTTGTGGGGTCTATTTTCCAAAATGGGGTCACTTGTGGGGGGTTTCCACTGTTTAGGCGCATCAGGGGCTCTCCAAATGCGACATGATGCCCCCAGACCATTCCATCAAAGTCTGCAATCCAAAACGTCACTACTTCCCTTCCGAGCCCAGACGTGCACCCATACAGTAGTTTTCTCACACATGTTGGGTATCAGCGTACTCAGGACAAATTGGACAACAACTTTTGGGGTCCAATTTCTCCTGTTACCCTTGTGAGAAATAAAATATTGGGGGCGAAAAAAATCATTTTTGTAAAAAAAAAAAGAGAATTTTTTATTTTACGGCTGTACGTTATAAACTTCTGTGAAGCACTTTGGGGTTCAAAGTGCTCACCACACATCTAGATAAGTTCCTTGAGGGGTCTAGTTTCCAAAATGGTGTCATTTGTGAGGGGTTTCCACTGTTTAGGCAGATCAGGAGCTCTCCAAACACGACATGGCATCCAGCCAATTCTGCGTTGAAAAAGTCAAACGGCGCTCCTTCCCTTCCAAACTCTGCCATGCACCCAAACAGTGGTTTACCCCCACATATGGGGTATCAGCGTACTCAGGACAAATTGCACAATAACTTTTGGAGTCTTGTTACCCTTGGGAAAATAAAAATTGGGGTGAAAAGATCAATTTTGTGGAAAAAATGATTTTTTTAATTTTACGACTCTATGTTATAAACTTGTGTGAAGCACTTGGGGGTTCAAATTGCTCACCAAAGATCTAGATAAGTTCCTTAGGGGGTCTAGTTTCCCAAATGGGGTCACTTGTGGGGGGTTTCCACTGTTTAGGCACATCAGGGACTCTCCAAATGCAACATGGCGTCCAATCTCAATTCCAGCCAATTTTGGTTGGAAAAAGTCAAATGGTACTCCTTCCATTCCGAGCTCTGCCATGCGCCCAAACAGTGGTTCCCCCCCACATATGGGATATCAGCGTACTCAGGACAAATTGGACAACAACTTTTGTGGTCCAATTTCTCCTGTTACCCTTGGGAAAATAAAAAATTAGTGACTAAGAGATTTTTGTGGGAAAAAAATAGGATTTTTTATTTTCATGCCCGGGCATTATAAACTTGTGTGAAGCACTTGGGGGTTCAAAGTGCTCACCAAAGATCTAGATAAGTTCCTTAGGGGGTCTAGCTTCCAAAATGGGGTCACTTGTGGGGGGTTTCCACTGTTTAGGCTCATCTGGGGCACTACAAACGGAACATGACCCCCATCAATGTTTGCATTCCAAAACGTTACTGCTTCCTTTCCAAGCCCTGCCGTGCGCCCAAACAGTTTCCCGCCCCCCACAATATGGGGTATCAGTGTACTCGGGACAAATTGGACAACAACTTTTGGGGTCCAATTTCCTTGAGAAAAATCAAAAATTTGGGACTAAAAAATCATTTTTGTGGAAAATTGTTTTTTTTTTCTTTTTTCACACCCAGGCATTATAAACTTTTGTGAAACACTTTGGGGTTCGAAGTGCTCACAACAGATCTAGATAAGTTCCTTAGGGGGTCTAGTTTCCAAAATGGTGTCACTTGTGGGGGGTTTCCACTGTTTAGGCGTATCAGGGGCTCTCCAAACACGACATGGCGTTCAATCTCAACTCCAGCCAATTTTAGTTTGAAAAAGTCAAACGGCGCTCCTTCCCTTACGAGCTCTGCCGTGTGCCCAAACAGTGGTTTTCCCCCACTTATGGGTATTGGCGTACTCAGGAGAAATTGCACAACAACTTTATCTGCCAATTTTCTCCTTTTACCCTTGTGAAAATAAAAAAAAAGTTTGTAAATATCATTTTTGTGGCTAAAAAGTTAAATATTAATTTTTTCCTTCCACGTTGCTTCAGCTCCTGTGAAGCACCTGAAGGGTTATTAAACTTCTTGAATGTGGTTTTGCGTACCTTGAGGGGTGCAGTTTTTAGAATGGTGTCACTTTTGGGTATTTTCTGCTATATAGACCCGTCAAAGTGACTTCAAATATGAGGTGGTCCCTAAAAAAAAATGGCTTTGTAAATTTTGTTGTAAAAATGAGAAATCACTGGTCAACTTTTAATCCTTATAATTTCCTAACAAAAAAAAATTTTGGTTCCAAAATTGTGCTGATGTAAAGTAGACATGTGAGAAATGTGATTTCTTAACTATTTTGTGTGACATATTTCTCCATTTTAAGGGAAAAAAAATTAAAAGTTTGAAAATTGCAAAATTTTCAAAATTTTCACCATATTTGCGTTGTTTTCAAAAATAAACGCAAGGTATATCGAAGAAATTTTACCACTAACGTGAAGTACAATATGTCACGAGAAAACAGTCTCAGAATCGCGAAGATCCGTTGAAGCGTTCCAGAGTTATAACCTCATAAAGAGACAATGGTCAGAATTGTAAAAATTGGCCCGGTCATTAACGTGCAAACCACCCTTGGGGGTGAAGGGGCTAAGAAACCCAGCAATTAGAAAATGCGTGCTATAAGCGACAGGGTAGTTATTATATGCAGATGCTGAGGAAGTGGGGTTGGTGCAACTATGCTTATTGCTGGAGCACAAGAAACACTGCCATTCATGAATTTCCTGTCCCACTTTGCAGGGAGGCGCGGTGCACCACTTCAGAAGCCAGAACATTGCGAACAGGTGTTCAATTGAATAGCAACTTGGCAGCACTTCGCAGTCTTTTGTACACGGTCCAGTCTCAATAGTGTAAAGAGTGGATCGCTTAATCCTCACCCTGATCCTCTTTCCTCCCACCATGTTGAGTCCCAGGAGATCAGTGATCATACACTAACACACTCTGAGGAGCTCTTTACAACATAATTTCTTTCGGGATGTTCTAAGAGGGACAGTAGGAGATGCTTTTTAGGGATGTACAAAACTTAGAGGAGCTACAGCCACAAGAAGGCATAGTTTGGCTAAAGAGGAAGATGATGATGAGACACAGTTGCCAATTAGTCAGGTTGTTGTTAAGTCACCAAGTCAGGAGGACCAGGGTGTGGCGGTGGAAAACGAGGTAGTGGATGATGGATCGGCAGCACCGAAACAATCAGGAAGAGGCAGTGGTGTGACCAGGGGAGAAGGCGGGCAACTGTTCGCAGAGCACCAACACTACTCAATTTATCCGTCAAAGAGTTAGCTGTTCTACAGTATGGGAGGTTTTTAAAGCAAGTTCTGAGACAAGAAAATGGTAATCTGCAACCTGTGCCATGCTCAGATGAGCAGGGGCCTGACCAATAAGAGCTTAACCACCACCAGCATGATCAGGCACATGTCATCGATGTACCTGACTCGGTGGGACGATCTCCTGGATCAACAATTGGTGCCAGAGGGTAACGCCACTCCTTCCCCTGTGCTAGGTGCTTCCCAATCCCCTGTCCATCACACTGGTGCAGATGCCTCCTGTCCTTGTGTATTCTGACGCACTTCCAAATCCTTCTCACTAGTGATCTCGCTTAGTGTGACGGCTGCATAAGACTTTGAGGACTCCATAAAGATGGTGAGTGACGATGACGCCATAGTCGGCTCAACTATCCCACTTGTGTACCTAGTTAAACAGTTGCTGCTGACAATTACTGATGAGCGAATTTGTTTGGAAAACGATCACCAACATAAATTCGGCACGAATATGGCACATTCGGGTTCATGATCAAAACACAAGCAAAATTGGTAACATTCAGTGAAAGTGGGGGAAAATATTTGCGTTGCCACAAAAGTATTTTCAGCACTTTAGCAATGAAAATGGTTGTGTATCATGAGTGTTTACGGAGAGTACACGCTTGGCTGGTCGTTGATTAACACACTGGGACACTCGGGGTTAAAGAAAGTCTGTGTGGGTTTATTCGCTCCATAAACCCTAAGCAACAACAAACGATTCAGGCCTTTAGAGCAGGCAAAACACACGTCCTTAGCCGGGTTCTGCTTCCCCAGGCCTGTGGGCACACAGGCTGGGCAATGTCCGGCACACAGGCTCGGTCTGGAGCCCCACACACAGGAAGGCTTCTCCCTCTCTGCACACAGCCCAATATGCCAAACCGCCTCCACTTTGGGAGTTAACACCCCCTGGGGTAGGGTATGTAGCTGACTGGACCCACCCTTCTCTCCAAGTCACCTGGAAGCCTTCCCAATGTAAAGTAAACCTCAGCAGTACATCTGCTGAGCCAAAACAAGCCCAAGCTTCCATCACAGGGCCATGCACCTCTGTATACATACCTCCCATTAACCACATGGGCAGTCACCATAACTCCCCCTCTGCCTAAAGCCGTGGGGCTTGGCACTTTCTATTATTCAACCCTTCTCGGTCGTCTGACAGTCAAACCGTCTGTCAAAGTCAGGCCCGGTCACTGAGCCCTTTTGGAACCATCCGACTCCGTCACCTCGTCTGATAGAGTTGCCCTTCTGTCTGACCACCCCCGGCAGTCAGTACGGTGTTGCGATTTCCTGACACCCATTCCTTCTGTCTGGGCTGACTTTGTCTGGTCTGCTACAGGGTCTCCCACCTAGGCTGCTCAGCACTGAGCTAACAGAAGTCACTACTTCTAACTCTTTCATCAGGCCACCTTTGGTTGTCTCTCTGTTGGCAATTTCTCATATTGTCTTTTGTTACCCTTAGAACGGTCATTCCATTTATCTTCAGGTTGGGAACTTCCACCCTTTAAAGAACCCCTTCGTCTCTCCATACCTCGGGTTGAAAGTGGCCACCATCTTCTTCGCATTTCCTGCAGCTGTTTATTAATTTGCAGTATCTCAAGTCTTAGTTGTTCTACCTCTCTTAGGTACGCCATACGATATTCCAGGAGTATTCGGATATTCTGCAGGCTCTCGATTGATCTGACAATGAAGAATGGAACCATCCCACCTTCACCAGCTACCTGGGCCTTGTCATCAGCCGGAATCCTCACTCTCGCCACACCAGACTTATCTACGATCTCCTGCATTACTTTGCCAAGTCTCCCAATGATTTTTCCCACCGGATTCCTGGGCACTTGAACGATGTTCTCCACCAATTCCAACCGACCTTGGGCTTTCTTTGCACACTCAAGACATCGAGCAGCTTCCTCATTCCTCAACAAGATGCTCTGATTCGTGCGAATACCGTGTAGTTGCATGTCACTCAGGATAGCCACCCGCTTCACCGTGACATTCCTAGTCGACAGTATAACTAACTGCTTAGGCTCTGGTGCCCAGTTGACACTATATGCTTCCACCGCCTTCCTAAAGGCCTCATGTACAGCCTCACTGGCACAGCTTCCCACATGTCCTCGGGTACCTCTACCATGCACTTGAAGAGAGAAGTCTCTTCCTCTTCATGGATTAGCTGCTCCCGCTTCAACTTACATATTTACATCAAGTCCTCTGCCATGACCAGATGATTGTAGTGTTCAGCTCTTAGCGCAAACTCTCTCTGAGCGTCACTCTCTTCAAGACCACTCACCAAGATGGGCATTTGCAGCTCTGCCTCCTTACCATTCTGGCACTGCTGCTGTAAGTCTGCGACCACCATCTCCTTCTCCTATAGAAGTCCTCTTAATGCTTCTCTGAGCACCTCCATATCTTCCAATATGGCTTTGTTCACGGTTTGGCATCATAAATTCATTAATTATATTTTCAGATGGGCAGCTTGCCCATCCACTCTGCCGCTTCAGAGTTCTACCTGTTCCTTCATCAGCAGGTTTTCTTGGGTCTTCCCTCCATTACCTTCGACTGCCTCTAGGGCAGAGGTCTCAAATTGCATTCCTCGAGGGCCACAAACTGTGCGTGTTTTCAAGATTTCCTTAGCATTGCACTAGGTGCTGGAATCATTATCTGTGCAGGTGATTAAATTATCACCTGTGCAATACAAGGAAATCCTGAAAACATGACCCGTTTGCGGCCCTTGAGGAATACAGTTTGAGACCTCTGCTCTAGGGTCTCTGCTGGGCTCTCTGAAGTCAATATTCTCCCCCAGCCTCCGGTTCTCTGGACTTCTCACCACCTACTGTCCTGGTGTCACATGCCTCAGTACAGTTCCCTTTTAGAGTTTTGGCGCAGTTGTCATTTGCTCTCCATGACCTTTGTGGGTTTTCACTCCATACTACCCTCTCTGGGATTTCTCCTCCTACCGCGATCTTAGCGGATGAATCTCCAGTGTTACAATGTGTCGGTTTTATTTTCAGCACGTCATCAACTACCTCTGTGCTGTGGTTTGTCAGTAACAAAGTGACCTCTTTATCAAGGACATTAACCTTGTTGGCACCTGACCCTGTCTCTTCATCCCTCTTCTCAGAGAGTGTTGCCTGTCCTGCCTTTATGCAGCCACCATGTCCCTGGCAATGAGAGGAAGATTTGCCATTTTTACTCGGGTCCTCCTTACAGCACTCTTTCACTTGCGTCACAGTCTGAATGGGAGTCACCACTACTCACCCTGTCATCCTGAAACAACAAGTCCCCACTTAAACAGGTGTAGGACCCCATTCCTGGAGCTACCCCGTTTTCAACAGTAACTCTGTTGATCACCTCTGCTAAGTCCCAGAGTTGGTCAGACCCACACTTCCTTCCGATCACCCCTAACTCCGGACTATCGACCTTAGGAGGCGCTACCACCTCTTTATGCATCCCACCACCAGGAACTTCTACAGCCGCCTGCTGTGGTAGAGCTCACTTGGGGGTCATTCCGGCTCCACTCTGAACTATCACACTCCCCTTTCCTCCCACAAGTCCCCAAAAAATTGAAAGTCCTGACCGATTACAATAGGGTACAGCAAGTCCAGGACTACAGGGACGTCATGGCTGGTAATAATCGCGAGCGTCTCAA
>JARQOD010000002.1:505741437-505793513 GCA_033576555.1 Oophaga sylvatica | reverse complement strand
AGGAGGTTCTGCAGAGGCGCTGTTTTCTTGGTGTAATCCTTTACAAACCTCCGGTAGTAACCTGTCAGTCCCAGGAACTGGCGCACCTCCTTGAGATTCTTCGGCTCCGGCCATTTCTGGATGGCAGTGACCTTCTCGGGGTCTGGCGCTACTCCTTCTGAGCTGACAATATGTCCCAAGTACTGTACCTTTTGTTTGAGCAGATGGCACTTTGAAGGCTTCAGTTTCATCCCGTATTTGGACAGTGACTCGAATACCTCTGCCAGGTGCTTCAGATGATCCTCATACGTCTTGGAGTACACAATTACGTCGTCCAGGAACAGCAACACGGTTTCAAAGTTGAGATGTCCCAGGCAACTCTCCATCACTCTCTGGAACGTTCCCGGGGCACTGCTGAGTCCAAACGGCATTCTGTCAAACTCACAGAGTCCCATTGGGGTGGTGAAAGCCGTCTTCTCCCGATCCTCCTCAGCCACAGCTACTTGCCAGTACCCACTAGTGAGGTCGAGGGTGGAAAAGTAGTTAGCAGTTTTTAAGGCAGCTAAGGATTCCTCAATGCGTGGTAAAGGGTTTGCATCTTTATGTGTTATGCGATTTACTTGTCTGTAATCTACACACATTCTCATGCTTCCGTCCTTTTTCTTAACTAGGACTAGAGGTGCTGCCCAGGGACTACAACTATCCCTTATCACCCCTGCTTCCTTCATGTCACGCAACATTTCCTTAGCTTTCTGGTAGTGTGCTGGAGGTATAGGCCTGGACCGCTCTTTGATGGGAGGATGGCTGCCTGTAGGGATATGATGTTGTACTCCCTTAATTGTCCCAAAGTCAAGTGGATATTTGCTAAATACCTGTGTGTACTCCTGTACCACCCGTAGTATTCCCTGTTTCTGGTGGGTGGGAGTGGTGTCTGTCCCGACATGGAGCTGCTGACACCAATCCTCCACCTGGGTTGCTGGGTCATTATCCTCCGCTGGTTGGCGGGAGACTAAGGACTCGGTCGTGAGAATGGAGTTATCTACGGTATGTAATTTAGCAACAGTGGCATAACGTGGTAAATTTACTTCATCTTCTCCCCAGTTGAGAAGACGTACTGGTACCCTCCCATTTCGTACTTCCACTACCCCTCTAGCAGTCAAGAGTGTAGGTCTGTGCTCTGAACAATGGGGCTCTACTACTGCTTGGTAGTTCTGTCCTCTCAGACCTATTGCTGCTCTACACCATATAAGCATTTCACTCATTGGGGGTATCACAATGGGGTTCGGGTCTGTCACCCGTACATTACCAATTTCACCATCTGTCAGCTTCGCTTGCTGCTGGCACATCAGGGCCCGGATCTCCCTCTGGATCACTCCCTTTTGCTTTGGCCTGGCAACTTCGGCGAGCTGTTGGAGCAAAAACACAACTTCTCCCAGACAGTTACTAATAATGTTTGTACCTAAAAGCAAATTTAAGCCATTTTCCTCATTTACAGTCTTTACTACTAAGAGTCCCTGGTCCTTCAGCTCTACTCTGCCCACCTTTACGTCCACATTTTTGGCTCCGAGTATATCAACAGGGAGACCATTAGAGGCATACACAGCAAAGTCAGGGCTCGGGGGCTGGAGACTGTCCATGGACCAAAACTTATTATACAGGACATCAGGTATGATGGTCACCTGAGATCCAGTGTCCAGCAGGGCAGGGATTGCGATCCCATCCAGGATGATGGACAGGTAGGGTCTTCCTCCCACAAACCTGCGATTCCAGTCTGAAGGGCCTGAAGAGTCTATTCCTGGGTGTTGGCCCTCGGACCCAGGATCTGCTCGTTTAAAGGACACTGTCGGGCTAGATGACCTTCTCTGTTGCAACGGTAGCAGATGATCTCTCGGCGAGGATGGTGCTGATCAGGGGTCGCTCCTGGGGGTGGCGTTGTCCTCCTCCGGTGGGGCGACATCCTCTTTTTCCTCCGGTTCATCCAAGGGACATCCTCTGGGCAGTCGGCTAGCAGGATCTTTCCTCCTTCTTCCTTCCGCAGTCGCAGGGCACTCATTACAGCGGCCAGGTTTTTAGTCAGCTGGCGCACTTCTGAGCGCAGACAGTCCAACTCAGTAGGGGGCGCCACCTGCGTTTTGGCTTCCGCCACCATCGGGGAAAAGGTGGATGCTGCCGGCTTTAGAGTGGGTTCACCCGGGTGACACTGGGTCGACACCTCGGGCTTCTCCAGGGGTCGCAGTCCTTTTATAGCCATATCTTTTAGGGCATCAAAGGTAGCGTCAGGATGATCCAAGGACCACCAGTGCACAGTCCTGCTTTCAGCTTGGGACCTCAGTCCCTGTACAAACTGTTCCTTCAACATTTTGCTTTCATTAATGGCACTGATAGGGTTGACCTGTTTGAGAGCTCGCAGGGCCCCCTGTAGTCGGCAGGCGTAGTCCCTAATACTGTCATCTGGTCTCTGGGAGCATTGGTAAAACCTCATCCGGAGATCTGTTTCAGTGCGGTCCTCAAAAATAGTCTGTAGCTTTAAGAAAATTGAAAGCACTGATTCCTGGTCTGCAGCTGTCCAAGTCTCTACTTCCCTCTCTGCAGCACCAGTCAATTGTCCCAATACCACTGCAGCTCTTTGTTTCTCTGTCATAGGGTACATGTCCATTATGCTGCATATTTTACGTTTTAAACCCTGACAGGGTGTCTGGCTTACCGCTATACTGAGGGAGCCACTTTGCTCCAGGCAGGTATGGGAGCGTCAGCAGTACTATCGGGGCACAGGACCAGGTGAGGGGCCAGCGTTTCCATCCTGCGCGGCAGAGCCGGCGGGTAAGTCATTGGAGCGGTCGCCCTCGGCCGCGCTATCAGCTTGCGGCTGCAACATGTCTGCGCCCCCCTAGTTAAGTGTGGCCTACCTTCTCCTGAAGGCTGCAGCTCTGCCAGGCACAGCGATGTGGAAGGACCTGCTGCCGCGTCAGCGTTGGGGGCGTGTCCGGGACTCCGCGCGCTTTCTGCAGGTACGCCCCTTCTCCTTGCGCTGTAGCGCTGTACTTTGGCGGGCAATGGCGGACAATTGGCGCCAAAAATCACAAAAACAGCAACACAGTCTATAGCACAAAAACAGTCCAATTCAGGCACACAGGACTCACATATAGCGAGCTTCTTATCCTGTTTGTGACGCCAAAAATGAGTCGCACGTACAGGGCTTGGGGTACTCGGCACCGAGCCCGTTCACTTCAATGGGGGAGAGGTCACGGGTAGCGCGGCTCGGTCCATTGCCCTGGGCTCTCATTCAAGGGGGATATTTACAGGGGATTTAGAAATGTTCGTGATGCCACCTGTGGTTTCTGATCAGGGTGACCAGTGCTGCAGGGTGAATCCTCTGAGGGGTTGTTACTGGGCAGCAAGGTGTTAAGTCTTCCACAGGTAAGACTGATCCCTCGAGGTATATGGCGGTGCAGGGGGTGCAAGCAATAAGACAGACACACACAATGAGTCTCTTTCCATACCTTTACTGGTGATATTTGCAGGCACGTCCCGGGAAGCTGCTCAGGGTGGAGGATGCACGTCCAGTAATTACTGAGTAGGTGTAAGGCCTCCTTACTTCTTAATGTGTGTGAGTTTCTAACTTGCATAAAACAACGTTTAACGCCTTCTCTTTGCTACACCCGGCTGATCTTGTGATGAGGTCTTCTTGTGGACAGAACAGTGTCTCTATGGCGGTACCTGCCAGACCCCCGTCTTCCTAACCTCGGTTACGTATCAGCACTGCTGGGCCCCTGACTTGAAGTCCAGGGTCTCCGGTTTTTCCCACTAGCTGTGAAGATACTAGCAAGCTCGGACCCGGTGTCCGGTAGTGCAGAGTGGAGGTTAGCTATCAATGCTGATTGACCTCTGTCACTCTCTCTTTTCCTTTTTCCACTTGCCGGTCGTCCTACTCGCACACTTAGCATAAGCACAGGCAGCAGTAGATGTCAGCTTCTCTCTCAAACTTCCTCAGGCTAATCTGACAGGAGTCTCTCCCCGGTGTTCTGAGGAGATCTTATCTCTCCCTCACAGCTCGTCTGAGGTAACTGCCGTTCTGAGATGTTCTGCTGTTCTTAGGTAACACCAACGACTAGCTAACTCGCAGCTAGACTGCCTTCATCTCACTACTGTCTCAAGGGCTCCCTCTGGTGGAACCAGGAAAAATGTGAAGTGTTGTGTGCTTATCAGGTGATTGTGAATTACCTTTCATGCATCCTCCTGGGTACATGTGGCACCAAGTGCAGCTGGGCTACACAGATGCACCCATAAATTAGGCGGGCTCTCATCACTACAGAAATGCCAAACGTGGGCGATAAATGTGGTTTAGGCACACTGGGGCTCAGAAGGGAGGGGGCATTTGGATTTGAGAGCAGAGAATTTGCTAAATTTCTTTTAGAGGGCGAGAAGCCATTTTGCTTTTCCAGAGCTTTTGTGCTACCAGTAACGTGGAAAACCCTATATTTTCATTAACCGAAGACAGACCTGATTGAGTTGAAGCTTTTATTGGGAACATTTCACACAACATTTAGGATCACATTTATCCGACACTCTACACTGAGCACTTACATTGGGGTTTCCATCTAAATCTCCGAGTGATGTGATGATGAAACCCCAATGGATCTATTCACTAGAATGAGGCAGCAGAGTTAATCTGGACTCCATCTGGCCTCTGTTCAGTGGTGTCCTTTTCAGAAGTGCACAAACTGTGGCCGACGGCACTTTTATGCAATACTAAAAAGACGGACACCACGAGCTCACAGGTCCTATGGCGCCCACAGTGCTCCATCTGCCTCATTATAGGGAAACTTTTGCCAGGGATTCTGTCTGAATGTGTGCCAAGCCCTACTGCGATCTTTGGGAGGCAAAAAGAAAAAATCAACAGCATGTGAAGAATTGGCTTTATTTATTTTATGACGTTCCTCGTGCAGTATAAGTGATTAGGCGACTTTATTATTCGGGTCGGTGCGATTACAACATTACCATATTTATTTTTTTATTTACATGAATGTATTTTTTTTTTCTTCTGGTATTTTTAAATATTTTTACACTTATATAATATATGTAATATATATAATATAAATTATAAAAAACATTTGTTACATTGTCCCAATATGGGACATTATTCTATAACATCAGATCGCTGATCTGATGTTCTGCACTGCAGGGCATTAAACCAGGATTTGACAGACAGGGAGGTGGCGTCTCAGGTCCTGCTCTGAGGAGGCACTGACACTCCACTTTTCCTGAAGGACCCTGCGGCCATCTTGCAGCCGGGGGTCTCCATGGAGACCATCAGGACAACGTGATCGGCTCCCTGCGCGATGCCCCTCTTTCGCTGTCACTAGTGACAGCGGAATCGGAGGGGTTAAATGCCCCGATCGGTACGAGCACCGATCGTGGGTGTAGCTGGGGGGTGTCAGCTGTCACATACAGCTGACACATGTACCTGATCGCCGCAGCTCTCAGCGTGAGGCCTTGCTGTACTAGTACTGCTTTTTGCGAGAACGCCGTTCCCACAAAGCAGTACTAGTACGGCGCATGTAGGGAAGGGTTAAACAATTAGTGTTAGTAACTTTGCAAATCAACAGTAGAATGAATAATAAGTGTAGAATAACTAAGAAAGTCTTTAATTATGTAACGTTAATGTACTTTTCACAAAAGGTGGTGAGCCCAGTCACGGGAGTCGCCACGCAAGTTTTCTTTGAAGCTTTGGCCCTAGCGGGTGTCCCCGGGTTTTTGCACTAGGCCGCAAGTCTCTTTCTGATGTAGTCTATCAAAGTCCGTTGAGCCTTCCACGCACCAACCAGCCCACTCCCAACCTGTGATCCTAGTCAATGCCGAACCCCGATACCGTAATCAGTTCTGGGCAAAGTGCAGGCCTCATCACACAGGACTAGTCCGGTCCGGGGACCGGAACAGTTGAGGGTCTGGGAAACAGAGGCCCACGGGCCACACCGTGCCCTCCCACTCGCTGTCTCTATCTGTGCTTACTTCATTGGTGGAGGAGGCACCTCCGTCCACTTCCTCCACCAATCAGCGTGTGAAACAGCTGACTCGATCACATAATTTCATCTCGGCAGCTGTGCAATGCGGAGAATCTGTGCACTGGAGAGACCAAGACAGGAGTGCGACCAAAGTCTGTGGTGTGTGTTGGTTTTTTTTTCTGTCCCCACCCCCCCACCCCCCATATGTATGGGATGTTCTGGAGCTCATGCCGTATATGGGGAAGCTGTATAGGGCTCATGGGGTATATGAGGAGGCTGTGTGAGTCTCATGCGGTATATAGGGAGGCTGTGTAGGGCTCATGCTGTATATGGGGAGGCCGTGTAGGGCTCATGCTGTATATGGGGAGGCCGTGTAGGGCTCATGCTGTATATGGGGAGGCTGTGTAGGGCTCATGCTGTATATGGGGAGGCCCACAGAATATAAGGGGCGGTTTGGCAGCCCAAACGGTATATGGAAAGGGCTGTATTGGGGTTCAAATGATATATACTGGGATGTCAGCATGCTTAATATGAAGTGATACAGTTAATATAATAATCAATAACATAATTATATTTATATTGAGATTAATTTTTCAGCCTATTGGTTCGGCCCTCCACAACAGTTATGGTCTCTCATGTGGCCCCTCACAAATTAATTGCCCACTCCTGCTGTAGATGATAGCTGGAAGTGATGGCCCTGTTTACTTACTCCGTTTCTCTACAATCGCCAGTGGGCCTTGCCTGTCGCAGTTTCCTCACAGATCATCTAAGCTTGACCGTCGGCGGAAGTCTCTTATGTTCGGGACAGAGAGTGTAGATGTCGGGCCTCGGAGGCTTGACCAGTGCAGGGCGCAGATCCTGGCTCTGACCAGCATTAGCTGTACTTGGAGGTCTCCTGTGGGGAATAGTGACCTTGCCAGGCGGCGACCTGCATCTGAGTGGCACAGACTTCCCTCTGAGGCCTGTCACGCTGGGCTCAGCTGTGTCTCTGGAGCACGTCTGCTCCGCTCTCTTCCCTGGCACCACTTCTCCTCGTGGTTTGGTACACAGGGCTTTTATATCAGGGAAGTCCTTCCTGTGGGTCACCTTATTCAGTCCAGCACACAAGGTGGCTCCCCTGCAAATCTTCCAGAACAACTTTGGTTCTGCTTGATTTCGGCTGGCCAGTAGATGGCAGTTTCTCCTCATTAATGGCACATCCTGCAAGAGTTATTTAGAGATACAAGTATCACGGCTTCTTATTACAGAGCAATCAGAGGAAAAGTATAATAGAAACACGTTACCACTTCTGCATTTTTCACCCACTCCTGGTTTTGGCTTACAAATACTAAGGTAAAAAATTCACCGAATACTCAATGTGGCCTAAGGCAAAAACTCTGCAAGGGTTTTCCTGAAGTGTCTTCTCCTTCAAACGTGATGTGAGTACACGGGTGTCTTAAAGTATGCTGTGCGCACATGTCCTTAGCAAGATCACACAACAGATTTATAAAAATAGAAAAAAATTAATCCTGACTGATCACACTAAGGTTTTGACTGCATGTTCCTGCTCTTTTTCACCCTAGGAGACATATATGAAGTTTCTGTGAATGTTTCAACAGCTTATTATGGGTATTTCCCGGCCACTATTGTCTTTGAATTCACAAAAGGAAAGCCGGAATCTAAATTTCTTATTGGGAGGTTCCTATCTGCAGTTGCCAGCAGTAGGTTGGCTGAGGATTTGGCACCAACTTCCAGATACATTCCCTACCAGAGAAACCTTGTGAAGACCTCTATAATAAATGAGGAGGATGGAGTACCACCTGACAGGTCAGATTCAGTTCCTTCAGTAGTAATTGAAAATATTTTTCTTGGTGTGTTTTGCGTTTTGTTCCTGTGCAGTAATTTGTTTATATCTCACTGTTTCATTTTCTTTTCCATCTTCACCATGTCGTAGCTAGAAACCCTATAAAATGTAAGATTTTTCTATGAAGTTGGGTGTAGAGAGTTGAATAAATACAAGGGGGTGCACTGGCCAATGTTGGATAGAGTGCTTTCCTCGCTTTTGCTCTTATTCGCTCCATGGGATATGAAGAACCAATAAAAACAACCAGAGCAAATTAGCCCAAATAGTGAATTAAAAGTACAGACTTTATTGTAAAGACATATATAATTACATAATAAATACAATGGTGTTTATAAACCTATACCGAGAGACAAAGGAGAGAGGTAGTGCAATATGAATAAATTCGTAATAAATCCTTAGGTTAGAAAAAATCTGACATTACCTGTGGCTTTTTTTTAATTTTTTTTATTCTGTTTCATTGGAGATACACGAATAGTGTTAATAGGTCTTCATGAGGATTTGACGGTGGGGTGTTACTATATCATCCGGTTTTGATTGGTTGAAAAACTGAACAGAAACAAAAGCACACATGACAATAGGCTGATACTCTTTTGGGTGCAAGGAAAGAAAAAGGGACAATACACGATATCGGGCTGTAATGAAGAATCATTAGGGCCAAGATAATGGGTTTGAAATGAGTTGGGGGAAAAAAAACAATTGCACCCAATGCAATTGTTTGTTTTTCACTTGAAAAAGAAGCTAGTCCAGCTTTGAAACTCCTTGTGGAAATAAATACCTGTTCATCTCATCTTGGTTCTAATGGTTCTTCATGACAGCAGTTCAGCATAATGTTGTGTTATTGTCCAAATTGATCAAGTTTTCATACTAATTTCACTGATGTAGTATTCTGTATAATCTATACCACTATATATGTACATCATTTGTGCTAGTGGATCCTTAATGACCCTATTTGTTCACCTGCTGTAGTATCTGCATCAATGGTTCTTTGACTATCTATTTAATACACTATTTGTGCTAATGAACACTTCTTTTTTTTTTTTTTTTTTTTTTTTTTAAGTGCCTTTTGTCACCTGCGTTTACCCAGCCAAACAAACCCCATAACTTATCAAGGGGCAGAGAGGTAGTCTGGTGTTTTTAAGATGAAGTCCCTGATACTCTAGCCAGTACTCTTCAATCTTACATGACCACAAGCTGTGTGTAATATATGCTTAGGGGTGCCACATTTGAAGCATGTATCAGTTGAGTAGAAGCCTATTTTATAACCCCTGGATAGGGAAATATGATACTAGATGGTGGCCCGATTCTAACGCATCGGGTATTCTAGAATATGTATGTAGTTTATTTATGCATGGCTCCTCTCCCACCCTCACATCCTTGTATGCATGGCTCCCCCTCCCATCCTTGTATACATGGTCCCCTGTCCCATCCTGTATACATGGCTCCGCTCCCCCCTCCTCTCTTGTATGCATGGCTCCGCTCCACCCTCCCATCCTTGTATGCATAGCTCCGCTCCACCCTCCCATCCTTGTATACATGGCTCCGCTCCCACCCTCCCATCCTTGTATACATGGCTCCGCTCCACCCTCCCATCCTTGTATACATGGCTCCCATCCTGTATACATGGCTCCGCTGGGCTCCCCCATCCTCAATCATCATACTTACCCTCATCGCTCCGTCGCTGCACGTCCCTGCATCTCTATCACGGCGCGTCAGCTTCTTCCGATGTGGTGCGGTCAAGCAGTACCGCTCATTAAGGTCATGAATATGGACGCCACTCCTATGGGATTGGAGTTGTGTATGGACCTTACTGAGCGGTACTACGTGACCGCACCGCACAAGATAGAAGCAGATGCGCCGGGACAGGAATGCAGGGACGGAAGGTGAGTATGTACGTGGAGATGACCCGACGATAGCGGTGGCGTGCCTGGTTGAAATCCTGCGCCAATTCGTGGGCCGACTGTGCCTGTAGCTGATTGGTCCGCCCGGCCGGATGCGACAAATCAGTGACGCAGGATTTCCATTACAGACGTAAGTTATAAGTTAGACAATTATATAGTAGATGTCGATATGACCCTAAGGATTTTCCACAGATCTTGTCATGAAACTTTATTTTTTTACAGAATTGGTTAGTATGGTTAATAAGTCAAAGATCTAAATATTGGGTATTGAGAGCTTCCAACAATTAAGGTATGTTCAGTTGTATTCAATGGGTATAATGAGATATTTGTACAAACCAGATATGCGGCCTCTTGTGGTAGCTGAGGAGCTCATGGCCCTGTGAAATGTTTTGTCTTGTTCAGAAAGTGAGAGGGTGTGGAGGTATAACTCACAACATGTCTGCAAATAAGCTAAAAATGGGTTCGGTATTTCTGGCTCTCTTTTCATGAGTCTGAAGTGAGTGAATGGTTCTTGAGATTCGGTCAACAAAAATACCAAATGAGCAAAGGCCTTCTTCGTACTGTGGCGCCCCTGAGGGTCCAGTCGCCACAGAGGTACTGCACCTCAGCCAGAGGTGTGGTTCTCCGCTCTTGGGTAAGAAGGAGACATTGCCCAGAACCCACACACTTACATCCAACACCAGACCTCTCCAGGCCATGGAGGGACTAGGTAGAAGGTGTGGGTGGAGAAAGTAGAGAAGGGGCAGAGCTTAGTGAGTGGTCTGAGAGACCACAGGGAGTTAGTGACAGCTGGAGAGGAGTTGGAGGAGTAGTCAGTTGGTGCTGGGGACTTGAGCAGAGAGGAGCTCGACCCTGGACCAGAGGACAGTAGAGAGAAGAAAGACAGAGGGGATGACGTTTCAGTGAGAGAGAGGAAGAAGGGGTCCTAGGGGCACGGGAAGTGAGGATTCCACCCGTGGCGCCCGAATCCACACTGACTGTAGTTGGGTGAAGGGACCAGGTCGCAGTAGGGGACCGACCCCAGCCTAGTGGAGACACTAAGGACTCAGCTAGCAAACCATAGGCTGTGGTAACTGCATGTGCTACAGCCACATTAGCACACATTTGCTGAAAAGGCAGCCAGATGGGACCTAGAGCACGTCACCTGCAAGATCTGAGGCTGCTGGCTTGGGACACTGTGTGTGAGGCACAGGGAGATGGCCAGGAAAGGAACATCAGAAGAAATTACCTGAGAGCTGTCTGGACCACCTACCCAGAGGACACAGCACCCTGGCTGGGGATTGTAACCAAGAACTGTGAGTAAACTGAAGAAACTGCACCCTGCTGTGTCCTCAGAATTATTTACTGCACCACAACCACCACTATCATCTTTAACACCTTAACTGCCTTGTGGCATCGCTCTACCTGTGGAGAGCCGTAACAACTTGGCTGCATCACCAACTGCCACAGTGGAACTGAACTGCAGCGTCGGCCATCTTATATAGCTGAATACCATGAGTGGTGTCACAAACTAAATCCCCTAAAACTATCCCCTATAACTTTTTATTATTTTTATTTTTACATTTCCATCATTTTTTTTATTGGATGCCCAGGGCCACGGACCGGGTCACTGCTGCCGTGACACTTTCACTTTAAGGCCGAAGTCACATGGCTCCGCTCCCCCCTCCTCTCCTTGTATGCATGGCTCCGCTCCACCCTCCCATCCTTGTATGCATAGCTCCGCTCCACCCTCCCATCCTTGTATACATGGCTCCGCTCCCACCCTCCCATCCTTGTATACATCGCTCCGGAAAGTCGTGCGAGTAAGTCGCACGACTTTCTCGCATCAATACCCGGCACGGCCGCCCGCTCTCGGACCCGAGTGTGCGCCTGCATAGAAATACATGCAGCCGCACACTCGGGTCCGAGAGCGGGCGGCCGTCCTGGGTGTTGATGCGAGAAAGTCGTGCGACTTACTCGCATCACACTCGCCAGTGTGACGCCGGCCTAAGAACCGCCTGCCCGGTACCGAGTACCCCACAGCCCTTGGGAGCGCTCCAGTACCAATTGCCATAACTGTATGGGGATAAGTCAGCTTCCCATGATGGTTTTGTATAAGGATAAGAGGGTCTAATTTTGTGTCCCCTAGTTTTATTACAGGTCCGTCATAATCTATGTGTAATCAATAGGGGTTTTTTTGCATATTGTTTGAAGGTTTACATTAGTGATGAGTGATCATGCTTGGATAACGTCTTATCCGAGCATCTGGGAGTACTTGTATATTATGTTTGAGTCCCTGCAGCTACATGATTTGCGGCTTAGACAGCCTGAACAAGTGGGAATTGCCTGTTTGTTAGGGAATCCCAACATGTGTTGAGACTAAGGGTTCCATCACACTCTTCAATGTCCCAGCGATCCCACCAACGATACGACATGGATGGGATCGCTGGGACATCGTTAGCTGGTCGCTGGTGAGCTGCCACATGGGCAGACTCACCAGCGATCAGGACCAGCGAGCACGCTGGTATCCAATGTACACATCGGGTAACTAAGCACCGCGCGGCACCTAGTTACCTGATATGTACTCTAGATACCGGCCCTCCGCTTCTGCTTTACGCGCTGGGAGCTGGTATCCAATGTACATATCGGGTAACAAAGCACCGCGCGGCACCTAGTTACCCGATATGTACCCTAGATACCGGCTCTCAGCACTCTACAGCAGAAGATGGGAGCTGGTAACCAGAGTACATATCGGGTAACTAGGTGCCGCGCGGTGCTTAGTTACCCGATATGTACATTGGATACCAGCTCGCTGATCGTTGGTCTCCCGCTGTCACACGCAGCGATGCGCGCTGGCCAGCGGAAACCAATGATGAAAAAATGGTCCAGGACATTCAACGACTATCAGCGATACCCAGCAGGGGGGCTGGTCATCGCTGCGTGTCGCACTAAGCGAGATCACTGGCTAGGTCGCTGTTGCGTCACAAAATCGATGACGCTTCAGCGATCTCGCTAGCGATCTCACTTAGTGTGACGGGGGCTTAACAGCCACAAATAATGCAGCTGTAGGGACTCAAACAATATATGAGCACTCCCAGATGCGCGGATAACACCCGAGCATCTTCGGATATCCGAGCACGTTCGCTCATCACTAGTCTCCATAAAAAATGTGTAGAAGGTTTGGTAGGGATAGTTTGGGGAAGTAGGTTGGGTCTAAGTGAGGATCAGTGTAGTATGAAGTATTGTGAATCCAATCACTAGTTATTCAACGCAATGCGGCTACGCAGAGAATTTTAGTGCCTCACACATAAAATAGAGGTAATGGTGAAAAAAAATTGAAAGGCATAAAGACCATAACAGCAAACCTACAATGATTGCTCTGATTACAGAAAATATTGTAGACGTTACCTGTAGTCCTATATGACACTAATATCACCATATAGTGGTAGATGCTGGTTTTGCACAGGTACTCTGTAGACCTTTTTACATGTATAACGTACAGATAAATTGATTCACAATGACTTTTGGTCTGATCAGTCATTCACTTTACCTTTTCTTCTCAATTTGACTTAAACTGCTATGACAACTGCTTCCATCCATGACTCTTCTCTGCAAAATGTAATGCACAGACATTCTTGGCTCTACATTCCCCCATCCACCTTCCCCACTTTCCCACCTCTACATGAACCAGTGCCTCCTTTCATTAATGGTGTCCTATCTGTGCCTCCACATGGTAATAGTACTCCCTTTCTGTTATCCTTTGCCCCTTTTTTTGTGCCATAAAAGCAAAATAAACCTAAACTCCTCTCAAGCTATTTCCACAATAAGCAGTAATGTCCTACTCCTGCTGCCCATTGCTGGCAGCTCGATGAAGTGACATTGTCGTGCCCCTTGACATCCTTTGCATGCACTGGACTTCTGGTAGGCTGCTAGCCAAAGCTGCCTGTGGCTTGCCAAAGTAAGTTTCAGAGCATGAAATCCAAGACTCCTTGCTTCACTTTTTTACATCCAACTGTATCAGTGACCTGATAAAAATTCAGTGTATTAACTCGTTATGCTCAGCACTTCAGATTTCAATACTGTATCTCAATGTCACACTGCTTGGGAATGTTAGGCTTGGAGCATTTCTCCCACATAATGTATTGACTTGCACATTACCAATTGCTGGCATCATGAAAGTGACTCATTGGATTTATCTCCCATCTACTACAGCATCCACATAAACAAATGGCATAACATTATTAAATAAATTCTGTAAAAAGCAAAGATTGAGGCAGAGAGACTCATTGCCAGAGAAAGTAAAAATAATCCCAAAATATTCTTTAACTACCGTATATACTCATGTATAAGCCGACCCGGTATAAGCCGACCCCCCTAATTTTGCCACAAAAAACTGGGGAAACTTATTGACTCGTGTATAAGCCTAGGGTGAAAAATGATTATGCCCCCATATGATGCTGCACAGATTATGCCCCTATATGCTCCAGATTATGCCCCCATATGCTCCAGATTATGCCCAATATGCTTCAGAGATTATGCCCCCATATGCTCCAGATTATGCCCCCATATATTCCACAGATTATGCCTCCGTATGATCCACAGATTATGCCCCCATATGCTCCCCAGATTATGCCCCATATGCTCCCCAGATTATGCCCCCATATGCTCCAGATTATGCCCCCATATATTCCACAGCTTATGCCCCCATATGCTCCATATTATGCCCCCATATGCTCCATATTTTGCCCCATATGCTCCAAATTATGCCCCCATATGTTCCACAGCTTATGCCCCCATATGCTCCATATTTTGCCCCATATGCTCCAGATTATGCCCCCATATGTTCCACAGTTTATGCCCCATATGCTCCATATTATGCCCTCATATGCTCCATATTATGCTCCCATATGTTCCAGATTATGCCCCATATGCTGCAAAAAAAATAAAAAATGACAACTCACCTCTCGTCGCTGGGGGCCAGGTGCCGGGGTCCTGAGCAGGCGGGGACACCGGCGCGCTATGGGGGACAGGTGCCGGCGTCACCGCTCACTCAGAACCCCGGCACCTGTGATATTTACCTTTCCTCTCTGCACCGCAGCGCTGCGTCCTCTTCCGGGTCCTCGGCAGTGAATGATCTGACAGGGGGCGCAGCGCTCACTAATGACATCATCGCGCCCTCTGCTGATCATTCACCGCCAGAGGAGTCAGACGAGGACGCAACACAGCAGTGGAGAGAAGACCGGTAAATATCGCTGTACTCACCTCTCTGCCGCGCGTCCCTGCAGCCTCTCCTCTTCTCCCGGCGCTCTCAGCAGCGCTTCCTTCCTACAGCGGTCACATGGTACCGCTCATTAAAGTCATGAATATGTGCATATTCATGACTTTAATGAGCGGTGCCATGTGACCGCTGCAGGAAGGAGCCGGAGATCGTCGGTTTTTACCAATCCCGGTGTTGCGATTGCCGTTATTAACCCTATAACTGTGATCGCAACAAAAAAAAAATCTGATGTGCCATTTAATTTCTCTCTCCTCTGATGTGATAGGACATCAGACGAGAGAGAAATAGGGTCCCCGATCCCCCCCTCCCCCCTTTGTGGTCCTAGGGCCCTCCTGAGTCCCCCGGTGCCGCCGCCATGCTTCAATGGCGAGAAAATGGCGGGCACATGTGCCGGGGGGGGGGGGGTTGGGCGATTTTTTTTCTCCGGGGTCTCAGCTGCCGGGGGTAGCCGATACCCCAGAGAACATAATTAGGGTCCCCCGCAGTCCCTCCGCTTTTGCGATCGCTGTTATTAACCATATAACGGCGATCGCTAAAGAAATAAAAAAGCTGCGATCCTGCATGTAATTTCTCTCCCCTTTGATGTGATCGCACATCAGAGGGGAGAGAAATAGGGTCCCCGGGACCCCTGATTTCCCCCCCCCCCCGTACCTCCCAGTGTCCCCTCTGTCCTCCGACAGCTCCCGGCGTCTTCTCCCTGTAAAAGAAAATGGCGGGCGCATGCGCAGTGCACCCGCCGCATCTGCCTGCCGGCAGGCAGATTCATTCATTCTCTAAAAGTACATTTTGATCACTGTGACAAACTATCAGTGATCAAAATAAAAAAAACTGTACATAAACCCCCCCTTTATCACCCCTTAGTTAGGGACATAAAATTGTTAGAACCCTCTTGTTAGATTTTGTTTCAGTTTGCTGGTCACATGACCTTTTTTTCCCTATTTAGTCTGGCTCCGCCCTTCTGGCTTTGCTGGACTTCATTGTATTATCTACTCTTAAGCTAGCCGGGTGCTTAGGTGCCTTACTCTGTCAGTTTTGCTTAATCTTAGG
Source organism: Oophaga sylvatica (assembly GCA_033576555.1). Classification (NCBI taxonomy): domain Eukaryota; kingdom Metazoa; phylum Chordata; class Amphibia; order Anura; family Dendrobatidae; genus Oophaga; species Oophaga sylvatica. The sequence continues at coordinate 505,777,487 of JARQOD010000002.1, read as the reverse complement.
ATCTCGTAGTATTTGTTTTCTGTTTAATTTTCCCTGCTACAATTTCTGTTAGGCGGTGTCCACCTTTTCTCCCAGTCCTAGATCTTGTAGGGATTCCTCCCTCGCAACTATAGGTCTTCGTTCAGACTAGCTGAGGACTTTAGCGGGTCTGGTCGCAGGATCAGGTTCCCCGTTACATCGTAGGGATTCCCGCTTAGTTCTATTGTAGGGACAGAATTCCCGTCTTTCCTTAGTGCTTGTAGCAGATCATAACAAAATATAAAAATTGTATTTATTTTCATTTTTCTGTTGGGATTAGGCTAGGGTTAGGGATACAATAAGGGGTCACACTGGCGACAAAATCGGACGACTGCAAAGCGATGAAATCCGATTTTTTTTTTTTTTTTGTCCGTTTTATACGTGCGAGTAAAATCGCAGCATGCTGCGATTGTCACCGATTGTGCATCGACAATTGCCAATGCAAACGGACCGCACGTGTGACTTGCGATTAAATCGCACGACTTCTCCAGGTGACAGGAAATTACATCAGGAATTGTCAGGAAGGCTTCACATGCTAATTAGGCTTGCAGATATATAAAAAAAAAAAAACAGGAACAACGCCTCCACGGAATCCAGAACCATGGCTACCCACATCAACGTCGAAATGCTGATAGTTCTGGTCCAGGAGAGGCCAGAACTTTGGGACCAGCGAGATGCCCATTATTCTGACAGGTCTCGCAAGGAGGCGGCGTGGAGGCGAATATGTGGGCAAATGTTCCCCGATTTTGCGAGAGATCTCGGGAGGACCAAGAACGCATTAGTAAGTACAATAATTACAACCATACAAAACTTTATATTTTTCACTGTATCTGCCAACACCAATTTTTTATTTGTTTTTTCCGCTTATATTGTCCCAAAGCAAAATTAGTCTTAAACGGTTTACAATGTCAATGCCACATTATGTGTGTAGACAAACAACATCCAAATATTCACATCCATCAATGATGGTCGCCTACTTAGGGTGTCAAATGGTTGTAGCCACCTTGAGCACACATGAAATGTGTAGCTCATGTACTTCATCTGTGTCCCTTCTGTTAAGGGCAAAGGTTTGGGCCAAAGTAATGCTAATTGTTCTTACACATACCTCACACCCGTATGTTTCTATGCATGTACCCTTCTACTATGATCATGGTAGTTTGCTACCCTGAATACCATGCAACTTTTGTGGTGTTATGTCTACACACCACAACAATATAATGTGGATGTTGATAGCTACAGATTTCTGAAGTATTTTACAAGTCCATATAACTAATGTTATTTATTTGTTTTTGTGTAACTTTGCAGTGACAGATGTGACTAGGCGGTGGCCAACTGTTGGGATTGTTATCAACGGGAGAGGCAGCTGAGGGCGCGTAGTGGGGCGGCACGAAGCATTTGGAGGAAATACCTCTATTTTGATCGCCTCAATTTCCTGGCGCCGGTGATGGATCTGCGAGCAGAAGTGCATGTCTGTAGAAAGACTATTACTGCTTTTGATATCAAATATTAATTGTATTCTTTGTTTTCCTATATAGCACGGAGTCTAACATTACCAAGAGGGAGACTGGTTCTGACTCGGAGGTACTCATAGACCCAGTGGGAGATGTTGCTGAGGAGGCTGGCCCTTCCTCTGCAGCTTCAACATCCACCCAAGCAGCACCACCACCACCAGCTGAGGATTCAGAAAGCCAGGCTCCTCATCAAGAAGAGCATACCATAAGCAGCAGCCCTACTAGGCCTCAGGATGGGTCTCCTCAACCTTCGGTTATTCCATGGCGAGGCAGGCGCAGAAGAGAAGGAGTTGGTTCTGGGACAAGTAGGCAGGTGGACAGAGGAGTTCTGGATTATTGGTCCAATGCTGCACATGATGATGGGGAGGAGGCATTTGGACGCAGTCTGGCACGCTACCTGAGGGGGATTCCCGTGAGCACAGACTGCGGACCAGAGGTGCTCTCCAAATTGTTCTTGATGCAGGCACCCCACCAAATGATCCCAAAACTGTGTTTGATTTTCTGGAAAGGTGGCAGCTTTCATCAGAAAGTCAACTACATTTGTTGGGAAGGCATCGATTAGAGGGTGCTTCAGCCTCTCAACCTCCTCCTCATCATCATCATCCTCCACCTCCTCCTTGTGTCCAACAGATACCAACTCCTACTCCACAACCTGGTTCATACCAGAATGTACCTCACCAGGTGCAATACATGGGACATAGTGGCCATTCCCAATATGCCCACTTGAACATACCCAATGTTGTAGGCTGGCCACAACATGGGTATGGTCGACATGGGCATATTGGGGGGTATACTCAAAGTGGGCAGCCCTATAGTCGGGACTACCCACACCAATTTCCCATGTACCCCTACCCCAACCCCCATCAGGATCCAGGCAGAAACCCACAACAGACAGGGCAGTTTGCCACTACTCAGGGTGACACAGTGGTTGGTGATCAACCAAGCCAAAACACCCAAACTGGACCTCCACCTTCACCACCCCCAACCTACCATAACTTGTAGGTCATATTTGTTTACTCATTGTTTGAGTACTTTTTGAGTGCTTTATATTGTTTACTATTGTTATATTTTCAAAACAAAGGTGAAGTTAACCTTAGGACATATTTGTCCACTATGCTTTCTTTGAGAGCGACTAAAATACACACGAATTAAAAGTGTTAAGTTGCATGGGTTGTATGTTGATATTATTATATGTGATGTCCTGTGTAACGTCTAACGAACAGGAGAGTAGGAACACCACTACAACAACAAGAAGGTAAAGAAAAATGTGTTTATGGTACAACAAAACAAGCACACTACATATATAAGGCCTCCTCTTGCCAGGGAGTAGCACCCTCAGGGGACACAAAATAATTAGTGAACACATCACAAACTTTGAGGCCAGAAAGGGGACGACGGGGAGGGATGAGTGGTCTCATAGGCATAGACGCATTACCAGACCCATGGTCAGCCACATCAGGTGAGAAGCAATCATGCATTCTAGTGAAGTTATGTAGGACCACACATGCTTTTACTACCACATTTACATTAGCTTCACTCAGCTAAATGGCTGATTGCAGTACCCGCCATTTGGCACAAAGAATACCAAAGGTGCACTCCACCAGGCGTCGTGCACGTGAAAGGCGAAAATTAAAGATTCTACGCCGATGGTCCAGATTGCGACGGGGATATGGCCTCATAACACGACATGTCAATTGAAACGCCTCATCCGCTACAAGAACATAAGGCACTGGATCCAGATTGGAGTCTGGAAGTTAACGTGGTGGTGGTAGGTCCAATTGGTTATTGCGTAGTCGCCGACCCATAATGAAAGAATTGAAGACTCTGGAGTCTCCAGTCCTTCCATAGGCCCCAATGTCTACAATTATAAACCTGTACTGACTGTCGACCAAGGCCAACAAGACTACAGAAAAAAATTGTTTATAATTGTAGAATTGGGACCCAGAGTTCGGTGGCTTACGCACACGAATGTGCTTCCCGTCCAGTGCTCCAATACAGTGTGGAAAGTGGCATGTGTCTTCAAATCCACGTGCAATCCTCAACCAGTCAGGCATTTTGGCCTCTTCATGTAGTCTGGACCAAATTTCTACACAAGTACAGCGGACAATGCCTGATATGGTGGATTTGCCAATTAAAAACTCTAAGTGCAGAGCAGCGTATGACCGGCCAGTGGAAAGGAACCTGCAATACAGAAAGAAGACAAAACATGTACACATCAGCACAGCAAACCACAAGTACAGCATTCCCAACAATGGGTCAGTTTATAAAAGCATGCATGCACTAAATGCAATGAGATGCCATGCCTTCTGTGGGTTACACACAAGCAAATAATTAAGATGGGTTTAGCGTGCTAATAACATTCCTGACAATGTTAACAATAAGTAAGTTACAACACTAGGAAAGTAGCTATGTTATGGAAAACCTCATCAACATATCGTTGACACACATACCGTAATGTTAGGATAAGCCGTTCCTCAGCAGAAATAGCTGGACGCATCCTGGTGTCCTGAAAGGTGAGCCCAGGGCGCACAATCTCAAACAACTTATCGAACGTACCAAGGCTCATTCGACAATATTGAAAAAACTTGTCGGGATGGGTACGCAGCGACGAATAGAGACGGTGAAAATGCCCTTTACTTATCCTTCGCCTCCAAAGTGTATGGACCCACATTCTTCGGCGGCTTCTGGGATCTGCAATCACAGGGTATGGCTCCCCAAACCGTCTGGATATAACCCAATTGTACAGCACACGCTCAGTGGTATTAAAGATCAGTCTTTCGCTCATGTTTGTGACAAAGCAGCAATAAAGCACTAAGCACAAATAACCCAATGAGTCCACTGCAAAGTTGGGAGGCTCACACCTGTTGGAGGCACCTTAAATATGGGTATTGCTGATAACTTAAATTGGTTTCAGGCCTCAAAACCGTTATTTGTCCATTTTGTTAGGCTGCCACAAAAAATCGCTAGTCTGCTGTCAATCGGATGTGAAACCTACACTCAGATGCGACTAAATCGCATCATCGCAGGAGAATCGGATGACAGACGGATCAATGTTCATGAAAGTTTTGTGCGATAATCGGCCAACTAAACGGTCCGATTTTTTTTTTTTTTTTTTAAGACGTTGTGTGTGACCCCCGACCTTAGGGATACTATTAGGGTTAGGATTAGGATTAGGTTTGGAATTAGGGTTAGGGGTGTGTTGGAGTTGGGGATGGAGCTAGAATTGAGGGGCTTCCACTATTTAGGCACATCAGGGGCTCTCTAAACGCGACATGGCGTCCAGCCAATTCTGCGTTGAAAAAGTCAAACGGCGCTCCTTTCCTTGCGACCTCTGCTGTGCGCCCAAAAAGTGGTTTACCCCCACATATGGGGTATCTGTATTCAGGAGAAATTGCACAACAAATTTTGTGTTTTTATTTTTTTCTTTTAACACTTGTGAAAATAAAAAAAATTGGTTCTGAAGTAAAGTTTTTGCAAAAAAAGTTAAATGTTAATTTTTTTCTTTCCACATTGCTTCAGTTCCTGTGAAGCACGTAAAGGGTTAATAAACTTCTTGAATGTGGTTTTGAGCACCTTGAGGGGTGCAGTTTTTAGAATGGTGTCATTTTTGGGTATTTTCTATCATATAGACCCTCAAAGTGACTTCAAATGTGATGTGGTCCCTAAAAAAAAAAATGGTGTTGTAAAAATGAGATCGCTGGTCAACTTTTAACCCTTATAACTTCGTAACCAAAAAAAAATGTTCCCAAAATTGAGCTGATGTAAAGCAGACATGTGGGAAATGTTATTTATTAAGAAATTTGTGTGACATATCTCTCTGATTTAAGGGCATAAAAATTTTAAAGTTTGAAAATTGCTAAGTTTTCTAAATTTTCGCCATATTTCCGTTTTTTTCATAAATAAATGCAAGTCATATAAAATTTTTTATATCATTAACGTGAAGTACAATATGTCACGAAAAAAAGTCTCAGAATCAGCGGGATTCGTTAAAGCGTTCCAGAGTTATACCCTCATAAAGTGACAGTGGTCAGAATTGTAAAAATTGGCCAGGTCATTAAGCTGCAAAATGGCTCTGTCACTAAGGGGTTAAATGTCACCTGCTTAACCCAGCAGGAAGTACAGCGGCGTCTAAAAATCACTAAAATTGACAAATCCTCGGCCCCGGATGGGATACAGTCCCTGCAGTAATTAAGTACAGTCATAGATAGACCATTATTTTTAGTCTTTAAATATTCCATAATAACGGGGTCTGTACCACAGGACTGGCATATAGCAAATGTGGTGCCAATATTCAAAAAGGGAACAAAAACTGAATCTGGAAATGAAATTATAGGCCGGTGAGCTTAACCTCTACTGTGGGTAAAATCCTGGAGGGTTTTCTAAGAGCTACTAGACTGGAGTATCTGAAGAATAACCTCATAACCCAATATCATCATGGGTTTACAAGGGACTGTTCTTGTCAGACTAATCTGATGAGTTTCTATGAAGAGGTAAGTTCGGGACTGAACCAAGGGAACGCAGTGGACGTGGTGTACATGGACATGGACTTCTCAAAAGCTTTTGAAACGGTGCCACACAAAAGGTTGATGCATAAAATGAGAACAATTGGGATAGGGGAAAATGTGTAAGTTGGATAAGAACTGGCTCAGGGCTGGGTCACGGTTAGCAGTGGGGTACCGCAGGGGTCAGTGTTGGGGCCGTTTCTCTTTAACATATTTATTAATGACCTTGTAGGGGCATACAGAGTAGTATTTCAATATTTGCAGATGACACTAAACTCTGCAGGGTCATCAATACAGAGGACGACAATTTTACATTACAGGAGGATTTATGTAAACTACAAGCTTGGGCTGATAAGTGACAAATGAGCTTTAATGGGGATAAATGTTAGGTCATGCACTTGGGTAGAACAAACAAGATGTATAATTCTGTGCTTAATTGTAAAACACTGGGCAAAACTGTCACTGAAAAAGACCTGGGTGTTATGAATGTGCTAGAGATGGTTTCTGAGCAGAGGCTCCCTCTGGTGGTTACAGACAGTACTGAACCTTTCAGCGAGGAGTGGCAATCTGGGATCGCTGACTGGTTCCCTCCCATGATGGTTGCCGGTGATCAATTGTTCTTGTCTCAATTGTGGTTCCTGGTTCATTTGGAAGTTTGCTGAGTCTTGCCTGCATCTTCTGCTATCAGATAAGCTGTTTTCTGCTTTTATTTTTGTGCTTGCTTTTTGCATTGTTCCCTGCACTTCTGTGGAGGTCAGCCAGGTCCCCTCCGGGGGCTTGTGCTCCTCTCAGTTTATCTGAAATCACTGTTATTTGTTCATTTGCTTTTTCCTGTTTTCTCAGTGGCTGCGGCTTAGTTTTGTTACACAGAGATCTGATTTAGGTGGTAGAGATCGTGTGATCTCAGGTGTTTTTGCAATCAGAAGAGTTGGTATTTTTTAGGGGTTTTTTTTGGATTGCAGTGAGTATCCTTTCCTGTACTTTTCTGTCTAGACAGATTGGGCCCCAGCGATTGCTCATTCTATTTTCTGTCTGTGTCCGTTCTTCTACTTGTCTAACCGCCATTACATGTTTGGGGGCTTCCTATTTTCTTTCTGCCTTTAGGTGTAGTTATCTCTCAGGCTGTGACGAGGCGTCTAGGATCAACGTAGGAACGCTCCACGGCTACCTCTAGTTGTGTGGTTAGTTCAGGTTACTGCAATCCAATAGGTTCCAGCCTCTCTGTTGTTTTGCAGTTTTTGCTTATTCTCCTCAGCTACCAAAACACAACAGTATCACCGGCCCAAACTGAAAATTATATGGTACTCACAGAAGGGAAAAATAGTGTGGGGGGGGGGGAAAAAGTTGTCAGATTTTTTTTTTCCTGTTTGTTGCATTTTTTCCATCTTTTTCTCTGGGTGCTGAGGAGGATTTTTTTTTTCTCTCAAAGGAGCTTGCACAGTTGTCTGTCCGTGTGGATTAGCTTGCCACTGAGGTTCGGAGTATTGCTACCTATCTTGCTAGGTTGCCGGTTTTGGAACCTAGGATTCCCATGCCAGATTTGTTTTTGGGGGATCGGCAGGGGCGTACATAGAAATCATGGGGCCCCATAGCAAAAGCCTGAATGGGGCCCCCCCCCCCAAAAAAAAAACAGGTGCTCTTAACTCCACACACACACACACCTGCAGTGCATGCAGGGCCCCCTACACCCTCCACAGTGCGTGCAGCCGGGCCCCCCTCCCTAAGGTGCAAAGTGCAGCCAGAGCCATTGTAAATGTAAAGTGCCAGCACAGTGAGGGGACACATTTAACAAAAAAAATCGACCCCCAGTCAGGCTCACCATCTTGTGTGTGCAGTGGCGTAGCAACTGTTTGTGGGGCCGGGGCGGCTGAAAAATTTGCCGCCCCTTTGGTCATTGATAATCCTGAAGCATTCACCATTACAACCAAAAAAGGCTCAAAGTAAATACCTTTCACCTGTAAAATCAGCATGGCAAAAATACACACTGCAAAGCAGCAACACACAGTATGGACTTGTGTTTATGATGTGCTTTATCCTCCTTGGACAAAAAGGACTTCTTTAGGCTTGGCTCACATTTATACAGTGCAGTCTGCTGGACAAATATGTCTGAATTGCAAAAAAAAAATGGTATTCAGACGTATATGGAGGCATACACAAACCATAATGGGCAACACGTAGTGTAAAAAAAAATGTTCTTCTGACTATGTTTTGCCCTGATCACGTTGTATTGTGGGAAAAAAACATAATTGACCAAAGGTACGCGTTTTTAATGTGGGGTGAAAAAAAGTTTATTCCTCTGGACACCTCCTCACAGAACTGATGCCAAAATGGAGTGGGATGGGACTGTTGACACCAGTAAAACTGGATGGAAAAAAAATGATTCTTTTTAAGTAAAAAAACATATAGAGACAAAGATGGAAGTACGATATGTATCAAATGTACTTGTTTAAATTCGTAGGTTGATGCATGGCATACGTTTTAATGTATACGTCCAACGCATTAAGTCTGCAGGCGTATAAATGTGAACCTAGCCTGACGGGGAACATGCTGCATAGTGTGCTCCGATTGTAAGAAGTGTGGTGCCTAATCTGACAGCAGGTACAAGCAATGCCCATCATTCATGGCATCATATAAGACAGGTAGACGGATGTCATATCTTTGTATATGAAATGATTGGAATATGTAAGCTATGCAAAGTTCCAACATGTGTACAAACTATAAGACACATTTTATCACAGGTAAGGGGACACAGAAATGCCGCACACGATATCTTCCATAACATATGCAGAACTTCCACTTTCAGGCACCTCATGAGCTCAGCACGCCCCATGTAATTGCTGTCTCCCAGGTGCATGCATCTGGGGTGAAAGAGCAGAATAAATTAGTAACATTTATTGGCTGCACCATGATTTCCAGGGCATTGCACATTTTTAGTATTGCATGAGCATGCATTGTTGCACACCTTGACAGTGAAGTTGGTGGTGGGACATAGACTGGAGGTCTTACCTACAGCTAGGAAGCATCATCCTGCCTGGTGGTGGTACAGGGGTTAAATCACATGAAACCAGCTCTAATGGAGAAGCATTGTGAGGAGTACAGAAGGTGGCTGCAGTGCATGCAGAGCCCCCTCCTCCACAGTGTCTGCAGTCAGGACCCCCTCACTCCCTAAGGTGCAAAGTGCAGCCAGAGGCTAGCCATTGTAAATATAAAGTGTCAGCACAGTGAGGGGACACATTCAACAAAAAAATCCACCCCATACCCCAGCCAGCAGGACTCACCTTCTTGTGTCTCTCCCTGAGTGAAACTTATGAATGTTTCCTGCTTCCTGTGATGCATGTGTCTCTGGCTGCAGGCTGGCTTTCTTATGCAAATGCAGCCAGAGACTTAAGCCAACTGCTGACCAGGAGACAACAAGGAAAGGGGACCTTCAAGGGGTTTACAGTGTCCGGCCGTCGCTTATATTTAATTAAAGGAGATAGTACTGTGTCAGCACAGCACAGCTGCCAAACGACAGCGGCCGTCGTGGGCCCCCTCACCTGTCTGGGCCCCATAGCTGCTGCTTAGTCTGCTCTATTCACGGAACGCCACTGGGGATCGGGCTAAGTTTCTGAATTTCAAAAATAACTAAGTTGTTTTTGCCTTAAAGCCTAAGTCCTCAGGGAACGCAGTACAGCAGGTTCAAATTGTCATCTCTCTCCTGCGCGGCGACCCTTAGGATTGGGCTTTTTCCCTGACACCTGGGGATCCTCTTTTGAATGATATTGATGTATTTTTTTCTGGCTCTGGGGTTATTGTACGATGAACCTAATGTCACTGATCAAGCTGAAAAAACCTTGTTGGCATTAAATCAGGGTCTTGAAGACGCTGAGTTGTACTGTCAGAAATTCCGAAAGTGGGCAGTCCTGACCAAATGAAATGATGATGCTTTGGCAGCCCTTTTTCGGAAGGGGCTGTCAGAGAATGTAAAGGATGTTCTGGTGGGATTCCCTGCTCCCTCTGGTCTCAATGATTCTATATCATTGGCTATTCAAATTGACAGACGTTTGCGTGAGCGCAGAGGTATGTGTGAGATAGTGTTGCCTTGTGAGCCAGCTTCTGAGCCCATGCAGTGTGATAGTGACTTCTGGGGCACAGCGTCATGAGTTTCGAAAGCGCAATGGGTTATGTTTCTACTGTGGTGACGCCTCTCATGCTATTTCAGTCTGCCCTAAGCGGGGGAAGACGTTTTGCACGCTCAGTTGTCTTGGGTAGTGTTCAGACTAAATTTCTGTTGACTGTTACCCTGATTTGCTCCCTGTCCACATTTTCTGCTCAGGCTTTTGTTGATTCTGGAGCAGCTATTAACCTGATGGATTTTGACTTTGCCAAACGTTTGGGTTTCCATGATACCCCTGCGGAAGTCTATTCCCCTACTGGGCATTGATTCTACCCTTTGGCGGAAAATAAACCCCAGTTTTCTACTCAGGTGATAATGAGGGTTGAACTTGATCATCAGGAGAGTTGCAATTTCTGGTGCTGTATAATCTGCATGACATTATTGTACTAGGTTTCCCTTGGTTACAGTCTCATAATCCTGTTTTGGATTGGAAATATGTGTCTGTGACCAGTTGGGGCTGCCAATGTGTTAATGCCGACACTCCTGTTTTTTCTGCCTCTCCCCAGTCTCAGGATGTTCCTGACTTTTTGACTGATTTTTCGGATGTATTTAGTGAAAGTAAATCTGCATCCTTAACCCCTCACAGCAGCTATGATTGCGCTATTGAATTAGTGCCTGGTGGTAAATTTCCTAAAGGTCGCCTTTTTAACTTGTCTGTACCTGAACACGATGCTATGCGATCTTATATCAAGGAGTCATTGGAGAAGGGTCATATCAGACCATCCTCTTCACCCTTGGGTGCCGGTTTTTTCTTTGTGGCCAAAAAGGATGGTTCATTGAGGCCGTGTATTGATTATCGTCTCTTGAATAAGATCACTGTGAAGTATCAATAACCATTACCCTTGATTTCTGACCTGTTTTCCAGGGTGAAAAGTGCTAGTTGGTTTACCAAGCTTGACATCAGGGGGGCGTATAACCTTATTCGCATTAAGCACGGGGATGAATGGAAGACGGCGTTTAATACCCAGAGGGGCATTTTGAGTACCTAGTGATGCCCTTTGGGCTCACTAATGCTCCTTCCGTCTTCCAATCCATCATGAATGATATTTTCAGGGATTTTGTGGATAAATTTCTGATTGTTTATTTGGATGATATCTTGATTTTTTCCAATGACTGGGACTCTCATGTGAAACATGTTCGGACTGTGTTCCAGATTTTGAGAGAGAATGCACTGTATGTGAAGGGATCAAAGTGTCTTTTTGGCGTACAGAAGGTCTCATTTCTGGGATTCATTTTGTCTCCGTCTGTTATTGAAATGGACCGGGTCAAGGTTCAGGCCATCTGTGATTGGGTCCAACCTACTTCATTAAAGGCTCTTCAGAGATTTTTGGGTTTTGCCAATTTTTATCGTAAATTTATTGGTAATTTCTCTGGTATTGTTAAACCATTGACTGATTTGACCAAAAAGGGTTCTGATGTGGTGAATTGGCCTCCTGAGGCAGTCTCTGCGTTTCAGGAACTTAAGCAGAGATTCACTTCTGCTCCTGTTTTACGGCAGCCTGATGTTTCTCTACCATTTCAGGTGGAGGTTAATGCCTCTGAAATTGGGGCAGGTGCCGTTTTGTCCCAAAGATATCCAGAGACCTCTAAGAGTAACCCTTGTGCCTTTTTCTCTAGAAAATTTTCTCCAACTGAACGTAATTATGACATGGGTAATCAGGAGTTATTGGCCATGAAGTGGGCCTTTGAAGAGTGGAGACATTGGCTGGAAGGAGCCAAACATCAGGTGGTGGTCCTCACGGACCATAAGAATCTGGTTTATCTGGAATCAGCCAAGCGACTTAATCCTAGACAGGCCAGGTGGGCCTTGTTTTACACACGTTTTAATTTTGTGGTTTCTTTTCTTCCTGGCACTAAGAATGTTTAAGGCGGATGCCCTCTCGAGGAGTTTCTTTGCGGACTCTCCTGAGTTATCTGATCCTACTGTTATTTTGAAAGAGGATGTAGTTATTTCTGCCATCTCGCCCAATTTGAGACTGGCTCTGGAAGGGTGTCAGGAGGATAAACCTGGGCGCTGCCCTATTGGGAAATTGTTTGTCCCAGACCAGTGGCAGAAGAGTGTGATGTCTGAGATTCATTGTTCCGCGTTGGCTGGTCATCCCGGGATTTTTGGTACCAGAGACTTGGTGAGTCGGTCCTTTTGGTGGCTTACTTTGTCTCATGACGTCAGGGAATTTGTGCAGTCCTGTGGGACTTGCTCTCGCTCCAAGCCTTGCTCTCGCTCTAGTGGTTTGTTAATGCCATTACCTGTGCCCAAGAGGCCATGGACCCATATCTCTATGGATTTTATTTCCGACCTCCCTGTTTCTCAGAGAATGACCGTTATCTGGGTAATCTGTGATAGGTAATGGCACAAGATGTATCATCTTGGAAAACCTAAGTTAACTTCCTCCTCCAAATTGGTGCCTTTCTTCCTTCAGCATGTGGTTCGGTTACATGGCATTCCGGAGAACATTGTGTCTGACAGAGGAGTCCAGTTTGTTTCCAGATTTTGGAGGACATTTTGTTATAAACTTGGTGTTCAATTATCTTTCTCCTTTGGTTTTCATCCTCAGACCAATGGACAAACCGAGAGAACAAACCAGACCTTGGAGACTTATTTGAGATGTTTTGTGTCTGCTGATCAAGATGACTGGGTCTCTTTTTTTGCCTTTGGCTGAGTTTGCTCTTAATAATAGGGCTAGCTCTGCCACCTTGATGTCTCCATTTTTCTGCAATTCTGGGTTTCACCCTCTGTTTTCTTCGGGACAGACGGAGGCTTCTGTCTGTCTGGGTGTTGACTCTGTTTTGGAGCGAATGCAGCAGATTTGGGACCAGGTAGTGGAGAGATTGTGTCTCTCTCAGGAGAAGGCCCAACGGTTTGCAAACCGGCATAGGACTGATGGTCCTCGGTTTAAAGTGGGGGACTTGGTTTGGTTGTCCTCAAGAAATATCCCTATGAGGGTTGCATCTCCAAAGTTTAAGCCTAGGTTCATTGGACCTTATAAGATCATGGAGATTCTTAATCCTGTTTCCTTCCGTTTGCTTCTTCCAGGGACATTTAGGATCCATAACGTGTTCCACAAGTCCTTATTGAAGAGGTTTGTCGAGCCAGTGGTTCCTATGGCTGCGCCTCCTGACCCTGTTCTGGTTGAGGGCAATCTGGAGTATGTGGTTGAGAAAATATTGGATTCTCGTTTTTCTAGACGGAAACTCCAGTATTTGGTTAAGTGGAGAGGTTATGGTCAGGAGGACAATTCTTGGGTGTTTGCTTCGGACATCCATGCTAGGAGACTGATCTGCGCCTATCACCAAGCTCATCCCGATCGGACTGGTTGCACAAGTGAGGGTTCGGTGACCCCTCCTCAAGGGGGGGGGATACTGTTATGAATGTGCTAGTGATGGTTTCTGAGCAGAGGCTCCCTCTGGTGGTTACAGACAGTACTGAACCTTTCAGCGAAGAGTGGCAATCTGGGATCGCTGACTGGTCTGATATAAGGGAGGTTCCCTCCCATGATGGTTGCCGGTGATCAATTGTTTTTGTCTCAATTGTGGTTCCTGGTTCATTTGGAAGTTTGCTGAGTCTTGCCTGCATCTTCTGCTATCAGATAAGATATTTTCTGCTTTTATTTTTGTGCTTGCTTTTTGCATTGTTCCCTGCACTTCTGTGGAGGTCAGCCAGGTCCCCTCCGGGGGCTTGTGCTCCTCTCAGTTTATCTGAAGTCACTGTTATTTGTTCATTTGCTTCTTCCTGTTTTTTCAGTGGCTGCGGCTTAGTTTTGTTACACCAGAGATCTGATTTAGGTGGTAGAGATCGTATGGTATTTTTTAGGGTTTTTTTTGGATTGCAGTGAGTATCCTTTCCTGTACTTTTCTGTCTAGACAGATTGGGCCCCAACGTTTGCTCATTCTATTTTCTGTCTGTGTCCGTTCTTCTTCTTGTCTAACCGCCATTACATGTTTGGGGGCTTCCTATTTTCTTTGGATCTGTCCAGGCGATAGTTTATCTTTCTGCTAGGTGTAGTACTCGGCTGAGAGGCGTCTAGGATCAACGTAGGAACGCTCCACGGCTACCTCTAGTTGTGTGGTTAGTTCAGGTTACTGCAATTCAATAGGTTCCAGCCTCTCTGGTGTATTGCCGTTTTTGCTTATTCTCCTCAGCTACCAAAACACAACACCTGGGTGTATGGGTGGACGACAAACTCACATTTAGTGGCGAGTGTCAGGCAGCTGCTGCAAAGGCAAATAAAATAATGGGATGCATTAAAAGAGGCATAGATGCTCATGAGGAGAACATAATTTTACCTCTATATAAGTCACTAGTGCGACCACACTTTAGAATACTGTGTACAGTTTTGGTCACTGGTGTATAGGAAAGACATAGCTGAACTGGAGCGGGTGCAGAGAACAGCGACCAAGGTTATTAGAGAACTGGGGGGTCTGCAATACCAAGACAGGTTATTACACTTGGGGTTATTTAGTTTGGAAAAACGAAGGCTTAGGGGTGATCTTATTACAATGTATAAATATATGAGGGGACAGTACAAAGACCTTTCTAATGATCTTTTTACTCTTAGACCTGTGACGGGGACAAGGGGGCATCCTCTTCGTCTGGAGGAAAGAAGGTTTAGTCATAATCACAGATGCAGATTCTTTACTGTAAGAGCAGTGAGACTATGGAACTCTCTGCCGTATAATGTTGTAATGAGTGATTCCCTACTAAAATTTAAGAAGGGCCTGGATGCCTTTCTTGAAAAGTATAATATTACAGGTTATATACACTAGTTTCCTAGATATTGCGTTGATCCAGGGAGCTAGTCTGATTGCTGTATGTGGAGTCGGGAAAGAATTTTTTTTCCCCAATGTGAAGCTTACTGTTTGCCACATGGGATTTTTTTTGCCTTCCTCTGGATCAACATGTTAGGACAGGATATGGGTTGAACTAGATGGACTTCGTTTTCCTTCAACCTTAATAACTGTTACTATCTTAATATGTTACATGGCACTACATTATAACGGCCACTTAGGTTACTATCAACCCTGTTGCAGTAGCGATACAGCCGGGTTACCTGTGGTAATTGGCGTATAACCCCAATGCTCAGAACCACTGTAATTTACGGTATTCCTCTTGGATTTGTAGTGCCAGTATGCTTTGATTCTTTATGACGGTTCAGGTGATACCAGTCCATAATGATTGTAAAGAACCTTTTTCAACTCTATTGCACATCGAGCAGTAAGTGATGTTAATGATTTTAATGGGTGGAAATTTTTATGTTGCCTAATTAATAGGAAACATCTTTATCTTTGTCTAGGTCAATAACTTATTCTTTAGAGCAGAACATTCCACTTGGTTATTTTTTTCCTCCTTCATGCCTGCGAAATGGTATAAGAAATGGACTCTTCTCAAGCAAATCATTTGACTCAAAGGAAAGGTAGAGTTTGATCCAAATGTTTTAATATGTGTACTTTGTTTCAAGGCTCTAGGATGAATAAATTGTACTTGCCTTTCCGAGATCATTAAAGCACAACCAAAAGTCCTCCGGGAATGCCCTCCTCACAACACTTTGTGTTGGTATATGGGTGAAAAACTGGTACCAGTAATGTTGGATGATGCATACGATTTATGTCCTTCCAATGTTTTTGACGTGAGTCTCTCAAGCATGACCAAACATAGGCCAGCCCATGCAGGTGCACTTGTCGAAAGTACAGATTTTATTATGCTCATAAAGTAAAAGCTTGTAATGTTTACAATCACTAAAAACACACATGGCACACCATAGGGGTTATGATTTGAGGTAACGCACATCACAAACATTTGGAGGAGGAATATCATGTTGCTTAAAAAACATTTTTCAGGACGTCCCTGCTGACAGCACCATGGAGGACGTCCTCCTCCTCCTTGCAGGGACAGGAAACACATGAGAGGTTAAAAAGCCCCTCCCCACCCCCTTTCCCTTAGTGTTTTTTTTCCTGTTCCTGCTTGGAGGGATGCACGAGCGACGCTGTGAAGCTTACCGGGCTCAGGGGGATCGTGAGGCCGCGCCAAATCTTTTCCCCTGTCAAGAGACCCAGGGCCGAAACTCCCCAGTGGGGAGTCCCTCTGCCCCAAAGGCCAGGTGCAGGAACTGGCTCCTGGATAAGAGCCGCTCCTCCCGGTGGGAGACTCTCGACTCTGGACCCAGCGTTGGAGGGATTCCCTGGGTCAGGCGCAAGCTTCCGGGCGCAAGTACCCCGCAGGCAGCTGGCCTCTGTGGGGGGTACCACCATGATACTGTGCATCGGCCGCATGACGCAGGAGGAGACCGAGACAGGCAGCGTCCATCTCCCGCAGTCTCGGTGGGGTGCGCGTCACTTCCGGTACCTCACTTCCAGTACCTCATTTCCCGTGATGTCATCTACAGGTCCTTGGCGGCGGTGGAACGCTCAGCTGTAAGCACTGTAAGCGACGGTCCTAGCAGCGTGTCGCTTTGCTCTGGATTAGTGTTGAGCGATATTGCTCGATATCTAAAAATATCGTATCGAAATTGTATCGCCGATAGCACTAAATATCGTCGATATCCGATTTCGATAGCGGAAGTCCCATGTAAGTCTATGGGAACAAAATATCGAAATTAAAAAAAACCTTTATTTCCTTGTAAACACTAAATATACACACATAGAATACATATATATATTATATATATTATATTATATATGTCATTGTGACATATAATACATATTGTTAGTTTATACATTCTACATAGTAAATATCCTCTGATTCAATTGCCGGGTAAAGCCGGCTTCTGTGAAAAGACAGAAGCACCCGACATGAAATGACACTTGGTGTACATAGGGTTAACCATGTCTTTTCATGTCGTTTGCAATCTGATTTGCACAAACAATTACATCAGTCTATGTGTGCAAAATTTCACACCTGTAGGGGTTAATTAAAGGTGTAAATTCGTTGTAAAAAAACGGACTTTTTTGCTACGAATTTACACCTTTAATTAACCCCTACAGGTGTGAAATTTTGCACACTTACACTCATGTAATTGTTTGTGCAAATCAGATATCAAACTACATGAAAAGACATGGTTAACTCTATGTAAACCAAGTGTCATTTCATGTCGGGTTCTGCATTTTCACAAAAGCCGGCAATTGAATTAGCGGCTATTATACTATGTAGAAGTGTATGAACTATAAATATAATATATATATATGTGTCACAAATTCAATGACGTGTGTAGATAATATATATATATATATATATATATATATATATATATATATATGAGGTGTAAAATTGCTGAAAAAAATGCGTGGGCTCCCGCCCTATTTTCGCAACCAGACAGACAAAGCCAGTGAGTGGGGGCAGATAATAATAGCCCAGAGAGGGACCATTATTTTTGGCCCCCCCCGGCTACTAAAATCTGCCCCAGACACCCCAGAAAAGGCAAATCTATAATTAGATTCGCCCTTTCTGGCACTTTGCCCGTCTATTCCCATTGCCCTGTAGTGGTGGCGAATGGGTTAATAAGGGGTTAAAATGACCTTGCAATTGAAAGGTCACTTTAAGCCAGGTTAATAATTGAGAGCTGTCAATCAGACAACTATCAATTATTAATCCTATTGTATGAAAGAAAAATCAAACACACACACTTTAATAAAAAAGAAGTTTAATGAAATAATCACACAGTTTTTGACCATATTTTATTTACCTGCTAAAACCATTTCCTGTAATAAAAATAAAATAATAAAGCAAAATTATTCTTACCAATCCGATGTACAGTCAGGTCCCACTGGTGTAATCCATCAGAAAGGGTTAATGTTTACTGCAGGGACCGCAGCTAATGCTGCAGCCTCACAGTAAACCCCCAAATGAATGAGTTCCTCTCCTGGTTGACAGGAGAGGAAGTGGAAAGCTTAATTGATTGCTTTCCACTTTCACTTCAGGTCAGCCAGGGACACAATCAGTGACGTCAGAGGGAACTGGTTAACAAAAATAGGGGATCCCCTCGAAAAAAATTGGCGTGGGGTCCCCCCTATTTTTGTTAACCAGCCAGATGAAGCAGACCGCTGAGGCCTGGTTTTTCAGGCTGGTAAGGATCCTATATCCATGGACCTTGCAAGCCTGATAATACCAGGCCACAGCAGTCTGCTTAGCTTGGCTGGTTAACAAAAATAGGGGATCCCCTCGAAAAAAAAAACGGCGTAGGGGTCCCCATATTTTAGATTAACCAGCCAAGTAAAATGCATACTGCTGCGGCCTGGTATTAAAAGACTGTCAAGGCCCATGGATTTTGGCCCTCAACAGCCTGATAATACCAGGCTACAGCAGCCCCACATTTGGCGCATCAAAAGATGTGCCAATTGTGGTCTTTACCCAGGCTCTTCCCACTGCCCTGTAGCGGTGGCAAGTGGGGTAATAAGGGGTTAATGTCACCGTTGATTGCACGGTGACAATAAGCCCGGTTAATAATGGAGAGGCGTCAATAAGACACCGATCCATTATTAATCCCAAAGTTATTAAATGCATAAAAAAAAGACGACAAAGCAAGAAAAAAGTATTTTAATGAAATAAAAGAGACAACACAGTTTTCATTTCTTCTATTGTACTCTCATTCCTGCGACGCCATCGATCTCCTGTAAAAAAAGAAAAAAAACAAACCAACAGTATACCACCTGTCCGACGCAGTCCATAGTAACGACAGTCCCACGACGATCCAGCTCTGCTACATCGCAATGACAGGCAGAGCCTGTCATTGCAACGCAGCACAGCTGATTACCTGCTTCCCCGGCAGTGACGTCATCGGACTGACTGCGTTGACGCTGGGTTACCCAGCCGTCATGCAGTTATCGCGAGAAACTGCATGTGACCGCCGGGGAGAAGAGGATGGCGGCCATGAAGCAGTCCAGGACGTGACCGCCGGAGATCTTCTGCCAGGTAAGTGCCGCTGACTCCTGACAGACCCGACCGACGGACACTGACAGTGACAGACCCGACCGACGGACACAGACAGTGACAGTGACAAATCCGATTACGGTATTCGATAAGACGAAAATATCGAAACGAATTATCGAAAGGCCGATAGAGATAATATCGGCCGATAGCCGATATTTGCATTATCGTATCGCTCAACACTACTCCGGATCGTTTAGCAGGCTTCCCTGATACCGGATGATGAAAACGGATATGGCTGAAGGCGGAGGGGTAAGTGTGATTGGCGCAAACCACCCTCACCCTACGCAGGCCCGCAGTCACCCCCATCCAGGAAGCATGATTTAACAGATCCCTCTCTTATACCGTTTAGGACAAGGGAACCCCGACTGCTCCTCCGACAGCAGTGAAAAAGACTGGCAAAGCGTCAGCAAAATCATACAGATGCCACGTTAAACTATCTGACGACCATGACAAGACTCTCTGTTCAGCCTGTACTTCAAAGGTCATGAGAGAGGAACAGCCCTCACTTCTATCAGAGATGAGACACCTGATCCGTGAGGAGGTCCAGGCCTCTATGTCCAGCCTTGCACATCAGTGGCCTTCCAGCCCCACCCCAGCACACAAGCGACCTAGGTGGAAGACAGACGTGAGGGAGCAGGACCTGAGCTCGGAGGACGGGTCCGACCTAGGGACTCCAACTCTGAGGAAGGAGGGGACTTCCACCTGAAGCCCATGACCGGGGTAGAAAATATCTATTCCAGGCAGAGGACAATAATGATCTGGTCCAGTCGGTGAGGAGTACCATACAGATTGAGGAGACTCCTAACCAACAATCCACACAGGACTTGATGTTCGGGGGCCTTACGTCACAGAGGAAGACCGTGTCTCTCGTTAGCAAACCTATTCGGGCTATGATATTGGAGGAGTGGAAGAACGCTGAACGTCGTCTAGTACTATCCCGCGACTTCAAGGAGCGACTACCATTTGACCCAGAGGAAGTCAGGCTATGGGAAGAGATCCCTAAGATCGATGTCCAAGTAGCCAAGGTCGGCAAAAAGACTACTATTCCCTTCGAGGACTCGTCTAACCTGCTCGACCCGATGGACAGAAAGGCCGATATACTCCTAAAGCGGGTCTGGGAAACATATGCGGCCCTAATTAGAACTAATATAGCGGCCACTTCTGTGGCTAGATCTAAGTTTCTCTTGATGGGTCATTTGGTTGGAACATCTGTCCAATAAGACCCCTAAAACCGAAATTCTAGCTTCCCTCCCTATCATGAAATCGGCCATGGCATTCTTAGCTGACATGTCCGCAGAATCGGTTAGATTTTCAGCCAGGAACAGCTCCCTATCTAACGCAGCTAGGAGAGCCGTCTGGTTAAAGTCTTGATCTGGGGATAACGCCTCTAAGACCAAGCTGTGCTTCATCCCCTTCTCAGGGCTAAGGGTTTTCGGGCCGGCCCTAGATAACATCCTGGAGTCGGCGGCTGATATAAAGAAGGGGTTTCCCGAGGACAAACCTCGACAACCCTAGTCCTTTCAGAGGGGATCCCTTCCCAGGAGACAGTACGACTCTAGAAGTCAGAGTAGGCCGAATAGAGGATCCTACAGGTGGAAAGAGCAAGAGTACCTTCTTTAGCTCGACCCCTAGGACCAAGAGACAATGACTCCACCTGCATTGGGGAAGACTCAGTGTCTTTGCGAAGCATTGAGCCCAGACTACACAAAACCAGTGGGTCCGCAGAACCATCACAGAGGGTTACAGCATAGAGCTTTACTCCCCCCCTATGGTAGTCCCGGTGGATTCCGCCATGTGGATCGACCTTCAGGTCATGGTCAACTCCTCTGTTATAATTCTGGTTCCCCAAGCAGAAGTGGGCAGGGGGCACTATTCATCTCTATTCACCATCACAAAGCCGTCTGGAGAGACCCGCACTATTATAAATTTAAAGCCTCTAAATGCCTGGATCAGATACAAAAGGTTCCGAATGGAATCAATCCGGTCTGCAGTTCACCTCATAGACAGGGACGCAGGTGTGTGCACCCTCGATCTGAAAAGTGCCTACTATCAGGTCCCAATACATCCCTCATCTCAGACTCCTAAGATTTGCTTTAAGACTGCCAACCCAGACCTGCCACTTCCAGTTCCAGTGCCTACCATTCGGGCTGGCCTCGGCCCCCGAATATTCAAAAAACTGGTATCGGAGGTCGTGGCCTTCCTGAGAAACCAGGGTGCCATCATCGTTCCATACCAGCACGACTTCCTCATAGTGGCAGAATCCGAGGAGGCGCTGGTCAAACACAGGGACCGATCAATTACGATAATGGAGTCTCTTGGCTGGGCCATAAACTGGCAAAAGTTGGATTTGGTACCAGAACAGCGGAAGGTCTTCCTGGGGGTACGCCTAGACTCCAGAGACAGAATATCTCATTTGCTGGAAGGGAAACAGGAGGTTGTGCGGGACCTGGTAAAAGATCTCCTAAAGCACCGAACCTCCGTAAGGTCCGCCATGAAGGTACTAGGGCTAATGACAGCATGCATCCCATGTGTCAGTTGGGCACAGTCCCACTCAAGACCCCTGCAAAAAGAAATACTGTTGGTATGGGACCGATCTCAATCCTCCCTGGACGAGCCCATGCAGCGATCACGAGCCGTAAGGGAGTCACTCCTCTGGTGGACTCAGACCCGCAACCTAAAAGTGGGGGTACCGTGGTCCACCTCCCCCCTACGTTAGTCACCATGGATGCCAGTACGTGGGGATGGAGAGCTCACCTGCAGGGCAGAATACTTCAGGGCAGGTGGCCCGAAAACATCAGGGGCAGATCCTCCAACTTCAGGGAGCTATACGCTGCTTGGGAGGCCCTAAGGAGGAACAGATCCAGGCTCCGAGATCGACATGTAAGGATTTTTTTCTGACAACATGACAACAGTCTCGTTCCTGAACCACCAAGGAGGTCCCAGACATTGACTTCTCCAGGATCTGACAGGGATGATATTTGCCTGGGCAGAAGGCACAGTCCTCTCCATAACAGCAATTCACCTGGATGGATCCCAGAACGTGGTAGCAGACTACTTAAGCAGGCAGAAGGTCTGTCCAACCGAGTGGGAACTGAACCAGGATATCTTCTGGGAACTATGACTTCGGTGGGGAACCCCCAAGATAGATCTATTTGCAAACAGAAGAAACGCGAAGGTCCCAATATTCTTCTCCCTAACCCCCCTGGACGCTCCGGAAGGGCTGGATGCCCTGTGTCAGAAGTGGGTGGAACCCCTCTCGTATGCATTCCCACCATTGGCGCTCATCCCAGCCGTGCTAAGAAAGATCAGGGAGGATCGGGCAGCAGTCATAATGATAGCCACATATTGGCCGAAAAGGAGCTGGTTCTCCCTGCTAGCAGACATGGCTATCGAGAACCCAGTCGAACTTCCCCTATCGGAGGATGTCATCCACCAAGGTCCGATCCGTCACCCGAATCCGGGGAGACTACACCTCTCAGCCTGGATCCTGAAAGGAACACCCTGAAGGCTAAAGGCTTATCAGACCAGGTCATAGCTACCATCCATGAAAGAAAACCGTGAGCACAACCTGAATGAAACTGGTGCTTTAAAGTCTAGGTTCCCACACCGGGTACTAATAATGAAAAAAGGCTTAAGCACTCAACTTAAAAGGTTTATTAGTAGTATCTCCAAACGTTTCGGTCAGAAAAGACCTTCATCAGTGACTACTTATTTTTATATAGAAGATTGTCTCCTAAAAAGGGGAGAGGTGCGTGCCCCAAGGAAAGTGTGCTGCTTAAAGACAAACGTAGCTTATAAGAATGCTCAGTAGAAATATCCAGTGACTAAGCTTGCGGTATCCACCGCTATGTAGACTGGAGCTCTGCCAGGACGCTGTCTGAGCCTGCTGATTTGATTTCCATGAGTATGTGGGGCGGAAGACTTCCGCCCCACATACTCATGGAAATCAAATCAGCAGGCTCAGACAGCGTCCTGGCAGAGCTCCAGTCTACATAGCGGTGGATACCGCAAGCTTAGTCACTGGATATTTCTACTGAGCATTCTTATAAGCTACGTTTGTCTTTAAGCAGCACACTTTCCTTGGGGCACGCACCTCTCCCTTTTTAGGAGACAATCTTCTATATAAAAATAAGTAGTCACTGATGAAGGTCTTTTCTGACCGAAACGTTTGGAGATACTACTAATAAACCTTTTAAGTTGAGTGCTTAAGCCTTTTTTCATTATTATAGCTACCATCCAGGCAAGTAGGACACCTGTCACATCGGCAATTTACCTTTAAAATCTGGAAGCGGTTCTGCCTGGAGAGTGGCAGGTCCGTCTTGGTGGCAGGCACACAAGACATTCACAGGATCTAGATTTCCTTCAGGCAGATTTCAGCAAGGGGCTCAGACCCAGCACCCTGAAGGTCCAGATATCAGCGCTAAGCTCCTTCTTGGACTATCCCCTAGCATCTCACCCATGGGTAGTAAGATTCATTCGAGCAACATAGAGGCTGCGCCCCACTATTCGACAGTGTTTCCCGCCTTGGAACCTTACTCTGGCCCTTAGGGCAATATGTAAGGATCCATATGTCCCCAACCGTAACATGTCTATCTCGTTTCGTACCAGGAAAGCGGCATTTCTAGTAGCAATTACCACGGCCAAGAGAATAGGGGAGATCCAGGCCTTATCCACCAGAGATTCATATTTCAGGTTAGGGACGATAGTATAGTCCTGAAGTTAGACCCTGCTTTCATCCCAAAGGTAGCGTCTAGTCGGGACCGTAACCAGGAGATTGTTTTACCCTCCTTCTGTGACAATCCTTCCAACGCAAAGGAACAGAGGCTCAATTCGTTGGACGTTAGGAGAACGGTCATTGATTATATCTAAGCCACTAGGGATTGGCGCATAGACCCGAACCTGTTCGTTCTCTTTGGAGGAAAGAATAAGGGAAGAAAGGCGTCTAAGGCTTCCATCGCGAGATGGATTACATCTGTAATCTCAGATGCCTACCAGGCCAAGGGGACTAGCCCTCCAGTGGGTCTAAAGGCCCACTCTACCCGAGCGATATCTGCCTCATGGGCTGAAAGGGCAGGCGCCTTTCTGGAACAGATTTGTAAGGCAGCAACATGGGCCCGAGTTGACACATTCTGTAAACATTATAAACTTGATGTACTTTCTGGCCAGCGGACCACTTTTGGCAGGAAGGTTCTGCAGGCTATAATCCCACCCTAGGAAGCTTTCTTTGGTACTCTCCATGGTGCTCTCAGGAGGGATGTCCTGGAAAGGGGGTATTAGACTTACCGGTAACGGTTTCCAGGAGTCCATCCTGACAGCACTGGTAGCTCCGTCCCTCTTCTGATATGTCATATGCTGTAATATGTTTTTTTTTTTTCATTAAAGTGTTATGTGCATTATACATGTCGTGGTTCTTGTTACAACACTGAGGGAAAGGGGGTATGGAGGGGCCTTTTAACCTCTCGTCTGTTTCGTGTCCCTGCAAGGAGGAGGAGGACGTTCTCCATGGTGCTGTCAGGATGGACTCCTGGAAACATAATTACCGGTAGGTCTAATTCCCCCTTTTCTTTTCATCCATATACCAACATTGCATTTGTGGGGAGAAGGGGATCCCTTGAGGACATGCTTTAAAGGTCATGGATGTAGTAAAGTCCAATTTTTATTTTTATTTTTTTTGATATGTAAGAATATGGACTACTTCCTTGAGTGTTGCCTTGCTCCAATCATTTATTTCTGTTGGCTAGGGGAATGCATTACGTATCTGTAGTTAAAATGGTGGTCCGACACTAACACTGACTTTTAATCCTAAAATGTGTATTCATTGTAATAATCTAATCTCTTTTTTAATGCAGTTTTAAAAGTCATTACCGTTCCCTCTATATAATCTAACTGCTCTATGTATATTTTACCTACTTCCAGTTTGCTAACATTGCGTTAGAGTATCACAGCATGCACTGGGCACTCTCAAATGAGATGTCAGTGGGCATAGGCTGCGGTCACTGCTGCTGCCTCAATCCACACCATGAAATGAAGTGTCATCAGTGACGTCTATTTCAGGGACTTCTCTAGTCCTTGCTCTACTGAGCATGCTTCAGTAGACTATTCCAATGTATGTTCAGGATGACCTCACATGTCACTGTGCAGTATCTTTTTTTAAAGGAGAGTGACAGTGCGTACCCTTGACGGCTCTAATGAGAAGTGATGAGAGCACACTGTCATATTTTAAGGAGAGAACCTGGAGAGCAGGAAAAGCAAAGTCCCTCTTCGAAAGTGAAGTCTGTTTCAGGGGTGGGGCTCCTATCTGTGTTCTTTCCTTATAATACACACTGACGGTGGGCTCTTCTTGTATCTGGATGACTTTTTGGGGCAAAACACAGGAATGGATAAAAGTCTTGGTTACTTTCCAGTAAAGGGATATTTTGGAACCCATGAAAGCACCATGAGAGAGGGGATTCTCCCTTTAAAGACCGGAAACTTAACCTAAAATGGGCGGCATCTCTCCCATACATTAGTTGGGTTACACAGCACGACAGGATCTCCAATGGTGGTTACAACAAAGTTTACCAGCACCACAAATCACAACTTTAAAACGTGATTTAGAAGTGCTTATCCACATGTGATGGGAGGAAATATAAAGGTGCTGTCATCGGTTCAGAAAAATCCCATTACTAGTAAGCAACTAGGACTTTATCGATCACACATGACAGCACCACAAGAGAATTACAGAGAAATGTAAGAAGGGAGGGACCACAGCCTGGAGCACCTTTCTCCCAAAAGTGAGGTTGAAATAGGAACCCATATCCAGTATATAATTCTTATAGAAAGTGGAAAGAGAAGACCAAGTTGACGCCTCACAAATCTGCTTGATTGAGATGTCCGATCTCTCTGCCCAGGAGGTTACCATATCCCTTGTGAAGTGAACCTTTAGACCTTCTGGAACTGCTTTGCCACTTGCAGAATAAGCTAAAGAAATGACCTACCTAATCCACTTAGCTATTGTACGTCTT
Organism: Oophaga sylvatica; assembly: GCA_033576555.1. NCBI lineage: Eukaryota > Metazoa > Chordata > Amphibia > Anura > Dendrobatidae > Oophaga > Oophaga sylvatica. The sequence goes on along the minus strand of JARQOD010000002.1, from coordinate 505,751,376 downwards.
GAAGCCTTAAGGGCCCCGTCTCACATAGCGAGATCGCTAGCGAGATTGCTGCTAAACAGCGATCTCAGCAGCGATCTCGCTATGTGTGACACGTACCAGCGATCAGGCCACTGCTGTGAATTGCTGGTCGTGTCAGAAATGCCTGGACTTTTTTTCGATCGCTGGTCTCCCGCTGGCCAGCACGCATCGCTGCGTGGGCAGGGAGGAGACCAGCGATCAGCTGGTAACCAAGGTACACGTCGGGTTTCCAGGCGCGGGGCTGTGCCTGGAAACCCGACGTGTACATTGGATACCAGCGCGCTGCTGCAGGGGAGCTGGTAACCAAGGTACACATCGGGTTTCCAGGCACCGCGCAGTGCCTGGAAACCCGACGTGTACCTTGGTTACCAGCTCCCTGCATCAGCGGGCTTGTCTCCAACGTACACTGCAGGTAACTAGGCGTTGTTAGCCGCAGTGTCGCTGTCCTGATCGCTGCCTGTTTGGCAGCTCAGCAGCGATCTTGTAGCGACACACCAGCAATTCTGATCGTTGTCGGGATCGCTGGTGTGTCGCTATGTGAGACGAGGCCCTTAGCCTCTTCCTGGGCCCCTGGAAGGACACAAACAAAGAACTAGATTTCTTACAGAATATTACTAACAGACAGGTACTTAAAAAGACATCTTCTAATGTCTAGGGTATGAAGCTTCTCTTCCTTCTGATTTTTTTGGGGCTAGAGCAAATTGAAAGAAGAATTATCTCCTGTATCCTATGAAACCGGAACGCTACTTTAGGTAGGCAAGATGAATCCGGGTTCAAAATTATCCTATCTTCCATAATAAATGGTGGAACTCTGGAAATCCCAAAGAGGTTAGAAATTTTCTCCATGTTCTAGCATAAATCCTCATCATAGTTACCTGCCTACTTTGAAGTAGGGTGAAAACAAGATTGTGTGAGAAACCTCTTTCCTTTAACAGTGGCCTTTCCAATTTCACGCTGTTAAATGAAAGCTGGCTACTTGTGGATAGTTGATTGATCCCTGAGAGAGGAGATTCAGAACCACCAGGAAGACCACTGGTTGGTGACAATATAAGAAAGAAGCAGCATCCATCCAGGTGAAGAAAAGTAGAAAAACTTTAATCTGCCATAAAGAACCACGACGTTTCGGCCATTCAGTGGCCTTTTTCAAGTGTGCATATACAGACACAGGCGGCCTTTAAATAGTGTGGAGAAGCCAATCACTATCAAGGAACACGCCTCCATGTTAATTAATACATACATGTATACAGACAAAATATATTACAAAACAGCGATCAAACATCAAAATTACATTTAATCCCATGAAACCAACAATCTAATATCGTTAGCAACCTATACATCTAAGTGATGACAAACGTAAACAATGTTATAAACTTAACCCACCAATCCTGATCTAGCTATATAGTATCCATGGAGATCCTAGACTAATCAGACGGGCCAAAACACTCATGTCTTTGGCACCAATCACATACAGTCCTCTACCTTTGCCGCCATCTCAGTAAGCCCATCAGCGATCGGATAAGACTCCTCCTCACAAAGCGTTGTATAATGACGCTATAGCCGCGCCACAGAGTGACGTGTGAGGCTGCGCCGAGGAAATATCCAATTAGACTCGGCATAGTCCCACCATCCTCGTCACGTGCACTAAAATCACATGATCCACTGCGTCACAGGTCCGCGCATGCGCAGGACATATCTAAGGTGAAATCTCGCAGGACAGACATCCAGGTCTTGTATCCATGCTAGTAAATATGTAATATCGCGATCTTTCATGGTATGATCTTAAAAAAAGAAAAAAACAATCACCTAAGTTAAATTATAATAAACATTGTATGCAGGACACCATAAAAAATAAAAATAAAGAAAAAGATGGGGAAAACAAAAGAATATAACCAATATTATAATAGGAAACACAGGAGAAAAACGAAAAAAAAAAACGAAAAAGCAAAAATAATTATATTAAAAACATTTAAAAAGCAAAAATACAGAGAAAAAGGCTCAATACTTAAGGGGGGGCTTAATTATATACAGATATTTAAATTATAGTCCAGGTTAAGGCCCTTTGGTTGTAATGTTTCAAGAATTGAAATCCAACGAAGTTCCTTTTTCTTTAATAACTTGGACCTATCCCCACCCATCTCAAAATAGGGACACCGTCAATTACCTGATCTAAGCTGATTCACTGAGTGTCTGCAATCGACAAAATGTTTAGAACAGGTAAATCAAGGAGTTTGGTTCTGATAGTGCTCTTATGCTTGCTGATGCGTGCTCTCACCTCCATCGTGGTTTCGCCCACGTACATCAACCCACATGGACAGGTGAGCACATACACCACAAAGCTAGATGAGCATGTATAGGTTCTTTGATAAAGAATCTCTTCCCTGTTCGGGATGATTGAAACTGTCACCTCGCAACATGTTACCGCAACATGCACAACCCAGGCAGGAAAATTACCCACCCTAGGTGGGCATAGTGTGGTTTGTCTCAAATGTTTACTTGTGCCAATATCAGATTTAACCAATATGTCCTTGAGATTACGTCCACGTCTGTAAGAGAGTAATGGTCTATCAACAAATTCCGCCACATGTGAGAGTCCAGTCGTAATAAATTCCAATGTTTATTGAGGAAACCACCTATTCTACCACTGGCAGGACAAAACGTGGAAACAAGGGAACACGTCTAGAAGTATTTTTTGTATATGATTGACACTATCCGGTGTCAAAGCCATGGCGTTTTGTTTGTAACGACGTACGCTTCTCACTGGGTAACCTCTATTGACAAATTTGTTACACATTTCATTGAGTCTTAGGTCAAGTCTATCACTATCCTTAACAATGCGCCTCACCCGCAACATTTGACTCCAGGGAAGAGACTCTACCATTTTACGAGGGTGATTACTATCAAAGAGCAAAAGACTGTTTCTATTTGTCTCTTTTGTAAATAGATCAGTATTCAATACTCCATCTTTTTTATATACCATCGTGTCTAGAAATTGAATCTTTTCCTTTGAATATGTGATAGTAAATTTCAATTCTGCATAAACTCCATTGAGGTACTCATGAAAGGCAAATAGCGACTCAACATCACCATCCCACACACAAAAGATATCATCAATGTAGTGCCACCAGGCTCGGACATGGCTCCAGTGGCTGGAAGTGTACACATGTTGGTCCTCGAATACCGCCATGAAGATGTTTGCATAAGTGGGCGCCACATTGGACCCCATGGCGGTACCGCGCAACTGTAGGTAAAAATCGTCCCCAAAAAGAAAACAATTGTTAACTCAGATGAATATACAAGATCTTGACGTGTTCAAGTCTCAATTGGATGAAAAGTTATTGAAATTCCGTAGTGATATTGAAAAAACCAAAAGAACCAAGTGGTTCCGTGATGCGGATGATTATGGCTCAGGCCGAGTCTTTTCTTGGCATGGTGATGCACGTCCATTTCCATCTAAGAGGAATAATAGAGCTCCACACCAGAGAAGGAGATGGAGACCCTCCAGGAAAGAACCTCAACAGTTTGGGTTTACCACTGGTGAATCTGATTCAACAGACTATTCTAATATGGGAGCACAGGTCTCTTCTTCTGTTTTTTTAGGCAGAGGCAAAATGGAGACCACGGTGGCAGGAAAAGGATCCGGAGGGGCGGCAGGAAGCATCGGAGATGGGAGAATAGAGACCCAGATGGCGGGCTCTACACGCACTCCGGCAATGAGAACTCGGAACATGGAAACGAAGAGGAGAGCAATATAGACCAGTTGAATCTGGTGGTAAATATTTCCTCTTACATTTTGTCTGACATTGATTGTCAAGTATTATCGAGGGGCCTTTCCTTCTGCCCGACCAATTATCCGGACTGGTTCAGTATCGAATGTGATCTTTTTTCTTTTTTTAGGAGACTGAGATTAACATCTTATTTCTGTGACAAAGATGCACCATGTGATAATACCAATGTTGGTGATGCTAATGGTTTTACACTGCATAAATATGGTCTTTACAATAAGAGTAGTTTTCAACCCCCGATTAAAAATAACTTTGTGGAATCTTTATATCGAATTGGTTGAAAAAGATGTGATTAAACTTAAGCGTACATTCACAACCAATAATATAAGGGGTAATTTGACACATAGTTTATCTAGTGCCTGTCTTTCAATATCTAGCAACCAGGCCATCACCATCAAGGCGGCCGACAAAGGTGGGGCTTTGGTGGTGATGGATACGTGTAGTTATGTGGCTGAAATCCGCGGTCAGTTGGCGGATGAGGCGGTGTACGCCAAGTTGACGGCGGATCCCACTGTACGTTTTCTCACAGAATTGCGACTTTTGGTGAATGAGGCCCTCATTGATGGCCTCATTGACCATAAATTATCTCAGTTCCTTATAGTGGATTCCCCAGTGACTCCATTACTATATACATTACCAAAGATTCATAAAGATCTAATGAAACCGCCTGGACGTCCGATTGTATCGGGGAGGGGTCCCTCTGTAATAAAGTTTCTGTCTTTCTAGATAAGGTACTGAGATGTTATGCTGTTGCTGCTAGTTCCTATATTAGGGACACAAATGATTTTTTGAGTAAAATTGAAACCCTTACTGTGACCCCAGAGACCATATTGATATCATTTGATGTTACATCCCTTTATACCATCATTGAACATGATAGAGGTTTGGAGGCAGTCGGTGTGGTGCTATCGGGCTCGGGCATGGCTCCGGAGTGTGCTCAGTTGGTCCTGGCACTGTTGGGTTTCGTCCTCAGGAGGAATTATTTTCTTTTGGGGACGATTTTTACCTACAGTTGCGCGGTACCGCCATGGGGTCCAACGTGGCGCCCACTTATGCAAACATCTTCATGGCGGTATTCGAGGACCAACATGTGTACACTTCCAGCCACTGGAGCCATGTCCGAGCCTGGTGGCACTACATTGATGATATCTTTTGTGTGTGGGATGGTGATGTTGAGTCGCTATTTGCCTTTCATGAGTACCTCAATGGAGTTTATGCAGAATTGAAATTTACTATCACATATTCAAAGGAAAAGATTCAATTTCTAGACACGATGGTATATAAAAAAGATGGAGTATTGAATACTGATCTATTTACAAAAGAGACAGATAGAAACAGTCTTTTGCTCTTTGATAGTAATCACCCTCGTAAAATGGTAGAGTCTCTTCCCTGGAGTCAAATGTTGCGGGTGAGGCGCATTGTTAAGGATAGTGATAGACTTGACCTAAGACTCAATGAAATGTGTAACAAATTTGTCAATAGAGGTTACCCAGTGAGAAGCGTACGTCGTTACAAACAAAACGCCATGGCTTTGACACCGGATAGTGTCAATCATATACGAAAAAATACTTCTAGACGTGTTCCCTTTGTTTCCATGTTTTGTCCTGCCAGTGGTAGAATAGGTGGTAAATAAAGCAGTATAGTAAAGATTTGCCCCAAAATGTGTTTAAATATGTAGCAGCAAAAAAAAAAAAATGGGGATATAAAACTTAACATTTAATGAACATAATGCTAAAAAGGGGACACACAAACAATTACCATCCTCCAACCAAATAGTGAGGATATATGATATAATCAGAGAGTTGAGTCCAACAAGGCAACAAGAAATAGGAGATATATATGTATGTCAGACAATATATATAAATAGCTCTGCACCGCAAGAGCAAAATATGACTACCTAAATACAAGTGTAAACATCGATTATTTGTAAGTCATTTGTCTGGAACTTAATCAAACATATGTGAGACAACATGTATAAAAGGAATGATCTCACCCATTTGAATGGAGATTTACGCTCCACGATTCATCTCCTAATAAAGTATGCATCTGGTCATTTTCAAATTAAACAAGGCCCTTTCCCAACGCGTTTCCTCCTTGCAGGATTCATCAGGGGATATGGCAGCTAGACACATCTATGTCAAATGCATAGCTCTCATAGGGAGAAAAGAACATACAACTCCTCCTTATATCAATAAATAAGACACTCCCACCACCAGTTAAACCAATTAGTGCAAAACAAAAAATGAACCACCAATAAAACGTGATGTGCATGGTTTAAAAATACATGCCTGTTTAATGAGGTCATAATCTTGTTGAAACGCACGCCACTCTTTAATATAAAGCATATAGCGATCACACCATTTGCCAAATAGTGATCGCGCGCCGTATACTAATAGCGCATGCGCAGTTAGTCATTTCCGGTATTCCCCTTCATTGGACTTCCGGTCTATTGATACTAACTCACGTGCGTCCCATTCAGAGATGTAAAAACTACAGCGCGCATGCGTCGTTCAGAATGAGTGGCTTCCGGTGTGTAAAATGAACCCATTTCAAGAGGCATTACAGAACGCACAATTATGCCACGTCCTATAATGGGACGTTAAATGGAATCGCAAATTGCGGTGAAAATTAAACGCAAATGTACAAGTTATGTCATAGCACAACAATAGCGTCATGATACAATTATATTGCGTCCCAAATGGCGCCATTAAATATTCTTGCAAACAGCATAATTATTGCGACACAGCACAACGGAAGCGTCATAATACAATTATATTGCGTCCCAAATGGCGCACATTAAATATTCTTGCAAACAGCATCTCATTTTGCGACCCAAATCGTGCCATTGAATAATACCAAAATAATAAAAGATGAATTAACAATTATTTGGTATGAATAGCCTCGTTCATCGGAAGCCACCTGGCGATATCATCTTAGTGACGTTTGATAGTTTACCAAAATCTGACATTAGCATATAGAAACATAAGGGGGGACAAACAAGATCATTTTAACCCCTTCTATACTGTTATTAATACAGACATGATATAAAAATCTCCAAACGAAAATAATTGGAGATTAATCCTCTCGCACTAAGAGTAAATCCAAGAATAGATAAAGGAGCATCCACAAAAGGTGTCCCATGATACTCCAAACAAAAATATAGATATGGAGAGAGGGAATACAATTCCCTATAAAGAATTTCTTATTTATTGGAGCTTGGGCTGGCTTACCACACTATGGAATGACACCAAAATTCTTACATTGATATATTTGGAAAAATTGTAAAGGAACTAAATAAAATAATCAAATATAGAAACCAGCATTCATAGGTCATGATAAATATACATTGCTACTTGGAAAGGAAAAAAGGAAAAAGGAAAGCCTGACAGATCCCTGTCAGGTACCTATCTCTTCTGACCCTGCCTAACAGCGGAGGTTGGAGCCCTAAAATCCTGCGCAAGTGGCCCCCCCGGTCCACGGCGGCTGACCCTAACTCCGATAACCACCACGACCACGTTGTCTACCCCTCTGTGATTTGTGATGACCCTCAATATCAGATGCTTCAGTGTCTGTAGAGGTGTAAACAGGTTCAGGTGGTCTATTGGGGAAGAGATAGGCCTTATTTTCTTTGAAGTCTTGTAGGTCACGAATAAATTGTTTGTGTTTCCTTTCTTTCAGGTGATACTGAAAGCGTTCAAGAGTATTCTGTACACCTAATTCTTTTGCAGAGAATTCTGCTTCAGAAGAAAATTTTTTTGTGACTTCAATTTGCTCTTTAAGTATCTCGTTACACTTATTCAAAGTTATACTTTCATCATCAAGGAGAATCTGCATAAATTTGAGTGAACTATTAGTGGCCTCTCTTTCCCATTTACTTAGTAAATCAGGACTTTTATATCTCAAGCAGGTGCCAAAGAAATTCTCAAATGGCGGGGGACAATACCGGCTTTGATGTAATATTCCAGTCCTTGTACTTCCCACCAAGACACAATCTGGTTTTTATATACTCTAGTCAATTCTTTAAATCAGAGAGTTTAGGAGGAGAATTGGTGAGCACATGAGGGATATAGCGAGGAAAATGGATACACCTGTGGCCAGACATATCAACCTTAAACATGGGGGAGACCCTAATTCAATAAAATTCATGGGTATTGATAAGGTACCCAGACCGATTCGTGGTGGCGACTGGGACAATTTAATATTACAACGAGAGACAAAGTGGATTTTTCGACTAAAAACTGTCTCTCCATATGGTTTAAATGAACAACTTTCCTATTCCTGCTTTCTCTAGTATAGGGTTTTGCAGGGTGATTTAGTTAGGGTCAGCCGCCGTGGACCGGGGGGGCCAATTGCGCAGGATTTTAGGGCTCCAACCTCCGCTGTTAGGCAGGGTCAGAAGAGATAGGTACCTGACAGGGATCTGTCAGGCTTTCCTTTTTACTTTTTTCCTTTCCAAGTAGCAATGTATATTTATCATGACCTATGAATGCTTGTTTCTATATTTGATTATTTTATTTAGTTCCTTTACAATTTTTCCAAATATATCAATGTAAGAATTTTGGTGTCATTCCATAGTGTGGTAAGCCAGCCCAAGCTCCAATAAATAAGAAATTCTTTATAGGGAATTGTATTCCCTCTCTCCATATCTATATTTTTGTTTGGAGTATCATGGGACACCTTTTGTGGATGCTCCTTTATCTATTCTTGGATTTACTCTTAGTGCGAGAGGATTAATCTCCAATTATTTTCGTTTGGAGATTTTTATATCATGTCTGTATTAATAACAGTATAGAAGGGGTTAAAATGATCTTGTTTGTCCCCCCTTATGTTTCTATATGCTAATGTCAGATTTTGGTAAACTATCAAACGTCACTAAGATGATATCGCCAGGTGGCTTCCGATGAACGAGGCTATTCATACCAAATAATTGTTAATTCATCTTTTATTATTTTGGTATTATTCAATGGCACGATTTGGGTCGCAAAATGAGATGCTGTTTGCAAGAATATTTAATGGCGCCATTTGGGAGGCAATATAATTGTATTATGACGCTTCCGTTGTGCTGTGTCGCAATAATTGATGCTGTTTGCAAGAATATTTAATGGCGCCATTTGGGACGCAATATAATTGTATCATGACGCTATTGTTGTGCTATGACATAACTTGTACATTTGCGTTTAATTTTCACCGCAATTTGCGATTCCATTTAACGTCCCATTATAGGACGTGGTATAATTGTGCGTTCTGTAATGCCTCTTGAAATGGGTTCATTTTACACACCGGAAGCCACTCATTCTGAACGACGCATGCGCGCTGTAGTTTTTACATCTCTGAATGGGACGCACGTGAGTTAGTATCAATAGACCGGAAGTCCAATGAAGGGGAATACCGGAAATGACTAACTGCGCATGCGCTATTAGTATACGGCGCACGATCACTATTTGGCAAATGGTGTGATCGCTATATGCTTTATATTAAAGAGTGGCGTGCGTTTCAACAAGATTATGACCTCATTAAACAGGCATGTATTTTTAAACCATGCACATCACGTTTTATTGGTGGTTCATTTTTTGTTTTGCACTAATTGGTTTAACTGGTGGTGGGAGTGTCTTATTTATTGATATAAGGAGGAGTTGTATGTTCTTTTCTCCCTATGAGAGCTATGCATTTGACATAGATGTGTCTAGCTGCCATATCCCCTGATGAATCCTGCAAGGAGGAAACGCGTTGGGAAAGGGCCTTGTTTAATTTGAAAATGACCAGATGCATACTTTATTAGGAGATGAATCGTGGAGCGTAAATCTCCATTCAAATGGGTGAGATCATTCCTTTTATACATGTTGTCTCACATACGTTTGATTAAGTTCCAGACAAATGACTTACAAATAATCAATGTTTACACTTGTATTTAGGTAGTCATATTTTGCTCTTGCGGTGCAGAGCTATTTATATATATTGTCTGACATACATATATATCTCCTATTTCTTGTTGTCCTTGTTGGACTCAACTCTCTGATTATATCATATATCCTCACTATTGGTTGGAGGATGGTAATTGTTTGTGTGTCCCCTTTTTAGCATTATGTTCATTAAATGTTAAGTTTTATATCCCCATTTTTTTTTTTTTGCTGCTACATAT
>JARQOD010000002.1:505708626-505741337 GCA_033576555.1 Oophaga sylvatica | reverse complement strand
GGCATGACAGATAATTTTTAACTATTTTGGCCAACTTTTATCTCTTATGCATGTGCTGTTTAGTCCAGAGACTGAAAATGTACCCCAACTTTTTGTAGCACAACAGTTTTGTGTTGTCAGTCTTAAACCCCCGTCACACTAAGCGAGATCGCTAGCGAGATCGCTGCTGAGTCACAAGTTTTGTGACGCAACAGCGATCTCCCCAGCATATCGCTGTGTGTGATGATGATCAGCCCCCTGCTGAGTATCACTGATCGTGCTCGAATGGCCTGGACCTTTTTTTGATCGTTGGTCTCCCGCTGGCCAGCACGCATCGCTGCGTGTGTCAGGCGGGAGACCAGCGATTATCGAGCTGGAGCTGGCAACAAAGGTAAACATCAGGTTTCTAAGCACCACTCGGCACTTAGAAACCCGATTTTACCTTGGTTACCAGCTCCCTGCACCAGCAGCTGGTATCTAACGTAGACTGCGAGTAACTAAGTGACGTGCATCGCGTAGTCGCTGTCCTGAGTGTGATGCCTGTTTGGCAGCTCACCTGCGATCATGTAGTGACACACCAGCGATCCTGACAAGTTCATATCATTGTCGGATCGCTGGTGAGTCGCTATGTGTGATGAGACCCTTAAGCCTGGGTCTCACATAGCGATACACCAGCGATCCCGACAAGATATGCACTTGTCAGGATCGCTGGTGTATCGCTACATGATCGCTGCTGAGCTGCCAAACAGGCCGCTCAGGGCAGCGATCAGCACAGTGACACTGGGGTAACATCGCTTAGTTACCCGCAGTGTACCTTGGATACCAGCGCCCTGATGCAGGGAGCTGGTAACCAAGGTACACATCGGGTTTCCAGGCCTGCGCAGTGCCTGGAAACCCGCTGTGTACCTTGGTTACCAGCTCCCTGAATCAGGGCGCTGGTATCCAAGGTACACAGCGGGTTTCCAGGCACAGCCCCGCGCCTGGAAACCCGCTGTGTACCTTGGTTACCAGCGGATCGCTGGTTCCCGCCTGTCACACGCAGCGATGCGTGCCTGCAGCGGGAGACCAGCAATCAAAAAAATGTCCTGGACATTCAGCGACGATCAGCGATACCCAGCAGGGGGGCTGATCGTCGCTGAATGTCACACACAGCGATATCGCTGGGGAGTCGCTGCTGCGTCACAAAACTAGTGACTCAGCACGATCTCGCTAGCGAGATCGCTGTGTGAGACGGGGGCTTTAGACGTAGGTAAAAACCTTTTAACCCAGGGTCACAGCAAATATTTACCCAGTGGCTCCAAAGAGTGTCCAGTCAGCAGATCTTAGTCTTTTTTTTTTTTTTTTCTTTATTGAAAGTCTCATGCTGCAATCTTGTATTTTCCAGGCTTGCATCTGCAAAATTCCCATCTGGTCACTTTTCCCATGTGTTTATTGATGAATCCGGACATGCAGTAGAGCCTGAGTGTGTAATAGCCGTCGCAGGTATTGTAATATTCATCGGTGAACTCTTTTCAAGCTGTACATGTACCTAGTAATCTCATTATATTACATGGAGGCCCAATTATAGTTCGAACTCTAAAATTACATTCTAGAAGAATTTGTGATTTTGTAGCGCAAATGCCCCGAAATAAGGTCGAATGTTACTAACTTCAACATTTCCTCAATTTTAGGTATTCTGGATGTGATGAAAGGAGGGCAGTTAGTTCTGGCTGGTGATCCAAAGCAGCTTGGCCCAATATTAAGGTCTCCATTTGCCATTGATCATGGATTAGGTGAGCACCTATAATCTTACTTTGTTCTCTGTAAATCCTAATAATGGGCACAATCTGTAACTTTACAATTGTGATGTTTTACATTTTATTTTGCAGCTTTGTCTTTGCTTGAAAGATTGATGACTCAAAATCCACTTTATGGAAAATCCAGCGGGTCTTACGATGCCAAGTTTGTCACCAAGTTGCTGCAAAATTACAGGTCTGTGTTGTGATTTTATTTTATTTTTTTCCTCTTTTAGGTTATATTTCTATGATGAGTGTTTGAGCTTTTGATTTGCCGATTTTTCTACAGTATTTCTGCACCTATCCACTAAGGCTATGTGCGCAAGTTGAGTATTTGCATCATATTTCTCTGCACCAAAAAAAAAGTCTTGACAGGAAAAACACAGGGTAAAATATGCACATTTTTGCTATGATTTTATCTGTTTTTACCGGCTTTTTTTTTTCATTTGAATGTGTGAAAAATGTTGAAAGAATTGACTTCCTGCATAAGTGAGAAAATGAACGCCAGCTAGAAATATTCAAGGGAAAAACAAACTATGATCTTGAGATTTTAGAATTATCATTGGTTTTGCTTTTACTGTAAAATGCTGTGTGCTTTATGTATTTTTTTTGTTAAAATACAAAGTGACCAAGGGTGGTAGCCCTGGTCAAGCTGCTGCTCCATAACACCCTGGGACTTTACAGACAATGAGTGTCTCAGTCCGAGTGTGCTGTCAGGTATGGAGTGCATCACACTCGCTTGTAGGCCACAGGCCTCTGCTGTCTCCAGGCCTCCATGTTCAGGAGCCGCAGCTCATAACTCGGGGGACACCCAGTTTGTTTTAACTAACAAAAGTTTACTGGACAGTTCATGTTCATCAGATTGTAACATGCAATATTGAGCACAAACTTCTTAGTACATTTTCTGCATTACTATCCGTTCCTCCTGGACTATCCCTACGTTTACTGGTTCTGTCAGCCGCAGGGATTTCCTGTCCAGTTCCACAGTGCACCCGGGATCCGTTACCTTCCCTTCAGCAGTTTCGCATCCATCGTCATCTGTACGTCGTAGGATAAGGCACCCTTCAAATTATCTGTGTCAAGCCTTGAGCTCCAGACATTGCAGGAATGTCCTAGGAGGTTCTAGTAAGGCCTCCCACTGCCCGAACAATAGATTCTTGCTGGTCCTAGAATCTCACTGCACTTGAATTTGAGTAAGCACTTCCTATCTGACTGCCTACCAGAAAGCAGACCCTTTATACTGGGGCTTTTCCCTCCCACTATGGGCTAGTCCCAAACTTTAACTGTCTCCCTACTGTATGAAGTCACGAAGATCATATTCACAGTACTATGCATTACAGTTACTTTCTGTCAAAACTTATTACACCTATGAAGAATTCCTGCTGCACATTATGCATATTATACTAACACCTATCACTCTATACATCATTCGCTAAATATATTACTTACATTGCTTACAAAGTCAATTTCTGTCCTAAATCCTAACCTATGCCTCTCCTACAGTACACTAAACATTACTATATACATATAATATATTGTTAGTCATGTTTGAAAGTGTTTTCAGTGTAGAAAAAATGGTCTGCTCTCAAAATTTTAAGGAAAAGTGCAGGAGGAGTGGGTCATAGTCCTAATGCATACAAGAAGGAAAATCCATCAGGACTCTCAAACATTGATATTTTTCAAGGTAATTTTATTTATTAGCACATAAGGGGTACATAAGCGACAAAATAAAGGACGTTTTGACCTATCCCGGCTCTTTGTCAAATCTCGCAGAATATCTGAATCACTTTAATGAAGGGTGTAGAAACATAGGCTTGTGTTATTTGTAGATTGCACACTGCAATGGCGCAGGACACGCCATCATTACCAGTATACTCACTAACAGATAGTCAAGGCAATTCCCAAATAAATCAAGCCTGTGTTTCTACACCCTGCATTAAAGTGATTCAGATATTCCATGACCTTGACAAAGACCGGGGACAGGTCAAAACATCCTTTATTTTGTTGCTTATGTACCCCATCTGATTCAGCTTATGTATATATGCTAATCAATAAAATTACCTTGCAAAATATAAATTTTTGAGTGCGGCAGATTTTCCTTGTATGGCCAAACGTGTTGGCACCCTTAAAGTTGTTCCAGAAAATGAAGTTTTTTCTTCTCTGAAAATTATTGCAATTACACGTTTATTTCCTTTTGTGTGTATTGGAACAAAAAAAAACGAGAAATAAAAAGTCAAATTAGAGACATTTTCATACAACCCCCAAAATGGGACAGACAAAATTGTTGCCACTTTTCCAAAATTGTGGGTTAACAACTTTGTTTCAAGCATGTGATGCTTATTTAAACTCTCCTGTGACATGAAGAAAAGAAAGAAGAGAGAACTGTCTGAGGACTTGTAACCTTAAGATTGTTGATACTGTTCAACAATTTTGGTTCTCAAATCCATCTCCAGAGATCTTGATTATGTTGCGCACCGTCTACAAGACGTTTACAACCCTTGGCACTGTAGCTAATCTCCCTAGATGTGGATGGAAGAGAAAATTTGAAGAAAGTTTCCAACGCAGAATAGTCTGAATGTTAGATAAGCAGCCCCAATCAAGTTCCAAAGAAATTCAAGCTATCCTGCAGGCTCAGGGTGCATCCGTGACAATGCAAACTATCCGTTGATATTTGAATGAAATAGAATGCTATGGGTGGAGTCCCAGGAGAAACCCACTACTGACACAGAGACATAAAAAAATTAGACTGCAGTTTGCCAAAATGTATGTGAGTAAGCCAAAATCCTTCTGGGAAAGCATTTTGTAGACAGATGAGACCAAGATGGAGCTTATTGTTAGAGCACATCATTCTACTGTTTAATGAAAACGGAATGAGAAAAGATCACAGTACCTACAATCAAATATGGTGGAGGTTCAAAGATGTTTTGTGCACAAGACATCATCATGAAAAAAAAAAGAAAGTACAGGCCAACAAGTGGTTAGGGAATTGTGTACTGTTAACTTTTTCCATGTTTTTGCTTGTGTATCTTCTTGGTTATGATAAAATCCATTTTAACTAGGTCTCATCGTGACATTCTCTCTGTTCCTAATGAACTTTTCTATGATAATGAACTGCAAGTCAGGGCTGATGAAATGGTCACACATGCATACTGCCACTGGGAGAAGCTGCCGCAAAAGGTAAGCCTTACTTTTTTTTTTTTTTTCTTTTTAATAAAAAAAGATTTTCTAACTACATAGAAGCTTTTACTTAAAAGAAATTTTTACACTGTAATGGATTCTACGAAATAACTCAATTAATTATGGATAGTTGTGTGACTGCCGTATACTGGTTTCTATTCTATTGATGGTATCCGCTTTAGGGATTCCTGAAACAACCACAAAGACTAAAGAGACATGCCAATACGCAGGGATCACCATACAAAATGACAAATTTTTATTGGGCTCACAAGAATCACAAAAAGGAGTGATTTAAAAACAATTATGGGAGCCGGTCCTCTTACCTTATAATCTTACTTCACACAGGGGTTCTGTGAGCATGTCTATATTGCAGTGTGCGATGGTAAGGTAATTCTTAGGTCTATTTACCCAGGAATAATTTGGATTTATTTATTCTTTTGTTATTTCATTTGTTCTATCCAGATGTGTACATTTTTATAATTGTGGACACGCTTTTTTCCTTATCTATCCCTGGGTTTGTATTTGGTGCCAATCTTTATCATATATAGACTTGTGTTGTTTTCCATCTTTGAGCCCACTTTGTATTTACCTTTTGCTAACAAACATTGACATGCATTTATTCTCTAGCACCTTGTTACACACATCATTGTATGTACTGGATGGATATTTACGAATTTAGGTATCTGGACAGTTGTTGCTCCCATATGTATAGGTTACTTTCAGTAACCCTTTGTATTTTTTAATTGTTTTTAATCACTCCTTCTTGTGATTCTTGTGAGCCCAATAAAAATTTGTCATTTTGTATGGTGATCCCGGCTTATTGGTAGTCTCTTTAGTCTTTGTGGTTGTTACAGGTTTAATTATCGACATACTGCAGTTGGATCCCTCTTTCATTGTATACAGGTGTTTATATTTAATATAAGTGATGGTGCCCTCCATTTTTTCTATTTAAACAGCTTTAGGGATTCCGTTTCAGGTGGTCATTTAACTTGGTGTTAGGAGTGCCTTGCTTAAAGGGGTTTTCCCACAAACAAAAGTACACTTTAATCCATAGACCTTGGAATAATTATAAGTTCCACAATTTGATGTGTTTTAAATAAAATGTCCCTATGCTGAGATAATCTTAGAAATGTGCACCTGCTGTGTAATGGCCGTGTCTGACCGTACAGGAATGTGGTCTGATTAGACCACATTTCCTGGCGAGGGGGGGAAGCAAAAGAGTATATACAGGCATTAGAGCATGGGATCGCAATTGATTCTTTTTGTGATGTAAAACATGTCACTGCCGACTCTTAAACAATGTTTTACTTCAATGCTTCAAAGAAAGAATAATTTGCAATCCGTGCTGTAATGTCTATATACTTCCCTCCCCCTTCCCATCCGGCCAGGAGCTGTGTTATGATCAGACGATGTTCCTGCACGGTCAGACACAGCCATTACACCGTACATAGCAGGGCACATTTAAAAGATTATCTCAGCATAGGAACATTTAATTTAAACACATCCAATTGTGGAAATTATTATATGAGCTATTAATTTAAAATTAACTTTTGTTCTTGAGAAAACCCCTTTGTTTTCATGTCCCTTGACGGTATGTTTTGATGCGTTTAGCTCTGTCTTTTGACGACCTTCAAGCGTCCTACACCGTAATCCTTCCAGGAGGTTTGTTTTCTGTCGTCACCTCGCCAACTATGCCATAATCCCGAGAGGTCTCCTTTTTTTTTCTTTTCCCATGTGCCACCCTGGAGATTGGGACAGTTGGCAAGTGAGGTTTACAACAGTCTGCTTTGTCAAATAAAACTGAGAAAGCATTATAAGCTAACAAACATTGCTTATTGTTTGAGTTTTGGGCAATATTCATTTTTACAGAACTTTCCAATCATATTCCATCATGTGATGGGAAAAGATGAACGAGAAGGGAACAGCCCATCTTTCTTCAATGTATTCGAGATACAGGTGCTGATGTCTTATCTCCACGAGTTACTACAGACACAAGGAAAAAAAGGTGTAGCCAAGCTCTCCCCCACAGAAATTGGCATCATTACTCCTTACAGAAAGCAGGTACAATTTATGTAACTCTAAATGTATGTATTATATTCTAGAAGAAAATCTCAGTTTTCTCACTAAGAACCTTACTCACCTATTCCGTATGTTAACAGCTGGTATCTTCAGATTGCTCGAAACTATGTCCTAAAGACCTCCGTTATAACAGTCCAATAAAAAAGTGCTAAACACTTATTTATATAACATGGCATGTCTTTTGCACCTGAAGATCACATAGCAAAAATACAGCCATCGACATTTGATGAATATTCCCCCATGTGCCAGCAAGTAAGGCCAACTGCAGTTCTTGACTCTACAGAGGCATTCAGGTGGAACGTCCATATCTGCTCATCTACTATATAATCGTCTAATTCTGTCTGTCTGTAACGAAAATGCCCCGTCGCTGATTGGTCGCGCCCGGCCAGAAAGACCAATCGGCGACAGGTGCAGTCCGGCCGCGAATTGGCGCAGGATTTCAACCACGCACGCCACCGCTATCATCGGAGATCAGCGGCACTAGCCACTGATCTCCCGACGGTAGCCACGGGTCATCTCCTGCCGCATGGAGGTCAGCGACGACGCAGCCGGAAGTTGACCGGCGCCAGCCGGTCATCTCCCGTCTGCTCGCAGCGGAAGTACGCCGACCGGCGGCCTCCACGTAAACCCCAGCAGCAGCCTCCATGTACACCCCACCAGCAGCAGCCTCTATATACCCTAGCAGCAGCAGCCTCCACATATACCCCAGCAGCAGCATCCTCCACATATACCCCAGCAGCAGCAGCAGCCTCCACATATACCCCAGCAGCAGCAGCAGCCTCCACATATACCCCAGCAGCAGCCTCCACATATACCCCAGCAGCAGCCTCCACATATACCCCAGCAGCAGCCTCTATATACACCCCAGCAGCCTCTATATACACCCCAGAAGACAATATATACACCCTAGCCTCTATATACACCCCAGCAGCCTCTATATACACCCAGAAGACAACATATACACCCCAGAAGTGTATTCATTGCATTATTCTTAAATCTTCATAAATAAACTACATACATATTCTAGAATACCTGATGCATTAGAATCTGGCCACCATCTAGTTCTGTATAACCTTTTAGGAGACTTTTACCCTTTCATTGGGCATGAGCAGTCGCACCTCTCAAATAGGGTATGTGGCACACCCTTTATAGACTATATGACTTTGAATAACGTGCTAACTCCTTTTCAAGCCAACCAATGAACTCTATATTCGTAGTGAACGTAAGAAAATAATTGCACACCATAAGGTATGTGTAGATGCTTAACTAGGATTTATTCAGAATATCTCATATCCATAGTTTACACTGCAGTCAGTATGGAAAAAAACATAACTTTTCAGGTAAATCTCCATCATTGGATATTTCCGCAGTGGAACATGATCTTAAAATTAGGCCGGAGTCACATTAGTGTATAGAATCCGATGCCAATGACACTTTGCTCAAACTCTGCACGAGTGTGACCCGAGTGTTATGATACTGTGATTCGATCGCATCACAGGTGAGGAGAAGGAGAGGTTAATCTCTCCATTGCCTGTGTCGGCGTATATCGGACTGCACTAAGAAAACATCCAAGTGCAGTCCGATGTTTGCACGCACCCATCGACTTGAATATATGTGTGCAGTGCAAGATATGATGCCAATGGCAGCATGATGGGATTTTTTATTTTTTTTTATTTTCCATGCTGAATCTGCTTGAGGAAAAAAATTGCGGAGGTGCTCTGCCTCACTGAATAACACTGGTCAGAGTGCAATGCAAGATTTTCTCGCATTGGACTCCTCTGTATTGTACGCCAGTGTGAGTGAGCCCTTAGAATGTTTCAGAATTTGGAGTGGGCTTCCCTAGAGCAAAGAGGCAAACCAGGACCAAGTATTGTGACCCACCACTCACTTTACACATTACTTGGTCCTGATTTTACCACTCCAAATCCTGAATCATTCTAATTTTCTGTCAAGGTTTCATCTTTACTGCAGCCCAGGGATGTTGTGAGTGACCGCTCAGCTGTCCTATGGGACTGTCGGAGTGTGCTGGACTGTCAGAGTTGTGAGTGACAGTCCAATCATCCCATCTGATGCTGGGGGTGCTGGACTGTCAACATTTTGATTGAAAGCCCTGCTGCTCAATCTGGCCTAGCTTGCAGGTATTTCCCCAGGTGCCTCTCATCCTTTGTGATTTGCTAGCTGTGTGCTGTCCAGTGTCACCTGTATCTTCGCTTACTTTGGAATGTGCTTAGCTCTGTGCCCAATTTGAGTTTCATTTTCTGATCTTGTTGCTGGTCATAGGAATTGTTGTGACCATTCATGTGGATTATCCCTTCTGCTTCTGACATTCTGACTTCAGGTGCCTGATCCCGGACATGGCCACTGACTATTCATTTCTATTTTTCCCTTGTCTTAACGTATCCTCCTGGCATTTGACCCTGGACTGCTACCTGACCACGTCTTTGTCTTGCCCTCTGTACCACGATCGCTTCTGGTATCTGACCTCTGACCTCCTGACTACCTTGTCTCATGGTTTGTCTGTGAGTAGTGACTCTGCGTCACAACTTCCCAGACATGTTTATTGAAGGATATTTACCCAAAAAAGTTATGTATTTTCTATATTGACTGCTGTGTAATCTATGAATCTGATATATTCTGAATAAATTCTAATTAAGCATCTCCATATACCCAATGTGGTATGCAGTTCCTTTCTTCTAAAAGACGTTCATCATATTCCTTGTAAAAGATGTCCTTCTTATTCTTCAGGTAGAAAAAATTCGGAAAGCTGTTGATAAAGAATTCCGAGCTGTAACCGGTATTAAAGATCTTAAGGTAGGATTGTATATGCACATCTATATTTCCACAAACCAAATGTAATATTTTCTAACACATGTTGATGCGGTATAAATGTAAATTGTGAATTTTGTCACGTTACTTGGCTAGATCATTATTTCATAGAAACTTTAACTTTTTATTTTCTCTCTATTTACATACAATGCAACTATTATTTCACCAATCACTGAATCCTCAACACCTAGAATATATTAATTTTATTTTATCATGCCAAATAAGTGTTCCAAAACTTTTAAAAGGGTTGTCCACTACTAGGACAAACCCTTCTCAATCTGAATGTTTGCCTCTTTAAAAAAAACAAACAAACACTTATAATACCTTCCAATGCTGCAACCGTTCCAGTAGTGTCAGCACTTGCATTCCAAGAGATCACGTGCGGTTATGTCGCACAAGCCCTGCGCCCAATCAGCACCAGCTTCACTAATCCCACCTTTAGGGTGTATAAGCAAAATAACAGGAAGTGAGTGTTCTCACTTCCTCCTTTACCCAACTGCCATAACGAGGGACCTTAATCCTCAGTGCTGCTTTTTTTTTCATGGGAAACTGAGTTTTAAGTAAGTTGGCTGAAAATGCATTGATCATGATCAGTGTTAACCCCAAGTGAGGACATTTCTAGATGGTTAACAGAGAGGGATCACATTTTAATTGCGACTGTGGTGTTCCGATAGGGTTAAAGTACCAATATTTGCCATGGCAACTCACAGGGTACAATGACTTCTTAAGCCTGCTATCACCAGGGTCTAACAGGGCATGTCTGTCTAAAACTGACAGGTCTCATTCATTGTAGTACAGAAGTATTGCAGTGTATGAGATCTGCAATAAAAGTGAAACATACTAGTAGAACCAAGTTTAAAAATAAGTTAAATTAATATGCATAATTGGTACTGAACTACAAACTGTCACAATACTTATCCTCTACATTAGTAATCATAAAGAATATGGTGATGCAAAAAAACTGTTTTGTAAAATATTTAGTGTGCAAAAGTAAAAAAAAAAAAAAGCAAATCGAAAAAACCTTTTATGTAATTTGAGATCGCTGTATTCATTATTCATACTGACTTGACGTACAAAGCTGCTTGACCACTTATACTGCATGGTGAATGGTGTTAAAAAATAAATTTCTAGAGTTTGTTTGTCACTTACCCCAATGGTGCATGGCATAAAAAAGCAATTCTTGATTCTGCCTCATCAAAACCTGTATAAGGGCTCATTCAGATGTCCATTTTCACGAATAAAGCTCGCACCTATTACAATCTATGGGTTACAGTATTCTGGAAATACTTTTTTTAGTTAGGAATAAAAATAGAATTGATATCATGGTGACGATTACATTTTGTGTCCCTTTAACAGATTGGCTCTGTGGAAGAGTTTCAGGGCCAGGAGCGGAAGGTGATCCTTATATCTACAGTGAGGAGTTGCATGGATTATGTTACTTTTGATGAAGAATTTAGTCTTGGATTTCTGAAAAATCCTAAGGTAAGTAGGAAGAAAGGTTAAGCATAAAACAGCTACATATTCTGGTCCAGTCAATAACTTGCAGAAAACCTCACTGGACTCTGACTGCTGTTGCATGAAACAAGTCTACTGCCTGGTGCTTATGGATTAGATTAGAGCACATATGTCAGACTCTGCCTTGTGGGACAATACTAGCCCGCAGGATGATTATATTTGTTCCGCGATGCCAGTCAGGTCCCACAAGTATATTTGGCCCACGATTCCCCCCACCCGGCATTGCACTGTCAACTACAGTCATGGCCAAAAGTTTTGAGAATGACACAAATATTATATTTTCACATGATCTGCTGCCTCTGGTTTTTATATGTGTTTGACAGATGTTTTTATCACAGACAGAAATATAATAATTGCAAACATATGAGTAACAAAAGCTTATATTGACAGTTAGAATGAGTTAATGCAGCAAGTCAATATTTGCAGTGTTGACCCTTCTTCTTCAGGACCTCTGCAATTCTCCCTGGCATGCTCTCAATCAACTTCTGGACCAAATCCTGACTGATAGCAGTCCATTCTTGCACAATCAATGCTTTCATTTTGTCAGAATTTTTACGTTTTTGTTTGTCCACCCGTCTCTTGATGATTGACCACAAGTTTTCAATGGGATTAAGATCTGGGGAGTTTCCAGGCCATGGACCCAAAATCTCTATGTTTTGTTCCCTGAGCCATTTAGTTATCACCTTTGCTTTATGGCAAGGTGCTCCATCATGCTGGAAAAGGCATTGTTGATCGCCAAACTGCTCTTGGAGGGTTGGGAGAAGTTGCTCTTGGAGGACATTCTGGTACCATTCTTTATTCATGGCTGTGTTTTTAGGCAAGACTGTGAGAGAGCCGATTCCCTTGGCTGAGAAGCAACCCCACACATGAATGGTTTCAGGATGCTTAACAGTTGGCATGAGACAAGACTGGTGGTAGCGCTCACCTTGTCTTCTCCGAATGAGGCGTTTTCCTGATGTCCCAAACAATCGAAAAGGGGATTCATCAGAGAAAATAACTTTACCCCAGTCCTCAGCAGTCCACTGCCTGTACCTTTTGCAGAATACCAGTCTGTCCATGATGTTTTTTCTGGAGAGAAGTGGCTTCTTTGCTGCCCTCCTTGAGACCAGGCCTTGCTCCAAGAGTCTCCGCCTCACAGTGCATGCAGATGCACTCACACCTGCCTGCTGCCATTTCTGAGCAAGCTCTGCACTGCTGGTAGCCCAATCCCGCAGCTGAAACACTTTTAAGAGACGGTCCTGGCGCTTGCTGGTCTTTCTTGGGTGCCCTGAAGCCTTTTTGGCAACAATGGAACCTCTTTCCTTGAAGTTCTTGATGATGCGATAGATTGTTGACTGAGGTGCAATCTTTCTAGCTGCGATACTCTTCACTGTTAGGCCATTTTTGTGCATTGCAATGATGACTGCATGTGTTTCTTTAGAGATAACCATGGTTAACAGAAGAGAAACAATGATGCCAAGCACCAGCCTCCTTTTAAAGTGTCCAGTGGTGTCATTCTTACTTAATCATGACAGATTGATCTCTAGCCATGTCCTCATCAACACCCACACCTGTGTTAATGGAGCAATCACTGAAAAGAGGTTAGCTGGTCCTTTTAAGGCAAGGCTGCAATGATGTAGAAATGTGTTTGGGGAATAAAGTTCATTTTCTAGCCAAAGATTGACTTTGCAAGTAATTGCTGTTAAGCTGATCACTCTTTATAACATTCTGGAGTATATGCAAATTGCCATTAGAAAAAGTGAAGCAGTAGACTTTGTAAAAATTAATATTTGTGTCATTCTCAAAACTTTTGGCCATGACTGTATATCGGCATCCTACAGATATATAAATTTTTGCCCGATAGGCACTTCCAAAACACTATGAATATCAATCCGAAAAAGACATGGAAGTATGTTTCGCCATAAAATATTAAATTTTATTTCAAAAAATAAAGCAACAATGCAAAAATTTTTTTGTAAAGGTAGGGACAATAATACAAATAAAAGCCGCAATTAAATCATGGTATAGCAATATTTTAAAGTTTACTTGCACAAAAATATGATCAGCAAATGAAAAAAGTGAATCTCTAAAAAAAAAAAAAAAGAGAAAAAAAACTAAATGAAGTGCAAATGCAAAATATAATCAGCTTAATTAAAGGATAAGAAAAATCCTAAAAGTTTTAGGATTTTTCTTATCCTTTAATTAAGCTGATTATATTTTGCATTTGCACTTCTTTTCGTTTTTTTTCTCTTTTTTTTTTTTTTTTAGAGATTTACTTTTTTCATTTGCTGATCATATTTTTGTGTAAGTAAACTGTATATTATTGTTATACCATGATTTAATTGCGGCTTTTATTTGTATTATTGTCCCTACCTTTACAAAAAATGTTTGCATTGTTGCTTTATATTTTTGAAATAAAATTTAATATCTTATGGCGAAACATACTTCAATGTCTTTTTCGGATTGATATATCGGCATCCTTGATGATGGAGGAGGGAGCTTCACATGACCCCCACCTCCTCCACTGCCTCAGCACAACGGGCGCAATGGCGTTATTACAATGCGCCCGCTGAACCAAGCTGTCCAGAGTATCTGAAGACACCATGAAGAGACCAGATCAGCGGGGGAAGGGGCTAAGGTGAGTTGTTTTTTTTTTTATGTGGTCCCATTATACTGTATGGAGCACTATATGGGGCCCATTGTACTGTATTTAGAGTGTGTAGCTATAACAGCTGGAGAATCCTACTGGTATTGGGGTCATTATTCTTTGTTGGGGGGGGATTGAGGGCGGTGGGTACAGTAGAATCATCATACCATGCGTGTGGAAGGTACTGTGAAGAAATTCACTGTGGAGGAATCGTACTGTATTTGAGGGCACTTTTGTTTGCATAATATGCTATTATCTGTAGTATTCAATGTGTTTTTTTTATCCTTTTGTTACTACATATTTAATTTAGGCCATTTGACCAAATGCTTTTTACTGCTCTTACACAACATATTATTCCAATATTTTATTATAAGATCTATTACCGTAATTCAAATCTACTTTGTTCGTGAGACAACCCCTTTTAAGTTTTGTTTCCATATGAAAAAGTTAATAGTTATATTTGATAAGGAAAAATGCTCCCAATTGTAGACCTTTTTATAAATAGATATCAAGGTTGGCCCGTGACATTGTCCAAGCTTTTAATTTTGGCACTCTGTCTTTGAGTTTGACATCCCTGGATTAGAGGAAGGTGTCCATGCCTTCTTTGTTGATTTGCCAAGACTTATAGAAATGCACCATAATTGAACATGTAACTAATGTTTCTTCATCTGCGTGAACCTTCTGACATGCGTGTCTGCTCAGTTGTCTGTCCCTTGCATTATGTATCAAAATGTTCACTACATTAATACCAGATTAAATGAACCCCTTTTTGGGAGCATTTTTTGCATGTATTTCTGGATGAAAAATAATTTTTGTAATGTGGTTTCATTAAAAATGTTAGACTGTTTTGGCTTTTAAAACCTCCTGTATATCCCTGTAATTAGTTGTCTGCAGAATACGTTACTGTGACTTCATCAGTGAGCTTGTTATGATGGCAGGGCCTGTATCTCTTATGTTCTCATGAGCCAGTGAGTTTTTCCTGCTCCCCTCCCCATACTCAGACAGGAAATTGTGTCCTAACATAGGTAAGGGGAGCTCAGAAGCTCTCCCTAAGTACAAATCTTTGTCCCTAACTGCAGTTTGTTGTAAAAAAAAAACAAAACACCCAAAATAGCTTGGAACAGATTTCTCAGTGCAAGATTTGTAACAATCTGCTCTCATCGATCTCCCTGAAAAACTGTATGAGTGGATAGTGTTTGGAGTAGAGATGAGTGTGATTGACACTTCATCTTTCATCACAGCAGTCAGTGTGAGGAGGAGCAGCAGTACAACAGAGCTGGGTTTTCTCAATGCAAACCTCAGCTGTACTCTACCCTCACACTAACTGCTGTGATGAAAGTTGCAGAAGTGTTAGTAATCACACTTCTTTCTGCTCTATACTAGGCACTACACAGTCACACACAGCTGTGTC
Organism: Oophaga sylvatica; assembly: GCA_033576555.1. NCBI lineage: Eukaryota > Metazoa > Chordata > Amphibia > Anura > Dendrobatidae > Oophaga > Oophaga sylvatica. The sequence goes on along the minus strand of JARQOD010000002.1, from coordinate 505,725,949 downwards.
TCACACTGAGAAACCTGCTCAAAGCTGTTATTGGGGCATGTTCTTCTTCCCCTGCATGTTGCTGCCTGCTTAAAGATTTGTAAATATCATACAGGAGTAAAAAGTACATGTATTCAAATGTGTGCAATTTTCTTTGCTTATCAAGAAAATTATTTTATTGCATAAAATGGCAGCTGCCTCAAATAATAATCATTGTTCCCATCAGCCATTCATCGTTCATATCCTTCCTTCATCATTCATATTCCTCATAATCATCCATTTAATTGTTCATCATTAATCATCCATCCATTATTAATCATTCATAATCATCATCCTCTTTGAAAATAAGAAAAATGTCCTTTTTGACTTTCTGTTAAATCTTCTAACTATAAATGTTCTTTTGTCTGTTTAGAGATTTAATGTCTCTATAACAAGAGCAAAGGCCCTCTTGATCATGGTTGGTAATGCCATCATCCTACAAAAAGATCCAATTTGGTGTCGGTAAGTAACAGATGGTTATGACTGCCTACAAAAACCATTTTTATCAAGAATGTGTACATTTAGAATTCAGAGTGACTTTGTCCCAACATACATACACACACACACACACACACACACACACACACACACACACACACACACACACACACACACACACACACACACACACACACACACAGTTATTGTGTACAGTTAAGCAAGTTGAAGATTAAATGATCTCTAGAAGGCCTAAAGTTGAAGATGACACATTATTGAAAATCTATGGCTAGACCTCAAAATAGCAGTGCATGCAGGACGACCCAGGAATCTCACAGAACTGATAGAATTTTCCAAAGAAGAATGGATAAATGTCCCTTGGCCATTACTGGCGGCCCTTGGATAGGGACTTTCATGTGGTCATCCCACTAAAAGTATTCTTTAAAACTTAAAAAGTGTAAAGTGTCTATTTACAATAAATATCCGGTAAAAAATGTAGTGTATTTGCAAAACTGTACACCGTTTTCATGTGTAATGGTGTCCCATACTGTTTTCCTGTGATTGGTGGGTAGTTCCACCTTCAGTTGTGAGCTGACATGCTCCGCAGCTTTCCTGCTTATGCTGCATAGTTATCGGTCATTGAATTGCCAATATTATGTGGTAACTGCAGTTTGTGAAGTAAGAGAGGGAGAGATGGATCGATACGGAGCGAGTGATGTATGTGAGGTAGAGGATAGAGTGACATGAGTTGGGTACCTAGATAGCCATTAGTGAGAGTGCAGAGCTTGTGTGTGAGCAATTCTCCACAGATCTGAGAAGGGAGAAGTGATGAGGTATTAGCAGAAGCTAAAAAAAGGGGGGAAGCCAGCGCCGCACATGATCAGCATGAAATAATTTAAGTGCATCTGCACATGTATATTCTAACTGTTTTTTAAAATTGAGACATTTAGCAAATAATTGATCAATTCTTTGAGCTACCCCGCCACGACAAGGCATTCTCATATGGGGCAGTACCTACTCTACGTTTTTCATTTTCAATGTGCCATTACGGCCTCCTGAAATTATTAAAAGCATAACTGCAAAAAAACTGCAGAAGCAAGACTGCAAAAACTGCAAAAGTACCTGAAGCATTGCTGAATCACCCCCATGGTGCCAGTAAGACAGATGCAGGTAAAGGCCGACCAGGTCCAGGGATGGACATGTCAGATCTGACCTCCACATTCGCCAAACCAGCAACCACAGATAAAGAGTGAAACAGGCACAGGCACAGGTGCACAATTACATATAGCCTGGGGCAGGGCAGGGCTGCTGTATGTATGTACAGCAGCCTAAGTCAATTATAAGAAACACATACAGCAGCCCTGCCCTGCCCCAGGCTATATGTAATTGTGCACCTGTGCCTGTGCCTGTTTCACTCTTTATCTGTGGTTGCTGGTTTGGCGTATGTGGAGGTCAGATCTGAAATGTCCATCCCTGGACCTGGTCGGCCTTTACCTGCATCTGTCTTACTGGCACCATGGGGGTGATTCAGTTATGCTTCAGGTACCTTTGCAGTTTTTGCAGTCTTGCTTTTACAGTTTTTTTGCAGTTATGCTTTTAATAATTCAGGAGGCCGCAATGGCACAGTGTAAATGAAAAACGTAGAGTAGGTACTGCCCCATATGAGAATGCCTTGTCGTGGCGGGGTAGCTCAAAGAATTGATCAATTATTTGCTAAATGTCTCAATTTTAAAAAACAGTTAGAATTCAACATGTGCAGATGCACTTAAATTATTTCATGCTGATCATGTGCGGCGCTGGCTTCCCCCTTTTTTTATTAGCAGAAGCTAACTGCAATGTAACCATAGGAGAAGCATATACAGTGGATACGGAAAGTATTCAGACCCCTTGAAATTTTTCACTTTGTTTCATTGCAGCCATATGGTAAATTAAAAAAAAAAAAATCATTTTTTTTCTCATGAATGTCAACTCTGCACCCCATCTTAACAGGAAAAAAAACAAATGTCGTAATTTTTGCAAATTTATTAAAAAGAAAAACTGAAATATCACATGGTCATAAGTATTCAGACAAAAAGCCAAGAAGCCAGCGCTGTCTATGGTCAGCACACAATACATGAAGTGCATATGCACATATTGATTTCTAACTGTACTTTAAAATGAGACATTTAGCAAACAATTGATCAATTCCTTGAGCCACCCTACCACATCACGGCATTCTCATATGGGGCAGTCCTACTCTACGTTTTTTATATACGCTGTGCCATTTTTTGCCATGCGCGGTTGGTTATGCACGCCATTCTATCTGTCTTTATTGTGATTTATCCAGGCTGCTGTATGCACATATAGCAGTCCTACCCTCCCCTCATAGGCTTTACTTAATTATGCACCTGTGTCTGGGCCTTTTTCACCCTTCATCCATGGTTGCTGGTTTGGCAGCGTGGAGGTCAGATCTGAAATGTCATGTACCTGGTCGGCCTTTATCTGAGCTCGCCCTTCTGGCGCCATGGGAGTGATTCAGATATGATTTAGGTACGTTTGCATTTATTATAGTCTTGCTTTTAATACATTTAGGAGGCCGTTATGGCACAGCGTATATAAAAAACGAAGAGTAGGACTGCCCCATATGAGAATGCCGTGATGTGGCAGGGTGGCTCAAAGAATAGATCAATTGTTTGTTAAATGTCTCATTTTAAAGTACAGTTAGAAATCAATATGTGCATATGCACTTCATGTATTGCGTGCTGACCATAGATAGTGCTGGCTTCTTGGCTTTTTATAAGTATTCATACCCTTTGTTCAATATTAAGTAGAAGCACCCTTTTGAGCTAGTACAGCCATGAGTCTTCTTGGGAATGATGCAACAAGTTTTTCACACCTGGATTTTGGGAGCCTCTGCAATTCTTCCTTGCAGATCCTCTCCAGTTCCATCAGGTTGGGTGGTGAACGTTGCTGGACAGTGATTTTCAGGTCTCTCTAGAGATGTTCAATTGGGTTTACGTCAGGTCTCTGGCTGGGCCAGTCAAGAATGGACACAGAGTTGTTCCGAAGCCACTCCTTTGTTATTTTAGCTGAGTGTTTAGGGTCATTGTCTTGTTGGAAGGTGAACCAAGTCTGAGGTCCAGAGCACTCTGGAAGAAGTTTTCATCCAGGATATCTCTGTACTTGGCCACATTCATGTTTTCTTCAATGGCAATGGCAACCAGTCGTCCAGTCCCTGCAGCTGAAAAACACCTCATTTATTCGGACTACCATGACAGCAGTACGAGAGAGGGGATCCGCCCTTCGGGAACAGGAAACCTACAGATACAAAAAGGGCGGCTCCCTCTCACGCATCAGTTGGTTTCCTGTTCCTGGAGACCGGATCCTACAGATGAAGGATGTCCCAGGCCCGGCCGGTCGGCTCAGGTAGCGGGGGGGTCTCCTACCTCGGCCGGTGCGGTGTCCTGAAGCGCCACGGTGCTCCTGGCTGGTTGGCACGACTGTGGTGAGACAGCAGGGAGCAGGGTCCAGCGGATCGCTGCCTCCAGAGCAACTCCGGGGTAAGTATATCTCCAGCCTCCCCGAAAGTGTCCCACAGGCTGGCGGCAGGCAGCGGTAGTAAATGCTCCCCTCCTGTATAAATTCCCCGGGATGCTTCCTGGTAAGCACCGTGGGCGGTGGGGGCAGCAACACCTGGAGTGCTGGCATGGTTTCCCCCTGTGGACGCTGTGAAGCACCATCTTGGGGCTGAGTGACGTTTGTGGGCGGAGCCAGCGGTCACTTCCGGGTCGCAAGTGCCAGTGGTGATCTGAGCATGTGCAGACTTCAAAAAAATGGCGGCCGCCATCCTAGGGGACAGAAACCCTGAGAAAGCAATGCAGGGCAGGGGAGGCTGAGGGGGAGGCGGAGCATGAACGCTGTAAACCGGATGGAGGAAGATATAAGGTGGCCAAGTAGGGGGACCCATGCTTTTGGCCCATTCATCATAATGGAGGATGAGCAGCTGCAGCTTGTGCAGCAGGACGAAGCCCCAAAGCAGACTTCGGTAAAGAAGTCCCAGATGTCCCAGAGGGACACCAGCCGGAACCAGTCAGGTCGGAAGACCCCTTCCAGTCGGCAGGGGACTGCGTCATCCAGAACATCTCTTCCTCACATTACGGTACCTAATTTCGGCAGACGCTGGTAAGTGATCTTCGTGAAAGTTCACTCAGTGACGGAGCTCCCCCTTATACTATCATTATAGGGGAAGAAATGCACAGAAAAAGCAAGGCACAGGGAATGCGCCCTCTGTGGATGCCCCCTTCCGGACGATTGTCCGAAAAGATTATGCTCCCCCTGTATCCAGCAGACGGTAAGGTCTCGGGTAGTGGGGAGGAGGGAGTAGCTCTAGCCGAGAACAGTCTAGACTCCCCCGTTTGATATATTCTCAGGTGGCGGAGGAGACCCCCAACTTCACCCTAAATCTGAAGGATCTCATCAGGTCTGAAGTAAGGGATTCCCTGAGATCAATGACACCTGCGGGAAGTCCCAGACGAAGAAGTAGTTCAGACTCCGACTCATCGGTAGACTGGAAGAGAGATGAAAAATCCCCTAATTCATCCGTGTCGGCTTCCTCGTCTGAGGAAGACTCCAGCCGCTTTTGTCTGCCCCTAGACCTAGTGGACAAGCTAGTTAAAGCAGTCAGGGGTACGATGGGGATAGTAGAGACCAAACCAGAAATGTCCGTAGAAGATAGGATGTTCAAAGGTTTGGACCAAAAGAAGAGAAGAGCCTTTCCCTTGAATAAAAAAAATCAAGGATCTAATCCTCCATGAATGGAGAAAACCGGAAAAGAAGGGCTCTCTACCACCGGCCCTTAAGCGTAGATATCCTTTTGACGAGCCAGGTACTAGTGTTTGGGATAAAGCTCCAAAATTAGATGCCGCAGTGGCCAAGGCATCGAAAAAAGCGGCCTTACCCTTTGAGGATATGGGGGCCCTTAAAGATCCCCTGGATAGGAAAGCGGACATCTTCCTTAAAGGAACCTGGGAGATGGCGGCAGGCTCCTTAAGACCGGCAGTAGCATCTACGTGCATGGCTAGATCCGTGATGGTCTGGTTAGACCAGTTAGAGACTCAGCTAAAAGAAGGGGCTCCCAGGGACTCAATCTCAGGTGCCTTGTCAATTATTCAGGAGGCTGCAGCTTTTCTCTCAGATGCATCAGTAGACTCCGTCAGAATGGCAGCTAGGGCGGCGGGCCTCTCGAATGCGGCCCGTAGGGCACTGTGGCTTAAGTGCTGGCCTAGTGACATACAGACAAATCTAAACTGTGTGCCATACCCTGTGAAGGGGAATATCTCTTTGGCCCTGTCCTGGACGAGCTGCTGGAAAAAGCAGGCGATGAGAAAAAGAAATTTCCCAGCCTAGCAGCCTCAGCATATCAACGGCCGTTTAATAGGAGAAAGTTTGGCCAGAGGAAGCCGGCTAGAGACCGTCCCAAATGGGAAGACAGGAGAAAGAAAGGTACCGGATTCATGTTCGAACGTTCTTCTGGAGAAAGGAAGAGAACACGTCAATGACAATCTACCCCCTACGGGGGCTGCTAGTCAACCTATTATCTGTCCTGGGCCCAGATCACCAACAGCAGTTGGGTGAAAGGGGTTATATTACAGGGACTGAGGCTGGACTTTTGTTCAGTTCCTGTGGATAAATTTAAAATGACTCCCATAATCTCCTCTCAGAATGAACAAGTTGCTCTAGAGGCAGAGATAGCAGAGTTGTGCCACAAAAATGTTCTGTGCCCAGTACCAGCGTTAGAAGAGGGTAAAGGGTTTTACTCTACCTTATTTTTGGTTAAGAAACCAAATAAGTCGTACCGAACCATCATTAATCTTCGGGATCTGAATAAATTTTTGATAGCTCGACCCTTTAAAATGGAAACAGTGCTGTCAGCAATAAAGTTGTTGTTTCAAAACTGTTTTATGGTGGTTTTAGATTTAAAAGATGCGTACTACCATGTGCCTATTTGGGTGGCCCACCAATGGTTTTTGAGGGTGGCGGTTTCCATGAGTGGAGTAATCCGTCATTTTCAATATAAAGCTTTACCCTTTGGGCTCTCAATGGCTCCAAGGGTATTCACGAAGTTGGTCTCTGAAGTGATGGCCCATCTAAGAGAGTATGACATCCTGATTGTACCATACTTAGATGATTTCCTAATTATTGGAACCTCAGCTGACCATTGCCGCTCCCAGTTGGACAAAACCATATCCATTCTAGAACACTTAGGTTGGTTGATAAATCGGGAAAAGTCCCGTTTACAACCCTTGAGAGTCCAGCAGTTTCTGGGACTAATCTTAGACTCTGAGGCTCAGGAATGTCGTCTCCCAACCAGCAAGATTGTCCAAATTCGTCAGCAGGTGGTTCGAGCAGTAAATAGACCAACTATGACTCTTAGACATGCCATGTCCCTTGTAGGCTCTTTAACAGCTTGCATCCCAGCTGTAAGATGGGCGCAGCTTCACACCAGAACCCTTCAGAGGGATATTCTGGATAATGAAAGGGTCCTAGACTCGCTAGATAGGAAGATAACTTTACGGCCTGCTACAATAAAATCTTTAGCTTGGTGGAGTAACAACATTAACTTATCAATTGGGGTTCCCTGGGAAAATCACATATCCCGGGTTGTAACCACAGACGCCAGTCCCTCAGGTTGGGGGGCCTGTATGGGGGAGATCATGGTCCAAGGGCAGTGGGACCCCCTGATAGAGAGCTCCTCTAACTTTAAAGAACTATTGGCTGTAGAATTGTCAATTAAAGAACTGCTTATATACCTGCAGGGTCATCACGTCAGAATCCTCTCAGACAACCGGGTAACAGTGGCATATATCAACCACCAAGGTGGAACCCGGTCTGAAGCCCTGATGAGAGTGGCGGAACGCATTTTTCAAACAGCAGAGAGACATTTTCTATCACTGACGGCGCTACATATAAGAGGAAAAGACAACACCACAGCAGACTTTCTAAGCCGCAACACGCTAAGATAGGGAGAGTGGTGTCTAAATACAGCCATTTTCACACAGATTGTCAGTCTCTGGGGTCAGCCAGAGGTGGACCTCTCTGCTACCAGACGAAACAGGAAGGTGGAAAAATTCTGTTCGCTAGATCCGTCAGAGAGGCCTCTAGTTGTGGACGCTTTCCTGACAAAATGGAACTTTGGCCTGGCCTATGCTTTTCCCCACTAGCCCTGTTACCCTTAGTAATAAGCAAGATCAGGGAGGACAGAGCAAGAATCATACTGATTGCCCCATTCTGGCCCAGAAGGGCCTGGTTTTCATGGCTGAGGAAAATGTCACTCTGCGACCCCTGGGTTCTTCCAGATCTTCTGGACCTTCTCTTCCAGGGCCCAGTTAATCATCCACAAATAGCCGGACTCCATCTAACGGCGTGGAGTTTGAAAGGTCATTATTAAAAGATAAGGGGTTCTCTGACAATCTCATTAATACCCTGCTTAATAGCAGGAAGATAGTCACAACAAAAATTTACGCTAAGACCTGGGGAAAATTTCTAGCCACTGCTATCCTCGGGACTGAGGGGGAAATCCCTATAGGGCAGATTTTAGAATTCCTGCAGAAGGGGTTAGATCTAGGTCTAGCCACTAGTACCCTGAAAGTACAGGTATCAGCCCTCGGTGCCTTGTTTAACTGCGAGATTGCAAAAAATTACTGGATATCCAGATTTATCAAAGCGGCAGATAGAACGAGGCCTATACAAAGAACAAGGTATGCACCATGGGACTTAAACCTAGTCCTTACGGCTTTGACAGAGGCTCCGTTTGAACCTATGGTGTCCGCCACAATTAAAAATCTGTCTCTCAAGTTAGCCTTCTTGGTAGCCATCATGTCTGCGCGAAGGATAGGAGATATACAATCTCTCTCTAGGGACCCTCCTTACACACAGATTATGGAAGACAGGGTAATAATTAGACCGGACCCTGCATATTTACCCAAAGTTGCCTCTAGGTTCCATAGAACACAGGAAATAGTCCTCCCCTCCTTCCTTCCTAACCCCACTAACCAGAAAGAGGAGAAACTCCATACCCTAGATGTCAGGAGGTGTTTATTACATTATCTGTCTATCTGTCAGTAACTGATCCATGGAAGAAGGGCAGCGCCTTGTTTATATGTTTTCAGGGTGAAAGGAAGGGCTTTAGAGTTTCCAAATGCACATTAGCAAGGTGGATTAGGGAGGCTATTTCTCTAGCTTACTCAGTAGGTGGCGGTCCGGCTCCACAGAATCTGAGGGCGCATTCCACTCGAGCCATGGCAACTTCTTGGGCGGAAAGATCTGGAGTATCCATCGACCAAATATGTAAGGCGGCCACATGGTCTTCTCCTAACACCTTTTTTAATCATTATAGAGTAGACATGGGTGCCTCCTCGGATCTCTCCTTCGGGTTAAGGGTGCTGCAGGCTGTAGTCCCTCCCTAGAATAGTGTTACATCTCTGTAATTCTCTCGTAGTGCTGTCATGGTAGTCCGAATAAAGTATTACGTTACTTACCGGTAATGGTATTTTTCGGAAGACCATGACAGCACCCTTAGTTCCCTCCCTTGCACATGTATCGAACACTCCCTTTAATTATAAAGTCCACGTAGACTAGGTTGTTTAGAGTTTGTATATAATTTATGTGTCATTAACCATGAAGGTCCTCTCGGCTCTGTAATCCAACTGATGCGTGTGAGGGAGCTGCCCTTTTTGTATCTGTAGGTTTCCTATTCCCGAAGGGCGGATCCCCTCTCTCGTAGTGCTGTCATGGTCTTCCGAAAAATACCGTTACCGGTAAGATATGTATCTTCGTACCGTGTTAGCTAACACGGTACGAAGATACACATCTTTCCTATATCAAAATGGAGGATACCAGAATGTACCGCATCTTTATGGAACTGAAACCACTTCTGGCTAACTCGTTACCGGTAAGTAACTTAATACTATCATGATGCTGCCACCATCATGTTTCACTGTTGGGATTATATTGGGCAGGTGATGAGCAGTGCGTTTTTCTCCACACATACCGCTTAGAATTATCAGCAAAAAGGTCTATCTTCGTGTCATCAGACCAGAGAATCTTATTTCTCGTAGTCTGGGAGTCCTTCATGTGTTTTTTTTTTTTTTTTTTTTTTTAGCAAACTCTATACAGACTTTCATATGTCTTGCACTGAGGAGAGGCTTCCGTTGGCCACTCTGCCATAAAGGCCTGACTGGTGGAGGGCTGCAGTGATAGTTGACTTTGTGGAACTTTCTCCTATCTCTCTACTGCACCTGTGGAGCTCAGCCATAGTGGCTGGATGGCCAGGTCTAAAAAGACTTCTGGTGGTCCCAAATTTCTTCCTTTTAAGGATTATGGAGGCTACTGTGCTCTTAGGAACCTTGAGTGCTGCAGAAATTCTTTTGTAACCTTGGTCAGATGTGTGCCTTGCCACAATTCTGTCTCTGAGCTCCTTTGCCAGTTCCTTTGACCTCATGATTCTCATTTGGTCTGACATGCACTGTGAGCTGTGAGGTCTTGTATAGACAGGTGTGTGCTTTTACAAATCAAGTCCTATCAGTTTAATTAAATACAACAGAACTCCAGCGAAGGAGTAGAACCATCTTAAGGAGGATAACAAGGAAATGGACAGCATGTGACTTAAATGAGTGTCTGAGCAAAGAGTTTGAATACTTATGACCATGTGATATGTCGGTTTTTTCTTTTTTAATAAATTAGCAAAAATTTCTAAATTTGTTTTTTTTTTACATCAAGATGGGGTGCAGAGTGTACATTAATGAGGAAAAAATGAACTTTTTTGAATTTACCAAATGGCTGCAATGAAACAAAGAGTGAAAAATTAAAAGGGGTCTGAATACTTTCCGTACCCACTGTATTTCCTGGCTAAAAGGGAGAAGTTGATGTCTGCTCACAGACCGGGAAGAAAGCAAACTTGCAGAGGATTGAGTAAATACAAAAAAAAAGCTGAAAGGGGTGAAAAATTACATTTCAGAGGGTTTATTTTACTCCCACATCTGGAATAACCTTATTAAATGTCCTGTTGTAAGGACAGTACTGACAACGGAATCATGCAACTGGTCTGTAGAAAGTTTCTAGTATATCTACACAGAGGCTTGACAGACATCTGTCTGACATGGTTTAGTGAATCCTGCACTGAGCATGGGGTTGGTCTCTAAGACCCTGTTGGTCCCTTTCAACTCTAACATTCTATGGTTCTATGATGTATAAATCGGATGAGTCATTGCTGTTTTGAGGGTAAAGGTGGTGCTGCCCAGCACTATCATGTTGTCCATGTGACTCTTGTGTTGAAATGCTAGGCCAGAAGGCTTGGGCTACATAATGAGTTTGGCAGCGCAGCGTTTATTGTGACCAAAGATTGCTCAATGATTCTACTAAACCGCAACATAGTAGAAGCTAATGTGGTCATGTTGTGATACGCAAATCACAAAAAATCAAATGATTTTTTTTGCGACTTGCATGTTGCAGTTATGGCTACCTGCCGGTTGCGGCGTAGCCACATTCAATGTCAATGTGTATGAGTGGCATTGTGCAACACAAGTTTCACAATGTGTGTCTTTGCCAAAGCTGCCAAGTAGACCCAGACTTAAACCTAAAAATATATCTTGGTAAGAACAGGCACAAATCTGTTGGTGGTTAACAATGACTGAACCCACTTTTATGAACTCATTGTTCATTCTCTAATCTTAATCAGGTTTCTAAAGTTTTGCACTGATAAAGGTGGTGTTCGTGGCTTTCAAGCAGATGACCTCGAAGATCTGAATGAATCTGAACTGACAGAACTCTTTGGAGACATGAGTATTAATGACCCACCAGCTTGTAAGTAAAGAATCTAGAGCTTACATTTACTGTTCCTGAGCCATCTGATGTACTATACACCATTTCTGTAAGCGGAACTGTGGCTACCGTGAGCCAAAGCTCTGTCAGCATCTATAGTGATGGACTTCAAGCTTCATTTCTCTAGCTGTAGTAAAATATTTTGTGTTAACAGAACACCTTCCTTTATATATTTTAAGATCTGCTGTAATAAACCTCAGCCTGTCCGAACAACATGATATAGATATAACTAAGTATTATATGTTCTGCTATTCCATAGGTGAGCAGAGTGGCGAGAGTGCAGTACAGCAGCAGGGAGAGCCTGCATGGAGACATGAGCATTAATTTGTGCTCGCTGATGAAGATACCAGATTTATACTTCTACATTAACTTCTATATGCTTTTCCCTGATTCAAGTGTATTTCCCCATGTAAAATGTCCTCTTGACAGATTGTTGAATATTCTTTTCTGTTGTCGCTTTGTAATATCTTTGTCCTCCATGTTTTAATTCTCATAGTTAATATCAACCAGCTTTTTAGGAGTCCTGATATGTAAATATTTTTTTTCTTGCTTTCCCTATATAGCAGTAGATTTGCTGTTCTCTATGGTAGGAAATTTGGACTACAACCTATGGGGTTCTAATTGTTGGTCAGTACGGTGCCACCACTTTTTCTCCAGAGTAAGATATAATGAAGGCTCTGTTTACCCTTTTTGGGATTTCAACAGGGTTTCCAACAGCCAATCAGTAGTTTAATTACAAGAACAATTTAGTTTTCAGTGCTATTCATGAACTTAGATGAACTTCATTAAGGCCAATGAGATCTCTACACCTGACAGTAGCCATAAGAAAACATCATTCCTTTCCTGGGTTTGTTGAATGGAAGCCATGATAGAAGCATGTGGTAAAATTGTTATTTGACCAACAAATTGAGCAACAGAATGGTAAAAATATCTTTTAACGGATGAGTCTGATGTGATTGTAACATCTAATTATGATGACCGTTTTCATTCACGTCTGGTTCCTTCAGAGCTTATGTCTGAAGTCCTGGAAAACATGAGTTGGACGTTTGTGTTGACTGGGCCATTGACTATTTCTGTCCATATCCACCTACTTGAGAATGGCTCTAAGATATAGTCTGTTACGTCTAAATCCCATTTCCATTCATACGTAAAACCCAACGGAGCCAGTGACATGAGAGTAAAACTCAATGTGAACCCGGCCTTACTATGCACCTTAGAACAGAGAACACAACATATCTTTTCCTAGATTTTTCACCTGCTCTTAATAGTTTTCAGTTTAAAGTTAAATTATCTCTATACAGATTTTAAATTAAAATTTAATTTATTGATAACTATTGTGAAACCAAATCTTGATCCTGACAAACAGTGCAAATGTGGTTTGGTGGCAAATACAGATATTGCCTGTGAGGGTGTACCGGGATAATTTACTCTATCGCTACATTTACTATTGGTAACACTCGGCACTCATTGGATATTTTTATTGCCGTTTCGCAATATTCATTGATTAGACCAGGGTTCCCCAACTCCAGTCCTCAAGGCCCACCAACAAGTCATGTTTTCAGGATTTCCTTTGTATTGCACAGGTGATGCAATTATCACCTGGGCAATACTAAGGAAATCCTGAAAACATGACCTGTTGGTGGGCCTTGAGGACTGGAGTTGGGGAGCCCTGGATTAGACTAAAATTGTTAAATTATCACTGAATTGTATAATGCGATTATAAAGGGGAATTTCTGGATTATTAAGGTTTTTTTGTTTTTTCCTTTTCACGAATGATTTGAAATCCTTACTTTCACCACTAATGACATGATAGAGATCCTAATCTGAGCAAATCAAGTTGGGATTTTTTTTCTGATTCCTTGTTTACACGTCCCAGAATTGTCAATCACAAATAACAATCAGATTAGTAATGTGGTGGAGGGATAGTGTGTAAATATATGCGTGTTTTTGTTTTTTTTAATACATGATGTACATAAAACACAAACAAAATCTTAATTAGGCCTCATTCAGACAAGTGATTTTTCTCATACGCAAAAAACTGCACAATTTTCATCAGTGTTTGGTCAGTGTATTGATTTTTCCTTGTTCGCTATAAAAAATGATGGAGGTTTCTACTATGAAACAGTCAGTGAAAAACAGACCATACATACAAAAAAAAAAATGGACAGCACTGATGCCTTCTAAGGACCCATAGATTGGCTTTAAGTTTGATCTGCAATTTGGATGAAAATCGGACATGTTACTGTTTTGGTGTGGACCAGTTGGTCTGTAAAAATACACGGACATGTAAACCACACCATACACTAAAAATAGGTACGAGTTCTATCGGCAAAAAACTGATATAAGTACATGGAAAACTGGCATCTGAGTGAGCCCACTATTGTACTGTGTCCTGTTTATACAAAACTTTGAAATGTGATTATTTTTTTATATTGTAATAATAAAGGTATGTTTTAAACTATGACTTAATAAGTTATGACTCGTGGCGTTAATTTTATATAACTAATATTCTAAAAGATTGTTAGCCATATTACCGACTGTTTAAGGAATAAATATCCATGGAAGACCATACTGTTTACTACATAAAAAAAACTCTACAAAGTGAAAGACTGTTAGTACCACAGGGACTCACATACCGCCAGTGCATCAAGGAACTGAGGTGGAGGGGGCTCCATTGCCAGATTGCTCTTGTCATAAGCAGTGTACCAGGCAGGGAGGGGGGCCCAGACACATTTCTTGCACAGAGGCCTCAAGCTATTAGCGTCTGCCCCTTTATTACCATATGGTGTAGATATCAGTCCTACAGATCATGTACAGAATTACAGTACAGTTAAAACCAGTGATTCCCAAGTGCAGTCTTAAGATTGAAGTCCTTCACTTTTCCTGATGCTTCCTGCAGTCATAAGTCGTCTGCGCAATTTTGCAGTCTATGCATATATTTCACTTCTCATATTTCTGCCACTTTGCCTATTCCCAACTGCGCAAACTTCCCATTCTGCTGTTGCTTCTGCCACACAAGTTTGTGCCTGCTTTTTCCTCCTTTCCCAATATTGTTTTGTGGCACAATGTACAGAAAGTGCCATGTTTTTGAGCCATCCAAAGTAACAGTGCACTTCTTAGTAGCCTAAAATAGAAATAGTAGTCCCATTAAAGCCCCATATACAGCATTAATAATGCCACTTATAGAGTACAGTGTGATCTGAGCAGGTGTAACAGTGGTGGGAGCTGATGGATTGCTCCCTGACACTCAAAGGTTAAATGTATTTAATCCACATGTATGTGATACAGGTATAATACCCCTGGGGCTGCAGTTAGCTTGGACAGGGTTAACTGTAGTGGCCAGCTCAGTTGGAGAGGGGAACTGAAGGCTAGTGACTCAGGCTTGGCCGTGAAGCACTGAGCGCCTGTTCTTGGTTTGAACAGTCATTCTGTGCTGACAGTTGTTTCATATGTGGAGCACTCCCCCTAAAAAGACTATCATATGGTGTCAATGGTTGCTATGGCAACCAGTAGGGCTTTCAATGCCCTCTGGCAAGAATTTAAAAAGGCTATAATACATGGCAGGCACAGAGATAGGGTTCACTAGGCTACCTGTCAGGCCCCCTTCACACGTCTGTTTTTTAAGGATCACAAATACGGACACACACACCCATTGTATTCAATCTGCACATGTCAGGTTTTTCCCTCTGTGTGTCATCAGTTTGACCCGTACCGGCGCCTGGAAAAAGGCCGTACAGTTTGCGCTGTTCCCAGGTGACCAAGACACTCAACATTTTCGCCTGCAATCAGCGAAAGCAGGCGACTCTGATAATTGTAGTCAGCAGCTGGCATGTGTGTATCTCTAACAACAACTGTCATTATCGCATGCTCCCTGCGATGAGTGAGAGTAGGAGACGCTGATAATAGTTCTAGTCAGAGGCTGGCGTGAATCTAGCACGTATTAAATAAATTAAAAAAAAAACAGTGCATTGGCTCTGTGAAGGTCAACCCCCGTCCATCCACGTCACCAATGTGACGTAACTCCACAGGCACAGCTCTCCGGCGCCCCCTTGTCTCTCAGGTCAGTAAGGGAACTGCACCTAGAGCAAATGGCCGCCGGGGACGGTGTCCTGTTACCCACTGGGTATTCTAAGATTCGTGATCAGAGTAAAAGCATCAGTCCAAGATTAATTTTAGGTTTAATTGCCTTAAGGGCGCACTAGATAATTACCAAAATATACAGTAAGCTATACAACGGAATTACAATGGATTTGCAGTCAGAGTAAAATACAACAATAATGGTACAAGGCTTAGAGGTATTAGCTAGAGGTCAATTTACCAGATTGTAGGGGCATGTGGAGGCAGGGAACTCTGCAATCCACAGGTGAAAGTCTTAGTTGCTGGACAGTCCCCCAAAATGTGTATCGCTGCTCCCTTGGCAGATCTGTCCTTGGCTCCTTAGTTCTTCATTGTCTTGCTGCTGTGAGAATGGATCCAGTCTGCCCATAGCTCACAGTCTTAAACCTGCTAGGTCCCTCCCTCAGTGTCCGAGGGTGGGATGATAATCTCCCCTTAGCCCCCTGCAGAATATATTCCCATACCTAATAAAGGGGTTAACTTTCTTCAGGCCGATCGATCAGGACATGAGAGGTACCAGCGGATGCAGTACGTTTCGCCTGTCGCGTGGAGATCAAACCTGGCCCGATTGGGTCTCTTTGGAGTGCCAATCTCTATATCTCAGACCCCCGAGCCATCACCGACCCGGGAGTTGCACCATCAGATGGCCGAGGTCCGCAGGATCACACCGATTTTTTTATGAGTTTCTACCTAGAAAGATGTGCTCATAATTCATAATCCTATAACGGAGCCATCATGGCTGGGAGACACAATAGATGTGTTTTCTGTGTCTAGCTGGCAGGTATAATCTAATTGAAGCCCCCCCAGGCTACCATGGCTCAGGCTAAAGCTTTGAGGTCTTGTTTTTGGGCCCTTTTCTCATTATCATACTAACAACCTTGCTTTCAAAATTGGCCTGAAATTTCTTGGCTACTAAAAGCCTTTTTATTCACAGGGACACAAAACCCGTCGTATTGAATATGCCCACGGCCCCCCGGGGCCAGGTGCGTTAGCGCCTGGCTTTGTGAACAACAAAAAGGAGGGTGGTATAGGCCCCATCCAAAGGGGGTGTTCCCTTTCCCCCCAGGGCCCCCAAAATTTTTTTTTAACCAAAAAAAGGGGCAGCACGTGGAGCTCATATTTAAAAATTGGGGAAAAAGGGCCCTTTTGGGCCAAATGTTCCTAGGCATTTAAAAACAGCTCACAGCTTTTTTCTTTGCCTTTACAGTTAGCTACAGGGGGACCCAGAAAAACAGGTCCCCCCATAAATTTTAACCAACAAAAACTAAACAACGCTGTGGGCTGATATTAAATTTTCCAGGGGAAAAGGGCCCTGGATATTGCCCCCCCCCCCAGGCAATAACATCAGCCCCAGACCTCAAAAAAGGCCATCAAATAGGGCTGCCAAACTGGTGTCACCCGCTCTTCCCCCTTCCCCGTGCGGGGGCAAGTGGGGTAATAGGGGTTTGGCGATGTCACTTTTTTTGGCCCCTGACATCAAGCGGGGGGTTTTTTAGTGGAAGGTGTCCCTAAGACACTCCCATATATATGAAAAAAAAAAAACAGCCAAAAAAATCCTTTATTTAAAATAAAATTTATTTTAAAATTTAAAACCCCTACCCTCTGTTACCTCCAAACCCCAAACTGGTGTTACAGGGGCATACAAATACCTCCTCCATATATAAAGTTTCTACAAAATGCAACTTTTTTTTTTTGTTTGAAGTTTGTACGGGATGGCTACCTTTGAGACCTATACAAAGGGGATTCAAGCTAGCAGAATGGCCCAGAGTTTTTTAACTCCTAAGGTGTGGGGGTTGTGAATTTTTTGAAATGAATTCTGAGCAGAAGCTCCCCCCTGGTGTTACAAACAGTACGAACCCCTTCAAGGGGGGGTTTTCAATCAGGAATCCAAAAA
>JARQOD010000002.1:505626256-505708526 GCA_033576555.1 Oophaga sylvatica | reverse complement strand
AAGTGTCTGTACGACCTCCCTACAATGCCTGGGCATGCTCCTGATGAGGCGGCGGATGTTCCCCTGAGGGATCTCCTCCCAGACCTGGATTAAAGCAGCAGTCAACTCCTGTCCTGGACAGTCTGTGGTGCAACGCGTCGTTGGTGGATGGAACGAGACATGTCCCATATATTTTCGATTGGATTCATGTCTGGGAAACAGGCTAGCCCATAGCATCAATGCTTTCTTCATGTAGGAACTGCTGGCACACGTCAGCCACCTGAGGTCTAGCATTGTCATTCATCAGAAGGAACCCACGGACAGTATAATGCCCCCATTTCCTAGCCAGCTGTGTTGCTTGCAGATCCTCTCCGGTGGGTACAAGCAGCGCGAGACTCGCTATGTGACATCATTCATTACTTATGGCCAAGCACTGCATGCTGCAATTTGCAAAGTGGCTGGAACAATAACTGGCACATTTAAATGACAATGGTGGCCCAACTGATCATTGCACCTCAAGTCACTTGGTCTAGGTTGCAAAAAAATTGTTTTGGGGTTTATATCCAGCCTACGAACTGCTTGTTTGAGACCTTGGTTCAAGACTATATGGCATGACCTCACAGTTTTGTTGTACAGTATCAGTTTCTCCTGCAGTTAGGAAGATGTAGATAATTCTTGCTCGTTTTGAGTGCTGAATGATTCTGAAGAAGCTGAAATTTGAAAAAACAACAAGTGAGCCACCAGAGATGGTGGACTGACAAATGCAGAAATGGTTTTTTTTCAATTGATAAAGACACCGGTACAGTGTTCAAACGTGGTGAATAAAAAACTATCATAGTTAAGAATCAATTTACTACAGCAAGGCAGCCCACCTTACGCATTCCATCCAACTGGATTCACTAGTTCTCCATTTAGCACATGTATGAGAGTGAAGACAGAGCTAGCTTCTATAAAGCCAGTGTAGCCAACTAACGGAGAGTTCACTATAAGATGCAGATTGGAAGGTGCACAGAACCGCTCAGTCATGCCATGGTGTACGAGTTACCCCATTTGAATATTCTAATAAACAATGAAATCTTGAAAAACAAGGCAATGGATCTTCCCAATAAAAAAATAAAAATTTTCTTTGAGCAATGTCCTCTAAAATGTGCTGTGCTTTGTTTGCACACTTATTATGCAATGACAAATTTGCTTTAAAACCTACAATAAGGGTTGCCACGTTCCAGTGTTAAGACATATCCATCTATCTAAAAAGATGTTCATTCCATTTCCAACGTTCCCGCCAGACTGACTTTGGCTGAGCCTATGCTTGTGATCTGACCCCCAAACTGATGAGCTTCTCTCAGAGTCAGAATGCTAGCAATCAATCCAATGTAAAAATTGTAAGTGGCTGAAAATGTGAAGGAAGAGGGGTAGGAGGGAAACCGTGAAGTCACCTATTGTGACTGGAAGTGTGAGTCTAGCATTGGGCCTACGTAGAGGACAGTGTGAAAAATTGCAAGATTAGTTTTTGTGTTTTTTTTTTTAAATATAAATACAGCGTGTGAAATAAGTGACTCACCAAAGGTCCGCAACAACCCACCCAAGCCACGCAGGTTAGCGGTCCATAAATTAAATTTAATAACGTAAGTTAACCACTTTACTGTCCTAGACCACCAAGAATTCTGATAAAGTGCCCAAGTCTAACTGCATACAAATGCTTGAGGAATGGGTGAGCACATGCAGAATTGAACCCCCTTCTTGATCATCGCCAAGTTACAATGATCAAATAACATTCAACTTCGTTTATGTGACATGGTGTTTAAAGGACACTTGGAGGATAAACGCACGATTGCTGGGCAATGTTTTCCCCTTCCATCCAAGAGCAAACACTCAAATCAAAATACCAGTTTACATGTATTTTCTCATTGTAAATGTGTTTATTATTATTTTTTACATTCGAAAACTCACGTGTGTCAAATTCCAAAGTTTACAGGCAGTCAGGCAGAGAACAGAAAACAAAAACAGACGGACGAACAAACAAAAAAAAGCTTATAATTGTACAATAACTTTATTTTTATAAAGGAATTTTAAAAGGCAGAAATGTTGAACACAAGCTGAAGGTCACGAGAGAAGATAAAGCTGATTGATTTTTGCTTTACAAAGCATGTACAAAAAGAAAAAAAAAAAAAAGAAATTCAGTAGACAAAGCACAGTAGATCGGTGGGTTCTGCAAATTGGTAATAACATTTATCAAAAATGCTGGTGTATAAGGTGTGCATTATTTAGCAATAGTGTACGGGGAGGATTTGAGTTGGGGAGTACATAGCAGAACATAATACACTGTTTAAAGAAAAAAATCCCCTCAAATATTATGGAAAATGATCTGCTGGTAGGTTAACCACAAAGTACATGGTTCCAATTGTGCCTTGTTACAAGGACTATGGGGCTTGTCCCTTTAACCCCACAAACACCAATATTCACAGACTTATTTTTATTATTAAATACATATAAAATACCCTTGTGCAGTGGTATTGTGCCAAGTTCCCACTAACACACAAAAAGCAGTTGTTGAGCTAGGACTACATGGTGACTTTATCCGAGACATGTCAAACAGGCAAAGTTTACTAGCCGTCGCTGCTCCATCACAGCGCAATACAGATAAATGGGCTCGATCCCAAAGAGTATTGTGACCATGACAAATCATAAAATGTCCCATGCAGTAGGACCTTGAGACTTGCTTGTCGTGGTACCCTCAGGGTTGCACTGCGACGCCATTCACTTGTATTGTGCTTCGATGCAGAAAGCAAATATAGCAAACTTGTCACCCCCAAAACAGCCGTGTATCCCCAGCCTTATGGGTTTACTGAACGCATACAGAGGATATGCCTCCGCATGACAGGAGGGTCCACAGAGACTGAAGTTGGCACACATGTTAATAAATTAGAATGAGCAAAAGATTGGGGCACGGGAATAAGAACAGACCTACATGATTGAGGTGGGTTGCAGAACTGAAAAAAAAGGAAAGATGAACAAGCTCCATGTCTACATTCAATTTCCAGTCCCGTTTCTTGTCTGAGGCCCCAGTTGGTCTTGGACGACTTGCGGAGGTCACAAGATTGCTATGTGGGCATCTTAGAATGTAACAATCGCTTCTTGTTAAAGTCTGGACTATTAGCACAAGATGTGTACTATCAATATACAAAACTAACATTGTCAGTAGGGTTTGTAAGGCCATTCTGTGGGTCAGGAAAAGAGCTAAGGGCTGGAGAACTGCAAAGAAGCAGCTAGTAAGGATGAAAGTATGGAAGAAATAATTCAGAGATAATTAGGTGACAACTACATTAATATCAGCTGGGAGGACATGAAAATAAAATAGTGTAAACCAGGACTTGGGTAATGGGTTAGTGCAACTTGCTATTGATCATATTGTGCTATGCAAGTACAGCTAACCCTGTCAAGCTCAAATGCTCTTTTCCAGTGTTGATTCCTTGCTGTTATGTCTGGTAATCATTTTGGAAGGGGATATCCAGAAAGTAGAATAAGTCAAAAAGATTCCAAAAACACAATATGGCACAAAAACAACTAACGTCCAGAATCCCACATGTGCTTTTTACTTACAAAACAGGATTGTTTAGGTGTATAGATTACATGGGTAGAGGAGGCACTGCATATACATTGAGGCTTCCTGCTGATTTTTTCCACAATTTCACTCGTGCCTAACTCTAGATAGACGTTTATGTGGAGAAAAATGAAACAAAACCAAGGATACATACATGTACAGTACAAATGGTGCATATAGCTCTTTGCTACTGAAGTCTCTGGTATTGTATAGCAGGTGATGCAGCAGCAAAAGAAGCTACTCACTTTGTTCTTCTAATCTTCTTTCCAAAAAGGTTTTTTAAGACTTTACTTATAGGATGGAGCAACGCTGCTTCTTCCTGTGCTTTCGGACCTGCAGGGCTGCCCGCGTTGCCATTTCAAACACTTCCCGGACTCCATCCTTGGTCTTAGCAGAACATTCCAGATAACCAAAGGCGTTAATTCTATTGGCCATTTCTCTTCCATCTTCTGGTTTGACAGGCTCCTGTAGAGAAGCAAATTAACGAATTGTGTGTGAAAAAACAGATATATCTCATATCTTACATGTACTGTACACATCTCTTATCAAGCTTTTGAGCTCTACATTTATCTTAAGCGGTGCCCAAGTAAAAATCCGGATATAAACGTCACCACTCCGTATTGAGAGGGCAAAAAGAACATAAGCTGCTCATACACAACACAATTGTGGCATTTATAATTAAGAGGGCGATAAGCTACTAATAACCTTTGCTGGTAAATCTTTCCCCGTGGGAACTTAGATCGCCTCCATAGAGAGGAAGAGGACTTGAACTCCAGTGCCACCTATTGAACGTAGCACCTGGAAGTCTGTATTGGTCCATTAACGAGTCTTGGCACACGACTAAGCATGAAATACGTGTCTGCTTTAGCTTTTATCCAGTTCGCCCTTCCTCAGTGCAAAACACATGTCTGCATTGATTTTTATCCCAAGAGTGGCAAGGTTTGTTAAAGGGTTAATATTCAATTTTAAGATTGCTACCCTCAATAGGAGGCACTAGAGGTCAAATCCTCTTCTATAAAGAAAATTTGCATATTTAATTTCTCAGAGGAACATTGAATGGCCTTTAAGTCTCCTCACATTGGTCTGACACTACGTTACCTCCAGAAATCTCCATGGAGAAGATAAAGCAAGCGGAAGTCCCACACACATGATCTTTCTCAAAGGAGATGTCCATTACTTTTATATTGATAAACAATCCTAAGGATAAGTCATTAATATCAGGTTGGTGGGGGTGCAACTGAGGTGTGTTGGCTCACCAGTGTGATATAAATGTGTAATGTGTATACAGATGTCCGCATCAGTATCATACCATGCCGATCGTAAATAAGTAATCGTCTGAAGTAATGTAGTTCTTCAGCCACCAGGGGCCGTTGTTCACCAAGTATAACTGAAAGATTACAATAGATGTATTCTGTGTAAAGACACCCAGGAGTTTCACAATTGATTTATTTTCTATATGCACTTATCAGTCCCATATTAAAAGCAATTCCCGGTGATTACAATAAACTGATGTTTTGATGTGTCAGTGCCCTGCTCAGTACAAGGGTGGAGATCTAAGCTGGAGAGGATGTGGATCACAGGAAGTGGAAGAGCACCTATCTTGGATACAGTCGGCAGTTAATGACAGAGGGAGGACATGCCAGTGAGGAATCAAACATCTGCTCATGAAGCATCCCACCAGGCCCAAACAGTGGAGCCGATAGAATCTGGTCACAGACAATATCTAGATGGGAGAAGATTTCTGCCAGAAATGCTGCAGTGACAGAAAAGGCTGGGACCTAGTGCGAGCGGTGTTTGGGGGTCACTGAGGAGTCAAGTCACACATTTCAGCAGTACTGTTCACCTGCTGGAGGAACCCTACATCCGGCCGTATGCATCGATTTTTTGCCCGGAGCAGACCCCAGTCTGTGAGAAAACCAAGGTCCACTGTGCCGCCACAGTGGGTAACCCGTGCACACACCACCACATTCTATCGCCAAAATACTCGAGACTAAGATAGGGCATGTAGTTAATAAGCATATTGACTGTTTCAGGCCACAGTTATTGCCAAGATCAGCAAACAGAATTGCGGATTGGCTGCTAGGTTTCTGATTTGTTCTTTAGTTAAGAGTTCCAATTCATGTCTAGGTGCTGACATGGCACGCAACAGATTTCAGACCAAACATTAACTTTTTTGTTTCAAGAGAGAGTTTGAGGAACTTTATAGCAAGGGATAATTGCTCAATTTTGTTAGACTTAATTTCCGGCTAAATAGCCGGAATAGTTTGTTAATTGGTATGCTATTCTCGGTGTAGTTGAGGACGGACTATTCCTGTGAGTTCGTTGAAGTCTCATCGGGATGGTAAAGGGATATTTGGTTGGGGAGTAAAGGTAATTGATTGTAAGATTGCAAACTGTTGTGTTGTACTGCAGGGTGCGTTCACATCAGCGTTTAAACTCTGTAGCCAATGCAATGCGAGGTTTTTTTCACATTGTACTCAATGTTAGTCAATGAGGCAGTGGTCATCTGAGTTTTTCCTCACCTGGAATTGGGGTGAGGAAAAATTTGCAGCATGCTGCATATGGCCACGTGAAATGGCCAAGACTCACCAATGAGTCACTGGGTGCGAGAAAAAAAAAAAAAATCAAGGTCGATGTGCCATGCGATTTTTTTTACACACCCATCTCATATGAAACCTGAACATTTCATCAGCTGAGTACGGTAAATTCAAAGCGTGAACTATCAGAATACAATAGAATTTAAAAAAAAAAAAAAAAAAAAAAAAAAGTGGTGTAGGTTTCCCCTAATTTTGAATAATCAGCTAAGGGAAAGCTGACAGCTGGGAGCTGGTGTTTATAACCCCCTTCCAAAGCTATAACAAGGGGCTTCCAAGGTTAATATCAGATCACAGTTGTCTACTTAGCCTTAACTGGTTATTAAAATTGGGGACCCCAAAAATAAGATTACATGGGGTCCCTCCTATAATTAATAACCAGCAAAAGCTAGGCAGACAGCTGCAGGCTGATATTAATAGGCTAGGAAGGGGCCAAGTATATTGGCCCCTTCCCACACTAACAACATCAGCTCTCAGCCACCCCAGAAATGGCGCATCCATGTTATACGCCAAATCTGGCGCTTTGCCTCGCTTTTCCCACTTGCCCTGGTGAGGTGGCAAGTGAGGCAATCGGGTTGGGGTTGATGTCAGATTTATATTGTCAGCTGACATCAAGCCCAGGGGTTACTAATGGAGAGACGTCTAAGATGCCCCCATTATCAACCCCATAGTCATAGTGTAAAAATACACAGCCAGAATAAAGTCAATTTAAAATAAGCAAGTCTGTCATTCTTTCAATTAAAGAACAGGGCCCAGCCTCTTACCACTATTGTGTTTTTAATAAACCTACATATTCCTCACCTGTCCATCAATAATCCATTTGCCTCACGAACAACTCCAGCTCTGCTTAATCTGCTTGGTTTCTTGAGCGATGGCATGATGCAACCTCTAAACAAGCTAGCCAGAACACACAGACAGGAGCGTGATTACGCTCCTGCAGTGTGAAGCGCTGACGTGAGAAAGGTCACCGGAGTTCATAGCTGATGAACCCCGTCACCTCATTGACATCACTGCTCGCTATGTGAGAACTTTATTACCCCCTTCCCAGGCTATAAACATTAGCTCCCAGCTGTGGGCTTTCCCTCAGCTGATTAAAAATTAGGGGGACTCCAACCATTTTTTTCCTTTTAATTCTTTAATACATGTACAGTAAACTATACACACTGCAGTAATTACCGTATTTTTCTGATTATAACAGTTTTTTTTCCCCCCAAATTTGGGAGGAAAATGGTGTGTGTCTTATAATGCGGATATACCTTATCGGCGCACCGTTGCGGGTGTCCATTGGTGGTGCAGCGCTTTGTCCTGGTTGCGGTGCAGGGCTGTGTCCCATGGTGCTGCGGGGAGCTCTGCCGACATGTTGTAAAAGGCCAGAGCCCCCAGACGTTCCATGGTTTCCTGTGCGGTGGATCCTGGGAAAATGGCCCCCGAAGATTTCAGCGTGGAGATCTCATCTCCCGAGATCTTGGTGCCAAGATCTCCATTTGCGCATGCGCCGCCCAGGCAGCCATTTTCCCGGAGTACACCGCATAGGAAACCATGGAACTGAGGAGGGGGGCTCTGGCCTTTCACAAAATGTTGGCAGAGCCCCCACAGCAACCCCTCATCCCAGCCTGCAGCATCACCCCACTCCTGCCTCCTATAGCAGCGACCCTGCTTCACCGCAGCCCCGGTAAGCAATAAAGCACGCATGGGATTATAAGAAGCGCCACCATTTTATTAAAAAAAGTTATTTTTTCCTCAAAATTTGGGGTGAGTCTTATAATCCGGAGCATCTTATAATATGAAAAACACAGTATACATCCTTACTGACATATTTCTGTTTACAATATTGTTTTATTGGCTTGAAAATGACAAAATTACTGAATGTAAAAGCTGATGTTAAAACGCACTGCATACGCACGTCATAAGGATCCTAGGTGAGAAAAAAAAAAAAAAAAAACACATGACACTCCAACTTTTCTGGCTGAGAGTCTCCGCTACTTTTTTTATACGCAAATGTGACCATACCCTTAAACTTATAATGGTTCCAGTTACAAGGGTGTTAATAGGTAACATACGGAAAATTTAGACAGGCACGTCAGTAGGTAGATTTATAGAAATTATAGTAGGTACAAATTGTTTGAGCGCCAAGCTGTACAGCACAAGAGTCTCAGTGTCCCAATTGAAGGACTGTATAATGTTTTGAATGTTTTCTACTTTCAGGTTGAGTCACATAACGAACTAAAATATTTACAGTGAGTGAACTGGTGTGGGAGTTTGTTTTCTCGCCCGTGACTTCGCTGTGTCCTGAGGTACACAAGACCCAGCACACCCATTGATCAGCTGTTCCGATTGCCAGTCGCGTCTGGATGTGCTCACTTGCGGAGCTGCACAGCTCAGTCAACTGCAGAGTGGCTGCGGCCGGGTACTGCAGATCCACTCCCATTTAAAATGAATGGGAGAGAATCTGCAGTACCCAACAATGGCCATTATACAGTTGATTAAGCTTTCCAGCTCCACAAGAGATCACATCTGAACGCCACTGGAGCAGCTGATTGGTGGTGGTGCTGGGTGTCTGATATGAATGACCCACCTCAACGATAGGTCATCAATATAAAAAGGTAGTGCACAACCCTCTTAAAATACAGGTGAAAAAATAGAATTAGACTTACCGGTAATTTGGTTTCTGGGAACCTTCCACGACAGCATAGGAGTTTGTCTCCACACCCCAATGGGGGACAGGAAGCACAAAGAGGTTAAAAGCCCCATCCCACCTCCTACTCGCCAGTGACTTATAACAAACACCATAGCGCTGGTTACCTTTAAGCTCCCCGGAATACTCCAGGAACATAGGGAGGGAATTAGTGCCGTCGTGGAAGGTTCCCAGAAACCGAATTACCGGCAGGTCTAATTCTATTTTCTCTAGTCACCTTCCATGACAGCATAGGAGGAATACCAACTAATACAGCACTAGGGGGGACCACGGCCTGGAGTACTTTCTGGCCAAAGACTAGACCCTATTGGACAATGAGTCCAATTTATAGTGTTTTGTGAAAATATGTAGTGAAGACCACGTTGCAGCCCTGCAGATCTGCTCAGTGGAAGCGCCTGCTCTTTCTGCCCAGGAGACCAATGTGGATCTTGTAGAGTGGGCCTTGATCCCGGCCGGGGGTGTCATGTCCTGAGCCAGGTACGTTTCGGATATGGCCCTTTTGATCCAACTCGAGATGGTGCTTTTTGCCACCTTCCTCCCTTTATTCCGACGGATGTACAAACAAATTTTGGTCAATTCTCCAAGAACTGGTTTGTTCTAGGTAGTATAGAATGGTACGCCGAACATCGAGGGTATGGAATTCCTCCTCATTTGGATTGGCTGGATACTGGCAGAAGGAGGGGAGGATGATTTCTTGAGAAAGGTGAAAATCGGACACAACTTTAGGAAGGAAGCATGGATCAAGATGAAGGACTATAGAGTCATCTCTTATATTAAATAGGGTTCTCTTATTAATAAAGCTTGTAATTCTCCTACACGCCTTGCTGTGGTAATAGCGACAAGAAAAGCAGCTTTGTATGCAAGAAATTGAGGAGTGCAGGAAGACAGAGGTTCAAACGGTGGCCGTGTGAGCCCTTTGAGGACGATATTTAAGTCCTAAGGAGGGACAACAGTCTGCCTTTGGGATGCGATCTGAGAGCTGAAGTCATGAATCTCTTAATCAACGGTGGTTGGCCAAATCCTGATCGAATATAGAACTTAGGCGGACAACTGAACCTTCAGAGTACTAGGTTTAAAGGGAATCTGTCACCTCATTTTTGCCCTATAAGCTGCGGCCACCGCCATCAGGGGCTTATCTACAGCATTCTGGAATGCTGTAGATAAGCCCCCGATGTCACCTGAAAGATAAGAAAAACGAGTTATAAAATACTCACACAGGGGCGTTTCGCCGTCAGGTCTGGTCCGGAGGGAGTCGCGGTCTGGTTCTGCGCCTCCCATCTTGTAGCGAAGCCGGCCTCTTTTTTCCGTCTCGTCGCAGCTCCTGCGCAGGCGCACTGCTCTGCCCTGGTGAGGGCAGAGCAGAGTACTGTAGTGCGCAGGTGCCGGGAAAGGTCAGAGAGGTCCGGCGCCTGCGCACTGTTCGGACTCGGAGTCAGAGTCCACCGCCTCAATTTTCCGTTTTTTTTTTTTTTTTTTTTTTTAGGTAGATGGCCCTGGAAAGGATGGTGATGGCAGAGAAGGGCAAAGGCCTCTAAGGGGACTGAAGCTCCTGCTTGACCAGGGTATGGATTTCCTCGATGAGAGAGTGCTCTTCTGCTCTGACCACCTTGTCTGTGCATTCTTGACAGAGCTTCTTCTCCCATAACAAGGGAAGCTTCCTATTGTAGATAGCACATTTGGGAGGCTTTTTGGCAGGGGTATTATGGACAGACTTGTCTCCCTAAAATAGAGGAAGCATAGTGTAAGTAGAGGGACCACTATACTGCTCAGGACCCTAGCCTAGGACCCACCCCATATCCGACTTACAGGAGCAGGGGCAGCGCTGGGCTCTGCAGGCGCAGGGCAGGAAGCACCATCCATACTGAGGGACTCAGTCTTACCTGGAAGGTGTCTTCAGGCAGGTTTATGTAGTTATAAACCCTGCCCCCAGCACTTTTGACCTTTCCCCTCCTCCTCCCCGGGTCCAGGAGCAGGCTTCAGCATACTTTCACGTGCTCTGCACACCGTTCAGCAGTCCGGGGCCGCAGGAGGCTAGCACCGGAAGTGCATGCATTCCAGCATGGAACACAAGGCCCGGAAGTGATGCGTGCCGATAATGACGTCACTTTCGGGACGCCGAACAGCGCACAAGGGAGGAGGAAAAGACCAGAGAGCTCAGAGAGGCCTCCGGTCGGGGATCACAGGCCCGCTTTAACCCCATGTGGGGACACAGATGGGCGGGAAAGGTCCCGAGGCCACAGCTGGCAACTGGAGTAGAACGGAGGAGGAGGGCTGAACCCACGACCACCACTGCCAGGTTTAAGTAAAAGAAGGTACGCTGCAGTGACCAGCCCCACACATACGACGTAACCTCTCCATGCCCCATGGGGGACAGGAAAGACACTGGCGAGTAGGAGGTGGGAGGGGCTTTTAACCTCTGTGCTTCCTGTACCCCATTAGGGTGTTGAGACAACCTCCAAAGCTATTGTGGAAGGTGACTAGAGAAATACTTTTAAAGATAAACCTGTGTTCATAGGTGGCAAGTCAATTAGGAGGACCTTGAGTAGAGGCTGAAGTATACCCGTGGCCAAGGGCAAACCTACTACACAGGCAGAGCATGTAGGTACTACGCGGACCTAGAAGAGAAATGTTTCTACCCTTCTTGGTCCTTTGCCCCTGTATGATTGGAAGGTCTCTAGGACTCTCTTCCCTGAGATGTACTGCTAACAAATAAGGGGGTAAGAATCCCTATTCTGGGTGGCAAAACACAGCAAATAATGAGCCATTACCAGCAGCAATCATGTGCCAGGAGGGACTAGATTAGGGAGCACCAGCAGAAACCAGTATGAGAAGTTACCAGCCAAAGCGACACCTCATACTATTTGGAAAGCTTCTGCTTCTATTTGCCAATAAACATTTTACACTATAACAGCTGGCGAAACAGCAGATTTTCAATATGGGTACATAACTTTACAAGCATAAACTTAAAATAGAAGTTTTTTTTTATTAACAGTAGAATATGAGCACCTTATGGAATACACAAAGTAAATGCTGGGGAAATCTCCTTAATTACATACTAAATGAAATGTGACATATGACTCAGTGCACACTAATGGTAAACTTACCAACTTTAAAAAACAAAAGAAAAAAAGTCTATGCAGTCGTCACTTACCTGTGCTAAGAGATTTACCAATATTTATAGTCTTTCTATAAACGCTTACAAAGTCTACGAAAAAAACCAAACCACCTTCCAGTATTGAAATTGCATCAGCTCAGCATTACAATAATTTGGTCATGGAATCAATGGTACAGCCATTTCTCCAAAGTGTCCCAGTGCCGCCATTTTTCTGCACAACGTTTGGTTGCATTTTGCTTGTGCCAATATGAGCGGCATGCGTGGCCTAAATGTGCCATCATGGCCTGCAGCGTCTCCGGACTGGTTGCTCATCAACCACATCTGGGAAATCATTTTTCTGCAATCGGAAAGGAAGCTGCAAGCAGCGGATCTTGATTTGGCGTCTTAGTGCATTCAGCAAAGCAGGACATTCCTCGGACAACCATAATAACTCATGAGCGCATGCCAAGTGTGTATGTATTTACACTGAAAAACTACTCGATTTATTCAGTATTAATTTGTTCCCATTTTTTCCATCATGGCATAAATGCCTATTGATCAGTGATTTCCATTATTCCTTCCCTTTCTTCTTGGTGCTGCATTCAGTGCTGGAATATACATTTTTAACTTCTCTCAATCAGTAATGATGGGCTACAGTTTATTATATTCACGTTCCTAAACATGACAAAAGGATGAACTTTCCTTTCAATAAGCTACAAAATTAGAAATATTGCCTTGAGATTGCTGTTATTAAGTTACTGGAAAATTTGGTAAGTATCTATCATGTTTTATAAATCTTGAAAGTAGACTTTTAAATAGCCCTCTTATTAATTACAATCTAATGTCTTCCACTGACCCCCATTATTAATCTGTACCATCTCCTCGCTGATGGCTATTATGACACACAGCATCTTTTGACTCAACAGACCATCATTCATCATTCTGAGCGTTTCCTATAAGTCTTCTAATACACATATTTATCACAACACTTTACCCTGCAATAAATCTATTCTTTCACTTTGTAACCACCCCGAAACTGGTGCAAATTGGTGAACTAATTTTTTCAAAGTTTCTTTACTTTCCTTATGAATCTTTCAGTGTAAAAAAAGTGAAAAAATTGTAAATATTTATGTTAATAATGAAATCGTGTTGACACTGAACATTTGGCCTAATGGTAATGTACCCTATGTGGTAGGAACTTACTTTTCTTGGGTCAATGGAATCATTCAGCTGACGATGCACTGACTTGTTTGTATAAAATTTGCTTACGTCATATGTTTCTCTGATGTGCTCCATCGGTAAGAGTGGGGCTGAGCCCATAGATTACTAACTAGCTGTTACCGCAAAGAGTTCGACTTCATCTCTTTGCATGTTCCCAAGAAGAACACTAGACAGCTGCTTCATCCGGCAACAGCTAATCTGATGAATAAAAATGGTCTAAACCAGATTGATTTTTTAATTTTTTTTTGTTTCATACTTACTTGTTTCATCTTTGTCAGCTCCCTCCGGGTGTGCTCATCATTTCTAAGATCTTTTTTGTTTCCGACTAGAATGATAGGAACATTAGGGCAGAAATGTTTCACTTCAGGAGTCCACTTCTCTGGAATGTTCTCTGTTTTTTTAACAAAAAAAGAAATATTTTTTTTTAGGCATTTATGTAAAACTAATGTCATGTCAGAAAATGGGCATCATAATATCTTACGCTCCAACCACATTGGCCCATGACTTGTTTTCAGTCTATGTGTCATGTCAAAGAAGAATTACTAATGCCCGTATACGGACTATGAAATGTCCCTGAGCCAAAATCCTAAAAAGAAAAAAAAAAAAAAAAAAAAAGGATCAAAGAGTAAAAAAGGACCAATTTTAGACCAAGCCACACTTGTGCACTGGTATGCTTAGCGCTGGGCCTCAA
Organism: Oophaga sylvatica; assembly: GCA_033576555.1. Classification (NCBI taxonomy): domain Eukaryota; kingdom Metazoa; phylum Chordata; class Amphibia; order Anura; family Dendrobatidae; genus Oophaga; species Oophaga sylvatica. The sequence goes on along the minus strand of JARQOD010000002.1, from coordinate 505,694,651 downwards.
GTGGTAATGCATGACATGGATTCTAGGAACATGAGAATCCATGTTTCATGCTCCGCTTATCAAACCCATCGGCTTGGTGTAGTTAATAAAATCTGTGTTACTCACCCTCCCAAACTCTAGCGCCAACTCACCCTGTGTTTGTGTACAGGCAGCAGGAGGGTGGGGGAGGGGGGAGACATCCACACTACAGCGCTTGTTATTGCTTCTCTATGGTCTCAGCGGGAATGCCGATGTGCACGACAAACTGCTGAGTCCAGTGATTGGTCACAACAGTCACATGCACTATAGTCGTGACATTAAACAATCACTGGGAGCAGCGGCTGAGAGCTGGTGCTGGCCTAGTGGAGGGAAAGTTATATCGGTTTTATTATTTTTAAACTACAGCAAGCCGATGGCATTAATCGCTTTAAGGCATGCAATAAGCATAACAGTATCAGTTTTGACCATAGCACTCCTTTAACAGAGTCACAATAGTTTAATTTTATTTTTTGGAACAGTTGGAAAAGGGCAATGGATCATTCAGAGAAGGCAAAAAAAGGTATAAAAAAGTGCATTGCACCAAATAGTTAAGGGTATGCCACACTGAACAATATCGCTAACGGAATCGCTAAAAAACGTCACTATTTAGCGATCCCGTTAGCGATGTTGTTCATTTCGGCAGCTGCCAGCGACGAGCTTCCTGCTGTGATCTCGCTCGTCGCTGGAATCGTTCCGGACCCTATTTTCTCGTCGGCGCTCCTGCTGGGTAAGTATATATCGCTAGTGTGGCACCTTTTCTTAGCGATTTAGCGGTACTTTTGTACCGCTAAAGTCGTTAAGAAGATCGCTAACGGCGATAGCGTCGTTAACTATATCGCTAAATGTGGCCGCACTTAGCGATATAGAAACAATCCCGCTAGCGATCGCATTAGTATGCGTCGTTATCGTGATCGCTAGTGGGATTGTTTAGTGTGGCAGTACCTTTAGCATGCAATGATATGAATGGCCCTGCATTCCCCTCAGATCATCTCTTCCCTGTCGTTACATTGATATAGGGATTTTCTTACCTAAACTGTCTGGGCTGTCTATGGAGAAGCACATCAGAATGACATCGGTATCAGGGTATGAGAGTGGGCGCAGTCTGTCGTAATCCTCCTGTCCCGCTGTATCCCACAGAGCCAGTTCCACCTACATTGAAATAACCTAATTAGTCCGCACAGAAGGAGAGGAAGGATTATAGGATTAGGCGTGAGCAGGAGAGATAAAGAGAAAAGTGGAACTTGAGAGGTGCTCGGCATTTAGCGCATTCAGATTGTATAACCGGCACGAATACCAAGAAGATTTCGACAAGCTGGCCAAGAGCCATGCAATTAAAATGTAAACTTTCACCCAAGTTTTATTGGTGTACAGTAGAACCACAAACAAAGACTGAACTAAAACCAACTCTGGCAACATTACACATTTGCCAATTCCTGTTGGACCATCCAGTTTTCTTTTTAAAGGGAATCTGTCACCCCATTTTCACCCTATGAGATAGGGCCACCACCATCATGGGCTTATCTACAGCATTCTGAAATGCTGTAGATAAGCCCCCGATGTCACCGGAAAGTGAAGTAAAATGAGTTATATTATACTCACCCAGGGGCGGTCCGCCGTCCGGTCAGGTCCAATGGGCGTTGCGGTCCGGTCCGGGGCCTCCCATCTTGTAGCGAAGCCGGCCTCTTCTTTCCATCCCGTCGCGGCTCCTGTGCAGGTGCACTGCTCTGCCCTGGTGAGGGCAGAGCAAAGTACTGTAGTGCGCAGGCGCCGGGAAAGGTCAGAGAGGTCCGGCGCCTGCGCACTGCAGTACTCTGCCCTCACCAGGGCAGAGCAGTGCGCCTGCGCAGGAGCCGCGACGGGACGGAAAGAAGAGGCCGGCTTCGCTACAAGATGGGAGGCCCCGGACCGGACCGCAACGCCCATCGGACCCGACCGGACGGGGGAACGCCCCTGGGTGAGTATAGTATAACTCGTCTTTCTTCACTTTCAGGTGACATCGGGGGCTTATCTACAGCATAACAGAATGCTGTAGATAAGCCCCTGATGGCGGTGGCCCTATCTCATAGGGCAAAAATGGGGTGACAGATTCCCTTTAAAGAGTCAAAAGGACAATATTACTATTACACTCCAAAAAACACCCAGAAGGCGACGGGATGTTTACATGTAACTCAAGGTTTAATCAATTGTTTGATGCACGATACCTAATCTGCTCACTTTGATAGCTGGGCTCATTGATCTGACAGCTAACAACTATGTATCCTGACTCCCCGATACACATGAACCCTGTGCTTTGTGCTTGACCAAGCATTCGTGTGTCTTCAAACATCTGGTGGCAAATAATCTCCAGGGGGGGGCAAAAAGGATCGGGCATTTAAAAAAGGAATCCGTCAGCAGGTTTTGCTATGTAATCTGAGGGCAGCATGAAGTAGAGGCTGAGACACTGATATTAACAATGTGTCACAAGGCTGTGTGGTTTCAATAGAATAAGTGTTTTGTCAGTAGGGGATTATTACGCCCCGACTACAGCTCACGTGCTGCTTGGTCCAACCATCGGAAGGCTGCAATAAATATTAGATGATTAGTCAGTACCACCAAAATTAGCAAGTTTTGTCAACCATAAAAGTTATTATAATAACCAGTTGTTTTTTTTAAATTTCCAATTGTGATATCATGGAGAACTGCATGCCATATCAGAAGGTATCTGTATGCAATGCTTCTATAAAACGTACAGGAAACTGAGAAAGCTAAAGACACTTGGGGCATCTTGAGGATTACACATGTTTGAAGTGAAACTGTAAAATGTGTTGGTAAATTCTGCAAGATCCTTTAAATAAAGTGTTCAGCAACACAAATTTAAATGTTACTACCATTGGTAGCAGGGCAGGGGGCCAAAGACAATACTATCATAATCACTGAACAAATCTGAATAAAAAGCATTTGAACACCCCCCCTCAAAAAAAAAAAAAAAGCTAATAAACATAGTCATGGCCAAAAGTGTTGGCACCCTTGAAATTATTCTAGAACATTATTGTAATTACAAATTTTGTTATACACGTTTATTTCCTTTGTGCAGATTGGAACAACACACAAAGGAAATAAACAAGTGTATAACTGCAATAATATTCTGGGATAAATACTTCATTTTCTGGAACAATTTCAAGGGCGCCAACACTTTTGGCCATGACTGTATAAGCAGGCGCACATGCCTTACTGGGCAGTTTTATTATTAGAATTTCTGGCTACTCACCTGTTTTCCATCCACTTCAATATCAGCAATGTAGTTCTCAAAGACTGTCGGCACATACACCTCAGGAAACTGATCCTTGCTGAACACAATTAACAGACAGGTTTTCCCACATGCACCATCTCCGACAATTACCAGCTTTTTCCGAATCGCTGCCATTGCTGTAAAGAGAGTAAGGGATTTCAATTATTCATAGTTTACATCTATTATGGGAAAATCTCACGTAAATCATATTTTAACTGAAAAATTGTAGAGTTGTCTCAATCCATTCATTTACAAAAACAGCCGGACCGAGACTAGAGTGAGGACCATAATAAGTTACGTGAAGAGGGGATGTGAAGCCCTGAAAAGTAAAAGGGACTACCATGTAATTGAAACTTTTAAAAGGGTATTCCTATGACATGCCATAATAATTGTCTGACAGATGCAGGACCTGCACCTATCCTCAGGTGTGGTGTCCCTCACCCACAACCCGTGCCTATAAGTTTCCATAACATCCATAAAAATCTAAGGACTGAACACCATATATGCATGGTCAGCCGCTGTGTTAATTTCCAAACTCTTTACATATGGAGGCCAGTGACAAATTCAACCTAAAAAGGAGGATCACAGGATACCCCAATCTGGAGACAGGTGCAGATTAGTTTCCTTCTATATCCTATAAGTGACTGAACTCCAGTTTTTCATTACAATATGTGCACACAATGGGGCAGGCTCAAAACTTGTACGACAGAAAATTTTCGTAAAAGTTTTGAAAAGTGAAAGTTTTTGCGCAACAAGGAATTGAGCAAAATTTTTGCAACTTTTGGCTGTTTTTCCATCAGTTTGACTCAGCTCCTCGGCGCAAGTCAGCGGAGATGGGGCAGTATGGGGGCATGAATATGCCTGCCTGTAGGATTAATAAAAATTGCCGGCGTTTTGTACATCAGAAATGCTACTCAATCAAGGGAATTAAGCAGATTGCCACACGTAGAATCCAGAAAGAGTCTTCCTCTAATAATGGGTAATTATGTTATGTTCTAGGTTTAACAAGATTAATGGAGTCTTCTTTCAACTTTACAGGAATCCTGTTAACAGGATTTCACTATCTAAGCTGAGAACAGCATAATTTAGGGACAGAGACCCTGATACCAGGAATGTGTCACTTAGGCTATTTTCACACTAGTGTTTCACTGACCTACGTCTGTCTGCGCACGGCCGCCGCTAAGCTCCGCTCCCGCCGCGCCTCCTCCCGCTTGCTCCGCCTATGGACACATGACGCTGCATGCGACCTGCGTACCCCATCTTAAGCATTGGGTACGCAGGCCGTGCGCAGGTATGCGTTTGCCGGCGCATGCGTCCTTTTGACAATGCGCCGAGCACATCAAAATGCAACACTGTGCGTGTGGCGCAGGTCGACGCACAGTCAAAAGGACGCATGTGTCGGCAGACGCATACCTGCGCACGGCCTGCGTACCCAATGCTAAAGATAGGGTACGCAGGTCGCATACAGCGTCATGCCACTCCCCCATCACTGACTGGCAGCTTTAGGTATATATACTATACGTAAAGCAGAAAGCAATCAGTGGTATGGGCAGGGTTATACAAGCTAAAAGAAAAATAAATCTATTTTTCAGTGTTTTTCAGACGCAGAGTCCCAATTCTCTGAGTATACATAGATTAAACTCACTTCCCACAACCACCACTAAGGAGCCGTTTACATCTTTTTATACTGTACTAAAACTCTATACAAAGTAAAGGGGGGTTTAGTCTTCCTCTGCAAAAAACAGAGTTTAAGTTTAAAGTATAGAACTTTTGTTTTCTTCATTCAACCCACTTCCTGGGCACCATATCATGTGTAGATATTGTGCAAGTGTGGCTATTCACTATACAAGTCAAGGTCAGGTGTAACTCTTCAACACAGTTGTCATTCAGGAAACAAAAACCCTGGGGTTTTCTAAAGTCTTATGACTTCCTTCAAGATATTACAAAATGCCATGTGCGCGTTTGTTTATGTCGCATTTTGAGGCTATGTGCCCACAAGAAGACTTTAGGCTTGCTCCTGCACCAGCACCCTGGACACTCGTCACCCTATCCAAATTAGAATTATATACACTCAGACTATCTGATCACGCAGCTTTAGGCCAGGACAATGGGATCTTAAAGAGTATTCGTTTCCAGATCAAAAATGGGCAGTTTCTGCTCACATGTTACCGCTGCTCGCCTGAGTATTCGGATAAATGTTAAAATCCGCCATACGGTTCCAGAGATCTGGGCCTTTTTATTTAGTGCTAAGTTTTGTGCTCTTTACTAAGGAGGTGTGACTAACAAGGTAATAATGCAAAGCAGCCTAAAGACACACCCCCAAGGAAGTCCATAAAAATTAACACCAAATAAAAGAAGGCCAATATCTCTGGTACAGAATGGCAGACAAAAAAAAAAAAAAAAATTACTTCTTGGGAGAGCAGCAGGAACAAAATAATAGCAAAAACTGGCCACTTTCAATCTGGTGATAGCTATTCTAAGTCACGTGACTGCAATTCTCGGACTTGTCAGACAACCAAAAATATTTATGCAAATTGCTGTTGCATGATAATTTTCGAGAAGACAGGACGCGTGGAATTTTCGTGTGACAAGAGGGCTAGGTTCTTGCATTTGTGGCTATGATAGGTCTTTCTGACCCCACTGACAACCATTAGATGTGAATGGACAAGAAGGACCAGCAAATCTAAGCTAGTGTGAATAGGAGCCAACCAAAGAAAGCATACAAGTCAAAAAGACGTTTAATTTTAGCCACAGGTGATTTTAAGCAGATTAGCTGGTCCATTCCTGCCCCATAAATTGTAGGCTTTTTTGCCCAAGAGAGGTGACATTACAGGACAGGGACCCAATTTACGAAGGACACCTTGACATGGCAATTGGGCACGCATATATTGGCCAATCTATGCGCTAAGGCTGGTTTCACACTTGTAGATGGAGGTGCTGCGGAGGGCTGCGTACTTCCTCTATGAAGCTCTGCCCACCGCCGCACCTCCTCCGGTCAGCTCCGCCTATGTGTGCATGCATTCTGCATGCAGCCTGAGTACCTATATTTAACATGGGTATGCAGGGCCATGCGGATGCCTCCGCATGCGTCCTTTTGACGGTGCGGCGACCTGCACCGAACGCAACAAGTCGCATTTTGTTGCGGTAGCCGCACCGTCAAAACGACGCATGCGGAGGTATCCGCATGGCCCTGCATACCCATGTTAAATATAGGTACTCAGGCTGCATGCAGAACGCATGCAGACATAGGCGGAGCTGATCGGAGGAGGTGCGGTGGTGGGAGGAGAGTCACAGAGCAAGTACGCACCCTCCGCAGCACCTCCATCCGCAAGTGTGAAACCAGCCGTAGAACCTTCCTTTTTTCATAGCAATATTTGCAGATGCATGTTTAATATATACACTATATAGCGCTTTTTTCAATTTTTTTCTCACATTTTCTATGGCAGCAATGCAGTTCCTATGCTCTTGAGTAATCATTCTTGATAAGTTATGGTGCAAACCTTAATCTTTTTGACTTAACCATTAGATGTGAACATATGTCACATTGAGACATTGCAATCTTCATGTTGCGCAGCACAAGATGCGGCCTAGCCTAGAGGAGTTGGGCAGGACAGCAGATGATTATTTCAGGATTGTGACCAGCTGAAGGTAAACGCTTGATGACACTTTTTCCTTTCCATGCAGATTAAGTTCCTCTCCACTTTCAGCAGTGACTCCACTTGGCCATCTCTACAGTTTTGCGCTCAGTGCGGCCTAGATCTCTGAAAACCAAGTGCACCATCCAGTTAAACCACATAGTAACACAGCCGTAGGGAGGAAGAACAGGAATAGAGCAGGGCGTTGTGGGTAAAATGCTTCTTCTATATGTTCAACCCCATAACACACTTCATCCTGGAATGCAGATCCACCCCACAAAGAGAAGGGGGACGGAAAGTCACCTGTAATGTTATCAGAGACAGGTGTGGACTTTAGCCAACGTTACATAACCTTGGCAGAATTTCACAACCTGTAATGCAGAAAGAAATTGGAGCCATGACAGGAAAGACGGCTGTACAGACAGAACAAAGTCACACGGGTGTACAAGGGAAAAAGTGGTAAATTTCCTTCAAAAACTAAATAACAAAGCAAATAATTGTGAAGTAAAGTATACATCAAAGGATTCTTGTATTACCTGCAACTTTGAGTCACCTGCTGACTCACCTTCCTACCCCTGTGACATAGCGACACCTCATGCACGGCTCACAACTACGGTCATTTTCAGGAGATCTATCCAAGAGTCAAAGGGTGCGGCCTCAGAAAAGAGGTATGTGAATGAAGATGCACTTAAAATGGCCGAGGTATATCATAGCATCAACGTCATTTGACAAGGATCAACGAGGTTCTGGAAACTTTGCTACAAATTTTTTTTTTTTTTTATAAAGATAGAAGAGAAAAAAAACAAACCTGAAATCTTATCCACCCTTTGACTGGTGGGATTTCTTTAGACTCATTTAGCCATGGAGAGGAAGTGTGTACAGGCCTCCAGTGAGAGAAAAATTCATAGAATTCCAACCACATTCCTTTTAAAAGCTGATTAACTTCTACTTATAACACTTTACTGATCCCACATATCAGATTTACCACAAGAGGCGCCATGTCTACTGGAACGTGGAAACTGAGTGAAACATGCCCAGATGCTCCAGGCTTCATATGATAGAAGTGCCAAGGGAAAGAAGGTTCATTTTGCCACAGTCACCATCAGACCCCGTTCACAAACCTGACTAATCGCGATCTGATCAGTTTTCACCAGTTCCAGCATCCATCAGTCTACAAACCTGACTAATCGTGATCTGATCAGTTTTCACCAGTTCCAGCATCCATCAGTCTACAAACCTGACTAATCGTGATCTGATCAGTTTTCACCAGTTCCAGCATCCATCAGTCTACAAACCTGACTAATCGTGATCTGATCAGTTTTCACCAGTTCCAGCATCCATCAGTCTACAAACCTGACTAATCGTGATCTGATCAGTTTTCACCAGTTCCAGCATCCATCAGTTCACAAACCTGACTAATCGTGATCTGATCAGTTTTCACCAGTTCCAGCATCCATCAGTCTACAAACCTGACTAATCGTGATCAGTTTTCACCAGTTCCAGCATCAATCAGTTTACAAACCCGACTAATCGTGATCTGATCAGTTTTCACCAGTTCCAGCATCCATCAGTCTACAAACCTGACTAATCGTGATCTGATCAGTTTTCACCAGTTCCAGCATCAATCAGTTTACAAACCCGACTAATCGTGATCTGATCAGTTTTCACCAGTTCCAGCGTCCATCAGTTTACAAATCGGACTAATCGTGATCTGATCAGTTTTCACCAGTTCCAGCATCCATCAGTTTACAAACCTGACTAATCGTGATCTGATCAGTTTTCACCAGTTCCAGCATCCATCAGTTCACAAACCTGACTAATCGTGATCTGATCAGTTTTCACCAGCTCCAGCATCCATCAGTCTACAAACCTGACTAATCGCGATCTGATCAGTTTTCACCAGTTCCAGCATCCATCAGTCTACAAACCTGACTAATCGCGATCTGATCAGTTTTCACCAGTTCCAGCATCCATCAGTTTACAAACCTGACTAATCGCGATCTGATCAGTTTTCACCAGTTCCAGCATCCATCAGTCTACAAACCTGACTAATCGCGATCTGATCAGTTTTCACTAGTTCCAGCATCCATCAGTCTACAAACCTGACTAATCGCGATCTGATCAGTTTTCACCACTTCCAGCATCCATCAGTCTACAAACCTGACTAATCGCGATCTGATCAGTTTTCACCACTTCCAGCATCCATCAGTCTACAAACCTGACTAATCGCGATCTGATCAGTTTTCACCACTTCCAGCATCCATCAGTCTACAAACCTGACTAATCGCGATCTGATCAGTTTTCACCAGTTCCAACATCCATCAGTCTACAAACCTGACTAATCGCGATCTGATCAGTTTTCACCACTTCCAGCATCCATCAGTCTGTCTACAAACCTGACTAATCGCGATCTGATCAGTTTTCACCACTTCCAGCATCCATCAGTCTACAAACCTGACTAATCGCGATCTGATCAGTTTTCACCAGTTCCAGCATCCATCAGTTTACAAACCTGACTAATCGCGATCTGATCAGTTTTCACCAGCTCCAGCATCCATCAGTTTACAAACCTGACTAATCGCGATCTGATCAGTTTTCACCAGTTCCAGCATCCATCAGTTTACAACAATACCACTAATCTAATGTCCTGCAGTCATTTTGCACCGATCTAATCCACAACGCCAAAATGTTGGACAAACTGTTTTGTAAATGTTTCTCTAGAAATGTCTTTCGTAACTAAATTACCGTAGTATTTCCCCGGCCTCTGACTGCTCAAATCCTAATTGTGTGTGGTAACTGAGTAAGTCTAGTCAAAGCAAATGGCCCGCCACCAAGTGGTTGTACGGTAGGTGGCAAAGTACCGTAGGTTTTATTCTACAACTGGTGACTCATGTATCTTCAATAACAAGCCTCTTGGTGGGTATTCATTAGGCTTCGTTCCCAACATAAGCGCTTTGGACACAGTATGTTCACTGCGTCCAAAAAGCTGCGTTTTAATCACGCAGGTAAATCCACTGTGATCACTGTATCGCGTGGATTTACCGCATTCAATACATTTTATTGATGTAATTTCTGTTGGGAGATTTATTTGCTGCGCCTCGTAAACCCATGCCGCATGACAGTGTCCGCGGGTGATTCGCAGGCGCACAAATGCACAGTGGACATGGGATATCTAGAAATCCCATCCACTATGCTGTAACATTTGGCCGTTGCGGTTTTGACACTGCATAAATACGCAGCGTCAAACCGCAGCAGCTCCTGATCGTGGGCACGTACCCTTAGGATGGGGTTACAACCTTTCAGGAAACTCTTACACCCCAGGTAGCACAAACCATGCAGTATTCACTTGTCCCTGTGTGCACTGGTGAGTATCCATGGATGTTCCCAGTGTTTGGCATCGGCTATGGAGCCAACATCACGTCGACAATGTGGCAGCCAGTGAGCTCAGTGTCTCTGGCAGTGAAGTAGTAACGCCCTGCTCAGTGTCTGAGCTGACTGAATGGTTGCTATGCTGTAAACGTGATATCAGTGCTGCATCCAATGCCAGACACCGAGAGCAGCAGAGACTCACCAGTGGACCCAGGGATGGTGATTAAAGCACCGTTTTTGTTTTTTTTGCCAAGCTGCGCCCAGAGAGAAATATTTCTTGAAAGGGGACAACTCATTTTAGGTGTCCAGTAGCTGAATGACTGCTGGTTAGTCTTTTGAATACATTCATATGTTTTAGGATCCAGAGAGGATTTCATAGGACTTATGAAATATACTAGCCCAGAATGAAAGAAGTTCCACTGACCAGCATCATTTTATAATAGTCGTTTTAATGAGGAAGAAAAAATAAAAACGGATTACTTACCCGTAATGCTCTTTTATAGAGTCCACGACAGCACTCACCGAGAGAGGGGATCCGGCCCTAGGAACTGGAAACCTAGAGATAAAAGGGTAAAAGGGGAAGTCCCCCTCACTCCCTCAGTTGGATTACAGAGAATGAGAGGAACCACCACACAAGCTTTAGTTAAAAGTATGGACATATTTTCATCTCCAGCTATATACATATAAGTATATCTTTATCTATATACAAGTAACCCATTACAACTCAGAGTGAACCACGTGCAACTATAAACTAAGGGAGGGAAGTGAGTGGTTGCTGTCGTGGACTCAAAAAAAAAAAAATTACCGGTAAGTAATCCGTTTTTTTCTCTTCGCCATGACAGCACCCACCAAGAGATTTTCAGAGACGATCACCTGGAGAGCCACCGTGCTAAGAACCGATCTACCAAAGACTAAGTCAGAGGAAGAAGATAAGTCGAGCCTGTAGTGACTGTAGAAGGTAGATGGTGAGGACCAAGTTCTACTGCCACACTACACAATCCCGCTAGCGATCTCGTTAGCGTCGCATACTAATGAGATCGCTAGCGGGATTGTTTCTATATCGCTAGTAGCTACCTAATTTAGCGATATCGTTAAGGACGATATTGCGGTTAGCGATCTCCTTAACGACTTTAGCGGTACAAAAGTACCGCTAAATCGCTAAAAAAGGTGCCACACTCAGCAATTAGATACTTACCAGCAGGACGCCAGCGATGAAAATAGGGTCCGGAACGATCAGGACGACGGACGAGATCACAGCAGGGGCCACGTCGCTGGTAGATGCCGCACACAACAACATCGCTAACGGGATCGCTAAATAGTGACGTTTTTTAGCGATCCCGTTAGCGATGTTTAATGTGGCATACCCTTGAACGTCCGCCTTCTCAGCCGAGGAGGATGCCATAGCCCGTGCGGAATGTGCTCTTATCCCCTCCGGAGGGCTTTCACCTCTTGCCGAGTAGGCCAGACCGATTGCATCTCTGATCCAACTGGATAGCGTGCCTTTTGTCACTCCAGACCCCTTCCTGTGGCCCTGAAAAGAACACAAAGAGCTCTGCTCTGCCTCCAGTGAGGAGTCCTGTCTATATAGGTTAGGGACAGCTCTCCTCACATCTAAGGTGTGAAATTTTTCCTCCTCAGGAGATGCTATCATAAAAGGAGGGCAGAAAAATCTCCTGAGATCTATGGAAATTGGTAGAAACCTTAGGGAGATAAGAAGGGTCTTGTCTTAACAACATCCTATCCTGGAATATTGACAGGAAGGGGGTGGGGGGAGAGAACAACTGACAAGCTTGGATATTACTGACTCTTCTTGCTGATACTAAAGGCTGGGTGTCACATAACGATACACCAGCGATCCCGACAACGATATGCACTTGTCAGGATCGCTGGTGTGTCGCTACATGATCGCTGCTGAGCTGCCAAACAGGCAGCGATCAGGACAGCAACACTGCGGGTAACGTCGCTTAGTTACCCGCAGTGTACGTTGGATACCAGCTCGCTGATGCTGGGAGCTGGTAACCAAGGTACACATCGGGTTTCCAGGCGTTGCGCGGTGCCTGGAAACCCGATGTGTACCTTGGTTACCAGCTCCCCTGCAGCAGCGCGCTGGTATCCAACGTGCACATCGGGTTTCCAGACACAGCCCCGCGCCTGGAAACCCGATGTGTACCATGGTTACCAGCTGATCGCTGGTCTCCTGCCTGCCACACGCAGCGATGCGTGTTGGCCAGCGGGAGGCCAGCGATCAGAAAAAAGTCCAGGCATTTCTGACACGACCAGTGAATCACAGCAGGGGCCTGATCGCTGGTACGTGTCAGACATAGCGAGATCACTCCTGAGATCGCTGTTGAGTCACAAAACTTGTGACTCCGCAGCGATCTCGCTATGTGAGACGGGGCCCTTACTCTCGCCTTCTCTCTTATCTTTCTGATGACCAGTGGGAGGAATTATCATTAGAGGGAAGGCATATGCCATACGGAAAGGCCACGGGGATTGAAGAGAGTCGAGCATATCCAATCGGTCTGCTCTGTATAGCGAAGCAAACTTTGACCTGCCTGTTGGACCTTGTTCCAAACAGGTCTATTTCTGGCAGACCCCATAAGGTCGTTATTTTCCTGAAGATGCGTCGGCTGAGCATCCACTCCCCCTGATGCAGGATATGGCGGCTGAGGAAGCCTGCTCTGAAGTGGTCTACTCCCCTGATGTGGAGGTCTGATAGGGACAAGAGGTGTGCCTCGGCTATCTACAGCAGTGTATCTCAACTACAGTCCTCAGGACCCACCAACACGTCATGTTTTTAGGATTTCCTTAGTATTGCACAGGTGATAATTTTATCACCTGCTCAAGCATTAATTCCATCACCTTTGCAATACTAAGAAAATCCTGAAAACATGACCTGTTGGTGGGTCCTGAGGACTGGAGTTGAGAAACACTGATCTACAGGATTCTCTCTGCGGTAGACAGTTGTTGATCGCGTTCCTCCTTGATGATTTAAATAGGCCACGGAGGTGGCGTTGTCCAACAGAACTCTTACATGAGAACCTCACAGCTGTGGAAGGAATTCACGTATAGCATGATCAATTGCTTTTAGCTCTCTCAGATTAGAAGAGTCGTCTGACCATTGTCCTTGGACTACACTTTCAGTTCAGTTCAGGTCAGCCGGGGACTCCCTCTGACGTCACTGATGCTGTGCGGTGTCCCCGGCTGACCTGAACTGATTAGCCTGGGAAGCAATCAATTAAGCTTCCCAGCTAATCACTTCCTCTCCTGTCAGCCGGGAGAGGAGCTCATTCGTTCGGGGGCCTACAACTGAGCTGCCAGCATTAGCTGCGCTGCTTACTGTAAACCAGTTAACCCTTTGTGAAGGATTACAGCGTTGGACCTGACAGCGCCGGATAGGTAAGAATAATGTTGTTTTATTATTATTTTTTTTTATTACAGGAGAACAAGGGAATCGAAGGAATACCAGCTATATATAAATATAGGGTATAGTATAAATGCACTACCAGGTCGTTTTTGGCTGCCCTACTGTATGCTTGATCGTGGAGGATATAGGCAAAACTGAGGCTTTGGCTGAAGGTCTGAGGCACGCAAGTAGGGGGCTGGTAATAGGAGTACCCTGAGAGTCCAGATTTCAGTATTAAGTGTTTTCTTTGATTTTCCCCTTGCAGCCCACCCATGGATAGTGAGGTTTTCTGGGGCCATACAGAGACTGAAGCCCTTAGTGGGGAGATCTGTCCCACCCTGGGATTTGAACCTGGTGCTCAATGAACCATTTAGGCACACGTACGAGCCGGTGAATAACGCAGAGATTAGTAGGCTCTCAGTTAAGATTGCCTTTCTGGTGGCCATTACATCAGCCAAGAGGGTAAAACCCCCGTCACACTAAGCGAGATCGCTGCTGAGTCATAAGTTTTGTGACGCAACAGCGATCTCACTAGCGATCTCGCTAAGTTTGACACGTACCAGCGATCAGGCCCCTGCTGTGAGATTGCTGGTCATGTCGGAAATGCCTGGACCTTTCTTTTGTCGTTGAGATCCCGCTGGGTAGCATGCATCGGTGTGTTTGACACCTTTTACCAACGATCTCACTTGTGACTCAGCACTGAGACACATAGGGAGACACATCGTTACACAGGTCGCTACGGGTCGCCGATCGTTGCTGCGTCTTGGGAAGATCTGACTGTTTGGCATCTCACCAGCGACCACATAGCGACGCAGCAACGATCCCTGCCAGGTTGTATCGTTGTCGAGATCGATGCTGCGTCGCTGAGTGTGACGATACCCTAAGAGAGATACAAGCCTTATCTATAAAGGGACCATTATCTTCAGATATTCGAGGATTGAATAGTTTTGATGCTTTTGACCCAGCCTTCCTCCCCAAAGCTATATCTGTCCCAAAAATGAATCAAAAGGTTATTCTTCCTGCCTTCTGCCAGCACCCTAGGAATCCTGAGGAACAGACTTTCCACTCCTTAGATGCAAGACAGATGGTTCCTGGCTACCAGGGACTGGAGACAGGATCCGAACTTGTGTGTCCAATACGGGGGAGTTAAGGTGAAAGAAGGCGGCAAAATCCACGATAGCAAGGTGGATTAGATCCACAATTGGGCTGGCTTATGAAGAAGCGAAACTTCCCCCTCAAACGTTAAGGGGCCATTTAACCAGAGCAGTATCCACTTCATGGGCATAAAGAGGAGGAGCTTCAGTGGAACAGATCTACAGCGCCGCAACATGGTCCAACCTGAGCACCTTTTCTAAACATTACAAATTAGACATAGTCTCAGGACAGGTTGCTTTCAGGAGGAAGGTTCTTCATGTTGTGGTCCCACCCTAATGCCATACTTTGGAATTCTCCATAGTGCTGTCAGGAGGGATGACCTGGAAACGGTAATCAGACCCATTGTGTTTCCAGGAATCCATCCTGACAGAACTGTTAGTTCCCTCCCCTTGAGAAAATTCTATACTTATGTGACGTAACATTTTTATAAAGAATGTTTAAGAAATTCCGTTGCATCCATCCGGTGTGGTATGTAAAAGACAATTACCGGTTGGTCTAATTACCATTTTTTATTGGCTTGGAAGCAAAGGCCCCTCCACACACAAAAGCAATTCGTTACAACTAGGATGACACCTGAAAAAAATTGGGCTGTTTCTCTTAGATTTTAACACTCCCACAGATGTGTGAATGTAGCCTTAGGGCTCATGCAGACGAGCGTTTAAATAGTCTGTTTGCGGACTAATTTTCGGTCAGATTTCACACACAGACAGCACACTGATCAATGTTATTCAATAGGGCTGTTCATATAAATGAATTTATCGGTCCAACTGTCCATGAGACAAAAAAAAACAAACAAAAAAAAAACCGGCAGCCTGCACTTCTTTCTACCGAATCTCAGATGAGACTCACGTTCAAGTCTATGAGTGCGAAAAAAAAAAAAAAATCTGGTCTCACACGGAATATCCAGGTGGCATCCAATTTTTACAGATAGATTTCTATTATAAACCTGAGAAACTGTATGTGATCATGGACGTGCTTTCAAGTAATTGTAAAAACGGATGGAACAGACTAAAAGAATGTACACATGGATTAAAATCTGCTGAAAATTAGAAATAATTAGAGTTTTCTGGATAAAATGCAGGCGATTTCTCATACGCTCGCCTGCAGGCGCCCTTAGACTGACAGCCAAACCCAGCGATACCAGCTAGTGTGGCCGACATTAGCCTGGTATGTATTTGGGACTTTAACTACAGTGGGTACGGAAAGTATTCAGACCCCTTTAAATTTGTGCATACCAATTGTAAAACTTTTTGGTGAAAATTCTAAGCGGTAGGTGTGGAGAAAACCAGGCACTGCTCATCACCTTCCCAATCCAATCCCAACAGTGAAACATGGTGGTGGAAGCACCATGCTATGGAGTTGTTTTTCAGCTGCAGGGACAGGACAACTGGTTGCAATTGAAGGGACATGAATGCGGCCAAGTACAGAGATATCCTGGATGAAAGCCTCTTCCAGAGTGCTCTGGACCTCAGACTTGGCTGAAGGTTCACCTTCCAACAAGACAATGACCCTAAGCACACAGCTAAAATAACAAAGGAGTGGCTTCAGAACAACTCTGTGAACATTCTTGACTGGCCCAGCCAGAGCCCTGACCTAAACCCAACTGAGCATCTCTGGAGAGACCTGAAAATGGCTGTCTACCAACGTTCACCATCCAACCTGACGGAACTGGAAAGGATCTGCAATGAACAGTGGCAGAGGATCCCCAAATCCAGGTGTGAAAAACTTGTTGCATCATTCCCAAGAAGCACTGTACTAGCTCAAAAGGGTGCTTCTACTCAATACTGAGCAAAGAGTCTGAATACTTATGACCATGTCATATTTCAGTTTTCCTTTTTTAATAAAATTTGCAAAATTTTCAACATTTCTGTTTTTTTTCAGTCAAGATGTGGTGCAGAGTGTACGTTAATGAGAAAAAAAATGAACTTTTTTGAATTTCCCAAATGGCTGCAATGAAACAAAGAAAAATGTAAAGGGGTCTGAATACTTTCCGTACCCACTGTACTTTCTAAAAGGTATGGACATGTTTAGTCTGACTTCTCAGTAGGGGGGTGTCACGACAGAGTGCCTAGGGCAGCATGGACACCGCCCCCTGTGTAAGGGGGCTTGTGACATTCTATATCTTCAGGACATCTAGCTATCCTGAGGGTTCTGGCTGTGAATTTACTGTTTTTTGGCTGATGAATTTTTGAGTTTCCGTGGAGGTGTGCGTAAAAATCGGGTGGCAAACAGTCCGTGAGCGGTCCAATTTTTTTCTCACACCCATTGTCTTGCATTGGAGAGTCCCATTCGTTTCTCGCCTCCACTCGCGGCATGCTGCAATTTTTTTCTCAGTCCGATTAGAGCAGAGGAAAAACTCGCAGATGAGCACTGGCTCCTTTACTAACATTGGTTAGATTGCAAAGTGACGTTTTCTCCAACTGCAGTCCTTCATATTATACGCCAGTGTGAACAAGCACTAATTGTTCTTCTGATCGCATAGTTTTGCCAAGGATCGATGTGGCAGAGTTTTTTTTGTTGATTTTACGGACAACAAAACAATGTTTTGAAAACTCAGATATAGTATGATTAAAATGAAAAAAAAAAACCAAAACAACATTTAAAAGGCGAAAGTTGAACTGTTTGTTATCCAAGAAAATCTTACTTTACATAGTGAGCAAAGCAGCAGTATAAATTAGAAAAGGAACAAGGCTCGGGCTGCATGGCACATCCGGTCCTCTGGCTGTTCAGTTCAGCCCAAGAACAGACAGCCGAAGGGATGAAAACACTAGCCCGCAGGCTACATCATGCAGTCACCCTACCATTTTGCTAAATTTTAAGTGATTATAGTTATCAATATTGTAGGTTACTATTAATATTGAGCAGAATTAATGTCAACATATTGGTGCGGCCATCCACAACTGTCACAGTCTCATGTGGCCCTTTGGGAAAGTTAATTGATCACCCTTGCCATACAATACTCTTGGAACCTGTCAGGTGATATGAGAAAGAATCAGAAATCATGACAAAAATCAAATAGGTAGGTGGCACACCCAGTTAGCGATAGCTTGAGAATGGTGCGAGTTCCTCTGGAGGAAGCCACCAAGCTCCTATAGATCAATAGAGTGAAGGAGCAGCACACCTAAAGGCACCTGAAAATGCTTCAAATTGGACTTGTTAGTATTTCATATCTATTGGTTACACCGCAGTGAATACAGTATTACGTTAAAATTTCGGGTGAAAACCCTTCAAACGTATGGGCTATGTTCAATGCATATAGGTCAGCGGAGGTCCAGGATGCGGGGTGGGATACCCCCAAACAGGGACCACCAGGTTCCATCTGTATCAAGTCTTCTGGACCGGCATTACTCAAAAAAAAATACCCAGCAGTACATTGGTGATCAGAGAGGAAAAGGAAATTACTACATCAATGCCAACATGGAGGAAACAAAATGTTCTTGTCCACATCCTATACAATTTGACTGAATGATAAGCAGTTTGACATTTACAGCCCTTCAGAAAGGTTCCTATGAAAAACACATTTGTAATCATTCCATGTACTTCCATCAAGCTCTATCAAATTCATCCCGAGCTTGGTCTCAATTACACAGTTGACACTGGCATTGTTCACATGCACCTGGCACATGCAACGACATTTATTTAGAGGGTGGATCTGGGAAGGAACACAATCAAATAATGTATGGGAAATCTTCTACAGAACCAGACAAAATATACATAGAAAAATATCTACAAAAGTGAAGCTCTTCCTATTCTCATCCATTTTTGCTGATCAGTAATAAGTGTTAAAAGCACAAGGCAATGACAGCTCTGACATTAAAATTCTGTTCACACAGCGGTTATGCTGCCGTAGCGAAAAGTTAGTAGGGATGCGCCACTACTTTTATATTAATGACCTACTCTAAAGATGGGTCATCAATATAAGATTGGAAGGGATTTAACACATGCCACCCCCACCGATCAGCTGTTCTCAGTGCCAGAAGGGTGTTAGCAGTTACAAAGCTGAACAGCACAGCTTGAACAGATCTACTCCTGTTTGAATAGAGGTGAACCATCAGTACTCTGCAACAGCTGCTACATAGTTGATATATACTGTTCAGCTCCACAGCTGCCAACATCTGGCTGCCACTGACACGGAGAACAGCTGATCGGTGAGTGTGCCAGTTCACCACCTATCTTATATTGATGACCTATCACGGGGATAGGTCATCAATATAAAAGTAGTGGAGCAACACTTTAAATTTGTGAAGGGCCAACAGCTGGAAGCAGAAGGAACACCTACCTACTTTGTATGAGAAATTACCTCCTCATTCTTGAGTTGGAGGGTTGCCTCAGCTGTAATAACATCACCTATCTAAAGCCCCCTGTACACATTAGATAGCTATTTCGACTACAAACACAGGAGTGCTTGGCTCAGCCAACCAATTCTGTGTTCCCAGTGGGAGAGTCACTACCAGACTCCTTAGTGATAGCTCATCTCTCAAGAGAAAAAGAGCGTCCATTGGAAAACCAACATGCCTGATTCTAAAACATGGAGAACATTTTAATGACTTCATGTAAGGAGTATTTTAACATGTAAATTGAACTTGGCACATATGTGCACCATTTCCTGTGACAATGACATAATGGGAGTATTTAGTTGGATATGATTATAAATTACATATATACAGGACAGATTGATAGAGCTCCAGTAACGGCTGTGCTGTTTGGATATCCATATGGGATGCAATTAATATAATCTGCTAAACAATGGTTTGCCTAGCAGATTGCAGTTATCATGAGACTGGATTGTCTGCCAGTGTTGATTAACATCGTATTAGTTCTAATCAGAGAATGATTAAATATCTGGCTCTTTGGAAAGTCAATTTTCTAGGCTTGACCTGCTAATTTGTTAAATCTGCTTTGCTTACTTTACCTGCAGCTCTTCATTTTGGCATAAGACAGTAGACTAATGCAATACTATTTCAGAGACTATATAGATTAATATACTAATATTTACACCCAGCTGACTTGCCCAGTCACTGGCCTCAGCAATATATGGGAATGGACATTTTTTATTTTAAAAACTGAATGTGTCAGGAAGAGCTCACTCCTCAAACTATCTATATATGCATAAGGCTCTTTCAAAGTCCAGTCCAGCAATACCTTTAGATGGTCAAGTCCATTCCTTGGTTACTGAGAAATTGAAATTGATATGCAAATGGCTATGGTAGATCTGAAGCCTCTCACTTCAGCTCTACTCCATGGCCAGCACTGTCTCCTCCTGTCTGACGTACTGCCTCTATGTTGTGTGACTTCAGGCAAAGAAGCAGTCAGCTAAGCAGGAGGAGGAGGAGGCAGCGCTGGTTGGGGCATTGAGTAGGCATGACAGGATTGACATCTTCAGCCTCATTTACATATAAATTCAAACACTGATTTCTCAGTAACTGAGAAAGAGGATGGTCATGTAAAGGCCTGGGCTTGTCTTTGAAAGAGCTACATGTGCACATAAACATTAAATCTCATAACTTCCTTAGGTTGATGTTTTTCCTCTTTTCATAATCCTTAAAACAGCAAGTCTGATGACACATTCTCTTTATGTTTAGTAACATGGATTAGGATTGGCAACAGCTTTTTTTCTTAAATTTAAAATTAAATTTTCTACCTGCTTTTCATTTATTTTTCAGATATTGTGCCTCCATTAAAAGGTAAGAGGAGAAAAGCAAACTCTTGGCTGCATAACAGGGCTAACTGGGCCTCCTAGGACTCAGCAGCTCCTGTTCCCTCTTGTGACCTATCCATCACATGATCACTAGGTCAGGAGAAGAAAGCACTGTTAGCACTTTGTATACAGTATATAGGACGTGCTGTGTATACAGCGATCGGAAAGGCAGAGACTCACTGTCCTTGCCTTCCATACAGGTAGATGTAAAAAGACTTGGCACTTAAATGGTGAAAAAGGTAATTTTCTTTTTATTATGCATCCAGACAAAATACTTATTAATTTCGTCCAGCAAGACCTTCAAGAACTTCCTGAATTGAAGGTCCCCCCTGTGCCTACAACCGGAGAAAAACCAGTTCATATATTTAAACATCGTTTGTCTATTTGGGGGTCTGCGATTGCTATTTTATATTAAAAAGAAAATTACCTTTTTCACCATTTGAGTGCCAAGTCTTTTTACATTTATCTAACGGGTTGGAAACCTAACTTGGCACCTACGATACTGTTAATGAGTGCTGTGCTTCATATTTTCCATACAGGTAGCTCAGCCATGTTTTACAGAGTAATGGGGCCCATTTCCAGATGTTAAAAGTCCATGGGCGGGCCACAAGTAAATATAATTTTTTTTTTTTTTTTTTTTAGCATGTTCCGCTTCAGAAACTTCACTAAGAAACCGTGTTCATAAACAAGTTTAACACATACAGTCATGGACAAAAGTTTTGAGAATGACACAAATATTAATTTTTACAAAGTCTACTGCTTCACTTTTTCTAATGGCAATTTGTATATACTCCAGAATGTTATAAAGAGTGATCAGCTTAACAGCAATTACTTGCAAAGTCAATATTTGGCTAGAAAATGAACTTTATCCCCCAAAACACATTTCAACATCATTGCAGCCCTGCCTTAAAAGGACCAGCTAACCTCTTTTCAGTGATTGCTCCATTAACACAGGTGTGGGTGTTGATGAGGACATGGCTGGAGATCAATCTGTCATGATTAAGTAAAGAATGACAGCACTGGACACTTTAAAAGGAGGCTGGTGCTTGGCATCATTGTTTTTCTTCTGTTAACCATGGTTATCTCTAAAGAAACACGTGCAGTCATCATTGCAATGCACAAAAATGGCCTAACAGGGAAGAGTATCGCAGCTAGAAAGATTGCACCTCAGTCAACAATCTATCGCATCATCAAGAACTTCAAGGAGAGAGGTTCCATTGTTGCCAAAAAGGCTCCAGGGCGCCCAAGAAAGACCAGCAAGCGCCAGGACCGTCTCTTAAAAGTGTTTCAGCTGTGGGATCGGGCTACCAGCAGTGCAGAGCTTGCTCAGGAATGGCAGCAGGCAGGTGTAATGCATCTGCATGCACTGTGAGGCGGAGACTCTTGGAGCAAGGCCTGGTCTCAAGGAGGGCAGCAAAGAAGCCACTTCTCTCCAGAAAAAACATCATGGACAGACTGATATTCTGCAAAAGGTACAGGCAGTGGACTGCTGAGGACTGGGGTAAAGTTATTTTCTCTGATAAATCCCCTTTTCGATTGTTTGGGACATCAGGAAAACGCCTCATTCGGAGAAGACAAGGTGAGCGCTACCACAAGTCTTGTCTCATGCCAACTGTTAAGCATCCTGAAACCATTCATGTGTGGGGTTGCTTCTCAGCCAAGGGAATCGGCTCTCTCACATTCTTGCCTAAAAACACAGCCATGAATAAAGAATGGTACCAGAATGTCCTCCAAGAGCAACTTCTCCCAACCCTCCAAGAGCAGTTTGGCGATCAACAATGCCTTTTCCAGCATGATGGAGCACCTTGCCATAAAGCAAAGGTGATAACTAAATGGCTCAGGGAACAAAACAGAGATTTTGGGTCCATGGCCTGGAAACTCCCCAGATCTTAATCCCATTGCGAACTTGTGGTCAATCATCAAGAGACGGGTGGACAAACAAAAACCTAAAATTTCTGACAAAATTAAAGCATTGATTGAGCAAGAATGGATTGCTATCAGTCAGGATTTGGTCCAGAAGTTGATTGAGAGCATGCCAGGGAGAATTGCAGAGGTCCTGAAGAAGAAGCGTCAACCCTGCAAATATTGACTTGCTGCATTAACTCATTCTAACTGTCAATATAAGCTTTTGTTACTCATATGTTTGCAATTATTATATTTCTGTCTGTGATAAAAACATCTGTCAAACACACAAAAACCAGAGGGCAGCAGATCATGTGAAAATATAATATTTGTGTCATTCTCAAAACTTTTGGCCATGACTGTACTAATGTGATTGGATGCAGGAGATCAGCAATTCCTCCTTTGTAACACAACTGGCTGCAGTAATAAGAAGTAATAATAAGCCCGCCTTGAGGTCACACCTAACCCCTTAGCCTTTCCAAACCAGAAATGGAAGCCTGCTGATTTGTCTACACATCCCTCAAAACACAAAAAGCGAAGTTTATGAAGATCAAGTTAATACTAGAGTTATGGTGAAAAAAAAAAAAAAGGCAATGGTGTTTATTCATGTGGCACACACACCAGTCTTAACGAGCTGGAGTACACTGATCTGATTCATTAATCACCACTTAACGAATCATGCATTTCTGGTACCCAGCACGCACAGTTGTCAAATGTACATCAGGGCCTGGCTGGTGTACATTTCTAGATTAAGTTACGCCATTTTAGGGCATACCTTATGATGAATTTGATGGGCAGGCGCACTGTTCTGCCGTCACACACCCATATTAGCGCAGCTGGGAGGAACTGCAGTGTATACGCCAAAAGTCGCAATATTTTTGAGCAACTGCTGAGTTGCGAAAAACTATTGCAACTCGAAGAATTCACGCCAGATTTCTGGGGAAAAAAAAACAATGAATTGCCCTCACTGTTTTCATGACTTGCTCCATGTTTATTATAGGAAAGATGTGTATCTTCGTACCGTGTTAGCCAGTAGATAAAAGGTATCAACCACTGAGGACTCTCAAGTCTAAATATTTTTCCATGTTTATTAGGCATTTAAGATGCTTTTTGGCTTGCCTGACAAATCAGCATAGTCTAGCTAAATATGGTCCCATTTCAAAATTGCAGTGAAAATTCACGGCAAAAAAAAAAAAAAAAATCAAGCCAACTAATAGGTGGTGTAAACTTAAGCTGCATTTATACAGAGATTTATCTTTAGTAAGAGTTCTTAAAAAAAAAAAAAAAAAAGGCTTGTTCATGGTAGCGTTTCGGTGTAAACAGGCTGCCGATCATATGACGAATGAGCAAAACACTTGTTTATTGGGTGAAATTATCTTTTGTGCAGCACAAAAGATCATCGTCCTCGGCAGTGAATCATCCTGTGTAAACAGGACTCAGACCGTTAATAATGATGGCAGCCTATGTGTATGGAGTGATCTACTATAGATCGTTCAGTGCGCATCATTTACCACAGTGAGTTTATTGAACAGCTGATCAATACAGTTGTACCAGCCGGCAATCATTTAGTGTAGCCGGTTGGTCCATGTAAACAGACTAAACAGTCTAAAGGTGCACCAGATTTATTAAACAGCATGATAAACTATAAAAATCTAGTGCATTTTAAAGTCTTACTAATCTGCATAATTTAATGAATTGGATAAACATGCCTCATCCCACAGGGTTTATTACTACTTTAATGAATAGTTAAGGTGCGGGACCTATATATATATATATATATTTTTTTTATAATACATATTGGTGGGTGTGGCCCCCTCCAGGGCTCAGCACCTTATCTGCCCATCTTTCCCACATGTTTTAGTTGAAATCTATGCATGATTTCCTTTTCACATGAGGCTCTTTCAGCATATAGAGGCAAAACATTCAGTGGTTAAACACCATCCATATTAAAAGGTCACCTTGACATGGTTGGGTGGATTTGCACTTTTTGATCAAAAATGCTAACCAAGTACCTTTATGTTTTTAGCATTTGTAGCAATATTCGAGTTTATGTATTCACTAGATGGTGGCCCGATTCTAACGCATCGGTATTCTAGAATATGTATGTAGTTTATTTATGAAGATTTAAGAATAATGCAATGAATACACAGGATTCATTTTCCCCTCCATTTGCTCATTAACACAGGTTCTGTGACAGTTCCTGTGACGTTGTCAAGGCCGCGGTCGGGTATCCAAGGGGCGTGCCCGCACCACTCCCCCAGCAACACCCACATCCAATCCGGAGGCAGTTGAGCAGAGAGGTGGGCGCCTGTCGCTGATTGGTCGCGTCCAGCCGGGGGCGACCAATCAGCGATGTGGGATTTCCGTTACAGACACAGAATTAGATGATTATATAGTAGACAGATGGTGGCCTGATTCTAACGCATCGGGTACTCTAGAATATGTATGTAGTTTATTTATGAAGATTTAAGAATAATGCAATGAATACACAGGATTTTTCGGGTAAAATATACATTATCATTAAATGTTATTGCTCATAGAACTTAATACAACTGAACAAAATTATTAAACAGATCATCAAAATATATAAACTATTACATGAATATCTAACTGTATTTAAATAAATCATCGGACAAAAGTACAGCGGCACTATAATATATTTGTTAACAATATCAACCCAAAATATTTTTGTACACTACATTTTTTGTGAATCCCAATCAGCAATTTTGGCGCCAAATTTAAACACGCTCTCCGGGAAATGATATACTCTCTCCGGGAGATGACCGGCTGCTCGCACCAGAAGTATCCCGACCAGCGCCGCCGCTCCTCCGTTCACACTTGCCGTTGGGAGATCAGCGGCCGTAGCCGCTGATCTACCGACGGTAGCCACATGGAGGTCAGCAGCGCCGCTGGTCAGGGTACTTCTGTTGCGAGCAGCCGGTCATCTCCCGGCTGCATCGCCGCTAACCTCCGTGCGGCAGATAAGCCGCTAACGGCCACCATCTTTTTTCTGAAATCCCGCATCGCTGATTGGCCGCGGCCGGACCAATCAGCAGCGCGGGATTTCCTGGACAGAAAGACAGACGGGATAAGAAGATTATATATATTAGATAGATGTTACTGTGTATTACCTCATGTCACTGTATATTACCTCATATTACCTGTGTATTACCACATGTCACTGTGTATTATCTCATGTCACTGTGTATTATCTCATGTCACTGTGTATTACCTCATATCGCTGTGTATTACCTCATATCGCTGTGCATTACCTCATGTTACCATATATTACCTCATATTACTGTGCATTACCTCATATCACTGTGTATTACCTCATATCGCTGTGTATTACCTCATATCGCTGTGTATTACCTCATATCGCTGTGTATTACCTCATGTTACCATATATTACCTCATATTACTGTGCATTACCTCATATTACTGTGTATTACTTCATATTACTGTGTATTACCTCATATTACTGTGTATTACCTTATGTTACTTATGTATTACCTCATGTTACTGTGTATTACCCGTGTTCAGTAAACATGACAGTAGTACATCAGACACTGTGACTGACAAAACATGCTCAGTACATCATGGGCAGTTGGTGAGTCACATTATCACATTGGCGGAGTTAGCCCTGCGTCGCTGATGTTACTGTGTATTACCTCATGTTACCGTATATTACCTCATATTACCTTATGTTACATGTGTATTACCTCATTACTGTGTATTACCTCATGTTACTGTATATTACCTCATTTTACTGTGTATTACCTTGTTTCTTATGTATTACCTCATGTCACTGTGTATTACCCGTGTTCAGTAAACATGACAGAAGTACATCAGACACTAACTGACAAAATGTTCAGTACATCATGGGCAGCTGGTGAGTCACATGACCACATGGACAGTTAGCCCTGCGTCGCTGATTGGCCACAGCCGGACCAATCAGCGACGCGGGATTTCCTGGACAGACAGACAGGATAAGACGATTATATAAATAGACTAGCTGAAGAGCCCGGCGCTGCCCGGGCATAGTACCTAACTACGGTTAGTTATAACAAATTGTAATGATTATATCTATATACAAGTATTCAGCTTTCTCCCCATTATGTAGATAGGGCCAAAATAGTTTGGCGATTTGGAACATGCGGGGGTTAAAATTTCCATTCAACACATAGCCTATAATGCTCCTGGGGTTGAGATGTGCGGGCATGCAAAATTTCATGCCCGTAACTACAACGGTGCAGATTCCTATCCCGAGCCAAAATTATTTGCCGATTTGGAATGCGCGGGGTTAAAATTTCTACTCAAAACCTAGCCTATGACGCTCCCGGGGTCGAGACATGCGGGTGTGCAAAATTTCATGCCCGTAAATGCAGATTCCTATGCCGGACATACACACAAGCATTCAGCTTTCTCCCCATTATGTAGATAGGGCCAAAATTGTTTGGCGATTTGGAACGTGCGGGGGTTAAAATTTCCATTCAACACATAGCCTATGATGCTCCTGGGGTTGAGATGTGCGGGCATGCAAAATTTCATGCCCGTAAGTACAACGGTGCAGATTCCTATCCCGGGCCAAAATTATTTGCCGATTTGGAATGCGCGGGGTTAAAATTTAGACTAAAAACCTAGCCTATTACGCTCCCGGGGTCGAGACGTGCGGGTGTGCAAAATTTCATGCCCGTAAATGCAGATTCCTATGCCGGACATACACACAAGCATTCAGCTTTCTCCCCATTATGTAGATAGGGCCAAAATTGTTTGGCGATTTGGAACGCGCGGGGTTAAAATTTCGATTCAAAACATAGCCTAGGACGCTTTTGGGGTCGAGACGTGCGGGCGTGCAAAATTTCATGCCCGTAAGTGCGACGGTGCGGATTCCAATCCCGGACAAACATACCCACATACATACATTCAGCTTTATATATTAGATTAGTCGCAGTGTGCTGACGCATCTTGTATGTATATGCTAGTATATTGGCCACATCGCATATTTGTGCACCTCTGCATTAATTACGGTAAGTTGAAAAAAATAGAACCCGCACACCTTTAGTATTAGATTTTTGAAACAAACATAAAATGCCCATTATAGAGCAGCAAGGTTTGTGTACAGAGACCAAGTAAAAAGTTTGATGTGAACATGACATTCACATTACATCAACTGTTTATCTAGATCTGTTTTGGGGTAAGAGAAAACAACTGTTCTTTGTCTGGTGACAGCACAATAGTGTTCCTAATACAATATGGAAAAAAAAAATAGATACAGGCATATGTGGTTTTATTGTAGAATTTTAGATCACTAAATATAAAAGTATGCATTTGCCTACTAACATTTTAAAGTGAAAATAAGTATTTTCTGAGCCAGTTTATTTTTATGTTCACTGCATAAAAAAAATGAATTCATAATTAATATTTTAATATTCTAGTTGCCTTTATTACAGATTTTTTATTTTTAGTATGACCTAGAAATGCTGCACAATCATAGTAACCATTCAGATTGTTTCCGGACTTTACTCAGTCCCTGTTGTCATGTAACACACAAAGGGGGCAAGTGGAATAAAACCATAAATGAGGAAATAATAATAATAATAATAATAAACCTCACATGCATTGTGAGAACAAACTGTATGCAGATTGGTTGGATTAAATTCCAGGATTAGATTAGCTATTTGACAAAAGCAGCAGTGCCAACCACGACAGCACCATGGTTATTCTAGGTCACGTGTGGCGTGTAGCCACACCGGCACATCACTGTTTTAATAAAAATATTCAACTTCTGTTCTTCATTTGTAAATAGAAGAGTCAGCTCTACACCATCTATTGAAAGGGTACTTCGGGAGGGTGGTGTGGATCCTTTTGAATAGAAGATCCACATCGATCAGTGCTGTGCAGTCCAGAGTCATTCCTTGCTTACATGCAGCCGTCACCAGAGCTGCTCGTAGCTAATCAGTGAAGGTACCAGGTTTCAGTCCCCAATTTAAAAGACATTGATAACATATCATAGGTAACCGTATAGGTCATCAATATTATAAACTCAGAAAATCCTGACACGTTCAGGTTCTATGTTGTAAAGTGAAGCATTTCTAAGGTTAAGTCTCATCTTTCCTAGCACAATTCTGTACTGATTGAGTTAGGCGAGGTCTTCTTCCTCATTCAATTCTAAAATAAAACTTCACATTCTGGTGACAGGAAATCAGCAAATGTTCTAAGAATTTACCAAACACGCTGAAGAAAAACGTGGAATGCTGAAAAGCCGGATTACGTACCGGTAATGCTCTTTTAATGAGTCCACGACAGCACCCACTTGAGAGAGAGGGATCCGCCCATAGGAACAGGAAACCTACAGAAATAAAAGAGGGCGGTCCGCCTCTCCTCCTCAGTTGGATTTCAGAGTACCCGGAGGACCGCCAGTATTAGGCATTTATACTTTTCAATTTCTTCATTTCATTCAAGAAGGTATATACACAGTCTATTGACTTTCAGGGAGGGAACTGAGTGGGTGCTGTCGTGGACTCATTAAAAGAGCATTACCGGTACGTAATCCGGCTTTTTACCCTTCGCCACGACAGCACCCACTTGAGACTTTCAGAGACTTTCACCTGGGAGGGACCACCGTGCTGAGAACTGCTCTACCAAAGGATAGGTCAGAGGAGGATGATAAATCAAGCCTGTAGTGGTTGTAAAAAGTGGAAGGAGACGACCAGGTTGCGGCCTTACATATAGACTCGATTGGGACATCTCCTCTTTCTGCCCAGGAGGATGCCATGGCCCTGGCGGAATGTGCTTTTATGCCTTCTGGGGATCTTCATTTTTTTTGCAGTATACGCCGACAGTATTATACGGGGTGGCTTTCGTGACCCCGTATCCCTTCCTTTGGCCCTGGAAGGATATAAAAAGAGCCCTACTCTTCCTCCAGCTAGCCGATCTTTCAATAAATTTTAATACTATTCTTTTCACATCTAACATGTGATATTTCTCTTCTGACGGAGAAGAAGGGTTACTAAAAAAGGAGGGTAGGTGAATTTCCTGCGATCTATGGAACTTCCCTGCCACTTTTTGTAAATATGAGGGGTCAGGTTTTAAGATTAACTGATCCTGGAATGATAGCAGAAATGGAGGATCTATAGATAATGCCTGCATGTCACTGACTCTTCTGGCTGAGGTTAATGCTACCAAGAGTACCATTTTAAGAGATATAATCTTAAGGGGTATGCAATCTAACGGTTCAAAGGGTGGACCTGTTAGGGCGTCTAGAACCAAGTTTAGATCCCAAGGAGCAATTCTGGATATATGAACTGGTGTAATTCGTTCACAAGCCTGGATGAATCTAGCTATCCATCTATTACCAGCTAGATTATAACTATAGAGTGCTCCTAGTGCAGATACTTGGACTCTAAGTGTGTTTACTGATAATCCTAGATCTTTCCCTTTTTGCAGAAATTCTAAGATAAATTTTATCGGAATCTCTTTAAAGTTGAGATTTGGATGGAATTCTAAAAATCTTCTCCATATCTTGGTGTAGATTTTAGTAGTGGTTGGCTTTCTGCTATGTAAGAAGGTGTTGATTAATTCCTCAGAGAACCCCCTTGTTCTCAGTATTTCCCCCTCAAGTTCCACGCCGTCAAGTGGAGACTGTCCACTCGAGGATGGAAGAAAGGCCCTTGAGAGAGAAGCCTGGGAGTTGAAGGAAGTATCCAGGGATCTGTCAAGGACATCATTTGAAGGCATGAGAACCAAGGTCTCTTGGGCCAGAATGGGGCTATCAATATTATCCGCACCCTGTCTGCCTGATCTTCCTGATGACTTGCGGTAGCAATATGATCGGGGGAAAGGCATATGCTAGCCTGAACTGCCACGGACTTTGAAGGGCATCCAGAATTTCTGGCTGATCTGCCATACTCAGGGAGGCAAATCTTGGTAGTTGTCTGTTCTGTCGAGTGGCAAAAAGGTCTATCTGCGGAAGGCCCCATAGTGACACAATGTTTCTGAATATTTTTTTGTTTAGGCACCACTCTCCTTGTCGCAGGGTGTGGCGACTTAGGAAGTCTGCTTCTGAATTGTCTATGCCTCTGATGTGAAGAGCTGACAGAGAAACAAATTTTTCCTCGGCTAAAGAAAATATTTCTTTTGTGGAAGACATTAATTTGTCCGACCGTGTTCCGCCTTGTTTGTTGATATATGCCACTACTGTGGTGTTGTCCGAGAGGATTCTCACATGTTCTCCTTGAAGCTGCGGAAGGAAATGATATAGGGCATGACCCACCGCTTTTAATTCTTTTAAATTTGAGGAATCGTTTATTTGTTTTCTTCCCCACCGGCCCTGGGAAAAAATTTCTACCATGTGAGCTCCCCATCCTGTAGGGCTGGCGTCAGTGGTAATGATACGAGGTGTTATTACCCAGTCTACTCCTTCTGATAATTTATTATCATCTAACCACCAGTATAATGAATGTATTACTACGTGGGATAAGGTGATTTTGTTTGTTAGATGACGTCTAGCATAGGCTTCTTCTGATATTATTTGGTGCTGTAGATCTCGGGTGTGAAATTGCGCCCACTTAACCGCCGGAATACATGAAGTGAGGGACCCCAATAGGGACATTGCTTCTCTCAGAGTCATGCGAGGTTTCCTTATTGCTGCAGTGACTTTTGTTTTTATCGCTGATATTTTTACCTGTGGCAGTAGACATTTCTGCACTGTTGAATCTAATTGGAGGCCTAGAAAGGATTGGACGGACTGCGGCTCGAACCTGGATTTCTTGCTGTTTATGAGCCAGCCTAGAGCCTGTAGGGATAAGATTGCGTCATTAACCCGTGTGGTACATTGTGCTACTGAATTTCCACTATCAAAAAGTCATCCAGATACGGTATTAGGGTATTTTTTTGCCGTAGGAAGGCCATTACTTCCAGCATCACCTTTGTAAACACTCTTGGTGCGATCGAAAGTCCAAATGGCATCGCTGCAAACTGGAAATGATGTATGCTGCCGTCTAAGGAAACTGCCACTCTGAGGTATTTTTGGTATCTGGAATGGATTGGAAGATGATAATAAGCATCTTTTAGATCTAAACCTGCCATCATGCAGTTGGGAAAAAGCAGTTTAATTGCCGATCTAATGGATTCCATTTTAAATTTTTCATTCCTGATGAACGAGTTTAATCTTTTCAGATTGATAATTGTTCTGAATGAGCCATCAGGTTTTGAAACTAGGAAGAGTGGGGAGTAAAATCCTTTCCTCTCTTGCTCTACAGGCACCGAGATCAATACGTTTTTAATTATGAGATTTCTTATCTCATTTTCAAGGGCCTGTTGTTGTACCGGGCAGCTTAAGGATGTTAGTATAAATGTATTTTGGGGAATTTGATGAAATCTTATTTTTAACCCATGTTTAACTATGTCCAGGACCCATATATTTGTAGATATATTTCCCCATTCCTGGAAGAATGATTTTAGTCTTCCCCTACTGGGGGGACTGGTTGGTGCATTTTATCTTTCCCTACGGAAGGTATGTCCTCTGAACATAGCACCTTTATTTTTTCCTTCCTTTGATGACCAGCGGTTTTGGTTTTCAGTTGTTCTTCCTTTACCAAATGATCTCCTCTTAAACGCCCTCCTAAAGGATGGAAGAGGGGGGTTAGGGAAGGCCTTCTTTCTTTCTAATGCCTTTTTGAGGATGTTATCCAATTCTTTCCCAAATAAAAAAACTCACCATCACACGGAATAGTACAGAGTTTTGATTTGGATTGTGTGTCTCCTCTCCAACTCTTAAGCCATAGACTACGTCTAGCATTATTTAATAGGCCTGTTGTTCTGGCCGCCAGGCGTAGTGAGTCGGCCGAGGCGTCGGCTATGAAGGCGGCCGCTGCTCGAATTAGGGGAATAGCAGCTCGTAACTTGTCCCTGGAAATTTTCTTCTCTATTTGTTGGTTAAGTTGATCAATCCAGACCAGCATAGAACGGGCCGTACAAGTACTGCTATCGTAGGTTTAAATGTGCCAATAGCTGCTTCCCACGCTCTTTTAAGGAGGCTTCGGCTCTGCGGTCAAGGGGATCTTTTAATAATCCTGCATCTTCCACCGGTAAGGATGACTGTTTTGAGGAAGAGGCGACCGCTGCATCAACTTTTGGAACTTTAGACCAGTTTGATAATTCCTCGTCGCTGAAGGGGTACCTTCTTTTTGAGGCGGAGGGAAGATAACCCCTCTGATCCTGTTTTTCCCACTCCTTTTTAATTAAGGCTTTAATGGCCGGAATTACTGGGAACGCTCTTCTTTTCCTATCTGTTAGGCCTGCGAACATGACCTCTTGAGTGGTTCGAGGTCCCTTTACATCTGGACAGCCCATGGTGTTTCTGACAGATTTCACTAGACTGTCCATGTCCTCTAAGGGAAAACATGAACGCCCCCCCATATTTGAGGAGGATGAGGACGCAGAGGATGCAGATGATTCTGCTGTATCGGATGCTATCCCTTCCTCTGGATCTGAGTCAGAACTGGAAATTATTGCTTTTTTCTTTTTCTCCCGTATGGGTGCTTTTTTTGGGCTGATTAAGGGCCTGCAGTTCTGCTCTTATTATAGCCCTTATGTCCGATTCTGATACGGACGCTTGCTGCACGGTATCTTTTATGCATATTTTACATAACCTTTTTGTGTATGTTTGAGCTAGTGGGCACCTACAGAGGCCACACTCTTTGTTTTTTTGTTTTCCCTTTTTTCTTAGCCTGAATGATTATCCAAGAGAGAGAGAGAGAGAGAGAGAGAGAGAGAGAGAGAGAGAGAGACACCTGTCAGCTTTTTATAGGCAGATAGTGATAACTCACCCAGTGAAGCTGTCAGTACCGTTTGGGAAGGCGGTGAAACAGGTCTCGTGGCGTGGGTTCTGTGGCTTACGTCCGAGGATTTGTGATCTCTGGACGGAGCTTCAGTATCCTCTGCCGGGGAATGCGTGCTTTGTCCTGGGGAAGACATACTTGCACGCTGCTACCTCTTAGCAGGGCTTTTTATCTGCCACTTTCTGTTGCCTTCTAATACCTCCTCCTCCCCCACTCATCACTTTTTTTTTTTTGGTATTTTATACAACTATGCGCCATTATATATACACACACACTACATACATATATATATATATAATATATATATATATATATATATATATATATATATATATATATATATATATATACACACACATACACACATCTATCATGCATCCCTTGGGGATACATGATGTTATGCTGAACTGGGCTGCTTTGCAATTTGTGCAGCAGCCGCAGCATATATCACTGAATCAATCCTTTTTTTTTTTTTTTTTTTTTTTTACTTGTGGGTGGAGTGGGTGGAGCTGGGTGGAGGGTGCGGGCGGGGCGGCGTCTCTGCTTCCTCAGCCCTCTGAATGTGTCTGCTTCATCGCTGGGGAACTTCCAGTGACCCGGAAGTTCCCCCTTACCGCTTCCTGTCGGCTCCAACGCTGACGCCGGCCCTTCTGTGCCACGCTTTCTCCGTGTGCTGGGGCTGCTATCCTGGACCCCCACACATGGCGCACCTCGCAAAATCGCGGTCGGCCTGACCCGGACCCACCATTTTGGATCCCACATGCGTGTCAGACGAGGGGGGAGCCGGATTACAGCACTCCCCCGACGCTGCTTCCGATAAGGAGCTCCTGCCGTTCCCAAAGAGACCGCACAGGCAGCTGCAATATCAGGTATTTCTTCCCTGTAGGGATATCCTGCGGTTTCCCATAGGAACAGGAAACCAACTGAGGAGGAGAGGCGGACCGCCCTCTTATCTCTGTAGGTTTCCTGTTCCTATGGGCAGATCCCTCTCTCTCTCAAGTGGGTGCTGTCGTGGCGAAGGGTAAAAACTGATATAACGTAGAGTTTACCTCTAAATCATAACACAAATTAGACACATCCAAGAGGTATGGAGCCTTGATGAGACAACACCGTAAAACCACCTTCAATCGACCAGAATGAACTCGTGCTCTATCAGCGGAAATCTATATATTACCTGGAAAGCTATTCTTGTGAACAATCGCCATGTAATACTACATGCCTGATTGAAGAAAAAAGTCTTTCTGGTTGCAGCTTAAAATAAGCAGTTTGCCAGGGATGCCAGACCCACTAATCTCGACTGAATGAAGTGGCTCCTTACAAAACGAGGGTGCCGCCGATGGCACAAACAAGTATCCTAGGTGAGTCAAGCGTCAGTCACAGTGTATACACAAAATCTAGCCTTTGTCTCATTAGCAAATATCTAATGTTCCAGACAAACAGGTCCAAGTTATTGTTTTCAGCAAAAAATTTACTATAAGCCTTTGAGCAAATGCAACATAATAATCTGAAGCCTTTCTGTTGAAGTCAGAAAAAGAATTCTAATCAACACCATAAACGACGCCAATAATTACTGTGATTTTTAACTCTATTCAAATACAAAGAAGGAAGAACACTAAACAGCGCTCTTATGTGTTTACTACGTCAGAACACTGAGCACTGGCGTGTAGGGAAATGACCCTTATACATTGGATAGAAGAGCATGGGGGAAAAATATCCAATAACCAGCCAATTAGAAGGGGGTTTCCAAGTAGTGGACAACCCATTTAGTTGGCTACAGTCTTTAATTAAAAAAATATATATGACGCGCACCACATGGCGGTCATGCAATGGGGGATATTTACAGGGGATTTGTAGTTAGTTCGTGACGCCACCTGTGGTATCTGATCAATTGGACCAGCGCTGCTATAAGGATCTTCACAGGGGATGTTATGGGGCAGCTGGGTGGTAAGTCTCCCACAGGTGAGACTGGTCCCTGGAAGTCTATGGTGATGATGCAGGGTGTAGTTAAGAATTCAGTCACACACAATGTAGCTTCTTTTCATACCTTTACTTGTAGGTGTTTCAAGCAGGTTCCGGGGAGCTGGTTGGGGTGGAGAATGCACATTCGGGATAACCGCTGAGCAGGTTAGAGGCCTCCTTTACTTCATATATATCTGAGTCCAAACTTGCATGAAGCGAAGTTAACTCTGCAATCTCCAGCTTTTCTCAATAGCTGTAACGCCCGGCCAACATTGTGGTGGAGCCTTCTATGTCTCTGAATACCAGATGTTGAGAGAACTAAGTCCTTCTATGCTTGGCCTAGCTAAAAGTCCTTGTTCCCCCTGACTCCGTTTACGTATTGGCGCTTAGGGCTGCTCTCTGCGACCTGTAGTCCAGATAGCCTCCGGTTATCTTGTTACTAGGCTTGAAACTCTAGCAACGCTTCGGACCCCGGTGTCCGGTGAATTAGTGCAGGTAATCTCGTACCTGAAGCACTTCTCTGTCCTTCTCCACTGCGCCCTTCGCCCTGCTTCCCGCTCTTAACATAAGCACTTGTAGCTTTTGATGGAAATGTCAGCTTTCTCCAGAGCTCACTGAGCAGCTCTCAGTATCCTCCAAGTCCAGACTGGACTGAAACTGAACTGCACTGTCCGAAGACAGGAAACAGCCTGAACACTGACTGATCTCCTCTCCCTCTAAGGCTTGAATGGCTGACTGCTACGTGTCACTACCTCTTATACCCCTGGTGGGTGTGTCTGAAAGTGTGAGTGACGTGAATGGATATCAAGCGTTGCGGTTACCTTCCTGTGCATTTTCCTGGATTATGTGTGCCTGACATAGCTGGGCCACACATATATATATCCAAAGTAGGATCCCATTGAAAATAAAAACAGCTTATACTCACATCCCTCACTGGCCCTCTCAGCCTGCACTTGTGTGACACTGTAATGCCATGGGGGTGCTGCAGTCAGTGGCCACTACTGGGCTCACACCTTCATTGCATACCAGTTTCGTCCAAGAGAAGTGTGATCAAAGCAGCTCATTCGTGGCCACAGAGGTCGTGATATAAAATTGTCCCGTGAAAGCCGGCAGATGCAACGTTCGTGAGGGAAGAGTATAAGCAGTTTTTATTTTTAATTGGGTTTTATTTAATAGTAGTGGACAACCCCTTTTAAACAAACTCCTCCTTGGAGGTACAGCTACGCTCAAAACGTCTTCCAGTCACTAAGCCCTTCAGAAAAACAAGTAATATAAAATATAAACCGGCACACACAATCTAAACGTGATTCATGTAGCCAAAAGCTGCGCCAAAAAGGAAGATGAAAAAATACAGTTGCCGGACAAAAGTGCACAAGAGTTTAATTTTTTTTTTTTACTACTCCTTAATTTTAATGAAATCAGTTTACACAGATATGTGCCAGCATGTTGCCACAAAGTATGCCAAAAAAACAGGAACAACCACCTTAAAAGATTTGAGCCATAATGCCGATTTTAGCTTAAACAGGAATGTGCCCAACACTGAGTGGGATACAGGATGCTCTGTCTAATCTATCAGGGAGACCATCAGGGCAAACACTGCTAGGTTTCCATAGTAACCCTCCGACAGGCTCCACTGGAGCGTACAAGGCCCAAGTCTACCATCTGCATGACTGTTAAGTCATCACTCACTACAACACCCCATGTCCACACCGAGGGTAAAGACGCTTTACTGGCCACAAGTCTGACTTTTGATTGTACTTTGGCAGCTTTCCATTCCCATTTTATCATCTTTACAGTAAATTCACACCTAATTCAATAAGGATATCTTTAGTCAGCAAAGTATCAGCATGTACAGACAACGTTTCAGAATAATGGGTATCACAGCAAATCTAGAATATTCAGCACAGAAAGATATATTCTATTACTAGCATATAAAATGCTAAATTTGGGACATTTAAGCTGCACCCCATTAATACTCCCCAATGGGGTACAGGCGTGACTCCTTTTTGGCTATTGTTTTGCCAACCTCCACATTTTTGAGGTATGGATTTTGAGAATGGGAACACACCACTTTAGGCTGCATGTGGGATTACAGCGCAGGCCAATTTGCTTCATTGGACTAGTGCAACAATATTGCAAGTTTTGGCCTTTACAAGCCAGTCTGGGCTAGCTATGCCAACATGGGCATAGCACGGGCAGGACAGCACTTGGTCTGGCTAGTGTACATTTCTGGCAACAGCATACGCTGGGTATCAGATTCACAATGCTTAATGAATCAAGCCAGTGTACTCCAGGAAGGGCTTTATTGAGACTAAAATATACCAAACTAGCCTTAATGAATCACCCCCCTATTGTTCAGACCACTGACCCCCAACTTTTCTTAGCACAAGAGCCACATTCTGCTCTGAAGGAGGGATGCGAGCCACATCCAGAGTCTCCCCTGAGTAATGACATACAGCTTCCACCTACCCCCAACAGTAGTGGCATCCAGGACCCCCATTTCAGGCATAATAGTCAAAGCTTTATTATAGAAATCACAGCTGGGCTGTATACTTGTATCCAACAAGCACTCCTAATCAGACTATGAAAGCCAGCTTCGAGCATCTCCAGCTTACCATACATAATTTATCTCTCCACAACCGAGGCCAGTATATGTTCATCCAGAGCTGCTCTCCTGTGGTGGGCTACTCACCAAAGTCATCATCTGGAGACCAGCTCTTCACAGCCATATCCATTACCTGGTGATAAAGCTCCAAGCTGGCAGACAGCCATGAGCCACACATCACAGGCCTAAGAGCCACATGTGGAACCCAAACCAAAGGTTGGGGTCCCCTGCTTTAGAGAGATGCTATAAGTACAGTAGTTCAGGAAAACCGCGGTACATGGTTGATGACCACATTACTGTCAGCATGTGCTAGATTTATACATAATACACTTAATGTTTTACTTTTCTCCTCCATTCAGAAGAATGTTCTGTTTTGTACACAGTGAAAGGTAAATCACTTCCAGCAAAATAATTGTCAAATTGTTTAACAGAGGTGCAACCGGAATATCTACTCCTAGTGTGCGCTTCCTGAATGTAGGCTGAATACCGGGAATTCCACTCTCATGTCCCGCTCATCCGGCCTCATACTAAATACAATGCTCCATGACTTACAAACCTACAGAGGGTGAGGTGATGGGAGGAAAAACAGCAAAATGACAACATCCTATAATAAGTCAGATCATTAGTCATTACAATGTAGCAAGCAACTATACGTCAAGCAGAATGTACGCTATACAAGAAAGAAGGGTCAATATCAATTGCAATATATACAAGGAAATTGT
This sequence comes from Oophaga sylvatica, assembly GCA_033576555.1. Taxonomy (NCBI): domain Eukaryota; kingdom Metazoa; phylum Chordata; class Amphibia; order Anura; family Dendrobatidae; genus Oophaga; species Oophaga sylvatica. The sequence continues at coordinate 505,656,070 of JARQOD010000002.1, read as the reverse complement.
AGAGGAAAAAAAAAAAAAAAGACAAAGGGCAACATTTAGAGCATGCCGGGACAGGTAGGAAGACTGGTAATCGTTACGTTAGCTTTTGTGCTCTTGAATGTATCCTGACTGAATGGTTATGGGACGCTGCAAACACAACGAAAACAAAGTTTACTTGCACTAGCTTGCATCAGGAATTAAGAAAACATGCGGAGTGCAAGAGAATGCAGGTCAGATGGTTCTCGACAGAACTTCATCCTGTGTAAACAGGACCAGCACTGACAAGACGATGGCAGCCTATGCACGCTGAGCGATCTATTACAGATCATTCGAAGTGTGTTGTTGGCCAAGGTCTGCCTGCAGAAACAAGTCATTACAATGACTGTATAAAATCAGCCAGGTACGTTTGACTCCGAAACGCGGCAATGTTTTAAAGAAAGATATACTTCAATAGCATATAGACCACACTATAGACCAGTCGGATCGGTGGGTCCCTAGTGGCTTCTCTCTTCACGTTGCCTTGAAAAGGTCTTTGCCCAAGTTCGAAGAGACCTGTCAATTCAGGGCAGCGGGCGAGGCCACCAGGGACGAGCCCGTCTCACTAGTCTACAGTGCGGCTTGTTCTGAGTAGATGGGTCACCAGAAAGTCCATAGTGCTTCATGAAACAAATATCTAAAATGATTCACCTGTCAAATAAAAATTAAGCTTCTATAATTGCCATGTTTCTAAACAAATGTGTTATAGTTTCCAAGATACAGACAAAATGTGAAGCTAAATATAGAAGAGATTATGATGCCATGTAACAGTAGAGGTGCACTTTGAAAGAAAGAACTATATTGAATGGTCTCAAGTGCACTTGTTAGTTGTTATGGAAACTTCAGCTAAATCTTAAATTCGTGAGTCACCTTTAGGATCTGACTAAGGCAAACAAATGCACAAATATATAAAAAAAAAAAAAAATAAGAAGCCTTCATGGTGGGGGAGGGGGGAAATCCCACCATTCATACTCCCGTGATTATGGTTTGAGCTTGCACAATATAGAGTAGCCAGATGTTTCTGGTCTTCGTTCCACATATATGGATTTGGTACCAAATTGGTACAGTCCAATCCAATTGGTCAAATTCTCCAGTGTCCAAGGAGATTTTTTTCTAAGACACCACCCAGTCACATGTTCCATGTGCTACGGTGAGCAGCCTGCGTGGCTACCATGTCTTGCACCATCTCCGGACTTCACTCCCCCAGTAGCAGGTCTCGATAATTTGCGTGCCCAAGGGCATTCAGAGTGACAGAAAACATCTTCGGGCCCCGTCTCACATAGCGACACACCAGCGATCCCGACAACGATCAGGATTGCTGGTGTATCACTACATGATTGCTGCTGAGCTGCCAAACAGGCAGCGATCAGGACAGCGACACTGCGGGTAATGTTGCCTAGTTACCCGCAGTGTACGTTGGATACCAGCGCGCTGATGCAGGGAGCTGTTAACCAAGGTACACGCCGGGTTTCCAGGCGCTGCGCGGTGCCTGGAAACCCGATGTGTACCTTGGTTACCAGCTCCCCTGCAGCAGCGCGCTGGTATCCAAGGTACACGTCGGGTTTCCAGGCACAGTCCCATGCCTGGAAACCCAATGTTTACCTTGGTTACCAGCTGATCGCTGGTCTCCAGCCTGTCAAACGAAGCGATGCGTGCTGGCCAGCGGGAGACCAGCGATAAAAAAAAAAAAAGTCCTGGCATTTCTGACACGACCAGCGATTCACAGCAGGGGCCTGATCGCTGGTACGTGTCAGACATAGCGAGATCGCTGCCGAGATCGCTGTTTAGCAGCGATCTCGCTATGTGAGACGGGGCCCTTAGGTAGTTGATCGCATGTCAATGCAGTTTCCAAAATGCCAAAATGTTTCCTTCTTGGTGCTGCTGACCAGATCGTAGAACAACACTCTGCACCCCCTGGGGACACGCAAGATCAGCTTAGTGCAATTTTACACAGACACCCCCTCTACCCGGGACCATGGAGGCACGGGGAGAAGGATGTGACTCACACAGTCGCTGACATGGCACCACACCCGCTCCCAACCTTGAGAGGCCCCTTTCACTAGCGCCAGTGAAAGAGCGCTGCCAGACCCAACTCATAAGCAGCACCAGCTACCGCAGCTGCCGACTCCAAGGGTCGGGTTCGCTGACACAAATTGGACTTGGGAGTCACAGACAAGGCTGGATTCAGAACCTGTTCAGACAGATGCAGCTTAAACATCAGGTACCGCTGAAGTGACTTTAAGGCAACGTACAAACTAAAAAGGAATATGAAAACAGAATCAGGATAATGAACTAACTCCAATGTATTAGGACAGGGGACCTGGCAACATACTGTTGGACACACAAGAGCTTTAGGGAGATGTGTAGCCCAGCTTCGCAGGCACACATGAAAATCCAGGAAAGTGCACTGGAAGGTAACAGCCAAAGCTTGATATGCATTCACTATGTCACTCACATTTAGACACACCCATAGGGGTATATAAGTTTGGTGGGTGTCAGCATAGAGTAGTTAGTTTTAGCTTCCTGTCTTCGGACAGAGGAGTGTGTTTCAGCTTCCTGTCTTAGGACAGTGATTCAGTCAGTTAGCTCCGGGAGGCTCAGGAGTGAGTCATCCCTTGGATAGTTACCTGTCTGAGTTAGTCAGTCAGATTGGTTTCCTGCTGAGTTCAGAGCAGAGACTTCAGCCGCCTGTCCCAGGACAGTGAAGTTCAGTCGACAGAGGTCCTGGACTAGGAGAATACTGAGAGCTGCTCAGCGAGCCCAAACAGGGAATCTGTAATTCGACTTCTATGCAGCAGTGATGTTAAGAGCGGAAAGCAGGGCGAAGGGCACAGTGGAGAAGACAGAGCAGTGCCTTAGGTATTGGATTGCCTGCACTAAATCACCGGTCACTGGGGACCGAAGCGTTGCTATTGTTTCAAGCATAGTGACAAGAAAACCAGAGGCATCTGGACTATAGGTCGCAGAGTGCAGCCCAAAGCGTCAATACGTAACCGGAGTCAGGTGGAACAGGGACTTTGAGCCTGATCAGCAAAAGTAAGGACTTAGTTTCATCATTAGAAGGCTCCACCACAACGTTGGCCGGGCAGTACAGCTATTGAGACAGCTGGAGAGTTTAGAGTTAACTTCGCTTCAGGCAAGTTGGACTCACCTACATATTGGAAAGTTAAGGAGGCCTCTAACCTGCTCGGCTGCTACCTGAAAGTGCACTCTCCACCCCGACCAGCTTCCCGGGATCTGCTTGAACCATCATCAGTAAAAGGTATGAAAAGAAGCTACCTTGTGTGTGACTGAATTCTTATTGCACCCTGCATCATCATCCTCATAGACTTCCAGGGACCCGTCTCACCTGTGGGAGACTTACTACCAAGCTGCCCCATAACATCCCCTGTGAAAGTCCTTAGAGCAGCGCTGGTACAATTTACCAGAAACCGCAGGTGGCGTCACGAACTACCTACCTAATAATCCCCTGTAAATATTCCCCATTGCACGACTGCCAGGGCCACGGACCGAGCCACCGCTACCAGTGACAACTCCCATAGATTTCCATGGGCTCGGCTCCGAGTACCCCATAGCCCTGGTATCCACAATTGTGGTGCGTGGTCGGAACAGAAACTACAGGGGTTGCAGCTGATCTCAGACTTCCTCTTCATGTTCGATTTGTATGAAGGCAGGGACAATTACACCAGCGCTGATTGGGTGCCGTCGTCACAACACCATACAAGAGCACTGGGGAGAGCAACTGTCGACACCTCGGGAACGGCGCCAGCACAGGAGGAGAGTAGAAGCTTTATTATTTTATGGCAGCCAAGCGAGGGGTATGATAAGAAGTGTTCCAAGTAGTGGACAACTTTAACTTCTCTGAAAACATATGGTCCCAATAATTTGTTAGGACCTGTGAAGGAAACCCGGTTCCTCCCACGTCACCAATGTGACGTAACTACACAGTCACAGCTCTCTGGCACCCCCTTTGTGTCTCAGGTCTGTAAGGGAACTGCACCTAGAGCAGGTGGCCGCCGGGGAGGATGTCCTGTTACCCACTGGGTATTCTAAGATTCGTGATCAGAGTAAAAGCATCAGCACAAAATTAATTTTATGGTTTAATTGCCTTAAGGGCGCACTAGATAATTACAGAAATATACAGTAAGCTATACCACAGAATTACAGTGGATTTGCAGTCAGAGTAAAATATAACAATAATGGTATAAGGCTTAGAGGTATTAAGCTAGAGGTCAATTTTACCAGGCTGTAGGTTGCATGTGGACGCCGGAGCTCTGCGTTCCACAGGTAAGAATCTTAGTTGCCGGACAGTCCCCAAAACGTTTGCCGCTGCTCCCTTGGCAGATCTGTCCTCTGTTCCTTCTTAGATCATCATTGTCTTGTTCTTCTGTGAGAATAGAGTCTGCCATCCGCTCACAGTTCTTAAACCTGCTAGGTCCCTCCCCTCGGTGTCAGAGGGTGGGCTAATAAGCTCCACCCTTCAGCTCCCTGCTGAATTTATTCCCAATATCTAAGAAAAGGGTTAACTTTCTCCAGGACAATCGGACCAGGACACGAGAGGTACCAGTGAATGCAGTCTGTTTTGCCTGTCGCGTGGAGATCAAACATGGCCCGATTGGCCCTCCACAGCGACCAAATCTCTATATCTCAGGTCCCCAAGCCATCACCGACTCGGGAGTCGTACTGTCAGATGTGCGAGGTCCGCAGGATCACGCAGATATTTTTTATGAGTCTGTACCTCGAAAGACGTGCTCATAATTCATAATCCTAGAATGGAGTCGTAGTGGCTGGGAGAAACAATGGATGTGTTTTCTGTGTCTAGCTGACAGGTATAATCTAATTGAAGCCCCCAGGCATCTCCAGGCCCCATGCTGGCGTGGCTCCTGACTCCAGCTTTGAAGTCCTGTTTTGGCCTGATCTACTTAGCATACTAAAAGACCATGTTATTCAACAGTGGAGCTCTAAACCCTGTTTTCTTCAATATGCCTACAGGCCATGGGGGTTAGGAGCAGTTAGCTGCCTGTGGCTCTGAACTCAGACAAAATGGCTACCTGGGACAGGCCAAGCTCAGACATGAGGCGAGCATTATGCCCCATATCCAAGATGGTGGCTGTTCCTTCATCACAGCACCATTCTAGTACATCGCACAGCGGAGTTGTTCGAGTAACAGACTGCTCGCTTGCAGTTTATGAATGTAATCAATGCAGATTTCTGTCAAAATATTTCATAGCTTTATTCTATTCATGGATTTAATTAAACAGTTCTCAAAATTAAAATCTTATGTTTTGTAACAAACAAAATGTGGTCACAACCTGCCATAGCAGCAGCATGCTTAAATGCAATAGTGAGACAAAACAAATACACAACACGTTCATAAACGGAGCTGTGGGAATATGAGAATAACCATCAGTGAAGTGAGGCTCTGTCACACATCAACCACATTCTTTTGATGCTTCCATTTTCTTGATTAATTTTTTACAGGATTCATAAATCACATTCAACCCAAGTCCCATAGCAAAGGGAGAAGTCAAGTTGAACCTTTCCTGACCCCTGAAAAACAGGATTTGAAATACTTTGTGGATTTGATATACATTCCACAGGGTTTAAATAAATAGAAGTTGTAGAAAGTTTTGGTGCTACCAGAAAAAAAATGCTTTGTAATGTTCAAATCTGAAATCGTTTAATCGCTCAGGTGGCAGAAAATCTCATAGGACCATGTTTTTTCCCCCGAAGTTAAGGTTTTTATTTTGCAAAGTGGCTTCAAATAGTTTTACTATTAAAAAAAATAAAATAATAACTGTGGAAGACCACTGTAAAAATTCATCTCCTCTCTCCAAAAAACCGTACCCTTGCAAAAGGCAGAGTGGCTTAATGGAGTCTTTGGGGGCATGCCCACCAGTAGAGTTGGAGCTAACCAATTAGAAGCACCCAGTCTGTTGGCCACGTCAGGAATCTGTGGTCACTTGGCTGGAGCCCTGACAACAGCCTCCTACCTCTGTACATCTGGAAGGCTCTTTTGATTAGCCTGTCTGGCACAACGTCACGCATGTCATGCCGCAACAACAACATTGCACTAGGCAGACCAATCGAGCAAAGTCTTGGCTGCCATCAGACTAGAGCTTATTTTCAAGGCTCCCATCTAGAGACCAGAGATCAGTAACATAGCCGCTAGATCAGGTCCTGTCCTGCCAATTGATTCACACCATGTTATGCCAACTTCCCATTAGGTATGCCCATGAAGAAATAATGGCCCCACTCTTGCCAATAACAGTGATCGCAATAGTCAGTGGGCCCATTTCTTTAGCGGGGTACAGTTGTTGGGATAGCCTGAGTGAACCTAAACAAGGCTAGGCTGTCATGACAGGGTGAAACACAAGTAGTGCGTTTAGCAGGTGTCCAGAGGGGAAGTCTACAGGAGACATGGATGAGTCCAGTGGAAAATGAATGGACTAATGTCTGGGGGAGGGTGAATCAGTGACCATGCTAGTGACTACACCAGTGACTGAGAACAGAAAGTGAAAGAGGGATAATTACCATAGACACTGTATAGTGTAGCCATAACCTAAGTAAGAGCTGAGGCCCAGTACACAGTCTGTCCCAGGCCAACAGGAGCAGGACTGAGTATTCTCAATTTTGCTAGAGACAGATATGTAGCAAGGTGTAGGACAGGCATCACTTACTATTATGCTGCCAGGCATTGAATGCTGTTAAATATTCAGCTGTGGCTCCCCCTATACTTGACCATTAAAATTAGAATACAGGTGTTTGATGCACCTTTGGTGTGATCAAATAGTTCAAGTGCACCTTCCCACCTTCTCCACCCCTTTTCTTTAAAAGTCAGATCTGGGAGGAAGCACTTAAATATTTTTCCACTTGTCCATATCGAGGGTGCGCTATGCGCCTCTGCTTGGGTTGAGCAGTCATCCCGTGCAGACAGTCCGTTTAAATGAAACTTTACAAAACTTAGAAAAGGTAGGAAGTGTTACAAAATAAAAAGTAATAATCACTACTTATCTCTTTAAGTCTCCACCAGTTTTGAAAGGGTGATGTCCCATTTATCATTCATATGAATGCTGTATTCAATTGGCATTGGATCACTGCATACTCCTGGGCAAATTTTGTAAAATTTTAGGCAAACCCCAACTTATATTCCGTTGTGACCAGAAACTGCAAAGAGTCCCATTTCTTGACAAATCAAAATAAGTTTTTGTTGTTGTGATGCTTCTTGCTGCATCAGTATCCTCCTAAGTACTATTACAAATTTACAACACAGCTGTGAATTCTAAGGGGCAACGTTTCTCCTTGAGGCTATGTGCACACGTTCAGGATTTTTCGCATTTTTGAGGCGGTTTTCCGCTGAAAAAACGCATGCATGAAGCATCCTATTGTTACAATGCATTCCGCAATTTTTGTGCACATGCTAGGCTTTTTTTCCGCAAAAAAAAGCATTGCAAAAAAAACGCAGCACGTTCATTCTTTTTCAGGAATCGCGGCGATTCCGCCGCCATAGGAATGCATTGAACCACTTACTTTCCGCATGTGGCTATGCCCACTATGCGCAAAGTGAGCGTTCATGTGCGGATGGTACCCAGGGTCTGGAGGAGAGGAGACTCTCCTTCAGGCCCTGGGTACCATATCCCTGGTAAAACAATAATTAAAATAGTGATATTCTCACCTTCCGGTGGCCCCCGCAGCTTTCCTGCTCCTCAGTGACGCTCCCGGGCAATCCCGTTCCCAGGTGTCCTTAGCGACAATGACCCCAGATGACGTAGCGGTCTCGCGTGATGCTACATCATCTGGGGTCATTGTCACTAAGGACACCTGGGAACGGGATTGGCCGGGAGCGTCGCTGAGAGGTGGGAAGGCTGCGGGGGCCGCCGGAAGGTGAGAATATCACGATTTATTATTTTTTTAATTATTTTTAACATTGATTTTTTTACTATTGATGCAACATAGGCGGCATCAATAGTAAAAAGTTGGTCACACTTGTCAAACACGTTGTGTGACTCGTGTGACCAACCTGTCAATCAGTTTTCCAAGCGATGCTACAGATCGCTTGGAAAACGCTAGCATTCTGCAAGCTAATTACGCTTGCAAAACGCTAGTTTCTGGCGGGAATACGCATACGTATAAAATGCGTATTTCCCGTGGCAGGGAGGTGCGGGATTGCCCGGAAATTTCCGTGGCAATTGTCGTACGTGTGATAGCCTAAGAAGACCATCATGTAGGCATAAGGAGACTTCTAGGCCAGTGATTTTCAACCCTTTTTTGAGCCGCGGCACACTTTTTATACTTAGAAAATCCTGGGGCACACCACCAACCAAAATAGCACAAAATGACACTAAAACAGTCATATTATACATATAGTTAATAATATAGATTTCCCCACGGCACACCCGACCATGTGTCGCGGCACACTAGTGTGCCGCGGAACACTGGTTGAAAATCACTGTTCTAGGCCATGCAATGCCCCCTGGGAGAAGGTTATGCACATGGCCTCTTCACAGAAGAATAGAACACTCGTTGAACAGATCACAACAAAAATTCTGTTTCAATAACTAGTTTTTATATTGTTCAGAGGGAACCAACAGAGAAAATACAAATATGCCCCTTATTGTAGGTAAACCAACTCATGTATAATATCTGTCACTGAACAAAATATATTTCTATTATATATATTATTGAGCTAAGCAGAAATTATATGATCTAGTTATTCCCAAACTCCTAAAGAGTCTCTGTTTTCTGTAGATACAGAATTAAAAGCGTACCATACAACCCATTTTTAAATCTGCAGCGATATGCAGCCATCACCCACCCCCTAATTCTCACTAGATCCATCTTTCACCATTTCACTAGTTCTGATGTGGTCGGTGAAGCAGGTTTAGATCACGTGATGAAACTGTGTAATAAAACAGCAGGCATCTGGGATATGGTACAGCTCCGCTATTGTATCCTGAAAAACCATCTGATGCCAGGAACATTTGTACCTGATGAACCCATCCAATTCATGAAAAACAGATGCAGCCATACTTGCTAATAAAGCATCACCCTGAAATCCTCATTGCCCCAATTGCTGCAGCACAGCTCAGCTAATGCATGTAGGAGGAACACAACCATGCTCTGGAGATCCGGATGAAACACCAATGTAATGTGGAGTTTCTAAACAGTAAAGAATATTGGTCAAATGGTGAGTCACAAACTACACTCAAAAAGTATCAATGATCATCTCATTCATAGAAATAAAAACTGACCATGCTAAGATCTGCAGCACTGAGGAGAAGCAGGGCGCTGCTGGAAAATGTAGTTTTGCAAATAGGACCAATAATTCTCCTCTATGAAGCTGGTTGCACTGAGAAAAACAGGTACAAGAGAAACAGTGTTTATATACAGTAAAAGGCCATCACAATAGTCATGCAATTACTGTATGTTGTAAAAAACAAAACACAATCTTGCCATTGTGGGAATAAGGGTGCTTTCACATTACATTCGAGCAACCGTTCATTGGTCCAGTCGGGGCTGATGTCCAAAACACACCCCCATCTGCAAAACCAGATTTGTGCCGATGGGGACAGAATGTAATGATTCTGAGCTGAGCATAATTTCTGGCGTGTACACCTACTGGAGGCAGACACAAACGTATTAGACTGCGTCTGGGCGTCCATCTCCAGAAGGCGTACACTCCCGAAAATGATGCTGTGGCGCCCCTGAGGGTTCAATCGCCACAGAGGTGTTGCATCTCACCCAGAGGTGTGACACCCCACTCCCAGGTAAGGAGGGAGCACCCCTTAGACTCCAACACTTGCATCCAACACACCATGTAGCTGAGCATACGGACGTACCCTATGGAAGGATGGTCTGACTCAGACTGGTTAGTACAGGGTGTATGGGTGGTGGAGTTTAGGTAGCAGTAAGAGGAGAAGAGAAGCTTAGAGGGAAAAACACTCTTAGGAGTCTCTCGTAGGAGAGCAAGCCTTGAGGAGCTTCTGGAGCGATAAGAAAGGGTCCAAAAGCACAGACAGTGATTATTCCATCCGTGGCCCTATCCAAGATAGGAAGGACCAGGCTATCAGGGAACGGCCCCTAGACTAGTGGGAGAGCTTCAGGCCTTGCTAGTAACATAGTAACATAGTTATTTAAGGTTGAAGGAAGACTTTAAGTCCACTAGTTCAACCATATCCTATCCTAACCGCCCTAACTGTAGATCCAGAGGAAGGCAAAAAAACCCAATGTGCAAACCGTAAGCTTCACATTGGGAAAAAAATTCCTTCCGACTCACATACGGCAATAGATAGCTCCCGGGATCAAGCTGTATCTAGGAAACTAGTGAAATAGCCTGAATATTATACTTTTCAAGAAAGCATCCAGTCCCCTCTTAAATTTTGTAAGCCGACGGCGGTGATTACTTTATGGGTCATTGCTACTACCACCAGCAGCATCCCCCGGAAGGAAGCTATATAGACCAAGGACGTACAGAACTAATCTGTTTCCCAACAGGACCGCAGCTTCTGGTCTGAAGGACTGTATGGTGAGGTGCTAGGAAGAAAGGAGTGAAAAGCACAGTGAGAGGAGGCCAGGAAAGGACAGACATAAAGGAGTCCTGGGAAGTGCGATGCCAGGCAGGCATCTGTATGGTGCACAACAGACTGAGTAAAAACCCTGAAACTGCACTTTGACTGTTTCCTAGATTTCTTCCAGCATCGCACATTCCCCTCTGCTGCATCCACTAGCACCCTCCTTCAAATACATAACATTTACCTGCCCTGGAAGACTACAGCCTCACCTGTGGGAGGCCTACCAACTGGCTGCAGAATACCATCACTTCCAGAGGATCTGAGCTGCAGTGCTGGTCATCCTGACCAGGCACCACAGTGGCGTCACGAATCACTAACATTATCCCCTGTAAATAATCCCCTTTTTAGTGAGCGCCCAGGGCCACGGACCGAGTTGTTGCAGCCGTGACATCCCCCATAGAAATCAACGGGCTCGGGTCCAAGTACCCCACGGCCCTGTCGGGTGGCTCAATGCTGCCATAGTTAGTAGCAGTGCGAGTCCTGTTGACCGCCGAAAGTGATATTTTATGTTGCACAAAAGATCATTTCACCTGGGGAAACAAACGTTTTACTCCTCATCGGCTTATCCATTATAAATTCTATGGGTGGAACACCCTACTCTCGGAGAAAAGTAAGACATTATACTTCCTATACACATTGCTTGCCAAGCACAAAGGTCATAGGCCAATCTGTGTGTGACCAGGTTGTCCAGAGAAACCATGGTCTTTGGTGGTGGAGAGGGGGTGGCAATAAGGTTGGATTTACAGCCTACATTCTGCACATCATAAGGACCAGTTCAAACTATATTCTTTTACGAAAGATGCTTGTGGCATCTAAATAAAATAATGGAAGAGAACCATTGACACAACAATTCTATACATAACCGACAGACTGGACCCCCTTGCAGTTTGTACTTTTGTGAGACATGCTCACATTTTCATGCACTTTGGGACACAGTCAACCTGGACAACTCTGCTCTATTCGTCTGAAGGAGCCGGAAAAAAAACGCTCATACTTCTTATCTGTGAGTAGTAAACTATGAACCCGCATGATTTCCTTTATAATAAAAATCGCATCTACCGGGTGAATGTGCAGATTGAAATCTTTACAATCAAGTACAAAATCACAAACCCGAGAGCAAAACAAAAATTTGTGTTTTTCTCAATCCAAATCAACAAACTAAATATTTTAAAAGGGAATAAAACTCCCTTGGGTGGCATCGAACTAGGACGTCTGACTGGTATAAAAAATAAGTCACACATTAGTATTTTGGGGTGTAAAGCTGCGTAGAGAAGAGAATAAACAAGCAGACATTTTTGACTTTTTGTAAATTCAGTGAAAGCCACTGGTACCTGCACAGACACATCAAGGCTTGCATTGAAAATCTAGAGATATTTCCAAGCATAGGAAATTAAATGGTAGTAAAAGTCCTGAAAGCTGCAGAAAAATGTTAATGGACAATCTTAAACACGGCTGCTCCATAGAGACCCAATTATTTAGGTCTTTTGTTTCAGAGCTACAGCCGGCCGCAGTTACTCAGTGAGGCAGATTTTAATTAGTGCCATTTCTGACAGAAACGCATCCAAGCAAGTTTAATCCTAGAGTAAATGATACGTCTAGTTAATCATATAGGACTACCCAACCCTTCACAACCTATTAAAAACGCTCAAGGTCTACTCATATCTTATTCTTTCATCTCCCACAAACTGCCCTTGAGAAGCTGAAACTTCTCATAGGTACATGTTTACAAGCAGAGGTTCCAGTGATAACCCATAGGGGACGGATAGTTCATCTTCTTCTGGAAACCCATATATTGTCACAGGTTCTTTCCCACATTGTATCTCTTCAGTACATTGAGAGATGACTAATCCAGTAATAATGAATCCTCATTCACTAAGTAAAGCCTCATTATCAGGACAGCCCCTTCTTAAATGCAGTAGTGCCTCATAGCTGGGGTCCTGGGTTCAAATCCCACAAAGGACAACATCTGCAAGGAGTTTGCATGTTCTCAGTGTTTGCGTGTTTTTTCCCCTGGGTTCTCCATATTTCTCCCACACTTGAAAGACATACTGATAGGGAATTTATATTGTGAGCCCCATTGGGGACAGTGATGACGATGTAGGTAAAGTTTTGCTGTGTATGATGGCGGTATAAGCAAAGCCTAATAAATCAGAAAATTAAAATAAGCTTATAGTCCCCACCAGAAATGGTGGCATTCCAGCAATGTTAGCATCGGGCCTCGCAATGCTTGTGTGACATTGTTATGCCACAACAGTGATGAGACTATACATGACCGCTAAAGAGCTGCCGTACTCACACTTGGATGAAGTCCGTTGTCTGAGGGAAGCGCGGGAACAGCAGCCCATTAGTAGTCACTGACTGGCTACAGAGCTCAGTGGCATAACAACATCACACAAGCCTTAGGAAATCCAGCATGGACAGTCGCTAGTTCATTGCTGGTGGGGTGCTTTTTTTTTTTTTTTTTTTTTAAATGTATTGTCCGGCCTTCTGATGAAAGTCTGCAGTGACTGTGGCTGAAAACTTCTGAATCAGATTATCCAATGTTGCCGGTGAAAGTGGGCAGTCATGTGACCATAATCTGTATACACCGGAGTCTTGACAGCACGCGCTGGAATGATGCAGAAGTCTGCAGGCATAATGTGACTGCAGACTTTCATCAGAAGCTCTTTAAATGGGAGAATACAGCCTATAAGAAGGGATTGTTCAAGTAGTGGCCAACCCCTTTAAATAGTACCTGTCGTCTCTCATGACATCTATTTTAGTAATTACCGATATTCCCCATGAAATAATGATGTAACATTTCTTGTTAGGTCTCGCTCACACAAGCATATAACACGGCCGAGTGCGATCTTATGTTTTATCGGATAGCACTCAGTATAATCTTATTCTATGGGGCAGAGCAGATCAGCGATTCGGCATGAGAGAGCAGTCGCAGCATGCTGTGATTGGCAGCAAGACTCGGCTCACTCGCACCAATACAAGTCTATGGGTGTGACTGAAACATTGGACTGCACTCTGATGTCATCCCAGCGCAGTCCAATATATGCAGAGACAGGCAATGGAGGAGACGGAGAAATGACTTTCTCCGTCTCCTCCGCACCTGTGCTGCAATTCTCTCATGAAGACGACTGGAGCTCAGAGCACTGACACTCGGATCACGCTCGCAGCAGAGCTGGAGCCGAGCGTCATTAACATATCGCATCACATGTTATACGCTTGTGCGATCCCGGAATATTTCCATTCATCAGTTAGCAGAAATAAACTGACAACTGGGTGGTACTAGTCCAGGACGTGTCTTGGAATACCAATTCTGTCTAACCAGCGCCGACTGCGCCAAGTCACACCTCTGACAAAGGAATAGTATTGCCTGTTTGTCAAGTTATTCTGATTAATAACTGAGGAACAGTACAATGTAGCTTTATGCAAAAAACCGCTCCAGAAATAAGTAATAAAAGCAAATGTTTACTACAAACGACATGTTGGGCGAGCAGACAGCTCCTTGAAATAAATGCAAGCTAAAGTCTAGAATTGAAAATAACAGTGCGAGAAGAGCAGTTCCCAAAGCCACGACTCCTTGTACGACACATTCCAAAATCAGGAGAGAAAAAAAAAAGGAAAAAAAAACAAACAAAGAGTTTCATCAATTAACTGTAAAAGTTCAAACGACAGATTATTATTTACATTTCATCTTTACTGTCTAATACACCAGACAGTCCGCTCATTAGAATATTCTTTCACAAATGATCGGCAAGTTTAGTAAACAAGCAACAATCACCGACAAACAAGCAACAATCACCATTGGCAGCACATCGTGCAGTGTAATCAGGACATATGATGCGGAGCAACAACGATATTCTAAGCGCACAGAACGATTACATTAACGATTGTTCTTTTACAGAATTTTGGTCGGCCTGTCCATGCTGGCAGATAAACGACAAGTCGGTGGGTGTAAAAGCACCTTGGGGTTCGGAGCACACTAGAGTTCTGTTTTGCTGTTCCATTACAGGAAGAGAAAAACTGAACTCTTGTAAAATAAATAAATATGCATCCATCCTATTATGGACACCAACCGTGTGAGAAACCGTATGCAGAATAGCAGGGTCCATTTGATTTCAGTTTGGGAGGCCACCTCTAACGGGAAAAGATAAGTGCAGAATGCTGGGCTTTCTTCTGGGGGAAAAAAAAAAAAAAAGTGAACTCGCCACACAGCCTCCTAAATGGAGACCTCTGACGCAAGTAGAAAAATAAATAACTAAATAAGAACTTTATCTCAAATTGCAAGTTACAGCTTCAGTTTTTCATTAGGCAATCCAAAAATATGACGTGACAGTGCCTCTCCCCATAGCAGTCATACCTCCACTGCACTTTGGTTTGAGAAAGGTCATAATTTGAATGAAACATCACCTTTTAGGGATTGTCTTACAATT
The DNA here is from genome assembly GCA_033576555.1 of Oophaga sylvatica. Taxonomy (NCBI): domain Eukaryota; kingdom Metazoa; phylum Chordata; class Amphibia; order Anura; family Dendrobatidae; genus Oophaga; species Oophaga sylvatica. The sequence continues at coordinate 505,641,057 of JARQOD010000002.1, read as the reverse complement.
TAACAATGAGTGCAGAGGTTTTTTTTTGTGTGTTTTTTTTTTTTTTACTATGGTATCGGGGGTAAGTGTAGGACTCGACTGAACCACGTTGCATTGGGACAATGTGCCGAATTTCCTATTCTACAAGTATAACCCTAGTCTTAAAAAGGGGCTGTCCACTAATTGACAATCCACTATTAATGGGCCCAAGGAGTTTAAAAACAGAATTACTACCTTCCAAACGGGTGAGGACTTGGAGCCATTATTTTTTTTTATTTTGTCACCTACAGGCATTGATACGTTAGGGGAGAAACGTACCATGAACATAGTGTAAATAACACAGAAGGGGTAAACATATATTATAAATATACGGGATCTACCACCTCTAACATATAAGCCGGACTAAATAACAACTGTTCGTCAATCATAATATGCAAGGGGGGGGAACCAAAAAGACAATTTGTAGTCCATAATGTTGTGAATACAAAAGAACTTTATTAAAAATACACTGTGTGCAGAATTATTAGGCAAGTTGTATTTGAGAGGATTATTTTTATTATTGAACAACAACTATGTTCTCAATCAACCCAAAAGACTCATAAATATCAAAGCTTAATATTTTTGGAAGTTGGAGTGGTTTTTTTTTTTTTAGATTTGGCTATCTTAGGAGGATATCTCTTTGTGCAGGTAACTATTACTGTGCAGAATTATTATTCAACTTAATAAAAACCAAATATATACCCATCTCACTTGTTTATTTTCACCAGGTAAACCAATTAAACACAAAATTTAGAAATAAACATTTCTGACATTCAAAAACTAAAAAAAGAAAAATCAGTGACCAATATGGCCACCTTTCTTTACGATGACACTCAAAAGCCTTCCATCCATAGATTCTGTCAGTTGCTTGATCTGCTTACGATCAACATTGCGTGCAGCAGCCACCACAGCCTCCCAGACACTGTTCCGAGAGGTGTAATGTTTTCCCTCCCTGTAGATCTCACATTCTATGAGGGACCACAGGTTCTCTATGGGGTTCAGATCAGGTGAACAAGGGGGCCATGTCATTATTTTTTCTTCTTTTAGACCTTTACTGGGCAGCCATGTTGTGGAGTATTTGGATGCATGTGATGGAGCATTGTCCTGCATGAAAATCATGTTTTTCTTGAACGATACCGACTTCCTCCTGTACCACTGCTTGAAGAAGGTATCTTCCAGAAACTGGCAGTAGGTCTGGGAGTTAAGCGTCACTCCATCCTCAACCCGAAAAGGTCCCACAAGTTCATCTTTGATGATATAAGCCCATACCAGTACCCCACCTCCACCTTGCTGGCGTCTGAGTCGGAGTGGAGCTCTCTGCCCTTTACTGATCCAGCCTCGGGCCCATCCATCTGGCTCATCAAGAGTCACTCTCATTTCATCAGTCCATAAAACATCAGTCTTAAGATATTTCTTGGCCCAGTCTTGACGTTTTATTTTATGTTTCTTGTTCAAAAGTGGTCGTTTTTCAGCCTTCCTTACCTTGGCCATGTCCCCGAGTATGGCACACCTTGTGCTTTTTGATACTCCAGTAATGTTGCAGCTCTGAAATATGGCAAAACTGGTGGCAAATGGCATCTTGGCAGCTTCACGCTTGATTTTCCTCAATTCATGGGCAGTTATTTTGCGCCTTTTTTTATCAACACGCTTCTTGCGACCCTGTTGGCTATTTGCCATGAAACGCTTGATTGTTCGGTGACCACGCTTAAAAGTTTGGCAATTTCAAGACTGCTGCATCCCTCTGCAAGACATCTCACAATTTTTGACTTTTCAGAGTCCGTCAAATCTCTCTTCTGACCCATTTTGCCAAAGGAAAGGAAGTTGCCTAATAATTAAGCACATCTTATATAGGGTGTTGATGACATTAGACCACACCAATCCTCATTACAGATATGTAAATCACCTGATTTACATAATTGACAGTTGGCTTTCAAGCCTATACAGCTTGGAGTAGGACAACATGTATAAAAAGGATGATGTGATCAAAATACTCATTTGCCTAATAATTCTGCACACAGTGTAGTATTAACAGGCATGAATAAGCGTGGGTTAAAAGACGAACATAGAACTATGAACGCAGAGGGCGCATGGGACCGTATGAGCAGTTGGTATCCTTAGGGTTAATAAACCACATAACATCCATTTTTGACAGTTAGGATTATCAATGAGTGGAACAGGCTGCCACAAGAGGTGGCGAGTTCTCCTTCAATGGAATTCTTGAAACATAGGCTGGACAGTCATCTGTCTGGGATGATTTAGTTTATCCTGCTTGGAGCAGGGGGTTGGACCCGATGACCCAGGAGGTCCCTACCATTCTATGATTCATACCGATTGCAGGTAAAATCCTGTATACAGGTTATGCGAATGGTCCCCTGCAATATGGTGTCAGGGTGAGATACCAATGGGTAGACCAAGTCAAGTAGTATAGACATATACCTGAATAGACTAATGCTGAAATTCAAAATACTATACTCCGGTCTCCTTACCCGAGAAGGGTCACCAGCAAGAGCTCCTACGGTCCGCACGCCCGCTCAGTAATAAGCAGTGGTCCGTTACTGCACAACTCCTTTAAAGGCAACATCTTCGATTCTTAATGCACTCTCTTTGAGGATCTGTAATCTACTTTCCATATCCTAAGCAAAGATCACTCCGCACAGATGCAAGAAGCATAAGCAACGTTTCACAAAAAGTAAAGTTTGCCCATTTGAGGTACGCAGAGCAGATTTGTGTTGGCACTAGGCCGTACTTATCTCACATTTTACAATTTCCCCTGCAGACAATGGTACAATATCTCACGCTGCCTCAGTTTGTAGATATGTTTCTTGCATGTTAGACAATCATGTAGGTAAACAGGATAAAACACTCTCAAGATGAATTTACAATTAGTAAGTGTTGCACAAGGAAGGATGAACTATGAAAATCGTGCCAACTCATGCACGCTAATGACCAAGATGGTAGTCATCAATCTGAGCAATAGTAATAACTGTGGCCACAATAAGTGCAGAACCGGTTAACATATGTATGAATAAAACTATTTCTTCAGTATGATTATAAATTATATGCTCCAGCAGGTCATCTAGGTCGTCATAAACCTCACATTCAACAGTTCCGGCATGACAGGAGACATGACACATGGGACAATTCTAGGTCCTGCTGGTTTCTCAGGAAAGACTGAAATACAATGACAAACTTCTACATTTCAAAAGGTTTCAAGTCTCAGCCGATTTATGGCGCATTCATCATCCATATCGGATTGTTGGTGGGACTTACACTCAGCACCTTCATTGATCAGTTGTAATTTGCTTCGGTGGGCACCTTAGGGTTGTACTTTGCAGCTCTGTTCAATGAGTAGTAGTCACTGTTGGGTACTGCAGAACCGCTCCTGACTGGCAACTAATCTGCAATGCGCTTTGCTTTGAAACAGTTTCCATCTGGCGGGCGCTGGAGCAAATAACAGCTGATCAGTGTCAATGCCGAGTGTCGGTCATCACTAGCTGAGACTGGAAAGCACATTAAGTAATGTATGCCTGGAAAGGACATTAAATAATGTTTACATTAAACCAGGCGACGTTACTCCCTTCTTTTAATCAAGTTTATTTGCATCTTTCAGATGCAAATTAATTTGAAAACTGCGTCGCCGGGACTGGGACAGAGCAACTCTCGTCAGCCGCGGCCCGACGTGCAGCAACGTGATGTCAGCATGCTGTTGACAACATCACTCTACAGCCGCAAAGGCAGAGGAGACGTCCGGTACTGGCAAGCACTCCACGGAGGAGCTGAAGTGTGTTTTCACTTTAAATGAGGGGGCTGGAGGAAGAAAGGGATGGGTTTACTGCGAGGGCACAAAGGGGCAATGGAGATTATTATGGGGCATTTTATGAGACAGTGGAGTACATTATGGGGCAACTGTAAGATTGTGAAAGGGGGCATAGTGTAGCGACGGGCAGTGGGGACATGATGCAGAGAGGCAGTGTGAGTGGGGTGATATTATGGAAAGGGACGGTGGAGGCGGGTAGATTATGGAAAGGGACAATGGAGGCGGGTAGATTATGGAAAGGGACAGTGGAGGCGGGTAGATTATGGAAAGGGACAGTGGAGGCGGGTAGATTATGGAAAGGGACAGTGGAGGCGGGTAGATTATGGAAAGGGACAGTGGATGCGGGTAGATTATGGAAAGGGACAGTAGAGGCGAGTAGATTATGGAAATGGACAGTGGAGGCGGGTAGATTATGGAAAGGGACAGTGTTGGGGGATATTTTGTGCAGGAAGCACAATGATAGGCAATTATTCACAGGCACAGCACAGGAGATATTTATGGTACAGTATAATGATACTTTTATTTTTAAAGGGAACAGTGTCGGGAAGTGCTGCTGAAAACAGAAGCGAGAAGTCTAAAAAGAGAAGCTTCGGGCATGAAACCTCATCATGGAGTCTGGACAAAATAGGACATTGCAATTAAGCTTGGTACTGTATAGATACACTGATGGTGGTTCTGGTGTCATATTCCTGTACTGACTGTGATTTTGGCGCCTCACTCATATACTGATGGTGGTTCTGATCTTGTACACATGTAGCAATCCATAATATGCTTCATGCTTCAAAATCCTCAAAACTCTAGAGATTTGAGAAAGATCTGGTGAGGTTCTGCTCCAAAAATGAAGTTTAAGTTAAGCGTGTGTTCACACTGATTATAAACTCTCCAAATCCCCCTCAAATACTCAAAACTTGTTCTAGTGATGTATTAATGTACTAACCGTGGTTCTGGTGATGTATTCACGTAGTTACACCTTAAAAAAAAAAATTTGGTCCTTGGGATTGGTTCAGTATGGCAATGCGGCTCTTAGACCAATAAATGTTGTGCATCCCTGCTATAAAACCTCCAAAGTGAAGTTTTCAGTAAAAAAGAAACAAATACGGTAATATCCTAGAAGCAGAAGTTCTGTAATCAAACATGGAGAAGGAAAAGAACACAATGGGGGACATTTACTAATGTGTTTGAGCCAAGAACATGGCGAAAAACGTGTCTGAAATTTGTTGCATTTTTGCATATAATGTTGCATCCCATTTTTGACCAATTCATTATGCTCTTTAGAAACTTGTTTGACAAGGACCGCGATGTAACAAGAGAAAAATAAGCTGGTCTTTGAAGAGAATAGGCATGGTTTAAAGTGCAACATGAACTAATTGCACCAAAAAGGTAGCAGTAAAAAGATAGGACACAGTAAGCCAACAAATAAGTGGTGGAAAGTTAGACATATCTAAAGATGCAACAAATTCACCTTCAATAAGATCTAATAAACTTGGTGCATTTTAAGGCTAAGTTTACACTAGACGGTTTTGCAGCTTTTTTTTCAATGAAAATTTTCAGCAGCGTTTTAAAGTACCAGCAAAGTCTATGGCAGTTATGGCTAACCTTGGCACTCCAGCTGTTGTAAAACTACAACTCCCAGCATGCCCTTGCAACCTGCAGCAGTTGAGGCATGCTGGGAGTTGTAGTTCTTCAACAGCTGGAATGCCAAGGTTCGCCATCACTGGTCTATGGGATTTCAGAAACCTCATGCACACAGCTTGTTTTTTTTGTCTTCATGATTTTGAGCTTTGCTTGTTTTTTTTTTTGCATTTCACTTTCAGAGTTTTGTCAGTGTTTTTTGCTCATTGAAATGAAGGGGTGGTGAAAAACTACACCAAAAACGCAGGGGTCAGGTTTTTCTGCGTTTTTTTTGTGTCAAACCTGATTCTTTGTAATAAGACATTTTTTCCGCAACACTAAGCTTTATCAGCATGCACAAGAAACAAATTTAGAATGCCAAAACCACAGCAAGAACGCACAAAAAAATGCAAGGAAAATATGCTTTTTTTTCTGCAGCTTCTTTCCTGCCAAGAGATCAGGTTTAGCTGCAGGAAAAAAAAATCCTAGTGTGAACATACCCCAAGACTAATTACAATATACTGCGTGACACATCTAGGAATCCTAGAAAAAGATCAAGACTTGTATTCACTGTGAAAGAATAATTCTGGAGCATGGTTTCTTATAACTTTGCCTAGAAATATATGAATAAATAGATAAAGAGTTAATCAAAAAGTGCAGGGACGCAGCCCAAACTGGTGACACCCAGCTGTCTAGAACATTTATTTATTTTTTTATGGTGGAATAATTAAGGAACACCACAATACAGGGTTATAAAAAAAGATAATCCAGAATTGTTATTTTACAGTAAATACAATACCAAAACGGACATGTGAAAACAGCCATACTGATCTATACTGGATGAGCCCACAATCTGCCCCCGACTATGACCGGGTAACTTTCCACCTTTTTTTTTTATTGTTAGTTTTGGTTACATGCATTAGGCAGTGGCGCAACTTTTAGCTCATGGGCCCCAATGCAAAAGCTCCAACAGGGCTCCCCAACTATTGCATATTTATTTATTAGTATTGGTCCGTTCATATAGGCCAAAGGGCCCGGGTGCAATTGCAACTCCTGCAGTCATGGTTTTATTTAATGCTTATAAAGAAAAAAAACTTGCTGTAAAACCTGAAAAATATACCCTAACATCTAATCGTACCAAAAAAGGGAAAAATAAAAGATATATCTTTTATTTATTGACATACACACATTGCATTAAAAAAAAAAAAAAAAAAGACTCCAAAATATCCCAAACCAAAACACACACCATGAATGGCATTTCATGTTGGACTAATAACATTGTAGGGGATCCCCCCCCCCCAAAAAAAAAAAAAAATGTAATGTCAAAACCACTATGAAAAGACCACTGTGCTGTAACTACAAGTCTGCAACTCTGCTATTAATACTGCAACTGCTGGTTACAGGAAGAAAAAAAAACCCACATTCTCAGAAGCCGGTATTCTTACCTACATCTTAGATTAGAGTGGGTTTTCTACATAGTGTTAGGGTAAAACACATTTGTAAAACAGCATAATGAGAATTTTTGGTTTTAAAAACTTTTTCCCCCCAACTGTAATAAAATGTAGAAAAAAAACTTAAGGGTGCATATATATATATATATATATATATATATATATATATATATATATATATATATTATATTATATAGAGGGAAGTACAATACATCGTGTTTGCATCATTAACCATTCAGGGTGCAGACAATAATGAGAACAGAAGTAGCTAAACTTATTTAAACTGGTTTCCATGGAAACTGAAAGAGAGCTTCCCAAGCTGAGAGTGAGGAGAGAGCAGCCCACACCCTCATTCCTCCCCACATCCCGCCCTCTGCCATCACCCTGGATGCCACCTCCACACAGGACACTCCTGTCTCTCTCTCCACCACAAGGGAAACTGGTTTCAGATAAACACCAGTGTCGACTCCTGGGTGTGTGTCACTTACAGTCCCCATAATCCAAAGTGTCACTGGGACCAGCACACAGACCTGAGCAGCCACAAGTTCATGTCTCCATAGATCCCAGGGAGCAGAATACAGATCAGCCCCCATTAATGCCTATGATACATTCCTCAGGAAACATCACCAATTCACTATTTACAAACATGGAGCCATAAACAATAAACAAGTGTCTCCGAGCAGCAGAACAGCCTGTCCTGGCGCAGCACAGTGTCTACATCCACAAGAACCTGTGGCTACTGAGAAATAAAGCCTCAAGCTTTCAATCTGATATTTTTTTTAAGCAATTTACAATGAAATATTTACATAGGACTGCCAAACTTAGAAAAAAACAGAATAAACTTTAGGATAGAGGCAGAAACTGGAAGCAGCAGCACAAGCCATAGTAAACAGCAGCAATGTGGAGTAGGCTTGGTCTCCTGTAGAGGTGTGGTACGTGCCCCTCTCTCCCTCCACAGACACCCCCTGATCTGGGATGACAGGGCTCCTCACCTCAGACTCCAGCAGCTGTGGCTCCTCTGGAAGGGTCAGGTCTCTGGTGCAAGGACTGCAGTGTGCCGACTGTCTGAGCCTGGAAGTGACAGCAGCTCCCACTCCCTGCTCTCTACACTGCAGGCTTCACTGAAGGAAGGAGGGGCAGCTCTGTGCTAGAGGAAGAATTAAATCCTCCACCCCCTCAGGGTTCACTATGACATCATTGTCAAAGGATTGTGGGAGAGGAGGTTGAAAGGAAAAGAAGGCAGCTAATTAACCTGTGTGGCGCTGGACATGTTCCATGTCAGTGCTGCACATAGTGCACAGGACCCAGAGGACTTCACATGCAGGACTGCTGTCTGAGGACTGCTAGTGGGGAGCCAGCTAGACTACCTGTTATTTGTGTGTCTGCAGGGCTCCTGCCTCAGTGACACTCCCAATTCCTAATCTCACTATAAGCACAGATACTCTGCTCAGTTGGAAGGGCTTTTACTGTAACATACTATGTCCTATGTAATGACTACATTTACCTTCATTAACATTTATTTTTTTGTCCCAATCCATCTAAAATAAAAAATGAAGTACCTTTGCAATAGGTCTTAGGGCTTATTCACACGTCAGTATTTGGTGAGTATTTTGCATCAGTGTTTGTATGCCAAAACCAGGAGTGGAACTTACAGAGCAATACTGTAAATGAAAGATTGACACCTGTTCTGTGTTTTGGCATAAAAATACTAATGTGTGAGTAAAGCCTTAGGGTCAGTTTCCACGATCAGTAAACGCTGCGTGTTTGGCGCTGTGCGTTGGCGCAGCGCCAAACACGTAGCGTCCAGATGTTACAGCATAGTGGAGGGGATTTCAAGAAATCCCGTCTCCACTATGCGTAACAATACGCAGGTGGCAGACCTGCATAAACGGACATGCGGCGCGTCTTTTCATACCGCAGCATGTCCTCGCGTGTTGCGGCGACGGTGCGTCGCCGCAACAGAATTTAACACAGGGCTATGTAGCCCTGCGTTCTTTCCGGAGGTGTTCCGGAGGTGTCCTGAACACCTCCGGAAAGAGCGCGCGTCAGAAAGGGGGCGGGGCTTAGACGGAGCAGAATTTCCACTCCGTCCAAAGCGCTGTGGTTCCGGACCGTGGAACCACAGCCTGAGGCTACCTGCCCACAATGAGTTTTTGGTGAGTATTATCGAAAAAATGCAAGTAACCTATTTTACCTAATGGGTGCAGAAATGCTGTAGAAAATTTGTAACATCAAACACTCACCAAAATCTTAGGGTAATGTAGCCTTAAACGGAACCACTCACCAGTTTTTGAGTCTCTAAACAAATGCCACCACCTTGTACTACTCCTGCACTGCATTCCACAAACATTTCGATCATCAAGATTCCTTCTGTATACCCCCCAAACATACCATTTTAATTGCATCCATGCTGTATTTAAATGAGAATGGTCCGGTCCAGTGGGTGTCCTCGCTGCAGCATCTGTGCCTCCTAGTTGCCGTCCTCCGTCTTGATATGGATGACGCATCCTACAGCATCCACATAGCAAAACGAGATTTCACGCTTGCGCAGTAGCTTCACAGTCCTGCGCAGGCGCACTTTGCTCTGCCCTACTGTAGGCAGAGCATAAAACATCACTGCACAAGTGCCAAAAGATGTAATTCCAGCTCTAATGTACCCTGCCACTAGAAATGACAAGAATGACAGTTTGCCCAAAGTACGGCAGAGCAAAAGGCACCTACTGGGGCCTGTGAGGCTACTGCAAAGGCGCAAAATCTCACTTCGCTATGTGGATGATTCAGGACCCGTCATCTATGTCAATCAAACCCGGAGGACATCGACTAGGAGAAGAGAGAGAGGAGGCACTGACTCCGCAGGGAGGACTCCCATCGGACCTGAACATCTTCATTTACAGGGGAAGTCAGGAGTTAATAGACACATTTATGGAATGCAGCACAGCCATGAGCAGATAAAGGGGGTGGCATTTGTTTAGGGACTCAAAAACTGGTGACAAAGGCAGTCAGGAGTTAATAGACACATTTTTCTTGAAAGAGTTATTCCCAACATTTAACGTTATCAGCTATCCAGAGGTTAAAACAGTTGTTCGGAAATTTTTATCCCTCTTAGGGCATAGTCAGATGGCCATATAACATTGACGCCGATCGCATCACAATGCTCGGACTGACCGGCGGCTCTCCTGACCTGAGCGTGACAGCATGTATTTCTATGCAGAATCACGCTAGGATCAGGAGAGCCACCGGCCAGGCCGTGCACTGTGATGCGATCTTCGTTTGTGTTATACAGCCGTCTGTCCCTCGCTCTTAGAATGGAGCAACATGTTCAACCACCAATCAACAAGTTATTATTACACGACAGCAAAACGGAGCATTTTTATCCCCATTAGAATATGCTCAGTTTTTGCAGCAGCCCCATAGAGAATGATTGGACCTGCATCAAGTGTCCGACCTGTCGCTCCATTTTATAACGGGTATGAAAGTGCCACAACCCCTTTAAGTGACAGCTTTCAAATCGGTAGGGGCCAACCAATAGGGTCCCCACAAGAACTCGGTTCTGAAACTCCCGTCGGAATAGATACTGTATATGCACGGCCAGCATTCTTTTCTTTCTCTATTGGACACTGCCACATACAGTGTGTGGCTTTGCCTGGAAGTCCCTTAAAAAATGAATAGAGCAGAAGACAGCATAAGTGGCCACCACTTTATCCCCCATGTTACCAATTTGATTTTTTTTTCTGGCCAACTTGTCGAAAATCACATACAGCCAACATTTTTTATGGACACATTGGAAAACAATAATAAGATTTTAAGTGATATGTCTACAGCCTAATCCTAATATGAACACCTTAGCAGCATGTACTTTACACTGTACAATGATCAATATTGCAGTCAAAATACCCTGGACACATTACATTTTTTATGGACAAAGTGCCAAATTTTTATGGACTAGCCATGAATTTCTGAACAGTTTGTAACTCATCCGACAAGGCATTGCAGAGCCCTCTTCTTGGAATACAATGATCTACAAGTAATTACCTACCCAAGATATTAAAAGTTGGGAATAATCCTAGAATAAAAAATAAAATCCTATTTTTTTATACAGCTTCTTTGCAAAATTTTGTGTCTCCATAGTAACAGACGACAAACAAACCCTGTACAGTCTAAACCTGCAGTCATACTTTATTCCAAATGTCCCCTACTTTTGTGTGACCTTCTGAAAGTTGGGAACGGCTAAAAGAAAGCATGATAGCACAAAAATGCCCTGTTCATTTCACTAGCACTATTATTATATAAGCTGATAGAGATCTCAACGTGCTCATAAATTGCCCGGCAGAGAACAAAATAGATCAAATAGTGCCAATTGGCTTTTGTCTGGTAAGTAATCGCCAAAGGACAGTAAAAGAAGTATAAATGAAACCTATTCCCTTTATGACTAGAGATGGGAGAATCGTTTCGCAGGACTCCAGTCCATCTACCAGGTCAGTAATCTGTGACCACTGGAGAATTGAGAATCTCCTTCCCAACATTTGAGCCCGGCCAATCAAAAGAGGAGCTGTGAATCCAGAAAGGTAGGACATTTGCTGGCCTCCAGTCAAGCGGTCACAGGTTACTGACCTGGCTGATGGACCGAAGTCCTGAAAATCCATCCTCCCATCTCTAGTTCTGGCACTGTATAGTATTCATCACAGGCATTCATTGTAAGAGGTTGTCCCATTTCAATTACTTTTACACCATAGGCTCAGTGGAGTAAACAATAAGAAGCTTTACTTACCATCTCCCACTCCTGGGTCCATTGGTATGAGCTGCAGCATTGCTCATGTGACACCACCACTGCAGACCAAAGCAGCAGCGAAGAATTGGAGCTGGACTCAAGATGGGTAAGAAAAGCTTAGTTTCTTATTTTTATATATAGCGGGTGAAATAAGTATTGAGCACGTCACCAATTTTCTAAGTAAATATATTTCTAAAGGTGCTATTGACTTGAAATTCTCACCAGATGTCAGTAACAACTCATCCAATCCCCACAGGCCACGGAATCAAACTGTGACGCAGTCCCAACCCACGGACAGGCCAGGAGTCAGCAAAGTTGGACGTTCCGGGGTCAATACCAAAAGAGCACGTAGTAAACCAAGGGAAAATGCGAAGTCGTAAGTCAGGTCACATGCCAGGGTCAGAATACCAGAGAAATAGAGGATACACAAAGGGGCAATAACAAGAGGGTAATCAGAACACGGTCCAAAGGTCAGCAAAAGAATATCAAATAAAAAGGGGCAATAACAAACGGGTAGTCTGAACACAGTCCAAAGGTCAGCAACGGAATATCAGATGCAAAGGGGCAAATACAAACAGGTAGTCCGAACACGGCCCAAAGGTCTGCAGCAGCAGATCAGAACTTACAGCACAAGAAACAGGCAAACACGCACCAGGGAGCAAAAGTTTAGAACAAGCTTTTGACTGACAGTGATCTGGGCAAGACAGCTCACCTAAATAGCAGGGCAATCACCAAGCACAGGGAGCAACTGTGAAAATCTCTGCCCCGTCCAGTCTCAGATAGGTCAACAGAGCTGTCAATCAAATCACCGACAACTCAGCACGCTCCAGCACAGGATAGACTGTTCATCTCTGAGTCCCACACACTCTGAGCAGAGGAATCATGACAGTACCTCCTCTTCAAGGGGGGCTACTGGACCCCAGGTTTCATAGGAAACCTACAATGAAAACCTCTGACCAAACAATCAGCTTTCACCAAGTGAGCCAGAACCCAGGATCTCTCCTCGGGTCCATATCCCCTCCAATGAACAAGATATTGGAGGGAATTTCGGACCATCCGAGAATCCACAATCCTCTGTACCTCGTACTCAACAGAGACTGGAGGAGGACGGGAAGAGACAGGCAACACAGAAGGAAGAATCTCGTACGGGCCAATGAATTTCGAATCCAACTTTGCCGAAGGTACTTTAAGCCTAATGTTCTTGGATGACAACCAAACTTTATCCCCAACTTTGAATGTGGAACCAGCCGAATGTTTCCTATCGGCCCTACGTTTTGGCTGAAACTGAGCCACCCCAATATTCCTCTGAACCTCCCTCCAAACATCCCCAAGTTTCTGAATGGTCACTTCCACTCCAGGGCATCAGAACTCATCCTAGAGAATTCTCCAAAATGAGGCTGAAAACCATAGTTACAAAAGAAAGGAGAGGTTCCAGTGGACTGATTGACCCGACTCTTAAAGGCGAACTCAGCAAGAGGCAAAAATGGGGACCAGTCCTCCTGCTGAGCAGCCACAAAACATCTTAAAATTTGTTCTAGTGATTGATTCGTCTTCTCTGTCTGACCATTTGTTTCAGGGTAACAAGCAGAGGAAAAAGACAAATCAATCCCCAACTTCCTACAGCAAGGAGGAGGACGTCATCGCTAGAAGATGGGAGGCGCCGGACCCAGACCGCGATGCCCATCGGACTGGACCACATTGAACCGCCCCTCCCGATGAGTATAATATAACTCGTTTTTCTTATCTTTCAGGTTACATCGGGGGCTTATCTACAGCATTACAGCTTATATATGAAAAATGGGGTGACAGATTCCCTTTAATAAACTTTCTGTAGTAGTTAGCGAACCCTAAGAATTGTTGCAATGCTTTCAGATCACGAGGTTGACGCCAATCAATTATAGCCTGCACTTTCCAGGGTCCATCTTAAACCCTTCAGCTGACACAATGAACCCCAGGAACGAAATTTCCTGAACAGAAAAAGTACATTTTTCCAATTTAGCAAACAAAGAATTTTCCCTGAGTTTCTGTAAAACAAATTGAACGTGCTCATAGTGAGAATTCAGATCAGGTGAAAAATTAGAATGTCATCCAGGTAAAACACAATAAACCTTTCAATAATATCAGAGAAAATGTCATTCATAAAGTTCTGAAAGACTGCAGGTGCATTGGTTAAACCAAAAGGCATGACAACATTTTCAAATAAACCCTCCGACGTTAAAAACGCTGTTTTCCACTCATCACCCTCCCAGATACGTAACAGATTATATGTTCCTCTAAGGTCAAGCTTAGAAAACCATTTCGCCCCTGTAAGCTGATTATATAGGTCAGGGATAAGTGGAAGCGGGTAAGTATTCTTAACCATAATTTTGTTAAGTAAACAGAAATCAAAGCCAGGACAGAGGCCACCATCTTTCTTTTTCACAAAAAAGAACCCCGCAGCTATAGGTGAGGAGGAAGGACGGATATGACTCTTCAGTAAACTTTCACTTACATATTCTTTCATGGCAGTCCGTTCAGGTCCCGACAAATTATACAGCCAAGCTTTAGGTAATTTGTCATTAGGAAACAGATTTATAGCACAATCATACGGGTGATGGGGCGGTAGTATGTCAGCCTCTTTCTCCGAGAACACATCTCCGAAGTCTTTCAGGTAAGCCGGCAGACCCTGCAGGTTAGCAGAGTAAACTTGTGCAGGGCTAAGACATTTCTGATGACAGTAGGAACTCCAGTTAACAATATCCTTCCAACACCAATCAATTACAGGATTATGGATATGCAGCCATGGAAATCCCAACACCAACTGTTACTCCATTAGTGAGAAACCAGTGTTTGAATTAATATGCAAATGAAATAGTAGATCAAAAGCCTCTGTCACTCCAGCTCTATTCCTGTCCCAGCACCACCTCCTCCTGATACAATGACATCTCCTTTGCCTGAAGTCACACAGCAGAGAGGCTCTCAGTCAGTTAGGAGGAGGCGCTGGTAGGGAAAAAGAGCTGGAGAGACAGAGGTTCAGATCTACAGCCTAATTTTGCATAAGTTCAAACTCTGATTTCTCAGTAATAGAGGTACTGACTGGCCATGTAAAGGTATCGCTGGACTTGTCTTTCAATGAACTTCATGCGCATATACAGTA
>JARQOD010000002.1:505510007-505626156 GCA_033576555.1 Oophaga sylvatica | reverse complement strand
CGTCGTCGAATGGCCTGGACCATTTTTTCATCGTCGGTGTCCCGCTGGCCAGCGCGCATCTCTGCGTGTGACAGCGGGAGACCAACGACCAGCGAGCTGGGAGCTGGTATCCAATGTACACATCAGGTAACTAAGGCTACTTTCACACTTGCGTTTTTTTGCGCTGCGTTTCGAGCGCACATGAAGCGCATTAAAAAAACGCGTGCTAACGCTTGTAAACGCTGTCTTTAGTCACATCAGCATGCACATTACGACAAAAAAACGCAGCGTTTGTCTGCGATTTCATGCGTTTTTGCATGCGTTTGCGTTTTTTTGGCGCATGGGTTGTCTATGTGTCACATTTCTATCATCTCTGTCTCTATCATCTATCATCTGTCATCTGGCTCTATCATCTTTGGCTCTATCATCTCTGGCTCTATCATCTTTGGCTCTATCATCTCTGGCTCTATCATCTTTGGCTCTATCATCTTTGGCTCTATCATCTTTGGCTCTATCATCTCTGGCTCTATCATCTTTGGCTCTATCATCTCTGGCTCTATCATCTTTGGCTCTATCATCTCTGTCTCTATCATCTTTGGCTCTATCATCTCTGGCTCTATCATGGTTTAAACAAGTGTTTAGACATTAGTTACTGAAAAATCGCGTGCGTGCAAAAGCGCTGATGAGCGCAAAGCCATGCGCACGCCAGCGCCCCCATAGACTGCAATGTTATTTTTTGCGCATAGTGCGCGCACACGTGCGCACGCGTTTTTTTAAAGCGGTTGGGCGGAAAAAAAAAAGTAACATATAGCGTCTAGCGTGTATGGGCGCACACCGGGAAAATGCGCAGCGCACGACAAACGCACATGAACGCGTGCAAGCGCTAGACCCTGCGCCCGCCATGTTAAAGATAGGGGAACATTGCGCATGCGTCCAATAGCACACAATGCGCTGCGCAAAAAAACGCAAGTGTGAAAGTATCCTAAGCGCTGCGCGGCGCCTAGTTGCCCGATATGTACCTTGGATACCGGCTCCCAGCTTCTGCTGTAGAGCGCTGGGAGCCGGTATCCGGGGTACATATTGGGTAACTAGGCGCCGTGCAGCGCTTAGTTACCCGATGTGTACACTGGATACCAGCGTGCTCGCTTGTCCTGATCGCTGGTGTGTCTGCCCATGTGACAGCTCACCAGCGATCAGCTAACGATGTCCAGCGATCCCATCCACATCGGATCGTTGGTGGGATCGCTGGGACATTGAAGAATGTGACGGGACCCTTAGTCTTGATGAGTTTCATCCAATTGGAGAAGCGTTCAGAGTGCTGGCAACCGAGGCTGGAGGTTGGTTTAGTGTTTGTGGCCAGAGCACTAACCTTGGAGCTGACTTCTGGATCGTCAACCGGATCATGGATCCTGAAATATTACTGGAGATATTCACTCCTGTTCCAGCAGAAACTTCGGACCTGAAAGCCAAGAAGAGTTAGCAAAAGAACTTATAGACATAGGTCTAGTGGCATGGTCAGCTGGATTAAGTTCAGATAGGATATAGTGCCTTTGTTTAGGCTTGGAAGACCTCCTTACTCTCTCGATGCGGTTACTGACGTACACGTAGAAGCGCCTTGTTTGGTTGTAGATGTAACCTAAGATGACCTTACTGTCACTGTAGTATTGTACATCATCTATATTGGTGTCCAGCTCATGCTGTGTAAAGTCTGCGAGTTCTACTGCAAGCACAGTCCCACAGAGTTCAAGCCTGGGAATGGTGTGGTCAGACTTGGGAGCCAACTTAGCCTTTCCTAAAATGAACCCAACATGATCTCGATTGTCGGATCCCGTCACCTTCAGGTAGACGACAGCTGCAATGGCCTCCGTGGATGCATCTGAAAACACATGGAGTTCCGTCGTAGTGCTAGCAGCAAGTGAGATTCTAGCATAGCATCTCGGTATGTGGATTTCATCCAAGGCACACAAAAACCGCTTCCAGGTTTCCCATTTCGGTTCCTTATCAGGAGGGAGTGGTTTCGGAAAGCTGTCTCAGAAGGGATTTACCTTCTATGGTAATTGGTGCTACGAATCCCAGTGGGTCGTATAAGGCAGGGGTCCACAACCGCCGGTCAGCGGACCATTACCGGGCCGTAGCAGTTCTGTTGCCGGGCCGCGGAGCCACGGCACAGAACGCTGTACATACATGGAGCCGGCGGCTGCAGCACTGTAGTAACAGCTACAGCCGCCGGCTTCAAGAAGACATCGATACTTACCTTCCGTCGCTGCATCCCTGTCGGCTGCGGCAGCTTCCTCCTGGCAGTGCGGTGACGTAGTACCGCTCATTAAGGTAATGAATATGGACGTGACGCCACTCCCATAGGCGTGGCGTCCATATTCATGCCCTTAATGAGCGGTACTACGTCACCGCTGCGCACAGGAGGAAGCTGCCGCGGCCTACAGGGATGCAAGGGACCTGCAGCGATGGAGCGAGGAGGGTAAGTATGATAGAGGAGGGTAAGTATGATGGGGAGAGGACGGGGGAGCCCAGCGGAGCCATGTATACAGGATAGGAGGGGGGAGGTGAGCCATGCGTACAAGGATAAGAGGGTGGAGGGGAGCCATATATACAAGGATGGGAGGGTGGGAGCGGAGCCATATATACAAGGATGGGAGGGTGGGAGTGGAGCCATGTATACAGGATGGGAGGGGGGAGCGGAGCCATATATACAGGATGGGAGGTTGGGAGCGGAGCCATGTATACAGGATGGGAGGTTGGGAGCGGAGCCATATATACAAGGATGGGAGGGTGGGAGCGGAGCCATGTATATAGGATGGGAGGGTGGAGCAGAGCCATGTATATAGGATGGGAGGGTGGAGCGGAGCCATATATACAAGGATGGGAGGGTGGAGCGGAGCCATGTATACAAGGATGGGAGGGTGGAGCGGAGCCATGTATACAAGGATAGGAGGGTGGGAGCGGAGCCATATATATAGGATGGGAGGGTGGAGCTGAGCCATGTATATAGGATGGGAGGGTGGGGAGCGAGCCATATATTCAAGGATAGGAGGGTGGGAGCGGAGCCATATATACAGGATGGGAGGGTGGAGCGGAGCCATGTATATAGGATGGGAGGGTGGGAGCGGAGTCATATATACAAGGATGGGAGGGTGGGAGCGAAGCCATGTATACAGGATGGGAGGGTGGGAGCGGAGCCATGTATACAGGATGGGAGGGTGGGAGCGGAGCCATATATACAGGATGGGAGGGTGGGAGCGGAGCCATATATACAGGATGGGAGGTTGGGAGCGGAGCCATGTATACAGGATGGGAGGGTGGGAGCGGAGCCATATATACAAGGATGGGAGGGTGGGAGCGGAGCCATGTATACAAGGATGGGAGGGTGGGAGCAGAGCCATGTATATAGGATGGGAGAGTGGGGCGGAGCCATGTATACAAGTATGGGAGGGTGAAGCGGAGCCATGTATACAAGGATAGGAGGGTGGGAGCGGAGCCATATATACAGGATGGGAGGTTGGGAGCGGAGCCATGAATACAGGATGGGAGGGTGGGAGCGGAGCCATATAAACAAGGGTGGGAGCGGAGCCTTGTATACAAGGGTGGGAGCAGAGCCTTGTATACAAGGGAGTCACATTCACATTATAAATGTTATAATTAAATGATGAGTATGCACTACTACTAAACTACAACCCAGTCCATAGCCCCGCTCCCTTATGACCAAAGCCCCACCCCTGCCACACCTTCATCCCCGCCTGCCGGGCCATGGAAGAATGGTCTTTCTTGAAGCCGGTCCCTGGTGCAAAAAAGGTTGGGGACCACTGGTATAAGGTATTCACCACTGACAGGACACCACGATTAGTGAATGGTTTGTCTGCACAGTTGATTTGAAAACCGAAGGCGTCAGCTGACAGGTTCCACCTCAGGCCTAAACTTCTCTGCACAGGCGGACAGTCTGAACCCAGTTCTATGTCCTTGAATCCTGGTGCGTGGTCACTTGAATCAAAGGCTCTCATGACATCCAGGCTTTTTGAAGCAATTTTATGCAGTCTAAGCTTAGCTTGGAACAGCATACCTTGGGTCCTCTTAAGTAGGTCGATCGCCGCTTCTTCTGTGGGTAGAGATTTTAGTCCATCATCTACGTAGAAGTCTTTCTCTACAAAGTCTCTGGCGTCTGTTCCATATTCGGACTTTCCTTCTAGTGCAGTTCTCCGCAGGCCATAGGTTGCCATGGAGGGCGAAGGGCTGTTCCCGAATACGTGCTCCCTCATGCGATACTCCACCATCTCTTTGCTGGGGTCGTTGTCCTTGTGCCACAAAAACCTGAGGAAATTCCTGTGGTCCTGTCTGACTATGAAGCAGTGGAACATCTGTTCAATGTCGGCAGTGATGGCAACGGACTGTTTCCTGAACCTCCTCAACACTCCACTAAGTTGTTTGTCAGATTAAGACCCTTGAGGATGACATCGTTGAGAGATATGCCTTGATGTTTGGCGCTAGAATCAAAGACAACTCTAATTTGCTTAAGTTTTTGTTGGTGATATACTCCGAATGAGGGTAGGTACTAACACTCCTCGTTTTCCTTTAAGGGAGGCGCTGGCTCAGCGTGGTTGTTATGGAATATTTTGCCCATAAAGGTGACGATGTGTTCTTTCATCTCCGGTTTGTTGCTTAGTGTGCGCTGGAGAGAATTGAATCTGGACAAAGCTTCTTCATGATTGTTCATGAGCCTTACCCTGGTAGCTCGGAAGGGCAGAGGAAAAATCCAGTGATTAGTCTCATCCTTAAGAAACTCATTGTCCATTATCCTGACGAATTCCTTGTCTTCCATTGACGGGGCTACTTTGTTGTCATCATTAGTTGTATGAAACACCGATCTTCCCAAGTCGTCTGCATAGGGAAATGGATGACATCAGGCAGCTGTACGGGCTCTGGAGGCTTCTCTTTCACCTCGTAGTGATGAGGGCATGGTTTACAGAGAGTAGTGCGTCTGTCCCAGCATACGTAGGTCTTAAAGGAATCGACTCCTGTTTGGTCCAAGCATACATTTCCTATGACTACCCACCCCAAGTCGAGTCTCTGGGCGTAGGGGGCATAGTCAGGAACATTACACTGTTGGTGGGCCTTATGTATCCTTAATTTGTCTCTGTGGAGCAAGAGTAGGATTCCAGCATCTGTGTCCACAAGTGGGGTAAACACTGGCCAGGTGCCTTAAGTGTGGTTTGTGGAATGCAGCTTCTGGGGTAGGGATCTCATCCCTTTGGTCGGGTATTTGATCGTAGTCGATCAGCGTAGGTAGGGTATTTCTACGTCTCCGTTGATAGGAGAAGAAATAAAACCTTGTGCCCTTCTGCCGCTAGTCTCTGTGAGACTCGAGCAGGTGTTCAGAGTGTAGGGCGTTGCTGTTCCCTTGATGTCAAAGGCTTCAAAGAACTTAGGTCCAGCTCGGGATCAATTACTCTGATCGTCAATGAAGGCATACATTCTTACTGCCTTCTCTGGTTGCCCTTCTGGATAGACTCTGATTAGGCATATTCTGGCACAGCACTTAGCACTTTGGATCTCCCCACATACCTGTAAGCATGAGCAGGAGTCAGCTGTGGTGGACTTTGCATGATTCTGTGGCTCCGCGCCATGGCGTGTAGCTGGACTGGAGGTAACCACGATTGATGGATCGCTGGTGGCTGGGGTTGGATGCAAGGCTGATGGGTGTCTGTCCCTATGACACTCTTCACACTAAATGGCAGATTTACAGTCCTTGGCCATGTGTTCTAATGATGCGCAGCATTTGAAACATACCCCAAGTTCGCTGAGGATTTTCTTGCGCTCCTGCATGGTTTTGGACCTGAAGCCTCTACATTTGTTCCATGAGCGTGTTTTTTTTGTGAATGGGACACTCACAATTGAAAGACTTATCCCTCGACGGAATAGTGTACTGTTTATCGGCAGGTGCTGCGGGTGGCCACAGGTTAGTCTTTCTGACGCTTACACTACTATTCCTCAAGTCCTTGCATCTATGTGTGACGCTTTCATACCTTGATGATAGTGTTGCTGGAGTTGCAGTGTTAGACTCAAGGAAGTCAAGGCTAGGATCGTTCTTCATTTGGGCCTGTTCGTCATTGAACTTGCAGAACTGAATGAACGGAGGAAAGGTGACATCATGTGACCTTTTGTACCTGGAGACGCACACTGCCCACTTCACTTGCAGACTATGTGGCAGCTTTGAGATGATTGGGTTCACCCCATGGGCAATGTCCAGGTAGCACAGTCCTGACAGACGAGTGTCTCTTTTCGCAAGTTCCAGCTCCATAAGCAGATCACTTAAGTCCAGAAGCTTGTAGGCTTCCTTATGGTTGATCCTTGTAATGTTCTGCAGTCTCTTGAATAGGGACTTTTCTATGGCTTCAGCGCTGCCATAGGTTCTTTCGAATCTCTGCCAGGCAGCAGCAAGACCTGCTTCAGCTTGTCCCACATAGATGGTCCTAAGACTCTTGATACGGTTTGTGGATTCCAGACCCAACCATTTGACCATGAGGCCGAGCTCCTGATCTGCGGATAGGTTGAGGTCAACAATGGCAGCCTTGAAGGTTCAAGCTCTGTAGTTCATTGAATTTCGAGAGACTGGTGTTGATTAGCTCTCTGCTCACCATGAACCTGGCAAACTCAGACAAGTTTGGTCTTTCACTCCTTGTTACCATATTAGCTTGTGGTGCCCCTCGGGTCTATAAGCTGTGTGGCGTAAAGGGTTAAATTGTTCCCGGGTAGAATGATGTCACTGCAGGATTGAGCTCTGGAGATTCTGATGATTGCTGCATGAACTGTGGAGGCAGGATGGAGTGCGCTTTGCGATCGTCTTGCGGTGATGACTGCTCCTGAGTGGACACATCATGGCTTTGGTCAAGTCTGTGCGGATGCTGTGGGTGACACTGGCACCGTAAGTTGGGCTGAATTTGACGTTCCACAATGTTGGGTTGAACGTCGCTGAAGAAGGTATGCGCTGCAGGAATCTGGTTCTGCACGTAGTCACTGGTGCGAACAGCTGGGTCGCCTTCTTCCTCTGGTGATAGGCAAATCGGGTCTAGGTTTTGCGTCAATGCTTGCTCGAGTATTTTTACATCGGCTAGCGCAATTTCTTCCTCCATTTCTGTTTGAAGAATCTTTGCCCGAGCCTCTGCTTCTGCTTTCTTTTCTGTAAAGGACCGTCTTAGTTTGGATCGCTCTGCGTTTTAAACGAGCCTCTAGAATTCTGTTGCAGAGAACTGAAGTTCTTGAACATGATGATTTGTATGACCGAGCAGAGTGTTTGGATGAACCTGACCTGCGCGATCTAGTTTCTTGCACATGAGCGATACGAAGCACCGCTTTATTTTTGGTGCCTTGCACAGCTGCGTTCCTTTCTCTGTCTGCCGAATCTGCCTTGCTTAACTTTGATAAGGCTTCGTCGATATTAGAGTCTTTTAGGAAGGCAGAGTACCTGGTGTACAGTTTCTTGTATCTTCCATGGGCCGTGTCTAGCCATCTTATAGTATCATATCAAAAAAGAACTTGGCACTCAACTTTTGTGAAACGAAAAAATTTTTTATTGCAGTCAAAAACAACGTTTCGGTCCTATTCGGACCTTCATCAAAGAACTGCAGAAAATAAAAATTGGTATAATATATTATTGACAAATCATTAAATGAAATAGTGATGTAACCAGAGAGGAAAAACAAAACAGAATATGTAATATAGAAAAATATTTGAAATATGAACATAATATGATCAAAAGTCTAAGTATAAATGAGATATTAACATGAAAAAAATTATCAAAGAACGCCTACCCGACTGCTTGTAGAATGGTACTCTTATAGGTAGGTAAAGTAATGTCCAGAATACTCTTTACATGATCTACAGGAGATCTATGAATTAATAAAGTATGTTAGATTCATCAGCAAGGACAAAAGCAAAAGAGCAAAAAAAATAGCAAAAAAATACATGTTGGAATGCAAATATCATACCTATGGTGGAAATGAGATTCGTATCAGTATTAATTAAGATCCCAAATATACCTGTATATAAGAAAATGTGTCTCAGATAGGGCGGTATGTGCCATAAAGTACATTTCTTATATATACAATATATATTACCTGATAAGGTGTAGCCAGTATCCACTGGAAAAACAAGCAACCGGATGTCAGGACTGGATTATGACACCCGAATAGCTGTGAAAATATGATAAAAACCGAATGCAATGATGATATATTAGAGATACAAAAGTGATCGCTATAGGGTAGAGAGATGCTTCCTAGCTGTGATGCTGATTATACTAAAGATGCAAAAAAAGGTAGATCACTATGAAAAATCTAGGTGGCGCGGTGTGTCCTGGATTGTGACCCTAATAGGATCATGAAATGTGACAATCACTAGAATACCGTTACTCTGTTAGGAGATGTGGATTGGATCACTAAATGTGACCGTTATAGTTAAATTGGATAGTGATCCAAAAAGGATCGTGAAAGTATAGCAAACACTGAAATAACGCTATGTTAGGAGATGTGGATTGGATCACTAAATGTGACCGTTATAATAGTTAAATTGGATAGTGATCCAAAAAGGATTGTGAAAGTATAGCAAACACTGAAATAACGCTACTATGTTAGGAGGTGCGAATTTAGTCGCTAACATAAAAATATCTTACCAATGGAGATGAGAATAGAGACAGGTCCTCACTGAACGCGGTGTCCGCCGCTTGTTCAAGTGGGCCTCTGATTCAAAATAACCGCCATTATATGTGCTAGAGGCGGGACTATGATCGTGACGTTGAACCGGAACAGCGTCACCGGAAGTGACGTTACATCTGGTCTCGAGCCAAAAATATTTAGCGTTGCATATAGTGACGCTCACAGGAAGTGCGACACCAAATGTGACGCTAACAAAAGCGATCGAAATTCTCATGTTTGCGATCCAAAAAGGATCTCTAATATAGAGAATAGAAAAAAGAGGCACGTGTGAGCCAATTTGCATTCCAACCGTAAGATATTGCGTATCAGACGTCTTAAAACATCAATGGGAAGCATATTCATTTGCATCATATATTTATTAATGAGAAAAAAATATATATATTAATGAGAAAAAATATATAAGCAGTCGAGTAGGTTAATTACGTCCAAAGGTTAGGTAGGAGGAGGGTTCACTTTATTTATTTTCAATACAGACGACTCTATGGAAGAAATAACAGAGTTAGAGAACATAGTATGTTGTTAGAAAGTCACCATTAAAATGTCAAACCAATCTCACTATTAGTATACCAGCACCATCAAATCTACTGTACACAGGATTTTATATGAAAGAATGCAAATCATATTCCCTGTTTAAGCCCCGGGGAGATAAAGTCTGTAATTGGTGAATCCAAAATGATTCCCTTTTCTTCAAATTTAGGACACGGTCACCACCTCGTCTAGATGGTGTAATTAGTTCGATGACCTGAAACTTAAGTTGTGCTATTGTGTGTCCCTTAGTGATGAAGTGAAATGGTATCGGTAACAACATATTTTTACAACGGATAGTCGACTTATGTTTGGAAATTCTATCCTTGATAGGCTGGGTAGTTTCCCCTATATACAATAAGCCACAGGGACATTTAATTAAATAAACGGCATAAGAGGAATCACATGTTGCAAAATCCTTGATTTGGTATTTTTTACCCAAATGTGGGTGGAGAAATGTGTCTCCTTTTATAACATTGTTACATTGTGAACAATGCAAACATGGATATGTGCCGGTTTTTGGTTTCTGCAGAAACCTCTGTCCTTTAGACCGTCCAGTTGTACCCAGATCAGCTCTAACCAGTGAATCCCTAATGTTATGGGGACGTTTATAACACGGTAGAAAGGGGTTATTAAACTCCTTAACATTAGGATATGCTGTCTTGAGGATGCCCCAGTGTTTCCGTATATGATGATGAAGAATATGTACATATGGGTGAAATGTATGTACTAATGGAATACGGTTCTGCACCGATTTGCGTGGGCACTGTGTAGGATCTTTAGCTTGATCTAATATCATACGTGCATATCCTCGTTCCTCAAATTTTGTGTGCATTTCCTCTATCCTGTGGTTGCTCATAACAGGATCTGAGACAATTTTCCGAACTCGATGAAATTGTGATCTAGGTATAGCTTTTTTGGTGGACGGGGGATGGAGACTATTGTAGTGTAAGAGACTATTTCTATCCGTGGGCTTGGTGTATAAGTCCGTTGAAAGACTACCTGATGTATTTTTAATCACCAGGGTATCCAGGAAGTTAACCCTTTCCAAACTGGAAGTAATAGTAAAAGATAATCCAGGCCAAGCTTGGTTAAGAACCCCAAAAAATTGGTTTAGAGATTCAGCTGTGCCAGTCCATATACAGAAAATGTCATCTATATATCTTTTCCAGATTAAGCTATGGGATCTGAATAACGGGTGTGTGTAGACTACCTCCTCCTCGAAACGTGCCATGTAGCTGTTGGCGTATGGAGGAGCCACGTTAGAGCCCATGGCTGTGCCTTTCGTTTGAAGATAAAATTTATCTTGAAACATAAAAAAGTTCTTGGTGAGAACTAATGTTAGAAGTTGGACACAAAGGTCAATAATTTCTGGAGGTTTCTGGAAAGATGTGAGAAGTTGGCGTACACATGTAATGCCTTCTTGGTGAGGAATTGACGTATATAAGTCCTTCACATCAAAGGAGACCAATATGGCTGAATCTGGTATTGGGCCTAGATTATGGATGGTTTGTAGAAAATGTCCAGTGTCAAGTAAATATGATGGAGCCTGTCGTGTCAATGGTGTAAGAATTTTTTCCAAAAATATGGAAAGAGGTGACAGTATTGATTCAGTGGAAGCCACTATCGGTCTTCCGGTGGGTTGTCTAAACTTTTATGGATCTTTGGTAAGACATAAAATACTGGTATTATGGGGTTTTTTTTGGTTAGAAATTCCATGGTTTTAGAGTCAATCACCCCGTGGGAAACAAAATATGTTAATGTGTCATTTATCAGTTTCCTCAATTCACTAGTGGGATTATTGCTAAGTACAGTGTAAACTGTCTCGTCATTTAACTGCCGTAGAACTTCTACGGTGTATGTTGATCTGTCCATTACCACAATGGCGCCTCCCTTATCTGCTGGTTTTATGATGATTTGGTCATCATGTCGGAGGGACTGTAATGCTTGGAAATCAGAGGAAGATAAATTAGACTGATAATGAAGTTTCCCACTCTCTATGTCCTGTCTCAATTTATGGAAGGCTAAATCAATAAAATCAACAAAAGTTTCCACTGCATGTGAGTTCTGTGGAGGTCTATAAGAACTCTTGTTGCGTAAATCAAGGTCAGAAATAGAAAGTAATGGTTTTTGCACAGCTGTATCGACAGCTATAATGTCAGGCACTGTTGCAAAATGAACTGAAAGCCTTAAACGACGGTAGAACCGATGTAAGTCCATGTCCATTGTGAAGGTGTCAAACTTATGGGACGGGCAATAAGAAAGGCCCTTCTGTAATAAGTTATACTCTGTGATACTGAGTGTCCGAGAAGAAATATTAATTACCAGCGGGTAATTACCTGCGAGCGTGTGATCCGGGAAAGATCTGTGTCCCTTCTGTGCATGGCCTCTGCGGTCCTCTTCGTCTTGGTCGACGTCTTGGTCCTAAAAAATGTCCTTGTCTGGATACAGGGTCACGCCTTTCAGATTTAGATCCTGAGGTGGAAGGGTCATTAGAAGAGTGAAAATCAGATCTTGCATTATAAGGTCTAGAGTAAGATTTATATTGCCATTGATAAACCCGATTGTTATCATAATCATCAGTATCTCTTCTAAATTTCAGCCTCTTCCTATTTTCAGTATCACGTTTATGTTGGTCAATGTTATTCTTGATCTTATCCTTCATGCTGGTCAGTTCTTAGATGTGCCTGCTGATGACAATTGTGTTTCTATGTTACTGATCCTTTCCTTAGTTAGGGTGATAGCTACCTTGTAGATGTTCGGCGCAAAGTCAAAGTCAGAATTAGATTGTTCAATTAGAGACACTATGTTACGAGTCATCACTGTTCGAATTCTCTGACAAAATATTCAGGGTAGAGTCCACTAAAATATAGGGTTAGGACTTGTGAGTTCTACTCCTCAGACCTCGTTAATCAGGTTGGGACACGTTCAAGTACTCTACATAGGTGGATAATTGTTAATTATATAGTTTGCTTGTTGACTTTAGTCCTTCCAGGTTTCTTCTTAGGGTCTCAGAATTAGTGAACTTAACAAATATTAACTTGTCGTTATTGAGAGTTTAATGTCATAGTGACAGGTCAAACGCAAATTTAAATTAATAACGTGCACATATTAAGTAGACCAATCAATCAAGCTTCACTACAATTTGTGAACGAATTTTTAGTATTGCAGTCAAAACAATTTCGGTCCTATTCGGACCTTCATCAGAGAACTGCAGAAAATAAATTGTCAATAATATATTATACCATTTTTATTTTCTGCAGTCTTTGATGAAGGTCCGAATAGGACCGAAACGTTGTTTTGACTCAATAAAAAAATTTCGTTCACAAAAGTTGATGCCAAGTTCTTTTTGATATTGCACTGGGATGGGTTCCTACTGAACACCTTCACAGTAGTGCCACGCTATAATTCTATTACTACTCACCCTTGCGTGTTGCACACTGTCACTATGACATCTAATATCTTCTCCTAATAACCTGACGAGAGGATTATATTTGTCTAAGTTACATCTCCCACGATTCTGAGACCCCCCCACGAGTGCCAGAGTAAGGACTGGAGAGGGAACTACTCACCAAGTCAACTATGAATTCATTATCCACCTTGTCAGAGTATTACGTGTCAACATGATACCACGAGGTCTGTGAGTGAATCTCCGTCCAACCTTATTTAGTGACTCTCCTGAATTTTGTCAGAAATTCGAACAGATACTAAACAAGTGTTCTCTAGACATTATGACTTTGACGGCCGAACATCTACAAGGAGCTATCACCCTAACTAAGGAAAGGATCAGTAACATAGAAACACAATTGTCATCAGCAGGCACATCTGAAGAACTGACCAGCATGAAGGATAAGATCAAGAATAACATTGACCAACATAAACGTGATACTGAAAATAGGAAGAGGCTGAAATTTAGAAGAGATACTGATGATTATGATAACAATCGGGTTTATCAATGGCAATATAAATCTTACTCTAGACCTTATAATGCAAGATCTGATTTTCACTCTTCTAATGACCCTTCCACCTCAGGATCTAAATCTGAAAGGCGTGACCCTGTATCCAGACAAGGACATTTTTTAGGACCAAGACGTCGACCAAGACGAAGAGGACCCGCAGAGGCCATGCACAGAAGGGACACAGATCTTTCCCGGATCACACGCTCGCAGGTAATTACCCGCTGGTAATTAATATTTCTTCTCGGACACTCAGTATCACAGAGTATAACTTATTACAGAAGGGCCTTTCTTATTGCCCGTCCATAAAATTTGACACCTTCACAATGGACATGGACTTACATCGGTTCTACCGTCGTTTAAGGCTTTCAGTTCATTTTGCAACAGTGCCTGACATTATAGCTGTCGATACAGCTGTGCAAAAACCATTACTTTCTATTTCTGACCTTGATTTACGCAACAAGAGTTCTTATAGACCTCCACAGAACTCACATGCAGTGGAAACTTTTGTTGATTTTATTGATTTAGCCTTCCATAAATTGAGACAGGACATAGAGAGTGGGAAACTTCATTATCAGTCTAATTTATCTTCCTCTGATTTCCAAGCATTACAGTCCCTCCGACATGATGACCAAATCATCATAAAACCAGCAGATAAGGGAGGCGCCATTGTGGTAATGGACAGATCAACATAACCGTAGAAGTTCTACGGCAGTTAAATGACGAGACAGTTTACACTGTACTTAGCAATAATCCCACTAGTGAATTGAGGAAACTGATAAATGACACATTAACATATTTTGTTTCCCACGGGTGATTGACTCTAAAACCATGGAATTTCTAACCAAAAAAAACCCCATAATACCAGTATTTTATGTCTTACCAAAGATCCATAAAAGTTTAGACAACCCACCGGGAAGACCGATAGTGGCTTCCACTGAATCAATACTGTCACCTCTTTCCATATTTTTGGAAAAAATTCTTACACCATTGACACGACAGGCTCCATCATATTTACTTGACACTGGACATTTTCTACAAACCATCCATAATCTAGGCCCAATACCAGATTCAGCCATATTGGTCTCCTTTGATGTGAAGGACTTATATACGTCAATTCCTCACCAAGAAGGCATTACATGTGTACGCCAACTTCTCACATCTTTCCAGAAACCTCCAGAAATTATTGACCTTTGTGTCCAACTTCTAACATTAGTTCTCACCAAGAACTTTTTTATGTTTCAAGATAAATTTTATCTTCAAACGAAAGGCACAGCCATGGGCTCTAACGTGGCTCCTCCATACGCCAACAGCTACATGGCACGTTTCGAGGAGGAGGTAGTCTACACACACCCGTTATTCAGATCCCATAGCTTAATCTGGAAAAGATATATAGATGACATTTTCTGTATATGGACTGGCACAGCTGAATCTCTAAACCAATTTTTTGGGGTTCTTAACCAAGCTTGGCCTGGATTATCTTTTACTATTACTTCCAGTTTGGAAAGGGTTAACTTCCTGGATACCCTGGTGATTAAAAATACATCAGGTAGTCTTTCAATGGACTTATACACCAAGCCCACGGATAGAAATAGTCTCTTACACTACAATAGTCTCCATCCCCCGTCCACCAAAAAAGCTATACCTAGATCACAATTTCATCGAGTTCGGAAAATTGTCTCAGATCCTGTTATGAGCAACCACAGGATAGAGGAAATGCACACAAAATTTGAGGAACGAGGATATCCACGTATGATATTAGATCAAGCTAAAGATCCTACACAGTGCCCACGCAAATCGGTGCAGAACCGTATTCCATTAGTACATACATTTCACCCATATGTACATATTCTTCATCATCATATACGGAAACACTGGGGCATCCTCAAGACAGCATATCCTAATGTTAAGGAGTTTAATAACCCCTTTCTACCGTGTTATAAACGTCCCCATAACATTAGGGATTCACTGGTTAGAGCTGATCTGGGTACAACTGGACGGTCTAAAGGACAGAGGTTTCTGCAGAAACCAAAAACCGGCACATATCCATGTTTGCATTGTTCACAATGTAACAATGTTATAAAAGGAGACACATTTCTCCACCCACATTTGGGTAAAAAATACCAAATCAAGGATTTTGCAACATGTGATTCCTCTTATGCCGTTTATTTAATTAAATGTCCCTGTGGCTTATTGTATATAGGGGAAACTACCCAGCCTATCAAGGATAGAATTTCCAAACATAAGTCGACTATCCGTTGTAAAAATATGTTGTTACCGATACCATTTCACTTCATCACTAAGGGACACACAATAGCACAACTTAAGTTTCAGGTCATCGAACTAATTACACCATCTAGACGAGGTGGTGACCGTGTCCTAAATTTGAAGAAAAGGGAATCATTTTGGATTCACCAATTACAGACTTTATCTCCCCGGGGCTTAAACAGGGAATATGATTTGCATTCTTTCATATAAAATCCTGTGTACAGTAGATTTGATGGTGCTGGTATACTAATAGTGAGATTGGTTTGACATTTTAATGGTGACTTTCTAACAACATACTATGTTCACTAACTCTGTTATTCTTCCATAGAGTCGTCTGTATTGAAAATAAATAAAGTGAACCCTCCTCCTACCTAACCTTTGGACGTAATTAACCTACTCGACTGCTTATATATTTTTTCTCATTAATATATATATTTTTTTTCTCATTAATAAATATATGATGCAAATGAATATGCTTCCCATTGATGTTTTAAGACGTCTGATACGCAATATCTTACGGTTGGAATGCAAATTGGCTCACACGTGCCTCTTTTTTCTATTCTCTATATTAGAGATCCTTTTTGGATCGCAAACATGAGAATTTCGATAGCTTTTGTTAGCGTCACATTTGGTGTCGCACTTCCTGTGAGCGTCACTATATGCAACGCTAAATATTTTTGGCTCGAGACCATATGTAACGTCACTTCCGGTGACGCTGTTCCGGTTCAACGTCACGATCATAGTCCCGCCTCTAGCACATATAATGGCGGTTATTTTGAATCAGAGGCCCACTTGAACAAGCGGCGGACACCGCGTTCAGTGAGGACCTGTCTCTCTATTCTCATCTCCATTGGTAAGATATTTTTATGTTAGCGACTAAATTCGCACCTCCTAACATAGTAGCGTTATTTCAGTGTTTGCTATACTTTCACGATCCTTTTTGGATCACTATCCAATTTTATAACGGTCACATTTAGTGATCCAATCCACATCTCCTAACATAGCGTTATTTGTGTTTGCTATACTTTCACGATCCTTTTTGGATCACTATCCAATTTAACTATAACGGTCACATTTAGTGATCCAATCCACATCTCCTAACAGAGTAACGGTATTCTAGTGATTGTCACATTTCATGATCCTATTAGGGTCACAATCCAGGACACACCGCGCCACCTAGATTTTTCATAGTGATCTACCTTTTTTTGCATCTTTAGTATAATCAGCATCACAGCTAGGAAGCATCTCTCTACCCTATAGCGATCACTTTTGTATCTCTAATATATCATCATTGCATTCGGTTTTTATCATATTTTCACAGCTATTCGGGTGTCATAATCCAGTCCTGACATCCGGTTGCTTGTTTTTCCAGTGGATACTGGCTACACCTTATCAGGTAATATATATTGTATATATAAGAAATGTACTTTATGGCACATACCGCCCTATCTGAGACACATTTTCTTATATACAGGTATATTTGGGATCTTAATTAATACTGATACGAATCTCATTTCCACCATAGGTATGATATTTGCATTCCAACATGTATTTTTTTGCTATTTTTTTTGCTCTTTTGCTTTTGTCCTTGCTGATGAATCTAACATACTTTATTAATTCATAGATCTCCTGTAGATCATGTAAAGAGTATTCTGGACATTACTTTACCTACCTATAAGAGTACCATTCTACAAGCAGTCGGGTAGGCGTTCTTTGATAATTTTTTTCATGTTAATATCTCATTTATACTTAGACTTTTGATCATATTATGTTCATATTTCAAATATTTTTCTATATTACATATTCTGTTTTGTTTTTCCTCTCTGGTTACATCACTATTTCATTTAATGATTTGTCAATAATATATTATACCAATTTTTATTTTCTGCAGTTCTTTGATGAAGGTCCGAATAGGACCGAAACGTTGTTTTTGACTGCAATAAAAAAAATTTTCGTTTCACAAAAGTTGAGTGCCAAGTTCTTTTTTGATATTGCACTGGGTTGGGTTCCTACTTGAGCACCTTCACAGTAGTGCCACGCTATATTATTCTATTAGCCATCTTATAGTGTCCTGTAAACTCACTGCATCATCTTTGTGGCGTTGGACACTTGACATGAGGGAGGCGACTCATTCCCATAGGTCATCCAGGTTGTCATTGAACTCGTCCCTTGTGGAACGGTAGTTCTCGAGGGCCTTTAGCGTTGACTTGTTGGAGAGTACTGGTCGTGCGTCTTGGGTTGTTGTGGGAGCGCGCTCTGCTTCCCGCTCTTCATGATGTTCAGGGTTGGGCTGCGCCTACTGTACGTCGGCACTGAGGAGGTTCATCAGCCATTTTATAGTATTATAAACAGAGAGTCTCTATGCACAATGTGGTCTGAGGTGACGCTGCAGGAGATTTCTAGAAGATCAGGGCTGCAGTATGTGAGGAGGAAGAGTGCGGACACGTGGGTAGGGCTATAAGGCCGGGATCACACATGCGAGTAAGTCGTCCGACACTCGCATGTGAAATCCCAGCTCTGGCGCCGGCACTCGGGAGTGGAGCGAACGGCTGCATATAACTACATGCAGCCGCGCGCTCCACTCCTGAGTGCCGGCGCCAGAGCTGGGATTTCTCATGCGAGTGTCGGACGACTTACTCGCATGTGTGATCCCGGCCTAAGGGTGATTCTGACCGGGCTTCAAGGTAGTTTTCGATTGCTCTGTCCCCGCATGAGGCGAATGGAGATGTGGTTGATTAATAGGGGCTGTGAGAGATCCTACCTCCGTTTTCCTCAATGCAGAGCAGACAGGACCGAAGATGTTCAGCGTCCGTAGAGATGATGCATACCAGGGATTGTGCAATCCAGACTTGCTTATTTGGAAGTCCGGACATACAATGTTTGATCAGTAGTACAATAACTTCTCCAAGAACGCCGATGTAAACGAAGTATTACTGTATAAGGCTGGCTTCACACTTGCGTTTGAGCGACCTGCGCCTGTCTGCGCATGGCCGTAACTAAACTCCGCCCCTGGACGCGCCTCCTCCCGGCGGCTCCGCCTATGGGCGCATGACGCCGCATGCGTTTGGCGGCGCATGCGTCCTTTTGACATTACAATTCTTTTTCTTTTAATAATATATCTTTATTTAGCTCTATGGATTTACAAAAACACATGAAAAAACACATGCAAAAACGCATAAAAAACACGCATATTTTCCATTGTGTTTTTTTGCCAAGAGATGCAGAAACCTTGCAGAAATTTCTGCAAGCAAATACGTAATGTGCGCACATAGCCTTACAGTTGCATATCACATAAATCACCACCAGCCCACATATAATATACCTTGATGCCTCTCATCAATTAAATATAGCAGGGTGCAATTCAGGCTAAGTGCACACGTTCAGGATTATTCACGTTTTTTCACGGCAAAAAACGCTTAAAAAACCCATGAATTCAGCATCCTATTATTTAGAATGAATTCTGCTATTTTTGTGCACGCGGAAAAAAAAAGCAGCATGTTCATTAATTTCATGGAAAACTAGCGTTTTTCCCGCTATATTATTGAGCTAGAATGTTCAGGAAAAATTTGCGGTAAAAACACGCAAAATCTGCGCTAAAAATGCATCAAAAACGCTCGAAAAACGCATGCGTTTTTACCGCTGAAA
Source organism: Oophaga sylvatica (assembly GCA_033576555.1). Taxonomy (NCBI): domain Eukaryota; kingdom Metazoa; phylum Chordata; class Amphibia; order Anura; family Dendrobatidae; genus Oophaga; species Oophaga sylvatica. The sequence continues at coordinate 505,607,066 of JARQOD010000002.1, read as the reverse complement.
AAGTCCGTTTTTGCTCAGGAATTTTCTGCAAACATTCCTGAACGTGTGCACTTAGCCTCAAGGTTCAGCAATTTTTACTTTAGTGTATCATGACTCACACCACTCGCCTAAAAGGGTTGTCCAATTTTGATTTCCTCATAGATTTGTGTAATATGCAGGTGCTTGGATGCAGTAACACAAATGCTGCAGAGCAGGGGTTAACTATTATTTAATTGTTCAACAGCAATAAACTCCTCACAGGGAGATAACAGGGAAAACGGGATGCTAAACTGAACTATATAATGGTAGCTTATCGTTTCTCCGCAGTCCATCACACTCTGAAGGTCCAGTGGGTAATAGAATGCCAGCGGAGGTCGGTGTTATGTCTTCGGGAGTCCCCGCCCAACAACCGGTCCTGCTTCTGGTGGCAGCGAGCGGTCTCCATTTCTGCCAGCTGAGCCCCTAATCCATTTAACTGTGGAGCCGAAAGGTAGAGCTCTCCGCAAGGCTCCACTTGGCCAGTGTCTCTCTCAGCAGCCGCCGTCACTCTAATGGCTGCCCTGCAAAGCTCTACTCGGCGTGTGCTTCTCTGCATGCCAGCCGAAACCCAGACGTCCGTGCTGCAATGCTCTGTCTGATGCGCGTTACCCTGAGCACCCGCCAATATGAGTGAGTCTCTGTCGCAGCCACCCTGTCTCTTCATGCTGCGGCTTATCGCTCTCCTTACCGCTGCCGTGATCCGCAACCCTTTTTAACTTACTTCCCCTGGCCACGCCCCCTTCACCCAGGTTACAGGCTCGCTCCATCTGCAATTGCATTCCCTTCAGCAACAGGAGGTTCAACCTCAGCAGTTCCGGACCTGGCGCTTCAGCAGCCTTTGCAGCCTGGTTCTCTCTTCCATACCCCCTCCTCCCTTTAGCTTGCTATTCCACAGGCGAGAGCTCATTCACCGAATCTTCACAATTCTCAGCCTACTGGATGATTCTTTGCCAAATAAACTGATCTTGCTCGTAGAGGGTGGGATGCAATCCAGCTGTGGTTCGCTATGATCGGCTAATTCGGGCTGAATCGTGGGCAGTAAAGGATTCTCGGACCCGGCGAGTCGACCACTTCATCGACTTCCAGCATTGGTTGCTTAGTGTTCATCCCTTCATGAGGGGTAGGTGGCACATCATTGGGGTCCGAGCGTGGGGCTAATGTTCCTTCTTCTCCATCGAAGTCGGGAACCGGAACTGAGGCCACCTCCCCGGTGGTTAACAACTCTTCCCCCTTTTTGGGTACTTTCGACAAGCAAGGCTGCAATATGCTTCAATGGACTACTCTTGTAGGTGCTCCTTCTTCCTGTTCTGGCTGGAGTTCATACATCGGCCCCTCGGGGCCAACCTGTCGTGTCACTCGATGTGGAATCCACTACCACTGGCTTTCCAATTTTCCCCGGAGCTGCCTATTCTGGACCAAAACTCACTCCCCGGGTTTCAGAGCTGTCCCACGAATAGGTGGCGCCTCATAGTGCTTGAGTTCCCGAAACTTCGTCTGCACCAGTTGATGGAGAGTCTGCAATCGGTGTCGGTGTTCCTTAACCCAAGAGGACATCCCCTTCCTTGGGTAGTACTCCTCCGGGTCCAGCTCCAGCTCCATAATCTCTCGCCCTCTTCACCCGAGCAACAAGGTGTACAGTGTGAACCTTGTCATGCTGTGCACTCGGTTATAGTACATCCACACCAGCTCTGCCACAAACTCGGGCCACCAGATCTTCTGGTCTTCTTCCAAAGTGCATAACATCTGAATCAAAGTTTGATTGAAGTGTTCACAGGTGCCATTCCCTTGAGGGTGATAAGGAGTAGTTCTGGACTTCCCAATCTGGTACAAATGGTGTAGTTCTTCCATACCTCGCCCCTGGAAGCAGGCGCCTTGATCGGAATGGATCCTTTTCGGGCAGCCGTACACGTGGATGAAATCTCGACCGATGGCCTGTGCAGCTGATTCGGCGGTCTGATCTCTAGTTTGCGTTACCACGGTACACTTGGTGAAATGATCGGTCATCACCAGACAATGTTCATAATCAAGATGCGCTGGTCCTATAGTCAAGTAGTCTATCATCAAGACTGCCTGAGGGGCGGAGGTCACAATGGTCAGTATTGGTGCCTGCTGTTCTGAGGGCTTAGCCAACTCACAGCTTCTGCATTGTTGGCACGCATCTTTCCGCGCATTCCTCAGTCGTGGGTGATACACCAATCTCTGTAGCCACCAGAACGTTTTCTCTGTACCAAAGTGAGCTCCTCGCTCATGAGCCTCGGAGGCCACAATCTTGATCGACTTCTCTGGGAGTACTACTTGCCAGGTGATTCCCTCTTCTCGTAACAGCTGCACTTTCCGATATACCAACCCGTCTCTCAACCAAAGCCTTTCCCATTTCCCAGAATCCACAGGGCGCCTGAGGACAGCGCATTCCTCTCCCTCCGAATAGGAAGTTGCTTCAACGCCACCCACTGTCACAGTTGAGCAGTCTCCTTGTCCATCTGTTGGAGTTGGACCCAGTTGTCTCGGGATCGCCCTAGTACCTGTTCCTCAAACCTCTCTTTGATCTGTCCCTGCGTCGCCACCAGCGAGGTAAACAGGTGTCACGGGGAGCAATGGAAAAACAGGAGATGAGGAACCTGGTCCCCTGAACTGCCCCTCAGACTAGGGGGAGCACTGTCTTTCTGTAACTGTAACCATGATGGTAGAGAGGGCCAAGTCACCAACCTGTCCCTATCTCCTGTTTAGCCCTGAGCTAAACCCCCAACTCCCTCCCCAGGAAGTGAACAGTAGAGGAAAAAGCAGGAAAAGAACAACAGGGAATAAAGTAAACTGCACCACAAAGCAAATTAACAGAATAACACAATGTGTGTGTGTGGGGAACACAATACCAATAGAGAAATAATAACTTTGCTTTCTCTGCTGCAAAGCACCGCACAGAAGAATAACAACAGCAACTGAACTCCAAACCCTAGATGTGTCTGATCCCAGAGAGCTGCTCCTGCTAGGTTGGTTTCCAGAAAGGACCTCTATCACCAACAGTCAGCTGATGCATCAGGTGACCTTTTAAAGGATGGTGGGAGTGGTCATCAGCTGCATCAGCTGACCCAGCAGAAATGCAGTAACACCAGATTGCTAGCAGGGAAAAACTGACTTTGACCCCTGATGATCCAAAAGGAAAACAGTTTTTTAATTGAGTGGAACCAGAGCTGCTACAAATCCAAAAAATGGATCGTGACAGTACTCCCCTTTCAATGAGGGGCCTCCAGACCCTGAACTCTGGACCTCACCAGAAAACAACATACGGTGAGGATGCCTCAACCCACCAGAGTTCACCTCACTAGTCACCTGACCTTTCGATTTACGGCGAACGCAGCCCGATGGAGGTGACAATAACGTAGGCTCCGGAGGCGCCACAAATCTCCAGAGCGCTGACCTGGGGAATGAGTTATGCATGTGCATTACTGGGGGTAACTCCAGCTGGAAAGTCCACGGGCCGAGAATGGCCGATGCCCGAAACGGGGAAAACTTATTGACTCGAGTATAAGCCTAGGCTGGGAAATGCAGTAGCTACTGGTAAATTTCAAAAATAAAAATAGTTACCAATAAAAGTAAAATTAATTGAGACATCAGTAGGTTAAATGTTTTTGAATATCCAGATTGAATCAGGAGCCCCATATAATGCTCTATACAATTCATGGTCGGCCCCATAAGATGCTCCATACAAAATATGCCTCATATAATGCTCCATAAAGTTCATGATGGGCCCCATAAGATGCTGCATACAAAAATATGCCCCACATAATGCTGCACAAAGGTTAATAATGGCCCCATAAGATGCTCTATATTAAAATATGCCCCATATAATGCTGCATAAAAGGTTAATGATGACCCCATAAGATGCTCTATGGAATAATATGCCCCATATACTGTTCCATAAAGGTTGATGGCCCCATAAGATGCTCCATAGAATAATATGCCCCATATAATGCTCCATAAAGGTTGATGGACCCATAAGATGCTCCATAGAATAATATGCCCCATATAATGCTCCATAAAGGTTGACGGCCCCATAAGATGCTCCATAGAAAAATATGCCCCATATAATGCTCCATAAAGGTTGATGGCCCCATAAGATGCTCCATAGATATATATATATGCCACATATGCTGCTGTGATGAAAAAAAAATGACATACTCACCTCTCGTCACTGGGGGCCAGGTGCCGGTGTCCTGAGTAGGTGGGGACACCGATGCGCTGTGGGGGCCAGGTGCCATTGTCGCTGCTGGCTCAGGGCCCCGGCACCTGCGATATTCACCTGTCCACGTTCCAACGCCACGCGCCGCTCTGTCTTCCGGGTCTCTGCAGTGACTGTTCAGGCAGAGTGCGCGTACTAACCACATCATCGCGCCCTCTGACCTGAACGGTGGAGTCAGAGGACCAGGAAGACAGAGCGGCATGCGGTGGTGGAACAGGGACAGGTGAATATCACTTGTCCTCCCCCGTCCTCCCCGTCATACTCACACCCTCCTGGTGCGGTCTCTGCACTGCTTGCTTCTCAGATGGTCTCCAGCGTCGGCAGCTGCTTCCAGTGTTTAATGAGTAGTACCCCTCATTAAAGCCTAAGTGCTCCACTCCTATGGGAGTGGAGTGGCGTGCATATTCATTACTTTAATGAGCGGTACCACGTGACCGCTGAACAAAGGAAGAGCTGCGGCGCCTGAGACCATCTGAGAAGTAGGGAAGTGCAGAGACCACGCCAGGAGGGGGTGAGTATGATCTGACAGCCGCCGACTCCTGCGGTCCCCCTCCCCCGCCTGCCCCCTGGGACAATAACTCGAGTATAAGCCGAGAGGGGCACTTTCAGCCTAAAAAAATGGGCTGAAAATCTCGGATTATACTCGAGTATATACGGTAATTAAATGTTTAACCAAATATAGCAGGATAAATTTCAAGTTAATAATTTTGTAAAGCCCCCAAGTGATGGCATAAATATCCAAATGGCCTCTGGCAAAAAAAATTTCCACACCCCTGTCCTCAAGGCTCAAAATGGACGAGTCCTAATGGTTCTTAGGAATTTATTTATAATGACATTTCCTTTAGTTAATCAGCTTTTCAATTTTGACAGAAGTCCTTTAAAAATGTGTGACCATTTGTATACTTTCTTCTGAAGTTCTTCTGAACTTGGAAGATTCAGCCATAAGGAAAAAATGTGAAATGATGATACAGTGCCTTGCGAAAGTATTTGGCTCCCTGGAACTTTTCAACCTTTTATACCAAATGTAAATTTTTGGTGAAGAATCAACAACAAGTGGGACACAATTGTGAAGTTAAATGAAATTTATTGGTTATTTTAAATTTTTGTGGAAATACAAAAACTGAAAAGTGGGGCGTGCAATATTATTCAGCCCTTTTACTTTCAGTGCAGCAAACTCACTCCAGAAGTTCATTGTGGATCTCTGAATGATCCAATGTAGTCCTAAATGACTAAAGATGATAAATATAATTCACCTGTGTGTAATCAAGTCTCCGTATAAATGCACCTGCTCTGTAATAGTCTCAGGGTTCTGTTTGAAGCACATAGAGCATCATGAAGACCAAGGAACACAACAGGCAGGTCCGTGATACTGTTGTGGAGAAGTTTAAAGCCAGATTTGGATACAAAATGATTTCCAAAACTTCCCAAGGAGCACTGTACAAGCGATCATATTGAAATGGAAGGAGTATGATACCACTGCAAATCTACCAAGACCCGGCTGTCCCGCTAAACTTTCATCTCAAATAAGGAGAAGACTGATCAGAGATGCAGCCAAGAGGCCCATGATCACTCTGGATGAACTGCAGAGATCTACAGCTGAGGTGGAACAGTCTGTCCATAGGACAACAATCAGTCGTACACTGCACAAATCTGGCCTTTATGTAAAAAAGGCAAAAAGAAAGCCATTTCTCAAAGATATGTATAAAAAGTGTTGTTTAAAGTTTGCAACAAGCTACCTGGGAGACACACCAAACATGTGGAAGAAGGTGCTTTGGTCAGATACAGGGACGGGACTGGGGAGCCATGCATACCAGGACAGGATGGGGGGACAATGCATACCTGGCTTATACTCGAGTCAATAAGCTTACCCAGTTTTCTGTGGCAAAAATTAGGTGTCTATTATTACTGGGGTCGGTTTATACTCGAGTATATACGGTATATATTTTATTCACTTGTATATATGTATTTTGTTTGTAAACATTCTTCAAATGTACAGCAGCATTAAATTAATGGGCTATGAAAATAAAATATACAGTATTATATAGTACAACCCCAATTTCAAAAACTTTGGGACAGGGTCATATCTAACACTGTGTAGCATCTCCTCTTCTTTACAACAGTCTGTAATTGACTGGGAAGTGAGGAGACCAATAGCTGGAAAAGGAATGTTGTCCAATCTTGCCATATGTAGGAGCTAGGGATGTACGAACCCGAATGGGAAAGTTCGAGGTGCGTATGGAACACCTTATGTCGGTTACCAAATCCAGAACATGGTCTTTTTACTGTATGGTCGGTTTCCTGTGAAGTACGCCGGCCGGGTGGTGATCATGTCAGCACAATCCATACTCACTGTGCTGTCAGCTGCTTCTTTCCTGCTGTGTCCCATGTTCTTCTTTCTACTCGAAAGACTAGAGATGGAGCCCAAAGCTACTTTCAACATAACAGATTTATTCTCTTTAGGACACAGCACATCCATAACAATTCCAGCACACTTGTCACAGTACCAGCAATACATTTTCTTCATCTTTCTCTAACTTATTCTACTTCCCAAGAACAGGCCAAAAAGATATAACGGGACGAGGAGCCCGGTGAAAACGCCTCTTCAATGTATCTCCCTGGAATAGTGTTGAGCGATACGATACTGCAAATATCGGGTATCGGCCGATATTAGCTCTATCGGCCTTTCGATAATTCGTTTCGATATTTTCGTCTTATCGAATACCGGAATCGGATTTGTCACTGTCACTGTGAGTGTCCGTCGGTCGGGTCTGTCAGGAGTCAGCGGCACTTACCTGGCAGAAGATCTCCGGCGGTCACGTCCTGGACTGCTTGATGGCCGCCATTATCTTCTCCCTGGCGGTCACATGCAGTTTTTCGCGATAACTGCAGTGACTGCAGGGTAATCCCGGCCGTAAACCAGTCCGATGACGTCACCGCCGGGGAAGCAGGTAATCAGCTGTGCTGCGCCGGGATGACAGGCTCTGCCTGTCATTCTGATGTAGCAGAGCTGGATCGTCGTGGGACACTCGTTACTATGGACTGCGTCGGTCAGGTGGTATACTTTTTTTTTTTTTTCTTTTTTTTTACAGGAGATCGATGGCGTCGCAGGATGAGACTGTAATAAAAGTAATGAAAACTGTGTTTTTTTTTTTTTTATTAAATTAAAAAACTTTTTTATGAACATTCACCCGTCCGGGTACATCAACAATTTAACTATTTACATACAGGGACCCTGTCCGGGTTATTTATAATTCTTTGGCAGGGGTGTTCCAGGTACCACCTGGTACTCTTCTGATGCTTGCCAAACATCCGAGGCACCAAGGACCACCAGGACCTGATGACGTCGTGTGGCCTGTACAGTCAAGTCGTGACCCACTATCTGGGTCTGTGTGGCCACCTCTTTCATCTCCCTCCGGGTCTGGAACCCTATGTCCCGGACTGAACGAACCCCAGGGGGCCTAACAGGCGCCGGGTACGGGCCAGCTATACTTATCATGTCCATAGCTGGGGCTGCTGAGGAGACCACTGAGGGAGGCTGGGGAGATTTACGGCGTGGGGTGGGCACTTTTGCAGAGGCCTGGATGTGGGAGGCTGAAGGCTCCGAGGGTCTCACAGGTTCCTGACACTCTGGGGAGTAGGGGTCGCACCTGGTAACATTTAGGGCGTACCATCCATTGTAACCCCAGTGTCGGGTGTAAGTCACCAAGTCTCCTGGCAACAGGTCCCTCCCCGGGTGTCCTTCTGGGAGGAGCCTCCACGTCCCGCCGGTTCACAAAAACTTCTAAATAAAGTCCAGGCTCCTGGATGAAGCCCCAACCACCTTTCAATTTAAAGCTCCGTACTGCACCCTTACGCCGCGGCTCCCACAGGGTTCCTTTATCTTTTCTCATCCGGTCCTTATCTGCCCGGTCCTTCTCCAGCTGACGTTGGCGAAGCTTTTGGGTTTCTCGCTGCTCCCTTTGTCGCTCTGCTTCCCGCTCCCAACGTCTCCACTCTTCCTCCTGACGCCGGTTGAAATTCTCCTCCACCAGCAGCTCCATGTCTCCACCATCAAACTGCAGCTTACAGTGTCCGGTTTGCGGCAGCTCTCCTGGCGCCCCCCAGTCCTGGCGGCGCTCACCTGCGGAGGAAGCAGCCGGCTCTGGAACAGATGACAGTCGGGGCTCTGGTACAGGCAGGTAGACCTCTGGTGCCTGCGCGGCCTCCTCCATGAGGACGGGTGTCGCTTCTTCTGTCTCAGCGACGGGGGCAGACAGCGGGATCTGGGGTGCTGCCGGTGCAGAGTTTTTTGCAGGAACGGGTGCCTCCACTGCGACAACGTCAACCGGATCACATTGCAAGGGCTCCTCTACTAGAACGGGTGCCTCACTTCAGACACTTCAGGTAAGAGGGATTGGCGCCGCTCCAAGTTTATTTTTAGGGCACGCCAGCTGGCTTCCATCCTGGCGACCTCCTCCCGGTGCCGGGCCAGGCCTCTTAGGGTATCCTCCGCTTCTTGCAGCGTAGGAGGGTTTCCAGGCCGGGTGCCCAACGGTGGTTCCGTGGCGATCGGGTCGCTTCCGTGGGGGGAGAGCTCTGACTGCTCCATCCCTTCACACTTCTGCTCGTGTCCATTAGCCATCTCTGCCAAGTCACATGTGTCATTAGCATCTGGAGAGGGCCCCTCTTTTGTAGGGAGGCGGGACCTTCGTGTTAGTTTCCGCACACTGAGGAGGATGAGGAGGCGGAACTGAAGAGCTGTGGGGCACGATGTTACATTGCAGTACCATTTACAGTGGTCGGCCATCGTTTTCGCGCCACTGAGTGACACCCACGAAGAGCACGCCCTTCTTCTTCACCAGTGCCTCGTCGTGACGCAGATATGGCTGAAAAATGGCAAATACATTCTCTGATGATTTTAGCAATTCTCAAGCACAAAACCAGTTCAATTCAGGCACACAGGACTCGCTTATAGCGAGCTACAGAATCCTGTTCGTGACGCCCAAGTTGAGTCGCACAGAGCCAGAGGTTTTGGGGGTACTCGGCACCGAGCCCGTCGACTTCTATGGGGTATGTCACGGCTTTACCCGGCAATTGAATCAGAGTCTATTTTACTATGTAGAAGTGTATAAACTATAAATATATGTATATATATATGTCACAATGACATGTATATATATATATATAATTATATATATATATATGTATTCTATGTGTGTATATTTTGTGTTTACAACGAAAGAAAGGGTTTTTTTTGTTGCGATATTTTGTTCCCATAGACTTACATGGGACTTCCGGTATCAGAATCGGATATCGACGATATTTAGTGATATCGGCGATACCATTTCGATACGATATTTTTAGATATCGAGCAGTATCGCTCAACACTACCCTGGAACTGACTTCAGACCAGACACGGAAACACTATCTACTGGGTCATCCACCCTTTACGGTTATCCTGCCCGTGCACTCGCTTGTGGCCCACTCTGCTACTTCAGCCCAAACTTCTTCAGTAACTTCATCAGTAACTTCTTCACTGACTTCTTCACTACGTTGCTTCGGATACCATGCGCTATACTCTTCTCTTCCTTCGTTTGTACTTTGTTCCTTTCTATGGATGGCTGGGTTTCTACTTCTATTGTTACGTGATAGCTGAGCAGCTCAGACCATAGGCCGCCTGAGCACACACAGGGGTCTACCCCCTGACTGACTCTAACCAGGAAGTCTCACTATCTTATTCCCCAGCTACCCCTCCTACTGCTAACCTCTAAATGTCCTACAGCTAAACCTTGCTATGCAGTGTACTCAGTGCCCCCATCTAGTGGCCCTTTTCCTAACTTCACTGTCCCTAGCTTAATTATAATGCAAGTATACAAAAATACGTCACACCACAAAATATTACAATAATATACAGGTAAATGTAAATAGCAGCATAAACATTTAAAGGGGCAAAGCCCTGACCCCCTTACATACCCCCTCCTTTAATCATTGTCGTCCCCGACAATGCGACAATAATATTAGCATTTCCTTGGAAAAACATATATATTAAACTTTTTACAAAGAATACTCCATGCAAGGAGGACGAATATAAAACATTTTCTCAGTATGGGGCAGGAACACGTAAAAGTAATGTCCACTTTTCTTTAATCCGATGAAGCACGTGTCCATATAAAAACTTCTTACGACCAGATGTCCCTCCCCCTTCCTTTGAGGGGAGCACAAACTATTTACAAGCTTCAAGATGATGTGCTGAAACAGTCCTCCCAGACACACCGTCAGTCCATCTTTACAACATATTGAAAGGGGTACACCCCCTTCCTGGGTGTACAGCACAGTACATGCCGTACACAGTAGGCTGTTTAACGCTACACAGTACGTAGTTGCAGCCTGAGCTCTTCGTCCATGAGCTTGTCATATGCTCAAGTGTAGTTCTGCCATCCAGCAGAAGGGGCGCAACAGGCGCAACAAAATAAACAAAACACAATTTTCAGGAAGTCTTGTAGACCGTATTCAGCTCTCTTCTAGAGCGTTGCAGGGTTCCCTGAGATGCAACTAGCACTTGAAGAGGGAAAACTAGGAAAGTTCAGCGGCACACATCCTGCTCGGTCTTTTCCTTTGATGCCCAATCCCGGGCACGGGATGAGGGGGACTCTGCAGCATCAGAGTCTCCAGGGTGATGAGCACTGTCTAGGGCCTCTGCACATGGATCCACATTTTCTCCGGCAGGTTCATTTTCCTCCAGGCACAGGATAACTGCAGGGCCGGATTAACGTAGGGGCTGATGGAGCTGCAGCTCCAGGCCCCTTGTTAGAGATAGGCCCATCCGCCGGCCCAGCCAACCGCTTGTTTTCTAGTGGCTCTCTGCTCTCCTCCCTTCCCTGTGCTGCTGACGTCAGTCTGGTGGTGGAGGGGGAGGTGAGGAGCCAGGAGAGACTGTGTGCTGGAGTGGGAGAGAGGAAAGCTGCCGCTGAAAGTACTGTAGGAGAGGAGTCGGCAGCAGCACAGTGTTATCTCATTCACCCAATACAGAAGCAGGATGTAAATGAAGGCAGAACATGTGACCACAGAGCAGCCAGTCACAGCTCACCTTTCACTTGTCCTCATTCATGCACTGTCTTCTTCCATCTTTGCCTATTGGCATCCTGCCCTGTGTTCAGTGTGTTGTAGTGACGGTCCCTGTCTGGAGGAGAGAGTTAGAGACAGGCAGGCAGAGGTGTGTGTGTGCTGTTACAAGAATCCCAGCCATATTACAGTGAAAGCAGATGGAGAATCCTGAAGTCTCTGCACAGGTTTGTGTTGTAAAGTGTGTGGTTTCTGACAAATTCCATCAGTAGCATTGAATGGCTCATAGTAATATAGGGCAGCATTGAGAGGCCCATTCTAGTATATAGCGCAGCATTGAATGGCCCATAGTATATATAGGGCAGCATTGAGAGGCCCTCTCAATGCTGCCCTATATATACTATGGGCCATTCGATGCTGCGCTATATGGGCCTCTCAATGCTGCATTATATATACTATGGGCCATTCGATGCTGCGCTATATGGGCCTCTCAATGCTGCATTATATATACTATGGGCCATTCAATGCTGCGCAACTATGGGCCATTCAATGCTGCACTATATATACTATGGACCATGCAATGCTGCGCTATATGGGCCTCTCAATGCTGCATTATATATACTATGGGCCATTCTATGCTGTGCAACTATGGGCCATTCAATGCTGCGCTATATATACTATGGACCATGCAATGCTGCGCTATATGGGCCTCTCAATGCTGCATTATATATACTATGGGCCATTCTATGCTGTGCAACTATGGGCCATTCAATGCTGCGCTATATATACTATGGGCCATGCAATGCTGCGCTATATGGGCCTCTCAATGCTGCATTATATATACTATGGGCCATTCTATGCTGTGCAACTATGGGCCATTCAATGCTGCGCTATATATACAATGGGCCATGCAATGCTGCGCTATATGGGCCTCTCAATGCTGCATTATATATACTATGGGCCATTCAATGCTGCGCAACTATGGGCCATTCAGTGCTGCGCTATATATACTATGGGCCATGCAATGCTGCGCTATATGGGCCTCTCAATGCTGCATTATATATACTATGGGCCATTCAATGCTGCGCTATATATACTATGGGCCATGCAATGCTGCGCTATATGGGCCTCTCAATGCTGCATTATATATACTATGGCCATTCTATGCTGCGCTATATATACTATGGGCCATGCAGTGCTGCGCTATATGGGCCTCTCAATGCTGCATTATATATACTATGGGCCATTCAATGCTGCGCTATATATACTATGGGCCATGCAATGCTGCGCTATATGGGCCTCTCAATGCTGCATTATATATACTTATGGGCCATTCAATGCTGCGCTATATATACTATGGGCCATGCAATGCTGCGCTATATACTAGAATGGGCCTCTCAATGTTGCCCTATATTACTATGGGACATTCAATGCTGCACCATGTACTAGAATGGGCCAGGAGCGTTTAAATGCCTTCTCTCTGTTATGTATTGAAAATAGATTGCTCAATGAGCTTAATCTTGATTCTACAATTGAGGAATTTGCAAGCAAAAAAGCACGAAAAGTGAATGTGTAGTTTAATTTTCTTCTACCAGTTTGATTTATTTACGATAAAACACAGTTTTGTGTTCAGTGAATAACCCTGTTTATTTGCCTCATAAGTTACTATCAGCGTGATAACCATAACAGACTTTCTATATCCACTGTATTTATATTAGGCATGTATCATATATTTACTTTGTTTATATCTTTTACGTTACATTTTGGCTTTTGTGAATTGCGTGTTTGGCCCCACCCCTTGCCACGCCCCTTCAGCTCCAAGGGCCCATCATGTTCTTAATCCGACCCTGGATAACTGCCACTGTGTAGTATCCCCGTGGGCAGTACTCCTTTTAGAAGATCCAGTCCCCGACTTGTAGGGCTCTTCCATGTTTAATGGAGGAGGCATTAACATAAACTTTGTCGTGGGTGTCAGCTTCTACAATGAAACCGTAGCCCAGCTCAATGTTGGTATACACAAGCTGTACATAGGTGTGACGCGCACACATTGCGGCCTCTCCCTTCTGGTGGAGGAGGGCCCATATCTTATGCTCCCTGGCCTTCTTCTGGGCAATAATGTCAGAAATCCACACTGATGGGTGGGCAGCTAACGTGGAACCGGTGTTTCCTACGCACGCCTGGCGAGAGTGTGGGGGTGAGGTGGCGTGGGTCTTGGGCCTAGTGTCAGCGCTGCCCCAGGATGGTGGTGGTGCAGGGGCAATGTGACCCGTCACTTGCTGGGGCGGAGACTCACTCACCTCCAACGATCTCACTGTCCCGCTCAGGCTGGCCCTCATCTTTTTCAGATACCGCCTCATGCGAGAGGCTGAGGTCTCCTCCGGCTCTACTTCCTCCTTTCCACAGAAGTCTCCAGCACTCGCGGGCATGGTAGTGGCTCCCAGGGTGAGCGGATGTTCCGCATTATGCCATCCGGCAGGAGCAGCTTCTGGGCACTTTGGTACCTCGGGGGAAGTCAGCGGTGCTTCGTCCCTCCGTGGTTCCGGAACGGACTGTACTGCGGGCGGGTGCCTCTCTGGCATGATGTCTGGCTCCGCCTCCACAGGCCCAACTGTCATGGGCACTGTCGCCGACTTGGATCTTCCCTCCGTGTAAGTGTCTTGTCCTGCATTTCTTCCCAACTAAAGGTGGGGCGTCAGGATTTTTCGTCCCGTCACCACCGCCATTCCATTCGCCCGATACCTCTGCAGCCGCACCGATACATCATGACCGACGTCTCATTCCATACTGATGCCAGACAGCTGCATTCAGCACTTCTGCAGAGCCAGACCCCTTCCAGGGTGGTGTCATCTTCTGCCTCCCCACCCATTTACATGCATTGGATGGCAAGGGGTGAACGTCCATCTGTACATACCACTCCTTCCAGGGGCGGACCCAACATTGTTGACAACTCTTGTTTGGCGCCATCCAGATGCCGTAATGCCCACGAAGCGCACTGTTGTGAATGTTTTAGAAATGAATTCTGAGCAGGAGCTCCCTCTGGTGGTTACAGACAGTACTGAACCATTCAGTGAGGATTGGCAATCAGGAATCACAGACTGGCTGGATATAAGGGAGGTTTCCCCCCATCATGGTTGCCGGTGATCAATTGTTCTTGTCTCAACGTTGTTTCCTGGTTCACTTGAAAGCTTGCTGAGTCTTGCCTCTTCTCCTGCTCTCAGATAAGATATTTTCTGTTTTTTGTTTTTGTGCTTGCCATTTGCATATTTCTCTGCATTTCTGTGAGGTTGGCCAGGTTCCCCTCCTCGGGGGCTTGGGCTCCTCTCGGTTCCTCTGGAGCCACTGTTGTTTCATTTGCCTTTTCCAGTTTTTTCAGTGGCTGCGGCTTAGTTTTGTTACACCAGAGAACTAATTTAGGTGGTAGAGGTCGTGTGATCTCAGGTGTTTTTGCAATTAGTAGAGTTGGCTTTTTTTAGGTTTTTTTTTGGATTGCAGTAAGTATCCTTCCTATCCTTTTCTGTCTAGGCAGATTGGGCCCCAGCATTTGCTCATACTATTTTCTGTCTGTGTCTGCATTTCCTCTTGTCTAACCGCCATTACATGTTTGGGGCTTCCTATGTTCTTTGGGGATCTGCTCCGGGGCAGATAGCTTTCCTCTTTCTATCTTTAGGTGTAGTTAGCCTCTCAGGCTGTGACGAGGCGTCTAGGACCAACGTAAGAACGCTCCACGGCTGCCTTTAGTTGTGGTGGTTAGTCAGGGTACTGCAATCCAGTAGATTCCAACCTCTCTGGTGTATTGCCGTTTTTGCCTGCTCTCCTCAGCTACCAAAACATAACAGTATCACCGGCCCAAATGAAAATTATATGGTACTCACAGAAGGGAAAAATAGTGTGGAAACAAAAAAGGTTGTCAGAGTTGTCAGAGATTTTTTTTTTTCTGTTTGTTGCATTTTTTCCCTCTTTTTCTCTGGGTGCTGAGGAGGATTTTTTTTTTCTCAATGGAGTTTGCACAGTTGTCTGGCCGTGTGGATCAGCTTGCCACTGAGGTTCGGAGTACCTATCTTGCTAGGTTGCCAGTTGTGGAACCCAGGATCCCCATGCCAGATTTGTTTTTGTGGGATCAAGATAAATTTCTGAATTTCAAAAATAACTGCAAGTTATTTTTCGACTTAAAACCTAAGTTCTCAGGGAACGCAGCACAGCAGGTTCAAATTGTCATCTCTCTCCTGCGCGGCGATCCTCAGGATTGGGCTTTTTCCCTGACACCTGGGGACCCTGTTTTGAGTAATGTTGATGCATTTTTTCTGGCTCTGGGATTATTGTACGATGAACCTAATGTCACTGATCAAGCTAAAAAAACCTTGTTGGCATTAAATCAGGGGCTTGAGGACGCTGAGTTGTACTGTCAGAAATTCCGAAAGTGGGCAGTCCTGACCAAATGGAATGATGATGCTTTGGCAGCCCTTTTTCGGAAGGGTCTGTCAGAGAATGTAAAAGATGTTATGGTGGGTTTCCCTGTTCCCTCTGGTCTCAATGATTCTATGTCATTAGCGATTCAAATTGACAGACGTTTGCGTGAGCGTAGAAGTATGCGTGGAATAGTGTTGCCTTGTGAACCAGCTTCTGAACCCATGCAGTGTGATAGAGTGGCTTCTGGGGCACAGCGTCATGAGTTTCGAAAACGCAATGGGTTATGTTTCTACTGTGGTGATGCCTCTCATGCTATTTCAGTCTGCCCTAAGCGGGGAAGACGTTTTGCACGCTCAGTTGTCTTGGGTAGTGTTCAGACTAAATTTCTGTTGACTGTTACCCTGATTTGCTCCCTGTCCACATTTTCTGCTCAGGCTTTTGTTGATTCGGGAGCAGCTATTAACCTGATGGACTTTGATTTTGCTAAACATTGTGGGTTTCCCTTGATACCCCTACGGAAGTCTATTCCCCGACTGGGGATTGATTCTACCCCTTTCGCTGAGAATAAACCCCAGTTCTCTACTCAGGTGATAATGAGGGTTGAACCTGATCATCAGGAGAGTTGCAAATTTTTGGTGCTGTATAATCTGCATGACATTATTGTACTAGGTTTCCCTTGGTTGCAGTCTCATAATCCTGTTTTGGATTGGAAATCTGTGTCTGTAACCAGTTGGGGCTGCCAATGAGTTAATGCCAACACTCCTGTTTTTTCTGCCTCTCCCCAGGCTCAAGATGTCCCTGACTTTTTGACTGATTTTTCTGCTGTGTTTAGCGAAAGTAAATCTGCATCCTTGCCCCCCCCATAGGAGCTATGACTGCGCTATTGAATTAGTGCCTGGTAGTAAATTCCCTAAAGGTCGCCTTTTTAACTTGTCTGTACCTGAACATGACGCTATGCGGTCTTATATCAAGGAGTCATTGGAGAAGGGTCATATCAGACCATCCTCTTCACCCTTGGGTGCCGTTTTTTCTTTGTGGCCAAAAAGGATGGTTCATTAAGGCCGTGTATTGATTATCGTCTCTTGAACAATATTACTGTGAAATATCAATATCCGTTACCCTTGATTTCTGACCTGTTTTCCAGGGTGAAAAGTGCTACTTGGTTTACCAAGCTTGACCTCAGGGGGGCGTATAACCTTATTCGCATTAAGCACGGGGATGAATGGAAGACGGCGTTTAATACCCCAGAGGGGCATTTTGAGTACCTAGTGATGCCCTTTGGGCTCACTAATGCTCCTTCCGTCTTCCAGTCCTTCATGAATGACATTTTCAGGGATTTTGTGGATAAATTTCTGATTGTTTATTTGGATGATATCTTGATTTGTTCCAATGACTGGGACTCCCATGTGAAACATGTTCGGACTGTGTTCCAGATTTTGAGAGAGAATGCTCTGTATGTGAAGGGATCAAAGTGTCTTTTTGGCGTACAGAGGATCTTATTTCTGGGATTCATTTGGTCTCCATCTGTTATTGAAATGGACCCGATCAAGGTTCAGGCCATCTGTGATTGGGTCCAACCTACTTCATTAAAGGCTCTTCAGAGATTCTTGGGTTTTGCCAATTTTTATCGTAAATTTAAATGGTAATTTCTCTGTTATTGTTAAACCATTGACTGATTTGACCAAAAAGGGTTCTGATGTGGTGAAA
Source organism: Oophaga sylvatica (assembly GCA_033576555.1). Lineage (NCBI taxonomy): Eukaryota > Metazoa > Chordata > Amphibia > Anura > Dendrobatidae > Oophaga > Oophaga sylvatica. Next base: position 505,589,656 of record JARQOD010000002.1, on the reverse strand, counting down.
TGGCCTCCTGAGGCAGTCTCTGCGTTTCAGGAACTTAAACAGAGATTCACTTCTGCTCCTGTTCTACGGCAGCCTGATGTTTCTCTGCCATTTCAGGTGGAGGTTGATGCCTCTGAAATTGGGGCAAGTGCCGTTTTGTCCCAAAGAGATCCTGAGACCTCTAAAAGTAACCCTTGTGCTTTTTTCTCTCGAAAATTTTCTCCAACTGAACGTAATTATGACGTGGGTAATCGGGAGTTATTGGCCATGAAGTGGGCTTTTGAAGAGTGGAGACATTGGCTGGAGGGAGCCAAACATCAGGTGGTGGTCCTCACGGACATAAGAATCTGGTTTATCTGGAATCAGCCAAGCGACTTAATCCTAGACATGCCAGGTGGGCCTTGTTTTTCACACGTTTTAAGTTTGTGGTTTCCTTTCTTCCTGGCACTAAGAATGTTAAGGCGGATGCCTCTCTCGAGGAGTTTCCTTGCGGACTCTCCTGAGTTATCTGATCCTGCTGTTATTTTGAAAGAGGGTGTAGTTCTTTCCGCCATCTCGCCCAAATTGAGACTGGCTCTGGAGGGGTGTCAGAAGGATAAACCCGAGCGCTGCCCTGTTGGGAAATTGTTTGTCCCACACCAGTGGAAGAAGAGTGTGATGTCTGAGATTCATTGTTCCGCGTTGGCCGGTCATCTCAGAATTTTTGGTACCAGAGACTTGGTGAGTCGGTCCTTTTGGTGGCCTACTTTGTCTCGTGATGTCAGGGAGTTTGTGCACGACTTGCTCTCGCTCCAAGCCTTGCTCTCGCTCTAGTGGTTTGTTGATGCCATTGCCTGTGCCCAAGAGACCATGGACCCATATCTCTATGGATTTTATTTCCGACCTCCCTGTTTCTCAGAGAATGACCGTTATCTGGGTGATTTGTGATAGGTTTTCCAAGATGATACATCTTGTGCCATTACCTAAGTTGCCTTCCTCCTCCGAATTGGTGCCTTTGTTCCTTCAGCACGTGGTTCGGTTACACGGCATTCCTGAGAACATTGTGTCTGACAGAGGAGTCCAGTTTGTTTCCAGATTTTGGAGGACTTTTTGTTCTAAACTTGGTGTTCAATTGTTTTTCTCCTCTGCTTTTCATCCTCAGACCAATGGACAAACTGAGAGAACAAACCAGACATTGGAGACTTATCTGAGATGCTTTGTGTTTGCTGATCAAGATGACTGGGTCTCTTTTTTGCCTTTGGCTGAGTTTGCTCTTAATAATAGGGCAAGCTCTGCCACTTTGATGTCTCCATTTTTCTGCAATTTTGGGTTTCACCCTCGATTTTCTTCGGGACAGACGGAGGCTTCTGTCTGTCCGGGTGTTGACTCTGTTGTGGAGCGTATGCAGCCGATTTGAGACCAGGTAGTGGAGAGGTTATCCCTCTCTCAGGAGAAGGCCCAGCGGTTTGCCAACCGGCATAGGACTGATGGTCCTCGGTTTAAAGTGGGGGTCTTGGTCTGGTTGTCCTCAAGAGATATCCCTATGAGAGTTGCATCTCCTAAGTTTAAGCCTAGGTTCATTGGACCTTATAAGATCATGGAGATTCTTAATCCTGTTTCCTTTTGTTTACTTCTTCCAGGGACATTTAAGATCCATAACGTGTTCCACAAGTCCTTATTGAAGAGGTTTGTCGAGCCAGTGGTTCCTATGGCTGCGCCTCCTGACCCTGTTTTGGTTGAGGGCAATCTGGAGTATGTGGTTGAGAAAATATTGGATTCTCGTTTTTCTAGACGGAAACTCCAGTATTTGGTTAAGTGGAGAGGTTATGGTCAGGAGGACAATTCTTGGGTGTTTGCTTCGGACATCCATGCTAGGAGACTGATCCGTGAGTATCATAGAGCTCATCCTGACCGACCTGGCTGCACAAATGAGGGTTCGGTGACCCCTCCTCAAGGGGGAGGGTACTGTTGTGAATGTTTTAGAAATGAATTCTGAGCAGGAGTGTAATGTAAGTAGTACAGTTCATATAGTGTCTTGTGCTTGGGTGCGATGAAAACACAGGAGTCACAGGTTTGATATAGAAGGTCTTGTATTACTTCATACAAGTGGCAATAATAGTCACACAGTTTGCAGATACAAAATCAGGAGACACAGCAGGCCAGAGTAACTTAAGCTCAGCAATCACTCTCCACAACAGGTTCAGGATCTCTTCTCTGTTACCGTAAGTCCATGCAAACGTGGATTTATCAAAATAGCAAGGTTCCAAAGTCCACGAGTGTTCCAAGGTTCCACAATAGGAAATAACTGGAGTAAAAATCCAAGGCTTCCAGGAGTCAGGTCACAGGTTCACTGCAGGCTTGATTCTGAAGCACTGATTGCTCAGCTGTGGCTGCTTAAGAAGCAAGAGGAGAGAATCAGGGCGGGAACATGCAAGCTGGAAACTCCATATTGACTGAGGGCAAGATAGCTGCAGCAAGACAGAAAGTAAAATGGCTGACGAACAAACTGAGTTTCAGGAACATGTACACAGAACCTTACATTACTCCCCCCTTAGGGACAACCTCCGGATGACCTCAGACCAGGCTTGTGTGGGTACCTCTGATGAAACTGACGGAGCAAGCGAGGAGCATTAACGTTATTGACTGGTTCCCATGAGTTGTCCTCCACTGGGTAGCCCTGCCATTTAATCAGATATTGTAACTGATTTCTATACAACCTGGAATCTAAAATCCTTTCCACCACAAATTCTTCCTGACCATCGACTAGCACTGGGTCTGGGCAAGGAGAAGAACGTCCAGGAAACGTATTGGGTGTCGCAGCCTTTAGTAGGGATACATGAAAGACAGGGTGGATTCTCATAGTTCTGGGCAGTTGAAGACGACAAGCAACGGCACTTATAATTTTACTGATTTTATAGGGTCCAATGTACTTATGTCCCAACTTAGACGATGGAATCCTTAACTTAAGATTTCTGGTTGACAGCCAGACCAAGTCTCCTACCTTGAAAGCTGGTGCAGGTTTACGAAATTTATCTGCTGCTTTCTTGTACCTTTCCTGAGCCGATTCCAGATTCTCCTTTAGAAGATCCATATTCTTCTGTAAAGACGTGATTCTTTCAGCCACTGCTGGTAAAGGCGTTTCTATGGGAAATCGTGGTAGAATGTTAGGATGATAACCTAGATTAGAGTAAAAAGGAGACTGCTTAGTGGAGGCACTCTGAGAGTTGTTATAAGAGAACTCAGCTAATGGAAGTAGATCCACCCAATCATCCTGTAGGTGGCAGATAAAGCAGCGGAGATACTGCTCCAGGGTTTGATTGGTTCGTTCGGTCTGTCCATTAGTCTGGGGATGAAAAGCAGAAGAAAGGTTTACTTTAATGTCCAATGCTGCACAGAAATTTTGCCAAAACCTAGAAGTGAATTGCACCCCTCGATCCGAAATAACCTCATCCGGTACTCCATGTAAGCGAAACACATCTTTAATCATCAAATCTGATGTCTGTTTTGCAGTGGGTAAGCCGACACAAGGGATAAAATGAGCTGCCTTTGTTAGACGGTCAACCACCACTAGAATGGTGTTCTTCCCTTGAGAGGTTGGTAACTCCACAATGAAGTCCATAGAAATGGATCCCCACGGGCGGGACGGGGTGGGAAGAGGTTGTAACAGACCAGTTGGTGAGGAGCGAGGTGTTTTGCATCTTGCACAGACTTCACATGAAGTGACATAGTTTAAAACATCCTTCCTGCAAGTTGGCCACCAAAAGAAACGAGAAAGAAATTCCTGTGTCTTTAGAATTCCTCTATGCCCAGCTATCTTGGAATCGTGAATGAGTTGCAATACTCTCAATCTGACTGTTTCAGGAATATACAGGCGTTGTCCCTGAATCCACACACCATTCTTAAAGACAAGACTTACGTCCCTTGGGGTTGTGCCAAAAAGGAATCCGCATGGTATGCTTCCTTGATGTCCTTAAGTAGGTCTTGATTATGAATCACTCCTAGGAATCTAGAGTCAGGAAGAATAGTCTTAGGAGGAGTAATTGGACGTGTCTCTGCTGAGTAAATCCTAGAGAGTGCATCAGCTTTTCCATTGCGCGATCCTGGTCTATAAGAAATGATAAAATTAAATTGGTTTAAGAAAAGATTCCAGCGAGCCTGGCGAGGAGTCAGGCACTTAGCCGACCTGATAAATTCAAGGTTACGATGGTCTGTCAGGACGACTATTTGCTGTGCAGCACCCTGAAGAAGGTGTCTCCATTCTTTGAAGGCGGCAATAATGGCCAACAACTCTCTATTGCCCACATCGTAGTTCCTCTCAGCCGAAGACAACTGCTGGGAAAAGAAGGCACAGGGATGCAAGACATTCTTCTCACCTGTTCTCTGAGAGAGTATAGCTCCAACGGCACAGTCTGAAGCATCCACCTCTATTATGAAGGCAAGCTCGGGTTGGGATGTACTAGGATAGGTGCAGTGGTAAATTTATCTTTTAGACGGGAAAATGCTTCCTGGGCTTGGGGAGTCCAGGAGAACCTAGACTCTTTCCGGGTAAGTTGGGTGATAGGTGACACTACCTCAGAGAAATTCCTAATGAAACGTCTATAGAAGTTGGCAAACCCGATGAAGCGCTGTACCTCCTTCACATTTCTAGGACTTGGCCAATCCTTGATGGCTTGGGTTTTGCTTCCATCCATACTAATTCCTTGTGTAGACAGTACATACCCCAGAAATTGAATTTCGGTCCTATGGAATTCACACTTTTCAAGTTTGATGTAAAGATGATTTTGTCTTAGACGTTCCAAGACCATTCTCACATGTCCATGATGTTCCTCTGTGGAGTTAGAAAAAATTAGAATATCATCCAAATAAATCACCACGAATGTAGGAGATCCCTGAAGATGTCATTCACCAAGTGTTGGAAAGTGGCTGGGGCGGTACTCAGACCAAAAGGCATAACTAGATATTCAAAGTGTCCATAGCGTGACCTGAATGCAGTCTTCCATTCATCCCCAGGTCTAATACGGACTAAGTTATAGGCCCCACGAAGATCTAGTTTAGAGAAAATTTTGGCATGTCGCACTCTCTCCAATAACTCAGGATTAAAGGCAATGGATAACGGTTTCTAATAGTAACCTTATTGAGTTCCCTATAGTCTACGCAGGTCTCAGAGATCCATCTTTCTTCTTTACAAAGAAGATGGGTGCACCTGCAGGAGATGAAGAGGGGCGTATGAAGCCCTTGGCTAGATTTTCGTCTATGTAATCCTTTAAAGCCTTTAGCTCGGGCCCCGCCAGGGGGTAGATCTTACCAAAAGGTATCTCTGCTCCAGGCAATAATTCAATTGGACAATCATATGGACGGTGAGGAGGAAGCTGGTCAGCGTTCTTCTTGTCACATAAATCCACATAGTCTTGGTATACAGCTGGTAGTTCAGGGACTGACATGGTTCCTTTAGGAACAGAGCAAGCTGAAACTTTTGGACTCATCTGTTTCTCTGGAAAGTGTAATTCCTTGGTCTCCCAGTTAATGGTAGGATTCTGAGCCTGCAGCCATGGTAGCCCTAGAATAATGGGAAAGTGGGGAGAAGAGATAAGCATAAAGGACAGTTTCTCTTGATGATCTTTACCCATAAGAACCCTCAAAGGCTCTGTTTCCTGATCCACTGGTCCAGAGGTCAGCAGGGAGCCATCCACAGTTTCCATCTGTACTGGAGTAGCCTTCTTCACTGAACGTATCCCCTGTTTCAGAGCAAAGGAGACATCCATAAAATTTCCACTTGCCCCTGAGTCGATCATAGCAGAGCTAGACACCCAAGCTGAGTCAACCCAGAGTTTGATGGAAAGAAAGCAATGAGAATTGTTTTTCTTACAACTCAGCTGGGACAACCGCTGAGGAAACTTGAAAAATGGCAGCGTTTACACAGTCAACGTCCTCAGAGGTAACGGAGTTTAAGTCCGAGAAATCAAGATCTGTTGCTGCAGATCTCTCTGGAGCCTGAGGCTCGGACCTGACAGATCCCCTCTCGCAACACTCACAGTGAATGAGTGCTGCAGTAGTCTTACGAGAACGGCTGGGGCAGTTTATAATGAAGTGCCCTGACTTACCACAATAGAAACATAGATTCTCCTTAAAACGATGTTCCTTGCGTGCATCACTAACCCGTCGTTGTAAAGAGTCTACCTGCATGGGTTCAGGTTCCCGTGTAATCCTACTCAAAGGTTCCTTAGCTGGAGAGGAAGGTAGGAAAAGGTTAGTGCGATTGCTTTCGAACCATCTCTCTTGCCTGCGTTCAGTCAGACGAGTATCAATACGGATGCAGTAGTTAATAAAGTCACCTAACGCAGTGGGAGGGTCGGCACGAGCAAGTTCATCCTTAATCAGTGGAGATAACCCCTTTCGAAAAATAGATTTTTTGGCGGAACTGTCCCAGGGCCCATCTCCTGAAATCCAAGGCATATTCAGCTACCGAGTGCTTACCTTGGCGCAAAGCTAACATGGCTGCTTCAGCTGTTGCACCTCGATTGGGGTCATCAAACACCTGCCCCATGGCTGAAATGAAAGCATCAAGATGATCCAAACATTCATCCTCAGTCTCAATCAGAGGGTTTGCCCACATCAAAGCCTTGTTGGTAAGCAACATAATTATAGTAAGCACCTTAGATCGTTCAGTGGGAAATTGTGAAGCATGTGCAGAAAAAAAAAGATTGCATTGATTAATAAATCCCCTGAATTTCTCACGTTCACCGCCAAAACGAAAAGGGGGCAACTTGGGAATCCCAGAACTCGGGGCTACGGCAGGAGCCTGGACTCGCTCCTCTAGAACCTCAATCCTGGCTCGCAAATCCTGGGCAGTCTGTCCAAACACTTGCAAATTGTGATTAGTGAGGTCCTGTAGGTTTGTAAAACGGGTCTTTATATTCTGCAAATCTGCAAGGATATTATCAGTCACTCCGCAAAGTTCTTTATGCGGGCCTCCATTTTCCAGATCTTTTAAGACAGGAGTACTGGAAGAAGAGGAGAGGAAAAAAAAAAAAAAAAACAATAGTGTTTACCTGTGGTAACACTGCAGAGAGAAAAAAAAAATTAAGGGAACTGCTCACCTGGAATGGTTGTGAGAAGTCACAACCACTATCATCACAGAAAGTTCAACCGGACATCTGATATCCACAGTTACAGCAGACACAAAAGAGAAAAGAAAAAAAAAAACAATAGTGTTTACCTGTGGTAACACTGCAGAAAAAAAACTTAAGGGAATTGCTCACCTGGAATGGTTGTGAGAAGTCACAACCACTGTCATCACAGAAAGTACAACCGGACATCCGATATCCACAGTTACAGCAGACACAGCCTTTCCAGACCCAGCAGACACTAACGTTTGGCTTCAGAATCTTGTAATGTAAGTAGTACAGTTCATATAGTGTCTTATGCTTGGGTGCGATGAAAACACAGGAGTCACAGGTTTGATATAGAAGGTCTTGTATTACTTCATACAAGTGGCAATAATAGTCACACAGTTTGCAGATACAAAAGCAGGAGACACAGCAGGCCAGAGTAACTTAAGCTCAGCAATCACTCTCCACAACAGTTCAGGATCTCTTCTCTGTTACCGTAAGTCCATGCAAACGTGGATTTATCAAAATAGCAAGGTTCCAAAGTCCACGAGTGTTCCAAGGTTCCACAATAGGAAATAACTGGAGTAAAAATCCAAGGCTTCCAGGAGTCAGGTCACAGGTTCACTGCAGGCTTGATTCTGAAGCACTGATTGCTCAGCTGTGGCTGCTTAAGAAGCAAGAGGAGAGAATCAGGGCGGGAACATGCAAGCTGGAAACTCCATATTGACTGAGGGCAAGATAGCTGCAGCAAGACAGAAAGTAAAATGGCTGACGAACAAACTGAGTTTCAGGAACATGTACACAGAACCTTACAAGGAGCTCCCTCTGGTGATTACAGACAGTACTGAACCATTCAGTGAGGATTGGCAATCAGGAATCACAGACTGGCTGGATATAAGGGAGGTTTCCCCCCATCATGGTTGCCGGTGATCAATTGTTCTTGTCTCAACGTTGTTTCCTGGTTCACTTGGAAGCTTGCTGAGTCTTGCCTCTTCTCCTGCTCTCAGATAAGATATTTTCTGTTTTTTGTTTTTGTGCTTGCCATTTGCATATTTCTCTGCATTTCTGTGAGGTTGGCCAGGTTCCCCTCCTCGGGGGCTTGGGCTCCTCTCGGTTCCTCTGGAGCCACTGTTGTTTGTTCATTTGCCTTTTCCAGTTTTTTTCAGTGGCTGCAGCTTAGTTTTGTTACACCAGAGAACTAATTTAGGTGGTAGAGGTCGTGTGATCTCAGTGTTTTTTGCAATTAGTAGCGTTGGCTTTTTTTAGGTTTTTTTTTGGATTGCAGTAAGTATCCTTCCTATCCTTTTCTGTCTAGGCAGATTGGGCCCCAGCGTTTGCTCATACTATTTTCTGTCTGTGTCTGTATTTCCTCTTGTCTAACCGCCATTACATGTTTGGGGGCTTCCTATGTTCTTTGGGGATCTGCTCCGGGCAGATAGCTTTCCTCTTTCTATCTTTAGGTGTAGTTAACCTCTCAGGCTGTGACGAGGCGTCTAGGACCAACGTAGGAACGCTCCACGCTGTCTTTAGTTGTGGTGGTTAGTCAGGGTACTGCAATCCAGTAGATACCAACCTCTCTGGTGTATTGCCGTTTTTGCCTGCTCTCCTCAGCTACCAAAACATAACAGCGCACCTTGTAAACAGGGACAGTCCTTTTTAGTGCCAAAGCTCTCCATCTTGGTGGCCGCCATCTCGGTGTCCACAAAGTCGCTCCTAAGTTATTTTGTCAAATTCGGTGTAATAGTCGCGTCCAGTATTATTTGTTCATTGTCACAATTTTAAACCTGGTCACTATGGGTCACTTTAGTCACTTTCGCTTTATCTTCTTTCTTCACCTCCGCTGCGGCTTCACCTCCATATGGTGCAGTGAGATCCTGCCAATTATGCCACTTATAGTACGCCGGCTGGTTGGTGATCATGTCAGCACAATCCACACTCACTGTGCTGTCCACTGCTTCTTTCCTGCTGTGTCCCATGTTCTTCTTTCACTCGAAAGACTAGAGATGGAGCCCAAAGCAACTTTCAACATAACGGATTTATTCTCTTCAGGACACAGCACATCCATAACACTTCCAGCACACTTATCACAGTACCAGTAATGCATTTTCTTTGTCTTTCACTAACTTCTTCTACTTCCCAAGAACAGGCCACAAAGATATAACGGACAAGGAGCCCGTTGAAAACTTCCACTTCACTGTATCTCCCTGGAACCGATTTCAGACCAGACACGGAAACACTATTTACTGAGTCGTCCACCCCTTTACGGTTATCCTGCCCGCGCACTCGCTGGTGGCCCACTCTACTACTTGAGCCCAAACTTCTTCAGTAACTTCATCAGTAACTTCTTCACTGACTTCTTCACTACGTTGCTGCAGATACCATGCACTCTACTCTTCTCTTCCTTTGTTTGTACTTTTCTCCTTTCTATGGATGGCCGGGTTTCTACTTCTATTTTTACGTGATAGCTGAGCAGCTCAGGCCATAGGCCGCCTGAGCACACACAGAAGTCTACCCCCTGACTGACTCTAACCAGGAAGTCTCACTATCTTATTCCCCAGCTACCCCTCCTACTGTTAACCTCAAAATGTCCTACAGCTAAATCTTACTATGCAGTGTACTCAGTGCCCTCATCTAGTGGCCCTTTTCCTAACTGCACTGTCCCTAGCTTACATATATTACAAGGATACAAAAATACGTCACACGGCAAAATATTACAGTAATATACAGGTAAATGTACATAGCAGCATAAACATTTAAAGGGGCAAAGCCCTGACCCCCTTACACCTGTTCGGGTTCAGCAGTACAATAAAGCTGGCTGAAAAGTTTGCAGCGCAGCTAATCAACATGCTTTTAGACTGTTGGCACTTCTGTAGCAATCACAGCCACATCAAGCCACTGTGTATACTCTGCACCCCCCGCCTGTGGGAATACTATCCTTTTAGCCGCCGGGTGTACTCAGCAAATCCATCTGTGAGAGTACTGTGCTGATATTCGCCGTGTGTATTCTGGACCCTATGCCAGTGAGAGTACTGTCCTTTAAGCCGCTGTGTATTTTCTATTAGTGTGAGAAATAAATAATTGGGATCAGCTATCTAATTGCCAATAGTAGACCAAAGAAATAATTTTGCAGGACAGCTGTGTGTTTTCTAGTAGTTTTGCAAAGAAATATTTCACAACAGCCATCTTGTTGTCATTTCTAGGCCCAAAAAATAAATTTTCTGGACTAGTGTGTTTTCTAGTAGTTAACCAAATAAATGTGACGCATTAGCTGTCTTGTTGCCATTTGTAAGCCAAAGAAATACTTTTCAGGACCTTTGTGTCATTTCTAGTAGTGTGGCAAATAAATTGTTGGCATCAACCATCTCGTTGCCATTTCAAGATCTTAAAAATAATTTTTGTGGACCAATGTGTGTTTTATTAGCAGTCTGGGAAATAAATATGGTAATTGGCATCAACCATCTAGTTGCCATTTCTAGGCACAAAAAATAAATATATTTCTGGACTAGTGGTGTTTTTTTAGTAGCCTGGGAACTAAATGATTGACATCTGGCATGTCGTTGCCACTTCTAGGCCCCAAAAATATGTTTTTTTTTGGATGTGTGCGTTGTTTAGTAGTTTGGGAAAAAAATAATTGACATAAGCCATCTCGTTGTTATTTGTAGGCCAAACAAATAATTTTATTGTACAGCTTTGCCTATATGAGCAGTGTTACTAAAAAATTTACATACTCTGCAGCAGTATTTTTGGGAGTAGTGTGTCTAAAATAACATTCTGCTCTGCAGTAGTCTCTTTCCCATTTGTGGGCCGAAAAATTATTTTATTTTACCACTGTGTCTATACGAGCAGTGTTTCTAAACAATTTGTATACTCTACAGCTGTGTTTTTGGGAGTAGTATGTCTAAAAAAACATTCTACTATGCAGCCGTCTTTTCCCATTTGTGGGCCATAAAAATTATTGTATTCTACTGCTGTGTCTATACAAGTAGTGTGCCTAAAAAACAATTCTACTATGCAGCCGTCTTTTCCCATTTGTGGGCTGAAAAAATCTTTTATTCTACCTCTGTGTCTATAGTATAGTATTGTGTCTAAAAGAATTATTCTACTCTGCAGAAAAAATTCTGTATGAGTTGTGGCTATTCTTAAAAAAATAACTGTGCCTTAAAGTCTCTGTTTGTACTCTGCAACCCTGCCTCTGGGAATACTGTGAAAAAAGCCTTTGTGTTTACTGTGCCAAAAAGCCTCTAGGACTACTGTGCCAAAAAGCCTCTGTGAATACTGTGCTAAGTTCTGTGACAAAAAGCCTATGTGTGTACTGTGCCAAAAAGCCCTTTTCTGTACTCTGCAGCTGTGTCTGTACAAGTAGTGTGCCTACAAAATAATTATATTCTGTCGCTGTGTTTGTACGAGTTGTGGGCCTAAACATTAGTTATACTCTGCACCCATGTCTGTGGGAATACTGTGCTAGAAAAACCTATGTTTGTACTCTGAACGCGTCTTTGTGGGAGTCAGGGCCGGCGTTAGGGGCAGGTAGACCAGGTAGCTGCCTATGGTCCCCGCTCCCCTTGGGCCCCCAGCTAGCGGCACTTCACGCAGCCGCTCTGGGGCTCCTGTGAGGCAGGGGGCCCGCCTGCCGCCAGCACCGACTCCCCACGCCGCAGCATTGAACTATACCGGCGTCTGCCGGTATACTTCAAAGCAGTAATGGAGGAGAGAGCGTCAGTTGACGCTCCCTCTCATATCATTACCCTCTGCCTCTGACACTGCGGGTGCACGATGATGTCATATCATCATGCGCCCACTGTGTGCCAGGCAGACTGCAGCCACTGAGACAGAAGCCGGGAGCAGCGTGGGGCACAAGGAGAGGTGAGGATTGTGTTTTTTTTAATATATCAGTGAGTACTGGACTGTGGGGTCATTCTGGGGGGAGATGTGGGCTGTTATATACTATGTGGGCTGTGCTATATACTATGTGGTTGTGATATATACTATGTGGTGTGCTATATACTATGTAGCTGTGCTATCAAAAATTAAACCAATTGTACGTATAGAAATAAAAAGTCAAGCACAAAAACAAACGTAAAATCCTCCAAAATTAAATTGTGCAAAAAAGACAATAAATATCAAAATATATATTAAAATAGAATTTTTATTAATTATATCATGAAAAGAAATTAATTAAATAAAATTATACACATTATTAAAGCTGATCATGAGGAGCACATAAAATAATAAATATTCTTTGAGCCAAATATACATAAGCATAAATCAATATATCAATGTTATAAGATGGTGCTGCGTGCTGCAAATAGATCAATAAAAAATGCTCTGTATACAGAGTGCTACCACACCGTACCTAAAAGTGCTGATATGCGAGAAGTGCAATGTGCTACAAAAAGGGTCAGTAACAAATAGAGTGCAATACGAAGACCACCTTAAAGAAAATATATTACATAAAGCTGTGTATATGAGGACTACACATACCAAATAATAAATGTGCTCCTGGTCCCTACGCGCGTTTCAGCGCTAGCCTTCATCCGGTATACACCCCCCGAAAGAATACAGAGCATTTTTTATTGATCTATTTGCAGCACGCAGCACTTTTTGTGCATTTATTTTGCATGCAGAGCAATCTTTATTAAATTATTTGCAGCACATAGCACTCTTTGTGCAAACATTTTGTGTACAGAGCATTTTTATATTGAATTATTTGCAGTTTATTGCACTTTTGGCACTTTAGCACTGTGTTGATTTCCATGCAAACACTTTGTGTGTAGAGGAAAAAATTTTTTTGCCACTGTGTTTTTTATGTAAAGTATTTTATGTGTAGCATTTTTGCATTGTCATTTATTTTACAGCAGCACCACAATTGTGTTCAGTCCAAAAAATGTTTCTTGTGCACCATAATTCAATTAATTTATGTTTATAATATTATATTTTAATTGCACTGTTGAATTTTTATTTATAGTTTTTATAATTGGGTCCTATTTGTAGTTTATTTATTCTGTGCAATATATATAATATATTTATTATATAGTAATGGGCCTAAAAAACCATCTTATAAAATTGATATATTGATTTATGCTTATGTATATTTGGCTCAAAGAATATTTATTATTTTATGTGCTCCTCATGATCAGCTTTAATAGTGTGTATAATTTTATGTTTTCATGATATAATTAATAAAAAATCTATTCTAATATATATTTTGATATTTATTGTTTTTTTTGCACAATGTGGACTGTGCTATATCTATGTGGGCTGTGTTATATACTATGTGGGCTGTGCTATATACTATGTGGGCTGTGTTATATACTATGTGGGCTGTGTAATATACTATATGGGCTGTGCTATTTACTATGTTGGCTGTGTTATATACTATGTGGGCTGTATTATAAACTATGTGGGCTGTGACATAGACTATGTGGGCTGTGTTATATACTATGTGGATTGTGCTATATACTATGTGGGCTATGATATATACTATGTGGGCTTTGTTATATACTATGTGGGTAATGTGTGTGTATATACTATGTGGGCTGTGATGTATACTATGTCACTGTGCTATATACTATGTGGGCTGTGCAATATACTATGTGGGCTGTGTTATATACTATGTGGGCTGTGATATATACTATGTGGGCTGTGTTATATACTATGTGGGCTGTGCTACATACTATGTGGGCTGTGTTATATACTATGTGGGATGTGTTATATACTATGTGGGATGTGTTATATACTATGTGGGCTGTGATATATACTATGTGGGCTGTGTTACATACTATAAGGGGTATATTATATTCTATGGGGGAGGCTGTGTTATATACTATGGGGGTATATTATATTCTATGGGGAGGCTGTGTATATACTATGTGTCTGTGGTATATACTATGTGGCTGTTATATACTGTGGGGGCTACATTATATTCTATGGGGAGGCGGGCTGTATTATATTCTATTCAGGGCTACATTAGATTTTATGGGGGCTGTATTATATTTATTATATTCTATGAGGGGTGATTGCATCATACTCTATGAGGGGCTACATTATACTATATGAGAGGGTTACATTGTATTCTATGAGGGCTGCATTATATTCTATGGGGGTCTAGATTTTATTGTATGTGGCTTTTTTTATATTTTATGAGGGGCTACATTATATTCTATGGGGCTGCATTATACTATATGAGGAGGGCTACATTGTATTCTATAGAGGGTCTACATTATACTATATAAGGGGGCTGCATTATATTCTATGTAGGGGCTGCATTATACTATATGAGGGGGCTGCATTATATGCTATGGGGGGTTACATTAATATACTCTGTGGAGTGGCTGCATTATGTTCTATGGGGTGGCTGCATTATACTATATGTGGGCTGCATTATATTGTATTGAGGACTATGGAGAATACATTATACTATATTATTATTATTATTATTATACATTTATATAGCGCTTTACATGTGAAAAGGGAACATATAGACAAGTACAATAAACATATGCGAGACAAGGGACATACAAGTACAGAAGGAGAGAGGACCCTGCCCGCGAGGGCTCACTGTCTACAAGGATGGCTGAGGATACACTAGGAGAGGGTAGAACTGGTTATGCGGTGGTTCTGTAGTCTGAGGATCATTGCAGGCTGTAGGCTTGTTGGAACAGGTGGGTCTTCAGGTTCTTCTTGAAGGTTTCCTGTTGTGAACACGTTGGAGGCAACTTCGGAGCTGGGGCTCCCTCCGGTGGTTGCTGAGGGTAATGAACCAATTGCTGAATGGCTTTCAGCTGGGTCCGAATGGTCTGATATAAGTGACCTGAACTCCCATCAGCCTTGCCGGTAATCAATTGTTCTTCCAGGTCTTGCTTGGATCTCAGCTTGCATTCCTGCTATCATTCAGATAAGTGACTTGTTGTTTTTTTTTTTCCTTGTTGGATTTCCTTGCTGGTTTGCTGCCTTGCAGTGGACTTCAGCCTGGTCCCCTTTTGGGGCCTGGCTCTGCATTTGTGCTCCGTTTGTGTTTGCACTTTTGCTCTGTTCCTGTGTCACTTTTTATTTGCTGAATTGCTGTGTGTTACACCAGAGAACTGATTTAGGTGGTGGAGATCGTGTGATCTCAGGTTTTTTGTTAATCAGAAGTGTTGGTATTTTTGTCAGGGTTTTTTTGGGTTGCAGACAGAATTCTTTCCTATACTTTTCTATCTAGACAGAATTGGGCCCCAGCGTTTGCTTATGCTATTTTCTGTCTGTGTTCGTATTTTCTTCTTGTCTAACCGCCATTACATGTTTGGGGGCTTCCTGTTTCTTTGGGGGTTCTGCTACAGGGCAGTTAGCTTTCATCTTTCTGTCTTTAGGTGTAGATATCTCTCCGGCTGTGACGAGGCGTCTAGGATCACCGTAGGTACGCTCCACGGCTACTTCAAGTGTTGCGGTTAGTTTAGGGTTCTGCAACCCAGTAATTCCCAGCCTCTCTGGTGTATTGCTGCTTTGGCTATATTTTTGCTATTTCTCCTCAGCTACCGAAACATAACAGTTTCCGTTGTTGGTGAAAGTCTGATGTTTTGAGGCAGGGAATTCCAGAGTATGGGGGATGCCCGGGAGAAGTCTTCTATGCGGTTGTAGGAAGAAGAGATGAGGGGGGAGTAGAGAAGGAGATCTTGAGAGGATTGAAGGTTGCGTGTGGGTAGGTACCGGGAGACCATGTCACAGATGTATGGAGGAGAAAGGTTGTGGATGGCTTTGTATGTCATGGTTACGGTTTTGAACTGGAGCCTCTGGGCAATAGGAAGCTAGTGAAGGGCCTGGCATAGGAGGGAGGCTGGGAAATAGCGGCGAGACAGGTGGATTAGTCGGGCAGCAGAGTGTAGGATGGACTGGAGTGGTGCCAGAGTGCTAGAGGGGAGGCCAGAGAGTAGGAGGTTGCAGTAGTCGAGGCGGGAGATGATAAGGGCGTGCACTAGTGTTTTTGTGGTTTCATGGTTGAGGAATGAAATATATGAAGAACTACGGGGTGCATTATACTATGGGAAGTAAATTGTATTACATGGATGACTATAGCGGTGCATTATACTATATGGAGCACTATGAGGAGTGTATTATACTTTCTGGAGGACTGAGTAGTGTATTATACTATATGGAGGGCTATGAGGAGTGTATTATACTATTTGAGGATTATGAGTGTATTATACTATATGGAGGACTAAGGAGTGTATTTTAATATAGGAGGACTATGAGGAGTGTATTATACTGTATGGAGGACTATGGGAAGTGTATATTACTGTATGGAGGACTGATGAGTATATTTTAATATATGGAGGACTATGAGGAGTGTATTATACTATATGGAGGACTAAGGAGTGTATTATATTATATGGAGGACTATAGTGAGTGTATTATACTCTATGGAGGACTATGGGTGTGCATTTTACAAAATGGAGGACTATGGGGCATATTATATTATATGGAGGACTAGTGTGCATTTTACAATATGGAGGACTGTGGTGCACATCTATAATATATCGCTGGGAGTGTCACTCTGTCCGAAGCCTTTATAGACTGCGCAGTCTGGCTCCAGACAGAAGACAGCATACAGCGGTGAGGATTGTGTATGGCGCCGGAGATCATGGTACGCGTAGACACTGGATGCCTACCGCGATCTCCGGCGCCATACTGACCGGGAGGAGCGTTGCCGCGGTGCTTCTCGCCAGAGACCGTGGCAAGAGTGCGCGTCGGAATCGCGCACAGCGCTATCCGGCGCCATTTTACTGAAGACACATTTGCAGTGTGTCTTCAGCAATATGGTGCCGGACAGAGTGGTATGGACATGTGCATACTCCGGCGCCGCTCTCCTCCCCCTGCCTCCGGCAGAACGGGACAGCGCTGGAGCACAGGGAAGAAAGGTGAGTATTAAATGTTTTTTTTTTGTACAGTCATGGCCAAAAGTTTTGAGAATGACACAAATATTATATTTTCACATGATCTGCTGCCCTCTGGTTTTTATGTGTGTTTGACAGATGTTTTTATCACAGACAGAAATATAATAATTGCAAACATATGAGTAACAAAAGCTTATATTGACAGTTAGAATGAGTTAATGCAGCAAGTCAATATTTGCAGTGTTGACCCTTCTTCTTCAGGACCTCTGCAATTCTCCCTGGCATGCTCTCAATCAACTTCTGGACCAAATCCTGACTGATAGCAGTCCATTCTTGCACAATCAATGCTTTCATTTTGTTCCCTGAGCCATTTAGTTATCACCTTTGCTTTATGGCAAGGTGCTCCATCATGCTGGAAAAGGCATTGTTGATCGCCAAACTGCTCTTGGAAGGTTGGGAGAAGTTGCTCTTGCAGGACATTCTGGTACTATTCTTTATTCATGGCTGTGTTTTTAGGCAAGACTGTGAGAGAGCCGATTCCCTTGACTGAGAAGCAACCCCACTCATGAATGGTTTCAGGATGCTTAACAGTTGGCATGAGACAAGACTGGTGGTAGCGCTCACCTTGTCTTCTCCGAATGAGGCCTTTTCCTGATGTCCCAAACAATCGAAAAGGGGATTCATCAGAGAAAATAACTTTACCCCAGTCCTCAGCAGTCCACTGCCTGTACCTTTTTCAGAATATCAGTCTGTCCATGATGTTTTTTCTGGAGAGAAGTGGCTTCTTTGCTGCCCTCCTTGAGACCAGGCCTTGCTCCAAGAGTCTCCGCCTCACAGTGCGTGCAGATGCACTCACACCTGCCTGCTGCCATTCCTGAGCAAGCTCTGCACTGCTGGTAGCCCGATCCCGCAGCTGAAACACTTTTAAGAGACGGTCCTGGCGCTTGCTGGTCTTTCTTGGGTGCCCTGAAGCCTTTTTGGCAACAATGGAACCTCTCTCCTTGAAGTTCTTGATGATGCGATAGATTGTTGACTGAGGTGCAATCTTTTAGCTGCAATACTCTTGCCTGTTAGTTAGGCCATTTTTGTGCATTGCAATGATGACTGCACTTGTTTCTTTAGAGATAACCATGGTTAACAGAAGAGAAACAATGATGCCAAGCACCAGCCTCCTTTTAAAGTGTCCAGTGGTGTCATTCTTACTTAATCATGACAGATTGATCTCCAGCCATGTCCTAATCAACACCCACACCTGTGTTAATGGAGCAATTACTGAAAAGAGGTTAGCTGGTCCTTTTAAGGCAGGGCTGCAATGATGTTGAAATGTGTTTTGGGGGATAAAGTTCATTTTCTAGCCAAATATTGACTTTGCAAGTAATTGCTGTTAAGCTGATCACTCTTTATAACATTCTGGAGTATATGCAAATTGCCATTAGAAAAAGTGAAGCAGTAGACTTTGTAAAAATTAATATTTGTGTCATTCTCAAAACTTTTGGCCATGACTGTATGTGTGCAGTTTATTAGGGGTGAGGGGGACCAAACATATCAGGATAGGGGGTGAGAGGTAGCATGTACAGTACAGACCAAAAGTTTGGACACACCTTCTCATTCAAAGATTCTTCTGTATTTTCATGACTATGAAAATTGTAGAATCACACTGAAGGCATAAAAACTATGAATTAACACATGTGGAATTATACATTACACTTTACAAAAAAGTGTCAAACAATTGAAAATATGTCTTATATTCTAGGTTCTTCAAAGTAGCCACCTTTTGCTTTGATTACTGCTTTGCACGCAGAAAAGGTGAACGGATGGACTCTACATGCCTAGTTCCCACCGTGAAGCATGGAGGAGGTGGTGTGATGGTGTGGGGGTGCTTTGCTGGTGACACTGTTGGGGATTATTCAAAATTGAAGCGGTGAGCAGTCCAGCTCACCCCAAACCATCTCGATTGGGTTCAGGTCTGGTGACTGTGGAGGCCAGGTCATCTGGCATAGCACCCCAATACTCTCCTTCTTGGTCAAATAGCCCTTACACAGCCTGGAGGTGTGTTTGGGGTCATTACCTTGTTGAAAAATAAATGATGGTCCAACTAAACGCAAACCGGATGCAATAGCATGCTGCTGCAAGATGCTGTGATAGCCATGCTGGTTCAGTATGCCTTCAATTTTAAATAAATCCCCAACAGTGTCGCCAGCAAAGCACCCCCACACCATCACTACTCCTCCTCCATGCTTCACAGTGGGAACCAGGCATGTAGAGTCCATCCGTTCACCGTTTCTGCGTGCAAAGCAGTAATCAAAGCAAAAGGTGGTTACTTTGAAGAACCTAGAATATAAGACATATTTTCAGTTGTTTCACACTTTTTTGTAAAGTGTAATGTATAATTCCACATGTGTTAATTCATAGTTTTGATGCCTTCAGTGTGATTCTACAATTTTCACAGTCATGAAAATACAGAAAAATCGTTGAATGAGAAGGTGTATCCAAACTTTTGGTCTGTACTGTGTATCAGGATAGAGGGTGAGGGGACCATGCATACCAGGATAGGGGGGGGGGGGTGAGAGGACCATGCATATCAGGGTTGGGGGGTGAGGGGACTGTGCATACCAGGATTGGGGGTGATGGGACCATGATGCAGATTGGGTGGGACCATGCATTCAGGATTGGGGGTGAGGGGACCATGCATACCAGGATTGAGGGGAGGATCATGCATACCAGGTTAGGGGTTTGAGAGGACCATGCATATCAGGATTGGGGGGTGAGGGCACCATGCATATCAGGACTGGGGGTGAGGGCACCATGCATAACATGATAGGGGGCTGAGAGGACCATGCATACAAGGATAGGGGGGTGAGAGGACCATGCATACCAGGATTGGGGGTGAGTGGACCATGCATATCAGGATTGGGGTTGAGGGGAACATGCATATCAGGATAGGGGGGGTGAGAGGACCATGCATACCCGGATTGGGGGATGAGGGGACCATGCATACCAGGTTAGGGGGGGTGAAGGGACCATGCATACCAGGAAAGGGGGGTGAGAGGACCATGCATACCAGGATAGGGGGGCTGAGAGGACCATGCATACCATGATGGGGGGTGAGAATACCATGCATACCATGATGGGGCGATGAGGGGTACCATGCATACCAGGATTGGGGATGAGGGGACCATGCATACCAGAATTGGGAGGTAAGGGGTGTCATGTATACCAGGATTGGGGATGAGGGGATTATGCATACCAGGATTGGGGGATGAGGGGTACCATATAACCTACGATAGGGATGAGGGGGACCATGCATACCAGAATTGGGGGGTGAGGGGACCATGCATGCCAGGATTGGGTGGTGAGGGGACCATGCATTCCAGGATTGGGGGGTGAGGGGACCATGCATACCAGGATTGTGGGCTGAGGGGACCATGCATTCCAAGATTGGGCGGTGAGGGGACCATGCATACCAGGATAGGGGGGTGAGAGAACCATGCATACCAGGATAGGGGGGTGAGGAGACCATGCATACCAGGATAGGGTGGTGAGGGGGACTATGCATATCAGGATTGGGGGTGAGGGGACCATGCATACCAGGATAGGGGGGGTGAGGGGACCATGCATATCAGAATGAGGAGAGGGCAATGCATACCAGGATTGGGGAATGAGGGGGCCATGCATGCCAGGATTGGGAGATGAGGGGTAACATGCATACCAGGATAGGAGGGGTGAGGGGTACCATGCATAAAAGGATTGGGGGTGAGGGGACCATGCATACCAGAATTGGGAGGTAAGGGGTGCCATGTATACCAGGATTGGGGGCGAGGGGACCATGCGTACCAGGATTGGGGGGTGAGGGGACCATGCATTCCAGGATTGGGGAGAAGGGGACCATGCATACCAGGATTGGGGGGAGGGGACCATGCATACCAGGATTGGGGGATGAGGGAACCATGAATACCAGGATATGGATGAGCAGGTACCATGCATACCAGGATAGGGATGAGTGGGTACAATGCATACCAGGATTGGGGGGGTGAGGGACCATGCATACCATGATGAGGAATGGGGTGCCATGCATACCAGGATTTATTTGGGGGTGAGGGGACCATACATACCAGGATTTGGATGAGGGGTACCATGCATACCAGGATAGGCATGAGGGGTGCCATGCATACCAGGATAGAATGGGGGCAGCACATACCAGGATGGGAGACCCTATACCTATAAAAATGCTTGCCACCCGGGCATAGAACAGGTTCATAGCTAGTTATAATATATGGAGGACTATATACTAAACAAGCAAAATGCAGCATATTCATCGAGTGATTGGATTGTTTATGCAGGAACACAAATCATTGTTCTCAGCAGCACATCGCCCTGTGAAAACTGCAGATATTCTGCTGATAACATGATACTGTATGAGGATCTATTAGTGATCTATTACTGATTGTTCTGTCTCCATCATTGTTCCTCAGCAGGTGAAAAGAGGCCGAGAAACCAGTGTTGAATGATTTCAATATTGTTGATCACACCCATTTAGCGTCCTGAACTCAGCGCATGTAAATACAATCGAAATGCTTCTGTGTGATGTGCAATATATTAGCATTTGGGGCCCCATTTTAAACTTTGCCTAGGGCCCCACTTTGCCTAAAACCGGCCCTGGTGTGAGTACTCTGAAAAAAGCCTTTTTGGGGGTACTCTGCAAAACCGATTGTGTGGGTATACTGTGTAAAACACCCTCTTTTTTATTTTAATGTGGGTAGACCCCAAAACATTGTGAATGGAAAATAGACCAAACAAATTGCGGTGCAGTCTAACAATGGCTGGGAGCCGCTGGTATACTTCTATATTCAGCCAAAGGTACGGACAAGTTCTGAGGGATCCACGCCTGGTTCATTTTAATGAATGTGAGCTTGTACACGTTTGCTGTGGACAGGCGCATGTGTCTGTCTGTGGTCACACCACCTGTCATGCTAAGTAAACACGTTCCGACGGGCAGGCCAGCATCTCCATTGCGTAAAGGGAAGCTCAGGCCATGTGTCCGATTTGTAGCCCCAGAAGTTAAATATGCCAGACCCATCAATCAGTATGTGGACATGTGTGGACACATACTCTTCCTGTTCAAACTGTCTTGCCCATGGATTTGATCTCTTGAGCTTATGTTTTGTGGTTGACTTATCTTTCTGCTGATCCACAGGAGACACACATTTTCTGTGGGTGTTTAAGTTTGTTTATTTTCTGCTGTTTGTCTAGCTAAGGCCTCTTTCACACTTCAGTTGTGCGACGTCAGTCAAAATCCGTCAAAATGTGAAAAAAACTGATCCGCCATTTTTTTTTGGCAGATCCACTTTTTTCCCATTGACTTGCATTAGTGACGGATTTTGACGGATGGTCGTCCATTAGGTCAGTTTTTTGACGGATCCGCCAAAAATTTGGCGTCCGTCGTTTCAGAAAAACGTCCAATGCAACGTTTTTTTCGGTCCACCAAAATGGCTGGACTATGGCGGATCCGGCGCATCCGCCATTTTGTATAATGGCCGCCTATGGGCGGCGGATCCGCTGGCATCAGTCTTTGACGGAATCCGCCAGCGGATCCGTCGCTTCCATAGAAAACCATTGAAAATGAAATTTCTTTTTCCGGATTGAAAAGTTAATGGCGGATCCGTCAGAAAAGTGATCCGCTTGCATCCGTTTTTCCACTTTCCTGGCGGATCCGCCATTTTCACTTTTTGGCGGACATCGCACGACTGAAGTGTGAAAGAGGCCTTAGTACAGATGTGTTCATTTGTCCACCTTTCCCCTTTTGGGTGCAGCTTTTTAATCTGTCGCTCAGAGGGCTCAGAGAACATTTAGATGTTCTGACATTGTATTGATGTTTGGAGCCATTCTGTGGGCTTTGACCTAAGTGTTTTCACCGTGTTGCTTTTTTGATACATGTTACACCTCTCTTCTGTTTACCGTATTTTTCGGACAATAAGACGCACTTTTTTTCCTCCAAATTTGGGAAGAAAGTGTGGGTGCGTCTTATGGTCGGAATGTAACATCTGGGGAGGGGGGCAGGGGGAAGCGGTGGAGTGGGATCGCAGGAGGCAGGAAAATATCCCCTCCACTGCTGGAAACTGGAGCTGGGGAAACCACCCGATACTAAAAGTGCAGTGAATATTCATTAGCCGCTTCCCCGCCCACCTGTCAGCTGAGCAGAGAGGGGAGCAGCAAATGACAGAGCCACATGGTTCCCCAGTGCCTGATTCCTGCAGCAGCTGGGCAGATCGGTGTCCCAAGTAGAAGGAGGCAGCAGGCATGGCATACCTGACAGCCTGGAGTTGTGCTGGTGAGATGCTGAATGCTCCTGTGGAGGACCTGTGATGAGGTCATGAAGAGGGCGGGCTGGAGCATCACATGACCACACAAAGCCCTGCCTCTTCATGATGTCATCATAGGTCCTGCATAACACTGTACAAGAAAGAATTAATTAAAAGGTTAGTAATGACAGCACATAAAAAAGCACTGTGCCATCCCGTGGTGGACTATAACTCCCAGCATGCCATAGGATCTGCAGGACATGCTGGGAGTTATAGTTCTCCCATGGGATCTTAAAGCAGCACTCCAGTGTTATCAGTGCTGGAGTGTGGCTTTAAATATAAGCCCTGTGCCCCCATTCTTAGGTCGGGAGCACACATGCGAGAAATTTGCACGATTTTTGTGTGAGTCTCTCGCATGAACACCCAGCACTGCCGCCAGCACTCAGACCAAAGCGTGCAGCCGCACGCTCCAGTCTGAGTGCCAGCGGCAGTGCTGGGTATTCATGCAAGAGACTCGCACAAAAATCATGCAAATTTCTCGCATGTGTGACCCCGGTCTTATACTCACCCTCCAGCATCTTCACATAGTAGTTTACAGACACCACACTGGTCCCGCAGCACCATCTCCTACCCGTAGCTTCCTACATAATAACATACTATTATATATAATAACGCCACATATAATAGTATGTTATTTATGTTATTAAATATTTTACCAAATTTTTGCTTCAAACATATTTTTCCCTATTTTCCACCTCTAAAACCTGGGTGCGTCTTATAGTCCGGTGCGTCTTATAGTCCAAAAAAAAAAGGTAACTTTAGTAAGTAGGCTTATATTTGTTGAGTTATTGCTTTATGTTTAGCATCTTTATTTACTTTACTCACTGTAACATCTTTCCTTTGCTCAGCACACTTCTCCTCTTTCACACTCTGCTCTGCCCTCTGGTTCTTTAGAAGGACCATAAAGCAAATTGACGGCCGTTTAGGTCCAAGTTGCTATCTAATAGTTATTTGGTTAGGGCTATCTCTGTACCCGCAGGCACCACTAGGGACTGCGGTTTCATGATATCTAGTCTGTACAGGAACCGGGATGCTCATTAGCGGCGTTTTAGTTTCTAACCTATAAATCCCTTGTGAGTTGCTACACAGGCATAACCTAAACGCTGGATCCTACTAATACGAACAATATCAGATGGTGGTGCTAGATGTTGCGATGTGGTAAGGTTTTCCTCATTTCTGCAATCCTAACCCTCTCTTCGAGGTGGTGCCAGTGCCCCAGCGAAACTGGTGAGTCTCCAGGCACAGTGAATCTGAACAGTAAGAATGCTGCGGTACCGCCTAAGGCGCTATTACCCCTTAATGTACTGGAGGACGTGGAACAGAGTGCAGGGAAAGAGCAGAACGGGAACTGCATGGAACTTGCTGTTGATGTTGTTGTTACTGACAAGAATGTGCTGCAAAGTTATTCAAGTAAAGTTTCACATGCTGCATTTGAACTGGACTGTGTCTCTATTCTTGCAAAACCGACTGCAGAAAGGCTTCAGCACCACAGTGGTATCCCTGATGGCGCAGTGAGAGAAGACAGGTATGCTGGCTAAAGAATGCTGTTTTCATGTGAAAGGAAGTCAGGGCACTGATGTAACAGAGTGTTTGGCCATGACTACGGCCCTGGCGACCTCTCATATGTGCCAGGTTGTCCAGGGGTATGACAAGCTGTCCTCGGTGGGAGGTGTATAGGCTAGGTCCTCTGTATTGTCTGTAATCTATGTATCCCTCTAGCCATGCTCCAGTGATGCCTGGGAGCTGCTTTGAGTTCCATCTGTGAAGATACAGCATTGTATCTTAATTAACAAGATGACTATTTTTAGCAAGCCAAGAAGAATGGACTTTGAACCTATAGCGATTTTGAAGGAACAACACAATTAAATATATTAAAATGTTCCAATTGTATTAATATTATCAAATGAAAAATGTGCAACATATATATTAAAGTGCAAAAGTATGTACAAAATTGATATCTATAGTAGGGACAGAGGTATGATATAGCCTGTCTCACATGGAGCATAAGAACAGTAACGGAACAATGAGACCAACGGACCATTACATCCTGTCTGGGTAAGTGGTAAAATAGCGCTCATAATGTGGATGGCAGCCTAAAATACCTGGCCAATGTAGTTACAAAAATTGCTGCCAGACACATGTACAGTCATGGCCAAAAGTTTTGAGAATGACACAAATATTAATTTTTACAAAGTCTACTACTTCACTTTTTCTAATGGCAATTTGCATATAGTCCAGAATGTTATAAAGAGTGATCAGCTTAACAGCAATTACTTGCAAAGTCAATATTTGGCTAGAAAATGAACTTTATCCCCAAAACACATTTCAACATCATTGCAGCCCTGCCTTAAAAGGACCAGCTAACCTCTTTTCAGTGATTGCTCCATTAACACAGGTGTGGGTGTTGATGAGGACATGGCTGGAGATCAATCTGTCATGATTAAGTAAGAATGACACCACTGGACACTTTAAAAGGAGGCTGGTGCTTGGCATCATTGTTTCTCTTCTGTTAACCATGGTTATCTCTA
Source organism: Oophaga sylvatica (assembly GCA_033576555.1). Lineage (NCBI taxonomy): Eukaryota > Metazoa > Chordata > Amphibia > Anura > Dendrobatidae > Oophaga > Oophaga sylvatica. The sequence goes on along the minus strand of JARQOD010000002.1, from coordinate 505,563,833 downwards.
AAGAAACACGTGCAGTCATCATTGCAATGCACAAAAATGGCCTAACAGGAAGAGTATCGCAGCTAGAAAGATTGCACCTCAGTCAACAATCTATCGCATCATCAAGAACTTCAAGGAGAGAGGTTCCATTGTTGCCAAAAAGGCTTCAGGGCGCCCAAGAAAGACGAGCAAGCGCCAGGACCGTCTCTTAAAAGTGTTTCAGCTGCGGGATCGGGCTACCAGCAGTGCAGAGCTTGCTCAGGAGGAATGGCAGCAGGCAGGTGTGAGTGCATCTGCACGCACTGTGAGGCGGAGACTCTTGGAGCAAGGCCTGGTCTCAAGGAGGGCAGCAAAGAAGCCACTTCTCTCCTGAAACCATTCATGTGTGGGGTTGCTTCTCAGCCAAGGGAATCGGCTCTCTCAGTCTTGCCTAAAAACACAGCCATGAATAAAGAATGGTACCAGAATGTCCTCCAAGAGCAACTTCTCCCAACCCTCCAAGAGCAGTTTGGCGATCAACAATGCCTTTTCCAGCATGATGGAGCACCTTGCCATAAAGCAAAGGTGATAACTAAATGGCTCAGGGAACAAAACATAGAGATTTTGGGTCCATGGCCTGGAAACTCCCCAGATCTTAATCCCATTGAGAACTTGTGGTCAATCATCAAGAGACGGGTGGACAAACAAAAATCTAAAAATTCTGACAAAATGAAAGCATTGATTGTGCAAGAATGGACTGCTATCAGTCAGGATTTGGTCCAGAAGTTGATTGAGAGCATGCCAGGGAGAATTGCAGAGGTCCTGAAGAAGAAGGGTCAACACTGCAAATATTGACTTGCTGCATTAACTCATTCTAACTGTCAATATAAGCTTTTGTTACTCATATGTTTGCAATTATTATATTTCTGTCTGTGATAAAAACATCTGTCAAACACACATTAAAAACCAGAGGGCAGCAGATCATGTGAAAATATAATATTTGTGTCATTCTCAAAACTTTTGGCCATGACTGTACAGACACATCCAGGCTAAACAAGCAATAACAAGTGCATAGTTATACATAGTACATACAGGTGCATCTCACAAAATTAGAATATCATCAAAAAGTTAATTTTTTTCAGTTCTTCAATACAAAAAGTTAAACTTATATATTATATAGAGTCATTACAAACAGAGTGATCTATTTCAAGTGTTTATTTCAGTTAATGTTGGTGATTATGGCTTACAGCCAATAAAAACCCAAAAGTAATGAAATTTCCAATTCCAAAAAGCTTGCTGGCAGAGGGAAGCATGAAGTGCTCTAAAATTTCCTGGTAGACGGTTGCACTGACTTTGGTCTTGTAAACCGTACTATACCAGCAGATGACATAGCTCCCCAAACCATCACTGATTGTGGAAACTTTACACTAGACCTTAAAGGGATTCTGTCACACCATTTTTTCAACTATGAAATGAGGGCACCGCCATCAGGGGCTTATCTACAGCATTCTGGAATGCTGTAGATAAGCCCCAATGTTACCTGAAAGAGAAGAAAAACAAGTTATATTATACTCACCCAGGAGCGGTTGGGCATCCGATTCGGTCCGGAGGGAGTCGTGGTCCAGCGCCTCCCATCTTCTAGCTAAGACGTCCTCTTCTTTGTTTCCCGTTGCGGCTCCGGGGCACTGCTCTGCCCTATTGAGGGCAGAGCAGAGTACTGCAGTGAGCAGGCGCTGGGAAAGGTCAGAGAGGTCCAGTGCCTGCGCCGGAGCCGCAACGGGAAGCAAAGAAGAGGATGTGTCACGCTGTCTCTGTATACAGGAGAACCGGGGTCTATGCTGACCCTAAGCTGGGGCCTGACTAATCCCTCTACCTGGAGGTACTGTTGATGGTACAGAGGTCCAGGCCGCCAGCGTAACCCTATCACCTGTGAATCCCTAACCACTGTAATCCAGTCCTGAGAAGGACCCTGATTACCACCACAGGGATAAGGAAGGTATCTGCCTTCACACACAGTATAAGACAAACGAGACAGTACAAGGGGTAAATAAAAGAACACCTTGCATACAAAACTACCAATACAGAGGGAACACAAAAGGGTAGGGAGATAACTAATAAAGCGAGGAGAGGAGAAAACCACAACAGGTATTCTTAGCTTAGACTTCTCAATACGATCCGCTCTGCTGGTCTGCATGAATGCTTTCACCGACACTTCCCCAGCAGACAGGCAGGTATTTAAAGGAAACCAATTAACAAAACATTAATTGCAGCTGAGCGAGGCTGGTCAGTCCAGCACAGAGAGAGAAAGATTTAACTCCCTCAGTGCCGAAAAACACCCAGCACCAGAAACTCAGCTGTGCGAAGTCAGGGTGTGCAATCGCGACGATCTTCGCAGCGACACACCCGTGACAGTACCCCCCCTTCTACGAGGGGCCTCCGGACCCTCAGGGCCGGGTTTATCTGGGTGAGTAGTGTGGAAGGCCCGAACCAATCGGTCTGCGTTAATATCTGACGCAGAAACCCACGTCCTCTCCTCAGGACCATACCCCCTCCAATGAACAAGGTACTGAAGGGACCGGCGATTCAGACGTGAATCGATGACTCTCGACACCTGGAACTCCAAGTTACCATTGACCACTACAGGAGGAGGAGGTAAAGGTGCCGGTATCACCGGCGCCACATACTTCTTAAGTAACGATCTGTGGAACACATTATGAATTTTAAATGTAGGAGGGAGGTCAAGACGGAATGCAACCGGATTAATTATAGCACTGATCTTGTATGGCCCGATGAACCTGGGACCCAGTTTCCAGGAGGGAACCTTAAGTTTTATATTTTTGGTAGACAACCATACTAGATCGTTCACACTTAGGTCCGGACCAGACACTCTCCTCCTATCAGCCATACGTTTGTATCGGTTCCCCATAGTACTCAAATTATTCAGCACTCCTCTCCACACTGAAGCAAGTGACGACGAAAATCGTTCCTCCTCAGGAACCCCAGAAGAGCCCCCCCCTATTGAAAGTACAAAACTGGGGTGAAAACCATATGCCCCAAAAAACGGGACTTACCAGTGGACTCGCTCCGCCTATTATTTAGAGCAAACTCCGCCAGAGGCAAGAAAGAAGCCCAGTCCTCCTGGTTCTCTGACACAAAACACCGGAGATATGTCTCCAAGCTCTGGTTCAGACGCTCTGTCTGACCATTGGTCTGCGGGTGAAAAGCCGATGAAAATGACAACTGCATCCCCCGCCGTGTACAAAATGCTTTCCAGAATTTGGACACAAACTGAGACCCCCGATCCGACACCACATCGGAGGGTACCCCGTGAAGCCTTACAATCTCCCCAATAAACACCTGCGCAAGAGGTGTGCATTAGGAAGAGCGATAAAATGTGCCATCTTGCTGAACCTGTCCACCACAACGAGTATGACTGTTTTACCCAAAGATGGCGGGAGATCCGTAATGAAGTCCATAGACAGATGAGTCCACGGACGCTCCGGGATCTTCAAAGGTAAGAGGGCCCCAGACGGACGGGTATGTGGGGTCTTAGAGCGCTCACAAACCTCGCAGGACGCGACAAAAGTTACCACCTCCCTATGTAAGTTAGGCCACCAAAACCGGCGCGAGAGGAGATCCTCAGTTGCTTTACTCCCTGGGTGTCCTGCCAAAGCTGAATTATGGTTTGCCTCGATCACCCTTTGTCGCAACTGATTAGGAACAAACAGTCTCCCTGGAGGTCCTACAGGGGCGTCCCCCTGAGCCTCCAATACCTCTTCCTCAAGCTCAGAGCATACTGCCGAGACCACCACCCCCTCCTGAAGGACCGGAACCGGATCCTCCGTATTCCCAGCTCCTGGAAAACAGCGAGATAAGGCATCCGCCTTAACATTTTTTGACCCAGGACGATATGTGACAACAAAATTAAACCTGGTAAAAAACAACGACCACCTAGCTTGTCTGGGATTCAGACGTTTAGCGGATTCTAAATATAGCAGGTTTTTGTGATCGGTAATGACAGTGACCGGGTGGACTGCCCCCTCCAAAAAATGACGCCACTCCTCAAAAGCCAACTTAATGGCCAAGAGCTCCCTATTGCCGACATCATAATTCCTCTCAGCGGACGACAATTTTTTAGAGAAGAAGGCGCACGGATGCCACTTACCAGGGGACGAACCTTGTGACAATACCGCTCCCACCCCTACCTCGGAAGCGTCCACCTCAACAATGAATGGCTGAGACGCATCAGGCTGAACAAGTATGGGTGCAGAAGCAAAACATTTTTTCAAAGAGGAAAACGCTTGACAAGCCTTGTCAGACCACTTTGAAAAATCCGTCCCTTTTTTAGTCATGTCTGTGAGAGGTTTAACTATGGAGGAGAAATTACGAATGAATTTCCGGTAGTAGTTAGCAAACCCCAGGAAACGTTGTAATGCCTTAAGATCCTCTGGCAGATCCCACTCAAGAACTGCCCACACTTTCCCAGGGTCCATACGAAAACCGGATGCTGACACCAGGAATCCTAAAAACTGAAGTTCCTGTACGGCGAACACACACTTCTCCCATTTGGCGTACAGTTTATTATCCCGCAATATCTGTAACACCTGCCTAACATGCCCTGATGAGACACAAGATCTGGCGAGTAAATTAAGATATCATCCAGATATATGACCACAAACTGTCCCATTAGGTGGCGAAAGATGTCATTTACAAAGTGTTGAAACACCGCCGGGGCAATACTCAGACCAAATGGCATGACAAGGTTCTCATAATGCCCCTCCGGAGTGTTAAACGCCGTCTTCCACTCATCCCCCTCCTTCATCCTAATAAGATTGTACGCCCCCCTGAGATCCAACTTAGAGAACCATTTGGCACCCACGATCTGATTGAAGAGATCGGGAATAAGTGGGAGCGGATACGGATCTCGGACCGTAATCCGATTAAGCTCACGGAAATCCAGGCAAGGGCGTAGGCCTCCATCTTTTTTCTTCACAAAGAAGAACCCCGCGGCCACCGGGGAAGATGAAGGTCTAATATGCCCCTTAGCCAGACTCTCTGAAATATAATCCTTCATGGCCTGTCTCTCAGGACCAGAAAGGTTATACAACCTAGATTTCGGAAACTTGGCCCCAGGGATCCAGTTAACAGCACAGTCATACTCGCGATGAGGAGGTAGTTCTTGACACCCTTCCTCCGAGAATACATCCTCAAAGTCCACCAGAAATGGAGGTAAGGCCCTAGGAGCGACCGCACCAATGACCGTATTCATGCAGTTTTTATTACAGAAATCGCTCCATTGGCTTATCTCTCTGGATTGCCAATCAATAACCGGGTTATGCTTAGTTAGCCAAGGCAGGCCCAGCACTATAGGAGTGGGAAGACCCTCCAACACATAACAAGACAACAGTTCTTTATGTAGCGCCCCCACTTGAAGATCAATGTTATGCACTGCTTGCACAAAACTTCCCTGACCGAGAGGTCTGGCGTCGATCGAGAATATGGGGACGGGTTTAGCCAACCCACACAATTGCATACCTTGAACCCGGGCAAAGCGAGCATCCACCAGATTTGCCCCGGCCCCACTATCCAGAAGAACAGATATCCTCTCAGTTCTCGCACCCACCACCACCTCCGCCGGTACGAGAAACTGAGACGAACTTAGGGACTAAATACTTACTCCCAGATTGCCGTCCACCACACAATCTGGGATCAATAGTTTTCCGGCGACTTCTCACTCTGCAAACGACGGGATGGACACCCCCAATAAAATGTCCTTTTTTTCCACAGAAGAAACAACTTCTTGTTTTGTGGCGCCCCACCGATCCCCTCCCCCGGAATGATGTCCCTCCTAATTGCATAGGCTCCTCTGGACTGACCAGGGTACCTCCGTGTAAGGGACCCTTGAGGAAGGTGGAATCATCACAGGGGGCGGAGTTACCCCGCACCTCTCCTGTAACCGTCTATCAATGCGAATAGCAAGGGCCATAGCGGCTTCCAGTGTCGTGGGAGGGTCATACTGCGCCAACACATCTTTTAATTTGTCAGATAAACCTTGACAAAACTGGCTCCTAAGAGCCGGGTCATTCCACTGGGTGTCCATGGCCCACCTACGGAACTCCGAAGAAAATTCCTCTGCCGGACGATCTCCCTGCTGTATCTTACGTAACTTATTTTCAGCAAGGGAGACTCGATCCGGGTCATCATATACAAGACCCAGTGCTGCGAAAAATCTATCCACTGACCGGAGAGCCGGGGAGTCTGGGGGAAGAGAGAACACCCAGGACTGGGGGTCCCCTTGTAGGAGCGAGATGACAATTCCCACCCTTTGATCTTCACTCCCAGATGACCGAGGTCGCAGCCGAAAGTACAATTTACATGCCTCCCGGAAAGCAAAAAACTCGTCCCGCCCTCCAGTGAACCTGTCCGGGAGAGCTACTTTAGGTTCAGGTCTGGCATGCTCCGGGGGGTACAAAACCTTGGACTTAACATCCCTCAGCTCCATGGACAAACTCTGCAACTGCTGAGCTAGACTGGCTACTGGATCCATAGTGGCTGGGGAGAATCTTTAATGTGGTCGGTGAAAATGTCACGCTGTCTCTATACAGGAGAACCGGGGTCTATGCTGACCCTAAGCTGGGGCCTGACTAATCCCTCTACCTGGAGGTACTGTTGATGGTACAGAGGTCCAGGCCGCCAGCGTAACCCTATCACCTGTGAATCCCTAACCACTGTAATCCAGTCCTGAGAAGGACCCTGATTACCACCACAGGGATAAGGAAGGTATCTGCCTTCACACACAGTATAAGACAAACGAGACAGTACAAGGGGTAAATAAAAGAACACCTTGCATACAAAACTACCAATACAGAGGGAACACAAAAGGGTAGGGAGATAACTAATAAAGCGAGGAGAGGAGAAAACCACAACAGGTATTCTTAGCTTAGACTTCTCAATACGATCCGCTCTGCTGGTCTGCATGAATGCTTTCACCGACACTTCCCCAGCAGACAGGCAGGTATTTAAAGGAAACCAATTAACAAAACATTAATTGCAGCTGAGCGAGGCTGGTCAGTCCAGCACAGAGAGAGAAAGATTAACTCCCTCAGTGCCGAAAAACACCCAGCACCAGAAACTCAGCTGTGCGAAGTCAGGGTGTGCAATCGCGACGATCTTCGCAGCGACACACCCGTGACAGGATGTCTTCGCTAGAAGATGGGAGGTGCCGGACCGGACTGCGACTCCCTCCGGACCGAATCGGATGCCGTACCGCCCCTGGGTGAGTATAATATAACTCGTTTTTCTTCTCTTTCAGGTAACATCGGGAGCTTATCTACAGCATTACAGAATGCTGTAGATAAGCCCCTGATGGTGGTGGCCTCAACTCATAGTCAAAAAATGGGGTGACAGAATCCTTTTAAGCAGCTTTTCTGGGCGGCTGCGGGCTGCCAGTTTTAGGCTGGGGGCCAATATCCATGGCCCTTTACCAGCCTGGGAATACCAGCCCCCAGCTGTAGCAAGGCTGATTGTCAAAAATGGTGGGGCTCCCATGCCGTTTTTTAAAATTATTTATTTAAATAATTAAAAAAAAACAGCATGGGGTCCCCTCTATTTTTGATAACCAGCCTTGCTAAAGCTGACAGCTGAGGGTTGCAGACCCCAGCTGTGAGTTTTGCCTGGCTGGTTATAGAAAATACAGGGGAAACCACGACTGATGTATTTATTTATAACACAGGCGGCGGGTGAGAAATACTCCTATCGGCTGTCACTGTTATTAGCGGCAGCAGGTGTAGGCTGATGGAAGTAAAAGTCCCATGAGCCGCTGCCTGCTGTCACTGTTATCACTTGAATTTAACTCTCGTCATTCTCCCCTGCTCGCGACGATCACCGTCAGACCAGGGCACAATGATGAAAGCCGTTTTCAGCACCCGGCACCGAGGAACATTGCTTACTGTACCACTTCTTCCATGGTACCGATGCGTGTCACAGTGTGCGAGACGTTGTGCGGCCCGTGCTTACAGTTAGAAACGGATGTCAGCATGTTCTGCCCACAGACACGCGACCCCTGGAAACCCACTGACATGTCCACAGACCCATTCACTTGAATCGGTCTATGTGTGTGTCTCCGCTACGTGTGGTGACAGTTTTCACACAAAGACGTGTGACAGAGGCCTAACCTGCTCTTTTCATAGTCACTTGACTTAAAGGGAACCTGTCACCAGAAAAAATGTTAGCCAGCAGATATGGGGTTAATCTGCAGGCTAATAGCGTTATTAACATGCCACCTGAATAAACAAACTTTATTCCTCCCAGGTCACAGGGGCGGCTCCGGCGCTGAGTACAGAGAGCTGCAGCGGGGTCCGCACCCCCGGCACTGGCTCTGCATCGGGGCGGCAGTCAGTCAGTGTTGGGGGCACGGTTACAGCTACGGCCCTCTGTTCTCCGAGCGGTGACTGGAACCACAATGCTGCTGAAGGGAATAAAGCGACATTTCTCCCTGGGGAGTTCAGGTCCAGGATTATAATACAACCTATTTTCTTCTCTTGCAGGTCGGACGGGGGCTTATAAACAGTATTACAGAATGCTGCAGATCGGCCCTGAAAGGCGGTGGCGACCAAAACTGCTGACAGGTTCCCTTCAATTTACCGCTCACCATGTGACCTGCGCCCGTTTCCATGTTCTGTTGGGACTAAAACTTTCTTTTATCTTACAGTTTTATACTGCACTACGTCATATACTGCAGCTCTGTTCCTGAACCTCATAGAGCCAGCGCTGCCCAACGCCAAGGCAGAAATCTCCTGACAGCTGGGCACTGCCCCTTTAAGAAAAAAAAGTGCGCGCGCCTCCATTGGTGAGACGCCACGTGACGTGTACGGGTGCAACGGAGGGGCGAGGAGAAGCTGGAAGAAGTCGGTGTCACGGTCCGCCCTATGGAGGCGGCCAGGAAAGCTCCGGTATCAGCGGGTAGGACTGTGGCAGCACAGGACGCCGAGACACGGGCAGCGGTAAGGAGACAGCAGGGCTGGGTGCGGAGAGGTCACTGCAGAGGACGGACCCATACTGTGCTCCCCGGCAGCATACATGTCTGACAGCACGTGCTCCCGGCAACATGGCAGTGCCCACATGGGGCTGTCACACTGCAGCTGGTACAGGCGCACAGTTTATCGTTATACTGTACAGTTACCATAACACCTGGGTGCAGTGCCCACAGGGGATTATACACTGCAGGCTTCCTATGCCGTGCCCTCATGGTAGTCATGCTGTGCAGCGCCCACAGCCCACACACTGCAGCGCCCATAGCGCCTGGGTGCAACTTCCACACACTGCAGCGCCTGGGTACATCCCTGGGTGCAGTGCCCATAGCGCCTGGGTACCTCCCTTGGGTGCAGCGCCCTCACACTGCAGCTCCCACAGCCCCTGGGTGCAGTGCCCATAGCGCCTGGGTACCTCCCTTGGGTGCAGCGCCCTCACACTGCAGCTCCCACAGCCCCTGGGTGCAGCGCCCTCACACTGCAGCCTCCACAGCCCCTGGGTGCAGCGCCCTCACACTGCAGCTCCCACAGCCCCTGGGTGCAGCGCCCTCACACTGCAGCTCCCACAGCCCCTGGGTGCAGCGCCCTCACACTGCAGCTCCCACAGCCCCTGGGTGCAGCGCCCTCACACTGCAGCCCCACAGCCCTGGGTGCAGCGCCCTCACACTGCAGCCCCCACAGCCCATGGGTGCAGCGCCCACACACTGCAGCCCCCACAGCCCCTGGATGCAGCGCCCACACACTGCAGCCCCCACAGCCCCTGGGTGCAGTGCCCTCACACTGCAGCCCCTGGGTGCAGTGCCCTCACACTGCAGCCCCTGGGTGCAGTGCCCTCACACTGCAGCCCCTGGGTGCAGTGCCCTCACACTGCAGCCCCTGGGTGCAGTGCCCTCACACTGCAGCCCCTGGGTGCAGTGCCCTCACACTGCAGCCCCTGGGTGCAGCGCCCCACACACTACAGCCCCTGGGTGCAGCGCCCACACACTGCAGCCCCCACAGCCCCTGGGTGCAGCGCCCACACACTGCAGCCCCACAGCCCCTGGGTGCAGCGCCCACACACTGCAGCTCCCACAGCCCCTGGGTGCAGTGCCCCACACACTAGCTCCCCACAGCCCCTGGGTGCAGGCGCCCACACACTGCAGCTCCCACACAGCCCCTGGGTGCAGCGCCCCACACTGCACCCACACCTGGGTGCAGCGCCCACACTGCACCCCCGCCTGGGTGCAGCGCCCACACACTGCAGCCCCCACAGCCCCTGGGTGCAGCGCCCACACACTGCAGCCCCCACAGCCCCTGGGTCGCATGCGCCCACACCTGCAGCCCCCACCAGCCCCTGGGTGCAGCACCCACACCAGCTCCATAGCCCCTGGGTGCAGTGCCCCACACACTTCAGCTCCTGGGTGCAGGGCCCACACACTTCAGCTCCCACACAGCTCCTGGGTGCAGGGCCCACACACTTCAGCTCCCACACAGCTCCTGGGTGCAGGGCCCACACACTTCAGCTCCCACACAGCTCCTGGGTGCAGGGCCCACACACTTCAGCTCCTGGTGCATGGGCACCCACACTTCAGCTCCCCACAGCCCTGGGTGCAGGGCCCACACACTTCAGCTCCTGGGTGCAGGGCCCACACACTTCAGCTCCCACACAGCTCCTGGGTGCAGGGCCCACACACTTCAGCTCCTGGGTGCAGGGCCCACACACTGCAGCTCCCACACAGCTCTGGGTGCAGGGCCCACACACTGCAGCTCCCACACAGCCCACTGGGTGCAGCGCCCACAGCTGCAGCCCCCACAGCCCCTGGGTGCAGCGCCCACACACTGCAGCCCCCACAGCCCCTGGGTGCAGCACCCACACACCAGCTCCCATAGCCCCTGGGTGCAGTGCCCCCACACACTGCAGCTCCCACACAGCCTCTGGGTGCAGGGCCCACACACTGCACTCCCACACAGCTCCTGAGTGCAGCGCCCACACACTACAGCCCCTGGGTGCAGCGCCCACACACTGTAGCTCCCACAGCCCCTGGGTGCAGCGCCCCCACACTGCAGCTCCCACACAGCCTCTGGGTGCAGCGCCCACACACTTCAGCTCCCACACAGCTCCTGGGTGCAGGGCCCCACACTTCAGCTCCCACACAGCTCCTGGGTGCAGGGCCCACACACTTCAGCTCCTGGGTGCAGGGCCCACACACTTCAGCTCCCACACAGCTCCTGGGTGCAGGGCCCACACACTTCAGCTCCTGGGTGCAGGGCCCACACACTGCAGCTCTCACACAGCCTCTGGGTGCAGGGCCCACACACTGCACTCCCACACAGCCCCTGGGTGCAGCGCCCACACACTTCAGCTCCCACACAGCTCCTGGGTGCAGGGCCCACACACTTCAGCTCCCACACAGCTCCTGGGTGCAGGGCCCACACACTTCAGCTCCCACACAGCTCCTGGGTGCAGGGCCCACACACTTCAGCTCCTGGGTGCAGGGCCCACACACTTCAGCTCCCACACAGCTCCTGGGTGCAGGGCCCACACACTTCAGCTCCCACACAGCTCCTGGGTGCAGGGCCCACACACTTCAGCTCCCACACAGCTCCTGGGTGCAGGGCCCACACACTTCAGCTCCTGGGTGCAGGGCCCACACACTTCAGCTCCCACACAGCTCCTGGGTGCAGCACCAACACACTTCAGCTCCCACAGACCCTGGGTGCAGCACCCACACACTGCAGCACCCACAGCCCCTGGGTGCAGCGCCCACAACATGTGTTTACAACAACTGCTGCCATATGTCCTGTGTGCAGTGCCCACTTGAAATTACCCTGCAGCTCATCTGTACCCTGCGTGCCATACCCACATATACAGTTCCCATATGCCCTAGGTAATGTGCCCACATGGGATTATTGCACCGCAGTTTCCATATGGGTACATGGTACATCCTCCACGTGCCCTAGTGCATAGGATTATTACACTGCAGCTTCCATACGTCCTACGTGCAGTGCCCACACTAGTCTGTGTGGCCCCCTGGGGTGTATTGTTATTACACAGGCCTCTACACCCCAGCATTTAGATTAGGTGGTAGCAGGAAGCCGTCACGTAGCTGCCATATTTGTACAAACGTGCTGAGCTGCAGAAATTCTTCGGGGTCAGTGCTAGGGATCCCACCCGCCGTCATCCGTATGTTTTACATTGTGCTGTGTAATACTAGTGTAAGTGTCTGAGATGGTCACGTGTGGGCATAGTCGTGGGGCACTTGGCCTGGTGGATCTGGTGTTTTGTGCTCACACAGGCTTCCAGGAGTCCTGAGCACCCCAGGCCTGCTCTGCAGTAGTGTCATCTGATGGGTGCACGCGTGGCAGAGCAAGAGACACCCTAACCTCACTGTAACCCGCCTCCACTTGTCTCATTGGCTAGTAGCATGGATTTTAAAGGCTATGAGCTCCCCTATTGGCTGGGCGGCAGTCTGATAGGGCAGCACCGTTCTACTTTGCAGTAAGGATGGCTGCGGCACAGGAGGCTGAGCTGTTAACCCCCTTTCAAGTTGTGAAGAAATATTTGCCGCCTAAAGTTTAGTATAAAAAGCAGCAGAATTGAGGTTGTAATAATAGAGATAAGGAGTAGCTGGTGATCTGGCGCCATGCACTGGGAAAAAAAAAACAAAACTGTCAGATTCGCTGACGCTTTTCACTCTTGCATGGCACTGGTATACCTGGCACACATGTTGGTTATTGTCAGAGCAGCATATTGCATCTTGCCAGTTTCTAAGGTTTGCTAAAGTAAAATAGTCACTGGTGGTGGTGTGTAACCGTATACTCCCACTGATGAGTTCACCCACTTGTCCCCTCCCCTGGACAAGTTAGCCATTAAAAGGTATCAACCACTGAGGACTCTCAATTCTAAATATTTTTCTGGACAAATGGACATTTTTGGTTTTGTGGGTTTTAGTTGCCCTCTACAAGTGATGAACAGAAGAGATGAATTACTGTGGTTATTGGGTTAATAATGGAACACACTGTAAACTTATAAAATGCCTACTTTGGTTAAATAGAATAATCTATGGCCATCACGTTTAAGATCATGTGATTGGGGTTCCTGTATGTCCTCAGACCTCCGCCTTGCATGTAAATTGCGCTGTTCAGTCCTATAGGTCTCTCCAGACTGAGATCAGCGCTGCTTCTACTAACTGTATGTAAATAGATCACGTCTACATTATCCACACAGTGTCCAAACTCGTGCCTGTGCAGTGGAATTGGCACGAGTTGTCAGGCATACTGTGGGTGACGTAGAGGCAGCGTTTCAAGGGACTAGGGCGGCACTGATTGCAATCTGGAAACACTTATAGGACTGGACTGCGCAATTTACATGCAGCGCAAGAAAAGTATAAAACACATTTTCTGAGATATTAAGGGGTGGCAGGAACCCCATTCACATGATCCTTCACCTTTTTATTTTTTTTAATCTTGTTCGTTTTGTCGTATCGGTTTTAATTTGTGTTTTGTTCACTTTGTTGTCAATGCTGGGATAGTTTATAAGCAAAGAAACTAGTGCCAGGTTCGCTTTAAAGGGAACTTGTCAGCAGGAGTGTGCACAGTAACCTATGGACACTGTCAGGTTGGTGCCGTTATACTGATTAAAATGATACTTAGGTGGTTGTTTAATCCTTATTTTCAGTTTTGAGATAATGATGTGCTCGTGCTCTGAGGTGGTCAGGTGGGGGGGGGTCTTCATGTGATGCTCTAATTAGATATACACCAGTATGGCTTCTGACAGGTCACTGATCCCTCAGTGACCTGCCCCCTATTTTACATAATGTATATTATATATAAAAATTTTGGGGAAAAAAAATCACCTGCGTTGCTGCCTTATTGCATGTGTAATGTGCAGTTAATTTATACCATAAAAAAAAATAATTAATATAAAAAAAAAAAAAAATCAGTCTGAAAATGGCGCCACCTGCGCTGTAGCAGCTAACGGCGATCCAATAGCTGCTGCGCAGGCGCCGACGGCACCCTGTTGCTAGAGAGAGAAAAAATCATCCAAAATGGCACCGCCTGCACAGTAGCCGCTATCGGATCGTGTTTTCAGACAGATTTTTTTTTTTTTATGAATTAATGTACACCATAAAAAAATTTAATTAACTGCACATTACACATGCGATCAGGCTGCATTGCTGGTGATTGATATAGTTTCAGTATGTAAAATAGGAGGCAGGTCAGTGAGGGATCAGTGACCTGTCAGAAGCCATACTGCAGAATACCTAATCAGAGCCGCACATGAAGACCCCCCACAGGCCGCCCCGGAGCATGAGCATATCATTAACTCAGAACTGAAAATAAATATTAAACAACATCCACAAGACGGATTTCATCACCCAAGGTATCATTGTAATCAGTATAACTGCGCTGACCTGACACTGTAGGTTACTGTGCACAATCCTGCTAACAGGTTCCCTTTAATGATTCATACTTTATTATTGCCGGTACAAATCGTACTTGTCTGAATCCTGACAGCAACGTTCATATTAACTGCAATGTCCCTGCAAAGCAGTTTGTCCTTAAAAAAGATCCCTATTTTTGTTAGAATGGTGTTGTGCTGCTCCTCCGTTATGTCGCTTTCACATTGCATTTAGTACACTCTGCGTCGGGTCATATGTCCGGACCCCCTTTTTGTAAAACGAGACTTGAACGTAAGCGCCTACGGGGCCTCAGACAAAAGTCCGCTCTGCCGTGTATCATTTTTGGACATATACGCCTACTGGTGGCGAACGTAGTAGACCTTCTTCCTGGACATGAGTAACTTGACAACTAGAAGTTACCTCTTGGGTGTCCTTTGCTGATTCATACAAGTGTATGGGTCACTAGTCTTTGCACATATGCTTCTGAGTTGTACAGGTCCTGACTTGTAACCATCCATGATCTATCCAAGACCAAGAAGTAATGTATACATGTAGAGGTTACGGTCATGATCTTTCCAGAGATATTGACTTGGACATAATCGGCATAGAGCCACTGTCGTTGGCTGGTACATGAGTTTATTTCGGACTTATCGTAAATGTTGTCCCACGGGTGGGTGACTTTACACTGTGTTCCAAATTATTATGCAAAAATTGTTTAGGAGTGATAAGGTAAGAATTTTTTGTTTGTCAGATAAACTCATTGATGGTGATGTGTGTCAGGGCTCTTTATATCACTGTAAGCAATTGCAGACACCTGTGCTAATTAGTTTGGCAGGTGTGTCCAATGAAAGGCAAGACTACTTAAGAAGGCTGTCCCACATTATTAAGCAGCCTACATTTTCTGCCAAAATGGGAAAGAAAAAGGATGTGTTGGCTGCTGAGAAGCAACAAATTGTGGAGTGTTTAGGTCAAGGCTTGACTACAATCAACATTGCCAAGACACTTCATCGTGATCATCGCACAATCAAGAAGTATGTAGCTGATTCACAGTACACACGTGTGCGTGCTGATAATGGAAAATTGAGGACTCTTTCCTACAGGCAATTACATCAGGTTAAAAGAGCAGCGGCAAAAAAGCCATGTCATAGCAGCAGACAAGTTTTTGAAGCTGCTGGTGCCTCCAACGTCCCACAAACAACAAGATGCAGGGTCCTTCAGATGTTTGCGTAAGCCATCCTGCAGGGTGGATTGATTTAAATCACGCCGATTTAAATCAACGATTTAAATCATGATTTAAATCAAATGATTTTTTTCTATTTAAATCAGATCGATTTAAAATCAAAAGATTTTTTTTAATATAAATCACGATTAAAATCTAAAACTTTCAATCATTGTTCAATTAACTCCACACTTCTAGCTTGGTTTCACTTTCTGTAGCTTGGTTTCAGTTTCTTTTTCCATTCAGTTGACATGCCCAAACTTGTTGGATAGTCAGTCAGCAGTACTTGGCTGTAGTAACAATCAAACTTCAGAAGTGATCTGCGTGAGCCATGGCAGGTCGTAAGAGAGACCCTATTTGGGTTCATTTTGTTGAGATGCCAGCAGAGCTTGGAAAGAAAGGTGGGAGAGCAAAGTGCAAATACTGTCAAAAGGATATCCAAGGACTTGTTTGCCGTTTGAAATCACATTATGAAAACTGCAACCAGAAGGGAAATGAAGATATTGATAGTGATACAACTAATGTCAATGAACCCCCACAGCTTCTTATGCACCAGGACCCTAGCACTAGTGGTAAGTCTGGCAATTACAACCTATTTTAACAGACGTTTTACTGGGATGGTTAAAGTCTATGAAAAGAAAAGTTCTGGAGTATAGAATTTAAATTTATGTTAAGGCAATATTTCACAGAAGATTAACGTTAAGTAAAAATAAAAGAGTGTGTATACGCCTATTTTTTTTTTTTATTGTAGGCTACAATTCACTTTTGAAGTCTGCCAAATTGACCATTTTTTTAAAAAAACATTTTTAAAACTTTTGTGACATAATTTTTTTCAGTTGCTCTGATATTACTAGTATTACAGCAACTTCACCGGAAACTTGAGTAGCATAACTTTTGAGACAGCCCTTATAGGACGAGGACCATTACATTGTTCAAAAAGTTTGTTTCAAAATATTTTCGTTATATTTCTTCAAATACGCAGTCGAATTATATTTTTAATTACTGTGCTTTCAGGGTCAAATATGGCTTGTGCTGCACGTGACAATCAATATCTGGGTACAACTTCAACAAAGCAGCCCAACAAAAAACTTTGCGTGCAAAGTGTAGAAAAATTCCTCTTAAAGACTACGACGAGCCAGAAAGAACATTTTGATGAATTAATTGCTAAATTCATATTTGCAACCAATTCTTTCCGACTAGTTGAACACCCATTGTTTGTACAAATGATCAAAGGAATAAGACCAGGCTACAAACCACCAAGTAGATTTGATATCTCAGGAAAACATCTTCAGGCTGTATACGACAAAGAAAGAGCGGCTTGTACAAAATATTTGAAAGACAAAGTGGCTCGCCAATACTAACCATGACATTGTGGCAACTGTGCTGAAATTGAAGTGTGAATCTGCACCATTTCAAAAATACATGTTTGCAGATAACGTCGTTAATGAACTAAAACCACTGGACTGGTGGAAGTCGCAATCACTTGTTCTTCCAGCGAAGATAATAAATGTAGCTACTCAGCTACTGACTGCATCGGCTTCATCGGCAGGAGTAGAGAGATTGTTTTCTTCATTTGGTTTTGTGCACACAACAGTCCGAAACCGCTTAGGAACTGCTAAAGCAGGACAACTAGTTTTCCTATTAAAAGTCCTAAATAAACAGTAGGCTTAAAGGACTGATGTATTCACTGAAGATGTTTGCTTACTTCAAACGTTAGAGATAGGCTATTGTTAAAAAGTACTTACTCTCTGTAATTCAATTCTGATTGTTTAATAGTGCAAATAAAAATTATTAGGTTTCATAATCATCAACTGTTTTAATATTTTTATTTGTGTAAAATAATTTGATATGCAAAAAGACAAAGTTTTGCTTGTGTACAACTTGATTAAAAAATCCGATTTAAATAAAAAAAATCCGATTTTTTTTGATTTTTTTTTTAAAAAAAAATCATGATTTTTATCCACCCTGCCATCCTGTCGACCTCCTCTATCCACTGCACACAAGCAGAAACTGCTCCAGTGGGCCAAACAATACATGAAGACTGACTTCAAAACTGTTTTGTTCACCGATGAGTGCTGTGCAACGCTCGATAGTCCAGATGGATGGATGGAGTGGAGGATGACTGGTTGATGGACACCCCATGCAAACACGGCTACGGCGCCAACAAGGAGGAGGTGGAGTAATGTTTTGGGCTGGAATCATGGGGAGAGAGATTGTCGGCCCCTTTAGGATCCCTGAAGGGGTAAAGATGAACTCCATAGTGTATGTTGAGTTTCTCAAACAGCACTTCCTGCCATGGTTCAAGAAGAAGAACCGTGCATTCCGCAGCAAGATCATATTCATGCATTATAATGCACCATCTCATGCTGCACATAACACATCTGCATGTCTGGCTGCTATGGGCATAAAAGGGGACAAACTTATGGTGTGGCCCCCATGCTCCCCTGACCTCAACCCCATTAAGATCCTCTGGAGCATCATCAAAAGGAGTGTCTATGATGGCGGGAGGCAGTTCACATCTAAGCAACAGCTCTGGGAGGGTATTCTGTCCTCATGCAAAACCATCCAAAACCTGACAAATTCAATGGACGAGAGAGTTCAGAAGCTCCTTTCGAACAATGGGTCCTATGTGCAAATGTATCATCACCTAGAATAAAGTTTTGAGTTGAAAACTGTTTGATTTCAGTTTGTAATAACCTGCTAATGCTTATAATTTCAAAAATGACCATTTTTTTTGTTCTTATTAAAATGAAATGGTTGAAAACTGCTGTGCATAATAATTTGGAACATGCATTTTGAGTGCAGTTTGAGTGTTTTATTTTTTAAAAAATATACTGTTATCATAGGCAGTTTGTACAAAAACCTTTCAATTGTGCTCTAATAGTTATTTGACTGGAAAATTACAATGACTGCAATTCATATAGGTAATTTGGGAAAATCTGAGAAAATATTTGCATAATAATTTGGAACACCGTGTATAACTTGAGATATCAATAAGGGCCTTGTTTTCTATATGGTGATGATTTTATATAAAAATGGATCTATACTGAAACTTTTCTGATACATTTTTTTTCTCTTACACAGAAGTGAAATGTAAATGAAAGATGACATTAAGACGACTTGTGATGTCCATGTCTGACTGAGGTAGTAGTTTGTGTAGTTAGGTGGCAGTGGTGTTTGCCCATGGAGATAACTAAACAAACTACTGCCTTGCCAGATGTGGGCAGATTCTTCAGGATGCCTTCTACTGCTGACAGTCCTTGAAGAGCGAAGATCTCGGTAAATTTCAGCTGAATCATCAGGATCATTAAAATGATAGTAAAATAGTATTTTTTTTCCCCACCATGTTAAATATAATAATCTGTTTTTATAAAAAAAAAAGTGTTCTATATTCAATCAATATTCCCACAGTGTGGATGTCCACACTGATGAAATGGTAAAGGACACAACGGCTGCAGCCGGCATGTCAGATCACTCTCCGGGAACAGCAACATCGACATTGCTGGAACAGCAGGTTGTGTATATTGTACTTTTTAAACCCCTTCCCGACCTTTGTCTTACCCATACATCATTGTTGGGTAAAAAACTGGCCAACTGCAACTCTGCTATAAATATTTATAATTTATGCATATAACCTTCTGATATATATTGTGACTCATTGATACATTTCCTGCTGTATCTTTCAACTAGCTGGTTATTTGAACATTAACATGGTAATTGTTACCTGTAATATATTAAGATCTTTGATATTTGGATGTATTAACTTAGGCAGTTCATTATGTACATCTATTAAGATTTCTTAGTATTTTGTATACGTATGTACCTTATAGTAGTTGTATTGGATATACATCTTTTTATATATTTTTGTGGTTCAGTATCTTTAATAAAATATATATTTTTTTTGGCCATATGCTTCCAGTTCTTATTTGATGTTTGTTGTGGTGGGAAGTGCCATTGTTCTAGGCCTGTTTTTTGGATATATACATATATAAATACCTGTCTGTGTTCATCATCTCGTGAAATACATGTACATTTGACCAGCTTGCTTTTTCCGAAATTGCCTGCGCCCCCGACGACCAGTGTGCGAAAATTTCGTATGGGCCAAGCTAGTTCCTAAAGAATTTTAGTTTTCAAAATGAGGTGACTTGTAGGGGTTTCTGTGGTTTTGGCATGTCAGGGGCTCTTCAAATGTGACTTGGTATCCGCAATCTATTTTAGCCAAAATTGTACTCCAGAATTGGTGCTCCTTTCCTTCTGATTCTTGCTGTGCGTCCAACCAAACCGTCGTACTTGGGAGAAAATCGCACAACAGATTTTGGGGTCCATTATCTCCTGTTACCCTTGTGAAAAGGAAATGTGGGACTAAAGCAACATTTTGTGTGAAAAAATGTTTTAATTTTCACAGCTCAACATTATAAAATTCTGTGAAGCACTTGAGGGTTCAAGATGTTCACCACACCTGTAGATAAAATCCTTGAGAAATGTAGTTTCCAAAAGGTGGCCATTTGTGGAGGGTTTCCACTGTTTAGGCACATCAGGGGCTCTGCTAACATGGCATGGCGCTTGCTATCCCAGACAATTCTGTGCTCCAAAAGTCAAACTGCTCCTTACCTTCTGAGCCCTGCCATGCTCCCAATCAGTAGTTATCCACCACTTGTGTCTTATCTGCGTACTCAGGCTGGGGGGGTGAAGAGGTTTGGGTTTTAAAATAGTGGTCAATCCTATAACACCTTAAAACGACAGCACAAAAAAAGCAAAACAAAACATTACCTGATCCTTTTCTTTCTCCTTCTTCCAAGAACCACAACTTAAAATTTTTCTATCAACAAAGCAATATGATCGCCTGTTTTTGCAGAATGACTGTACTAAAATACCGTATATAATCGAGTATAAGCCGAGGCACCTTATTTTACCACAAAAAACTGAGAAAACGTATTGACTCAAGTATAAGCCGGGTATGCATTGTTCCCTCATCCGGATCGTTGTATGCGTGGCCACCTCATCCCTATTGTGGCCGCCTCATCCCTATCGTGGCCGCCTCATCCCTATCGTGGCCGCCTCATCCCTATCGTGGCCGCCTCATCCCTATCGTGGCCGCCTCATCCCTATCGTGGCCGCCTCATCCTATCTGGCCGCCTCATCCCTATCGTGGCCGCCTCATCCCTATCGTGGCCGCCTCATCCTATCGTGCCGCCTCATCCCTATCGTGCCGCCTCATCCTATCGTGGCCGCCTCATCCCTATCGTGGCCGCCTCATCCCTTATATTGGGAATATGTGCCAAACATAGAAGTTGTGACTAATTCGATCGGTCATGTGCTAGATTATTTATCAAGACTGAATAGATGCCTGATCGTGACAATGGAAGATTATACAGCAAAGTGCGTTTGTTAACCTTCATATAGACTATTAAATCCTAGTTCTTTAAAACTGAATCTACATGTTACATCTCACTATACTGTATGAGCATCATTTGTAATTACGGTACCCTTTGCCTCTTTTGCATGTACCGTGTTTCCCCGAAAGTAAGACAGTGTCTTACTTTCTTTTTATCCCCAAAAGCCCCACTATGTCTTACTTTCGGGGTATGTCTTATATTGAAAAAAAATTACCTGTATCTAACCCAGTGTGATACAGTACCACCTGCTGTATTTAATCCAGTGTGACACCTGCTGATACCCACTGGGTTACATACAGCAGATGATACCCCAGTATGCCAGTGTATATGTTTTACTGATGTATGATTAATACTGTGTATACGTCGCCGCGTCTGCCATCTACCACCAGAAAAACTCACCTGAGTTTTTCTGCAGCTGCCTTCCGCCACGGGCTCCGGCTCCCTGCAGCCGCTGGTCCCGCCGCGCTGCGTCGCTCCGTTCGCCCGCAATCCCGGGCTGAAGTTCGCGCGGCTCTATTTAAATTTCTTCTTCGGTCCCGAAACGTCATCACGTTGGTCACTCACGTGACCGGAGGCCGCAGTGATAGACAGTTCTCTCCGGCCTCCGGTCACGTGAGTGACCAACGTGATGACGTTTCGGGACCGAAGAAGAAATTTAAATAGAGCGCGCGAGAACTTCAGCCCGGGACTGCGGGCGAACGGAGCGACGTATGGAGAGGGGGACGGTGCTGACGTGGGCAGGAAGCGGCGCACAGCTAGATGAGAGGGAGGCGGCAATACCCGTGTTTCCCCAAAAGTAAGACATATGTCTTACTTTCGGGGTACGGCTTATATTAGCCGACCCCTCTGAAACTCCCGATACGTCTTACAATCGGGGGTGTCTTACTATCGGGGAAACACGGTAGAAGTACTTCAATTAATGCACATTTGTGGCCATGTAATGGTTTTAAGTTTAGAGCCTAATTTTTTTAGCTCTGTAGAGTAAAGGGGTTTTCCACTTTCAAGAAAGTCGTGTTTTGTTTTTCTCATAAAGAGCCAAAGAAAGACAGATAACACCCTCCCTGCTCAAATCCAGGGCTGGTTCCCTGCTCCTTTAGTCAGTTCTGGCTGCATTTATGATGTGCTGTCATCACAATTGCTGCTGCAACCAATCAGTCAGGTTGGCGGCTTGTACCTTTTTATTTTAGCAAATCTGCTGAGCTCCGTGATTTGATGCAAAAGTAATGTGTGCTGTGATCAGAGACCGAAGCTGCATAGAGCAATTATGGTCTGCCTCTTAAATGGGACCTGTCACCTCCTTTCTCGGATATAAGATGTGGCCACCGCCTTTAGGAGCTTATCTACAGCATTTTATAATGCCCCCCGATGTAACCTGAAAGATAAGAAAAACAAGTTCTATTATACTCACCTGGGGGGAGCGGTCCGGTCCGATGGGTGTCGCAGGTCCGGGTTCGGTGCCTCCCATCTTCTTGCGATGTCGTCATCTTCCTTGCTTCCTGTCGCGGCTCCTGCGCAGGCGTACTGATCTGCCCTGTTGAGGGCAGAGCTAAGCACTGCAGTACTTTGACAGGTTCCCTTTAACCCCTTAGTGACAGAGCCAGTTTGGTACTTAATGAGCAGGCCAATTTTTACAATTCTGACCACTGTCACTCTTAGGTTATAACTCTAGAACGCTTCAACATATCCCACTGATTCTGAAATTTTTTCCTGACATATTGTACTTCATGTTAGTGGTAAAATTTCTTTGGTATAACTTGTGTTTATTTATGAAAAAAATGTAAATTTGGCGAAAATTTAGCAATTTTCTAATTTTTGTACCCTTAAGGCTGGCTTTACACTTACCGTGATATTTGCGGCCCGTTATTGCGGGCTGTATCGCCGCCATTTTCAAGGTCTGCCGCAATAACGGACCGTAAAAAACTTGTGGATCGCCGTTTCCAATACTATAGAAAAGTATTGGAAAAAAAAAAAGGCGTTCTGCAAAACCGGAAGTTACGGAATACCGTAACTTGCGATTTTGCGGAAGTCATTCATTTTCTATGGGGGCCATGTCCATAAGCCGTGAAATATATCGAGCAAGCTCAATATTTTTTCACGGTTGTATGTACAGCCATACGGCACACAGCCCTCAGTAGAATTTTTGCGGCCCCATAGAAATGCATTGGGGCCGCAAAAACACGGTAAGTGTAAAACCAGCCTAATTCAGAGAGTGGTGCACACAAAATAGTTAATAAATAACATTTCTCACATGTCAACTTTACATCAGCACAATTTTGGAAACATAACTTTTTTTTGTTAGGATGTTGTAAGGGTTAAAACTTGACCAGCGATTTCTCATTTTTCCAACAAAATTTACAAAACCTTTTTTTTTTTTTTTTTTTTTTAGGGGCCACCTCTCATTTGAAGTGAGTTTGGGGGTCAATATAACAGAAAATACCCCAAAGTGACACTATTCTAAAAACTGCACCCCTCAAGGTGCGCAAAATCACATTCAAAAAGTTTATTAACTCTTCAGGTGCTTTGCGAGAACTAAAGCAATGTGGAAGGAAAAAATGAACATATTTTACTTTTTCACCAAAAATGTACCAATTTTTTTTTTTCACAAGGTTATCAGGAGAAAACGGACCACAAAATTTGTTGTGCAGTTTCTCCTGAGTATGCCAATACCCCATATGTGGGGGGGGAGCCACTGTTTGGGTGCATGGCAGGGCTCAGAAGGGAGGGAGCACCGTTTGACTTTTGGAACGCAAAATTGTCTGGAATCAGTAGTGGTGCCATGTCGTGTTTGGAGACCCCCTGATGTACCTAAACATTGGGAACCACTCCCCCCCATTTCGAACTCCAACCCTAGCCACACACCTAACCCTAACTGTAATCCCAACCCTAAAACTTTAGCCCAACCGTGGAAATAAATATATTTTTTTTTTTATTATTATTTTTACCTAAATAAGGGGGTGGTGAAATGGGGTTTGATTTTACAATTTTTTTATTTTGATTACTGTGATTGGGTCTATTACAGTGATCAAATTGAACCAATAGGAAAAGTTTCCTATTGGTTCCTGCTGGCAGATCTCGGCTGGCGCACTGCGCATGCGCTCGCTATTTTCTTCCCGGAAGAAGACGCCGGCGGCAGGGGGACTTCATGGGTGGATGCAGGGAGGTACCGGGGGACCCCATTTCTCTCTCCTCTGATATGCAATTACATCAGAGAAGAGAGAAATTATATGGGATATCTGATTTTTTTTTTTTGCGGTCGCCTTTATTCCGTTAAGAACGGCGACAGCAACACTGAGTTCAGTAAAAACGACCCGAATCATGTTCTGGGGAGAAATTCCGACTTTGGGGGCACTATACACTTATTTCATGGCGCTGAGGAATAAGTACCCTCAATTGCTGCTGTTAAAAGGCGTATTGGTGGTCGTTAAGGGGTTAAATTCTAAAAAAAGAAAAAAAACTCCTTTGAACGCAATTAAATGATGTGGGTAATGCCGCAAAGTCACCTGTTAATATGGCAACAGTGTAACTTTTGATATTTCTTCTGCTTATATTATTCTCTTTAAAATACTAGTTGGTGTCTGGTACCATTTGTCAAAACACGACGAGTTATGATATAGGGACTGGCCGCGGGTCTACTGACCCATACTGAACACCCCTATAGGCATAAATGGGGCTGTCTGTGAACCCACGAGCTGTCCGTGCTATGTAGGCCGTATTTGGACTGAGAGATTCCAACCAGATTTATGTGAATTTTATCAGGTACTTATAATATTGTTCTTCCAAGTCTAGGCTATCGCTTTTATTGTACTTGTGCATTTTTTATTTGTATGTAGATGTCTGTAATGCATGTTCTTGGCAATAAAGTTTTTCTTTTAACATAAAGGCTGTCAGAAATGTAGTTTACTCATGTTGGTTATACAGTTATATAAGTTTGGGCACCCCTATTAATCTTAAGCTTAATGTTTTATAAAAATTGGTGTTTTTGCAACAGCTATTTCAGTTTGATATATCTAATAACTATTGGACACAGTAATGTTTATGCCTTGAAATGAGGTTTATTGTACTAACAGAAAATATGCAATCTGCATTCAAACAAAATTTGACAGGTGCATAAGTATGGGCACCCTTATCATTTTCTTGTTTTAAATACTCCTACCTACTTTTTACTGATTTACTAAAGCACTTTTTTTGGTTTTGTAACCTCATTGAGCTTTGAACTTCATAGCCAGGTGTATGCAATCATGAGAAAAGCTACTTAAAGTGGCCACTTGCAAGTTGTTCTCCTGTTTGAATCTCCTCTGAAGAATGGCATCATGGGCTCCTCAAAACAACTGTCAAATGATCTGAAAACAAAGATTATTCAACATAGTTCAGGGGAAGGATACAAAAAGCTGTCTCAGAGATATAACCTGTCAGTTTCCACTGTGAGGAAATGGAAGAACACAGGGACAGTTCTTGTTAAGGCCAGAAGTGGCAGGCCAAGAAAAACATCAGAAAGGCAGAGAAGAAGAATGGTGAGATCAGTCAAGGACAATCCTCAGACCACCTCCAGAGAGCTGCAGCATCAACTTGCTGCAGATGGTGTCACTGTGCATCGGTCAACTATACAACGCACTTTGCACAAGGAGAAGCTGTATGGGAGAGTGATGCGAAAGAAGCAGTTTCTGCAAGCACGCCACAAACAGAGTCGGCTGAGGTATGCAAAAGCACATTTGGAGAAGCCAATTTCTTTTGGAAGAAGGTCCTGTGGACTGATGAAACCAAGATTGAGTTGTTTGGTCATACAAAAAGGCGTTGTGCATGGCGTCAAAAAAACACAGCATTCCAAGAAAAACACTTGCTACCCACAGTAAAATTTGGTGGAGGTTCCATCATGCTTTGGGGCTGTGTGGCCAATGCCGGCACCGGGAATCTTGTTAAAGTTTAGGGACGCATGGATTCCACTCAGTATCAGCAGATTCTTGACAATAATGTTCAAGAATCAGTGACAAAGTTGAAGTTACGCAGGGGATGGATCTTTCAGCAAGACAATGATCCAAAACACCGCTCCAAATCTGCTCAGGCATTCATGCAGAGGAACAATTACAATGTTCAGGAATGGCCATCCCAGTACCCAGACCGGAATATCATTGAACATCTGTGGGATCATTTGAAGAGGGCTGTCCATGCTCGGCGACCATCAAACTTAACTGAACTGGAATTGTTTTGTAAAGAGGAATGGTCAAAAATACCTTCATCCAGGAACTCATTAAAAGCTACAGGAAGCGACTAGAGGCTGTTATTTTTGCAAAAGGAGGATCTACTAAATATTAATGTCACTTTTCTGGTGAGGTGCCCATACTTATGCACCTGTCAAATTTTGTTTGGATGCAGATTGCACATTTTCTGTTAGTACAATAAAGCTCATTTCAAGGCAGAAACATTACTGTGTCCAATAGTTATTAGATATATAAACTGAAATAGCTGTTGCAAAAACACCAATTTTTATCAAACATTAAGCTTAAGATTAATAGGGGTGCCCAAACTTTTTCATATAACTGTACTTATTAATGCATTATGGAACATGTATTTGCCCTGTTTTACCATAAATTACTGCTCTGTGTACCTCACAGCCTTTGTGTGTCACTTGCTTCCTTGGGACATCACTTACCCGAACTGATAGTACAGCAAGAGTTGAAAAAGAACATGAATTCTAAAGTCTGCCTTGTGTCTAAGGGCTCTTCCAGCCGAACATATAAGGACAGATGCCAGCACACTGACCATTGTTGTTGAATAAGACTCTTTAGATGACTGTTTCTTCACACAGACCTAGTATCCAACTGCAGCAGGCTCTATCCTCTCATCTCAGGTGACCTTCATACAAATCATCTGTGTAACATTCAGTTTTGTGAATACACTGCAATTAACCTAGGAAAGTAGTCAGCACCCCAGTGATCACACAATGATGAACGGTGTTTGTAACTTGATGAGTAGCATGATGTAGGGTCTGCTTGCTGTCATTTTGATACAATCACTGTTTTCTGTGCTCCAGATCTAGCAGGTTCAGAATGTTGACTATTCCCCCCTTGTAAGACACCACCCCGACAATGAGTGGCAGTTTTCTGCGCTCACCATAGATTGGGGGTAAGGTTACACACAGCCGGACTCTATGGTGCAAGACAACTAGTCTTGTAGTGATAATCTCCTTTTGTTAAAACAGTTTATATTCTTGAAACCGCAAGAGACAGCCTAGAAAAGTGACACATCACTGGAATCAGACTTTCACCCCTGCATCGAGCTGCTCTGACTGGGTGGCAAGAAACTGTTGATAGATTTCCCTTAAGGAGCAAAGGTAATAAAGGAGTTATAATCAACATTAAAAAAGTGAAACTTCTGCGAAAACCCCCCTAAATTGCACCTAAAAGATCTTTGATTGAGGTGGAGTATAAGTGCATGTTTCCGAGTAGCGAAAACATTCAGTATTTGCTGCAAAATCCTGTCTCCACTATGCGTCCTAATACACTGGTGACACACCTGCTAAACCGGACATGCGGCGCTCTTTTTACACCGCAGCATGTCTGTTTTACCTTGCGGAGACGCTCAGTCTCCCTAGGTAAACAGCCTACTCTATGGATATGCTGCGGCGATTCCGGATGTGTTCAATGAGCACATCCAGAATCATCGCATGTACAGAAGGGTGCTGGGCTTTGGGCGGAGCTGGGTTTCCGCGCCGTCCAAAGCGCACACATTACGGTACGTGGAAACATACCCTGAAGAATGCTGGTTAACGTGTTACATACAGTGTCACGACACGGCTGTTGAGTGACTTGGGATTAGGGGCTCCTTTCCTGCCCCTAACACTAAGGGGTGCCCTAGCTCGCCCTGTTCCCCAGGATACTTCAGATGGCAAAGACGCCGTAGCCTCTGCCCTTGCCTTATCTCCTAAGTTAGCCCTTCGGCTGTCCCCTCTCCGACCCAGGGAAGCAGGGGCACTACTGTGCACCACAGTACACCAACCCGACAAACGGCAACAAAGATAGTAAGTGCTACCTCTAACAAGGACTAGGTAATAGAGCCCAGATTTTATAGGGATAAGGAGTGGCTAACCGAGCACAGCAATTTCCAACATGGCCAAATAACCCGTTCTGCTGGAAGAAATAAACACTTAATAAACCGGAGAAGTTCTTCTTTTCGGCGGCGGAGTAGTAGCAACCAGCTGCTGCAGTCTTCTGGCTCCACTCCGTTGTGGTAACCCTGTGATATATACTGTTAATATGTATAGTCACACTGAAACTTCCCCAGATCATGTCATTAATGAAAATATTGCATATAGCAGACAGCTGCAGAATGAATTTATCCAATAACTCCTTTGTCCTATCTGGTACCTGTGTACTCTGCAGTCCTCTACTACCTGTTCTCCCTGCCAATGACTTGTAGCACATAATGTAAGTATTTTTGCTGGTGAGATAGAGCCTGCTGAACACCGCAGAAGAGTACTGTTTCTTTCTCGCACTCTATCATCTGGCTAAATTGCCCTTACATTATTCCCAATGACAGCTTCTTCCTTTACAGTCACTCTGTACTGCATCTTATGGCATGACGTCCGCTTGGCAGTTTCCCAGGCGCCCTTCTGTCCTCTAGTTAATGGTGCCATGCTCCTTTCCTGCGCTGCATTTAATTAGGGTCACATCAGCGCTGTACAGAAGCCTCCTGCTTTATGGTGTACGAGGAAAACTGTCGGGAAAAACACGGGTGGTCTAGTGAAGACACACAGGACAAGTCACAGTAAAGTGCTGCAGAGTGGTAGACACGACTGAGCTGCTGTCCAATTTCACTCTGGCACTATATAGACTATGGGTGACCCAGTCCCAGTGTCGTGTGGGGTGCAGGACACTCGCTTGTAGGCCGCAGGCCTCCGCTGCTTCCAGGTTTCCATCCTCAGGAGCCTCCGCACACAATACATGGGACACCAGGTTATTTGCAACAGTGAAACTTACTAAACAGTCCCAAGTTCATCAGCTGTATACAGGTGGGATATGCAGGACCAGGGTAAGACAGTCCACATCCCTACACCACCACTACTACTGAAACTTCAGATGGTTCACAGCGCGTTCACATGTTATAACATAGTAACATAGTAAAATTAAGGTTGAAGGAAGACTTTAAGTCCATCTAGTTCAACCCATATCCTATCCTAACCTGCCCTAACATGTTGATCCAGAGGAAGGCAAAAAAAACCCAAGTGGCAAACAGTAAGCTTCACATTGGGGAAAAAAATTCCTTCCCGACTCCACATACGGCAATCAGACTAGCTCCCTGGATCAACGCTGTATCTAGGAAACTAGTGAATATAGCCTGTAATATTATACTTTTCAAGAAAGGCATCCAGTCCCCTCTTAAATTTTAGTAAGGAATCACTCATTACAACATTATACGGCAGAGAGTTCCATAGTCTCACTGCTCTTACAGTAAAGAATCTGCATCTGTGATTATGGCTAAACCTTCTTTCCTCCAGACGTAGAGGATGCCCCCTCGTCCCCGTCACAGGTCTAAGAGTAAAAAGATCATTAGAAAGGTCTTTGTACTGTCCCCTCATATATTTGTACATTGTAATAAGATCACCCCTAAGCCTTCGTTTTCCAAACTAAATAACCCCAAGTGTAATAACCTGTCTTGGTATTGCAGACCCCCCAGTTCTCTAATAACCTTGGTCGCTCTTCTCTGCACCCGCTCCAGTTCAGCTATGTCTTTCTTATACACCGGAGACCAGAACTGCACACATATTCTAAGTGTGGTCGCACCAGTGACTTGTATAGAGGTAAAATTATGTTCTCCTCATGAGCATCTATGCCTCGTCTAATGCATCCCATTATTTTATTTGCCTTGGCAGCAGCTGCCTGACATTGGCCACTAAATTTGAGTTTGAGTTTGTGAAAGCAGGAAAATGTAACAGAGGGAAAAACAAATGATTACATTTGTCTTCATGTCACCAGTGTAACAATGTGCGGACAAGCTTCCATGTAGCATGCCGGAGGATTGTTATTGCCTGATCTGAAGTGCAAAGCAGGCACCACTGTAAATGCCAATTGATAACGTATTAGTACGGTGTTCTCCATCATTACCTAGAAATGCACCTCTCCGCAGCACCGTGCTCCCGTTTTATGCTACCACACCTTTCCACACTGCATTTCATGACAAACTATCATAACAGAATGATCTGGATGTGGGGGGGATTTAAGGTTGCAGCTTACTGTATATTGTTATGGATATGTATTGTTTGAATTACTGGTTTAGATAGTTCCTTTCTCTAGAAGATAGGGAGCCTTGGGTTTATCAGTGTAATTCTAAAGACTCGTGGCATTTAGATGTAAAGTCACATAAAGGTCATTCATTTGTCAGCATGTACGGGAAGATGTTAAATTATGTAATCTAAGAGGCAAAACCCTTAATGACTGTTTACCAGCTATTCTGATTAAAGGGTTGCACTCTGTCAAAAAAGACCCAAACAATTGCATGTAAAATAACACTACTCGCCCTTCCTTGGTGCAGCATTGGCTCTCTGCCGCTATATCGGACTTTATGTATTATGTGCAGCGGTTACATCACGACTATGGCGTGCAGTGGAGAGCTAGCTATAGACCCTGGGAGGTTGTGTTCCTCATGATCTTTATTTTTATGCAGTATTTGCCAGTAGAGGTAAGAGCCTTGAATATGGACAACCTGTCATGCCCCAAATGCTATTACTTGAAGATAAATGGTTAATCTGCTGGTTAATACTATTACAAAGCTGTGTGGCTGCCATACTGCAGCGTCGCTATCGGGAGAAAATTAAAGGGGTTGTCTGCCTTGTAAAATAGCAACCCCTATTCTTGCCTGTGGTGTGGGCTCCATTCCAGCGATGTCGAAATCAGGTCTTCCGTGGTTTGCGTGACACTGTTATGTCAAGTAAGCCCTGCAGCCGATCAACAACTGCTTCCCTCTCCCCTCCTTTGGAAGTTACCTGAAAGCAGGTTTAAGTCAGAGAGCAGCAGCTCTCGCTTCCGCATGTCAGTTTTGTCCCAAAGAAGTGGTGAAGCGGCCACTCATTGGCTCCAGGGCACGCATGACATAACAGTGCCATGTGAGCCCCAGGAGACCAGGTGCCGATGTAGCTGAAACGGCAGAGGAGGTGAGTGTAGCTGTTACTCTATTCTCCCCATGGTAAATAATAATTTAGCATTTTATCCTTCTGGGAGCTGCTGGCATCTATAATATAATGCTAGGAGCGTCACTCTGTCTGAAGCCTTTATAGACTGCGCAAGCGCGACACGCCTGCGCAGTCTGGCTCCAGACAGATTGAGGCATCCAGCGGTGAGTATGGCGCCGGAGATCGCGGTATGCGTACTGGATGCATACCGCGATCTCCGGCGCCATACTCACATACCTGACCGGGAGGAGCGTTGCCGCGGCGCTTCTCTTCTCCCGGGGCAGGAGACCAGGCGTCGGATCGCGCATGCGCAATAGCGCTATCCGGCGCCGGACCGCGCGGTATGGGCATGCGCGTACTCCGGCGCCTCTCTCCTCCCCCGGCGTACAGCAGAACGGAACAGCGCTGGAGCACAGGGATGAAAGGTGAGTATAAATGTTTGTTTTTTGGGGTATCTGTGCAGTTTAATAGCGGTGAGGACCATGCACATCAGGGTTGGGGGTGAGGGGCCATGCACATCAGGATTGGGGGGTGAGGGGGCCATGCACATCCGGATTGGGGGGTGAGGGGACCATGCACATCAGGATTGGGGGGGTGAGGGAACCATGCACATCATTGGGGGTGAGGGACATTCAAGGGGGGGGTGAGGGGACCATGCTCATCAGGATTGGGGGGTGAGCGGACCATGCACATCAGGATTGGGGGGTGAGGGGACCATGCACATCAGGATTGGGGGGTGAGCGGACCATGCACATCAGGATTGGGGGGTGAGGGACCATGCACATCAGGATTGGGGGGTGAGGGGATCATGCACATCAGATTGGGGGTGAGGGGACATGCACATCAGATTGGGGGGTGAGGGGACCATGCACATCAGGATTGGGGGGGTGAGGGGACCATGCACATCAGGATTGGGGGGTGAGGGGACCATGCACATCAGGATTGGGGGGGTGAGGGGCCATGCACATCAGGATTGGGGATGAGGGGACCATGCACATCAGGATTGGGGGTGAGGGACCATGCACATCAGGGTTGGGGGTGAGAGGACCATGCACATCAGGATTGGGCGATGAGGGACCATTCATACCAGGATTGGGGGGTGAGGGGACCATTCATACCAGAATTGGGGGTGAGGGGACCATTCATACCAGAATTGGGGGTGAGGGGACCATTCATACCAGAATTGGGGGTGAGGGGACCATTCATACCAGAATTGGGGGGTGAGGGGACCATGCATTCCAGGACTGGGCGGGAGGTGACCGTGCATACCAAGATTGGTGGGTGAGGGGACCGTGCATACCGGGATTGGGGAGGTGAGGGGACCGTGCATACCGGGATTGGGGGGTGAGGGAACCATGAATACGAGGATATGGATGAGCAGGTACCATGCATACAGGATAGGGATGAGCGGGTACCATGCATACCAGGATTGGGTGATGAGGGGTCCATGCATACCAGGATGAGGAATGGGGTGCCATGCATACCAGATTTGGGTGGGGGTGAGGGGACCATACATACCAGCATAGGGATGAGGGGTACCATGCATACCAGGATAGGGATGAGGGGTGCCATGCATACCAGGATAGGAGGAGGGCAGCACATACCAGCATGGGAGACCATATACCTTTAAAAATGCTTGCCAGGGACCATGCACATCAGGATTGGGGGGTGAGCGGACCATGCACACCAGGATAGGGGTGAGAGGACCATTCATACCAGGATAGGGGGTGAGGGGACCATGCACATCAGGATTGGGGGGTGATGGGACCATGCACATCAGGATTGGGGGGTGATGGGACCATGCATACCAGGATTGGGGAGTGATGGGACCATGCATACCAGGATTGGGGGGTGAGGGAACCATGCATATTAGGATTGGGGAGTGAGGGGACCATGCATACCAGGATTGGGGGGTAAGGGGACCATGCATATCAGGATTGGGGGTAAGGGGACCATGCATATCAGGATTGGGGGTGAGGGTACCATGCACATCAGGATTGGGGGTGAGGGGATCATGCACATCAGGATTGGGGGTGAGGGGATCATGCACATCAGGATTGGGGTGAGGGGATCATGCACATCAGGATTGGGGGGTGAGGGGACCATGCTCAACAGGACGGGGTGACGGGACCATGCACATCAGGATTGGGGGGTGAGGGTGACCATGCACATCAGGATTGGGGGTGAGGGGACCATGCACATCAGGATTGGGGGGTGAGGGGACCATGCATATCAGGATTGGGCAGGAGGGAACCATGCATACCAGGATTGGGGGGTGAGGGGACCATGCATACCAGGATTGGGGGGTGAGGGGACCATGCATACCAGGATTGGGGGGTGAGGGGACCATGCATACCAGGATTGGGGGGTGAGGGAACCATGAATACCAGGATATGGATGAGCAGGTAACATGCATACCAGGATAGGGATGAGGAGGTACCATGCATACCAGGATTGGGGGATGAGGGGACCATGCATACCATGATGAGGAATGGGGTGCCATGCATAGTAGATTTGGGTGGGGTGAGGGGACCATACATACCAGGATAGGGATGAGGGGTGCCATGCATACCAGGATAGGAGGGGGGCAGCACATACCAGAATGGGAGACCATGTACCTATAAAAATGCTTGCCACCCGGGTGTAGAACGGGTTCATCACTAGTTCACTTATAAACGTATACCCCAAGTTGCTACTCTCATCAGTCATACAGTGGCGTCATTCCAGCGATGTTGGCACTGCTGTTCCTGTTGGTGACATGACATTGGTGTGGTGTGTCAGCTGCGGCCTTTTCATCAACTGTTTCATCAGGAGGGACGTCCGCTCTGACAGAATACTGATGAGATGCACATGTTGTGCAGCTGCTCAATGGCCGCTGCCAACTTGTGACACAACAATGTCACATCACTACTGAGAACAATGGTGCCTCTGCAGGTAAGAATACACTTTATTTTAATTTCTGCTGAATTAAATATGCTGTTGGGAAGTGGTCCCATAAGTTGGATTGTTATCTACATTTAACACTGCTGCCTGCCTTAACAGACCTTAAAAACATACTTTTAATAGTCGCCAGGGACCAGTCCGCGCAGAAGACTAGTCTAATTGGTTACTTCTGCCCGCTGATCATGACTGACAAGTATCTGCCTATATGCGGACATGAGCACAGGCTTGCCAATCGCTATCGGCGGGTTGGTAGAAGCTGCTGGGGACCCGCCTGTAGGACTAGTCTCCCACGTGCCTTGGTCTTTGAAACCGCAGCGTTTCAGATATAAACATGCATGGCTGTGATTGTACAGCCTTTGGCTTACATGTGCTGCCAATGGTTTGGGGAGCAGGTATCAGCAGACAGGTTCCCTTTTAAACATATTTTTACAACTAGAATATCTTAGGATGGAGGGATTGAGATGAAGGAGACTCCCTCTTTTACCCCATCAATATTTTGCATAAACCCCATTAGTCCAATGATTCCTCTACAATTATTACTATTGTTAGTATTTGCCACGACTTCACGTTAGGTTCCATTACATTAATTAGATGTCAACCGAAGCATAATTGTCCACTACCCGCGGCCTCCTTCACACGTCCGTAAAAAACACACACACATGAAAAACATGTACCGGTGTCATCCGTATGTCAGTGCTTTTCCAGTATTGGTAAAGAAAGAAATGACGAAGCTTCTATACGCTGCAATGTCAAACACAGACAGAACACGGATGCCATCTATGTGCTGCACGTGGTTTACACGGCTCACAGACTTGTATTGGCCCTTGTCAGTTGTGCTGCCAGAAAAAACGGATGTGCATAACAGCATAGTTTATAATGGGTATGTGTGATATCTGTGAAAAAACCATACCACACATACTGAAAGCACAGACATGTAAAGAATGGAGTTGAGCGAATTTGCTTGGGTCCCTGCTTATTCGGCAAGCTATAGCGCTTACTGAAAAAGCTGCAGAAGGAACCCGGATTCCTGGATCGCACTGGCTGATCAGCTGTTCGGCTCCGCAGCTACATGTACCGAAGCTGTGTGACATTCATGACCCCATGTGTGTTGGGCTCTCCATGCGTGTGTGGTGCTTGTCACACAGCTGCTGTACATGCAGCTGTGGAGCCGAACAGCAGATCAGCCGTTGTGATCCAGGAAGCCGGGTTCCCTTTGCAGCTTTTTCAGTAAGCGCTATAGCTTGCCGAATAAGAGGGACCTGAGCAAATTTGCTCAACTCGAATAAAGAAGGCACTAGAGAGAAACATTCAGACTAGAGGACCTTTTCTTTTTTAACAAAATGCGTAAATTGGTTTCCTAAACTCTTCAATTCCCTTGGCCTCTTATTTTCTCATTTTTGCCATACTCGCAGTATCGTGGTTAGTTGTAGTCCATAGCTATTGCTCTGTAGTAACTTTATGATGCGCTTGACTTTTTTTTTTTAGGGGGGAGGGGGTCAGGATGTCCACTGTTGGCAAAATCCATCCAATAACTTTGCCTACTCCCACTGCACTGAACCTCACTACTGACAAATTTTTGCTCTGGGCTGTCAGATTTCAAGCCTAAGGGACTGTACTATTGTTGATGAATGTTTTGCTATGTTGATTCCTCAGCATTCTTCCACATACACTATGTTCCAAATTATTATGCAAATGATATTTTTCTCTGATTTTCCTAAGTGGTCGGTACAAATGACAGTCAGTCTAATAAAAGTCATCACCCGTTAGAGTATACATCGAATTTTATTGAAGAAACCTCCCAATGATAACCGTATAATCTCCAAAATGGAAAAAAACTCAAAATGCACTGTTCCAAACTATTAGGCACAGTAGAATTTCTGAACATTTGATCTGTTTTAATGAACTGAAAATGCTCATTTGTGGAATTTGCAGCATTAGGAGGTCACATTCACTGAACAAAAAAAGCTACTTAACTCCAAAACATCCTAACAGGCCAAGTTGCTTGTTAACATAGGAACCCTTCTTTGATATCACCTTCACAATTCTTGCATCCATTGAACTTGTGAGTTTTTGGAGAGTTTCTTCTTGTATTTCTTTGCATGAAGCCTCCCAGAGCTGCTGTTTTGAAGTGAACTGCCTCCCACCCTCATAGATATTTTGCTTGATGATACTCCAAAGGTTCTCTACAGGGTTGAGGTCAGGGGAAGATGGTGGCCACACCATGAGTTTATCTCCTTTTATGCCCATAGCAGCCAATGACTCAGAGGTATTCTTTGCAGCATGAGATGGTGCATTGTCATGCATGAAGATGATTTTGCTCCTGAAGGCACGTTTCTGCTTTTTATACCATGGAAGAAAGTTGTCAGTCAGAAACTCTACATACTTTGCAGAGGTCATTTTCACACCTTCAGGAACCTTAAAGGGCCCTACCAGCTGTTTCCCTATGATTCCGGTCTAAAACATGACTCCTCCACCTCCTTGATTACGTCGCAGCCTTGTTGGGACATGGTGGCCATCCACCAACCATCCACTACTCCATCCATCTGGACCATCCAGGGTTGCTCAAGACTCATCAGTAAACAAGACTGTTTGAAAATTAGTCTTCATGTATGTCTGGGCCCACCAACCGTTTCTGCTTGTGAGCACTGTTTAGGGATGGCCGAATCGTAGGTTTATGCACCACAGCAAGCATTTGAAGGATCCCACACCTTGTGGTTCGAGGGACTCCAGAGGCACCAGCAGCTTCAAATATCTGTTTACTGGTTTGTAATGGCTTTTTAGCAGCTTCTCTCTTAATCCGATGAACTTGCCTGGCAGAAACCTTCCTCATTCTGCCTTTATCAGCACAAACACGTCTGTGCTCAGAATCAGCCACAAATCTCTTAACAGTATGATGATCACGCTTAAGTTTTCAGGAAATATGTAATGTTTTCATCCCTTGACCAAGGCATTGCACTATTTGATGCTTTTCAGCAGCAGAGAGATCCTTTTTCTTTCCCATTTTACTTGAAAACTCTGGCCTGCTTAATAGTGTGGAACATCCAGTTTTCCTTTTATTGGGCTCACATGTCAAACTAATTATCACAGGTATCTGAGATTGATTTCAGTGATTCAAAGAACCCTGAAACACAGTACCATCAATGGGTTTCATTTACAAAAAAAAAACAAAAAACGCTATGACACTTAAAACCAATTTGCATAATAATTTGGAACATAGTTTGCTGATGACATGATTTTTATATATCGGCTCTACAGGATTCACCAGGATTTTCAATTTAGTTTAGTCGTCTTTTATTCATAGGGCATACCATTTGTTCAGAACAATTCCTACATATTGTAAAATGCCAGTGACGTGTACAATTCCCAGAGAAACCATAATGTTATGGGATTCAAGAGAAAAACCCTTTGCGTAAGATGGCACCAATGCGAAGATCTATAGCTGTAATCGGCTGTGTGAATGAGCAATGGAAGGCTGTTATTTTTTCTAGACCAAGGACGATGCTGGTCAGAAATGCATTGCTGGAAAGGTTTGCATTCTTCTTTTTGCCATCACATGCCATTTTTAATTCTATGCTGTTCTCAACCATTCATGTTTTTACTTGAACAAATTAAGCATTTTTACTTTTCTGGAAGCCTGAGTGCTGGCTCCTACATGGATATTTTCATGCTGTTACAGAGTACGTTGCCCATGCCACGGACATGTGTGCCGATTTGGATCTACTTAAAGACCCTTGTTAGTTGGGGACCCTGTAGTAGATTTTGCATGAGCTTTAAGTTACAGCACAGGGCACTTGCTACAGAAATACAAGACCTAATCTTTTGACAGGATCTTGCATCTCAATGTTTTGAAATAGAACAAATAAGTTGATGTCACCTAGGCTAGGACCTCGTCAACCTGGCTCTGTATTCCAGTAAGCGAGTAGCCATCAGTGACACTGCAAGCACACCCAACCCATCATCTGATCATATCAATGGCATAATGCAAACTGTTAGTCCACCACTTTGTCCTGGGAACCTGTGGTGGCTCTGGAAGTTCTGCAATTTGGAAAGCGTCCCACTGTATAGACAATGTGCTAGTGCCATACTACAAGCTGCACATGTGACGACGTGGTACGTGGAATCCTGAGAAGCGTCGCGGTGCCACTGCTGCTAATTCCAATCTGCAATCATTAGAAATGCTGCTCATTTAGGATCTAATCTATATTCTTTATTTAAAGATTGGCTTTAAGCTTTTTCATACCTGTAACATAAATGTAAATAAAAAATATACTTCAAAACAGTCTTTGAGGAACGTGTTTCAAGATAAAGTGCATAGCGCTTGTTGTGCCTCCATTTTTTACTGAGGTA
Source organism: Oophaga sylvatica (assembly GCA_033576555.1). Classification (NCBI taxonomy): domain Eukaryota; kingdom Metazoa; phylum Chordata; class Amphibia; order Anura; family Dendrobatidae; genus Oophaga; species Oophaga sylvatica. The sequence continues at coordinate 505,525,398 of JARQOD010000002.1, read as the reverse complement.
TTATGCAAAGTTTGTGCTCTTAAACAATATCCATCATGTCTTCTTCACCTGTCATGTCCAGCCAGTGGAATGACAAACACAGATATATCATCTAGAGAGGCGAGCTTTCCATTTGGTAGCCTCCAGCTATTTTCCTTTCGAACTCCTCGTGTACGAAGAACAAGCTCTTGAGCTGCAAGATTATATCTGCAAAACAATATTGATGTAATTATAGCCTTTATTTTAGTAGTGGCTGTGCTGCACCAAAATACACCATATATACACATTAGGACACCAACCACTAGGTGGCAGTGTGCTGCATGTTTAAAAGGAAAGCTGTATTACAAGGCCTAGTATATTTGTGATTTCTCTTTACTTACATGTATAATAATGGAAGCATAATCAATCATGATGACCTATAATCACAAATATGTAATTCTCAACTGAGCTAAATGGAACTTCTCACTGATCGTAAAGAATAGCTATGGAAAAAGGCCTGACCAGGGATGCCACTAGGAATTATGGGGCCGTATACAGGCTCACCCTCCACCACACCAACCTTCCACAGTCCCTCTGACCTTTGTTCTGCACCACGTCCTCACCAATCGCACACGTTCAACAGGGCCCACTGGCCTCCCCCTGGGCACTGTTGGATGAGGGCCCCCAGTCACCACTAGCCTCCCCCTGTGCCCATTTGGACGCCGGCCCCTGTCCCACTAGCCCCCCCCCATGGCCCTGTTGGACGCAGGCCCCAGTCACGACTAGACTCCCATGTGACTGTTGGACGGTCACGTGGCCCCAGTACCCACTACCTCCCCCTGGGCCTGTTGGACGCGGCCTCAGTCCCCACTAGCCTCTCCTGGGCCCTCTTGGACACCGGTACCCTGTCCCACTAGCCCCCCATGGCCCTGTTGAATGCAGGCCCCAGTCAAGACTAGACTCCCCATGTGTCCTGTTGGACGGTCACGCGGCCCCCAGTCCCCACTAGCCCCCCCATGGCCCTGTTGGACGCAGGCCCCCAGTCACGACTAGACTCACCATGTGCTCTGTTGGACGGTCACGCGGCCCCCAGTCCCCACTAGCCTCCCCCTGGGCCTAGTTGGACGCAGGCCCTCAGTAACTACAAGCTTCCCCCTGTGTCAGGAGTCGAACCCAGTGCCTCTTGTCCACTGGCCAGCAGCTCTACCATCTGAGCTATTCTGCTGGCTGCAAAGTTCCTTGCTGAATCCAGATACCATTGACTGTTCTTCCTGATTGGCTACACCTAGTGCTCTCTTGATTGGGCCTCTGATTGCCAATTACACACCCTATATAAACCTGGCCCTGTGGGTGTGTCATTGCGAGATTATTGAGCTCCAAGCCTTTAGTCAAGCGTTTCCTCCTGATCCATTGCTACAAACACTGCTCTCCTGTGAACCGACCTCGGCCTGCCTTCTGACTACGCTCTCCGCCTGATCCATTGCTACAAACACTGCTCTCCTGTGAACCGACCTCGGCCTGCCTTCTGACCACGTTATCTGCCTGCTCCTCTGTTACCGAACTGCCTTTCCTGTGTACCGACCTCCGGCTGCCACCTGACTACGTTATCCGCCTGATCCTTGCTACAAACACTGCTTTCCTGTGTACCGACCTCCGGCTGCCATCTGACTACGCTACCTGCCTCTGCTTTCCCTAGTGTTTGCAGTAACATCGGCTCCAACCCAGACGGGATCTTGACAGAATAATCTCGCGCCAAAATGGAGTCCGCTGTGAACACCCTGAGACGGCAAGTTACGGAGCTTCAAAGTTTTTGTACTGACTCTCAAGGAAAATATGCCAAGTTACAAACTGATTTCACGGCGATACAACAGGAAGTAATTGAGCTACAAAAACAACTTCTGGACGTGCGCAATTCAGGGTCCGAATCAAACGCGCGGCTGCCGCTGCCTGCAAAGTTCAGTGGGGATCGCAAGCAGTACCGAGGATTCCTCAATCAATGCCGCATATACTTCCAGATGCAACCTGCTCCCTTTACCAGTGAGAGGAAGAAAGTTTTTTTCATGATAAATCTCCTGCCGGATGAAGCTCTTGCTTGGGCTTCACCTTATGTAGAAAAGGACTATGACCTCCTTAATGACCTGGAAGCCTTCACCGCAGCTATGAATCAAGTTTTTGATGACCCAAACCGCTGTGCCACAGCAGAAACCAAATTACATAATTTGCGCCAAGGACGTCGCTCTGTTGCGGAATATACATCGGAGTTCCGTCGCTGGGTGGCCGACACCACCTGGAATCCAGCGGCCCAGAGAAGTCAATTTCGACGAGGGCTATCAGAACCAGTGAAAGACGAGCTTGCCAGGGTTGAGACCCCTGACCAGTTGGAGGACTTTATTCAACTATGTATCCGGATTGACCAGAGACTTACTGAAAGGAGAAAGGAGAGACTGCGAGCACTTGGGAATAGCCCTGGCTTCTCATTTTCAGCATCAGACCACCAAGAAAAGACGCAAGCTGTGTCTGAACCGATGCAGATCGACGTCATCCGAAGACCACTCTCTGCACAGGAGAAGGAGAGGCGACGTGCAGAACATCTCTGCCTCTATTGTGGGGACCCTGGACACTATGCCATCAACTGTCCTAACAAAAGGACTATAGCCTTTACCAACAACAGGTCTGCCAGCAATACGGACCTTTCTCAGCAGTCGGATTCCATCTTGCAGACTATCTCATCAGTAACGCCAGAAATAGACAAAATACATACCACATCATCTCATTTTGTAATCCCCATTCAGGTTGTAATGGGCACCCAAAAAATACAATGCTCTGCCCTGTTGGATTCGGGAGCAGGAGGAAATTTTATGGACTTAAAATTTACACGTGATAATAATATTTCCAGTAGGACCAAATCCACACCAATTGAAATGGAAACTGTGGATGGATCACCTTTGTCTTCTGGACCTGTCACGCATGAGACAATCGAACTGGAGATTTGTATCGACCCGGATCATCATGAAGCTGTCAGTTTCCACCTTATTTCATCTCCGAAATTTCCGGTTATTCTAGGGATCCCCTGGGTTTCAGTCCATAACCCTTCTATCAACTGGGCATCAAGGACCATCACCTTTCCATCTGACTACTGTAAGAATAATTGTCATAAGGAACCCCCTGTTCTCCAACAAGTCCAAATCTCTGAGATTTCGCATGAGAAGGAAGAGAAACTACCACCTCAATATCAGCAGTTCTCTGATGTCTGCAGTAAGAAGAAAGCAGATCAATTACCTCCTCACCGTCCTTACGACTGTCCCATTGAATTGCTGCCAGGAGCAACCATTCCATTTGGACGGATTTACAATCTTTCCGAACCTGAATTGAAGGTATTAAGAAAGTTCCTGGATGAAAATTTAGAGAAAGGCTTTATTCGACCTTCCACATCTCCAGCTGGGGCACCCCTGTTCTTTGTTGAAAAGAAAGACTCCACTCTGCGGCCATGTATTGACTACAGAGAGATGAATAATATCACTGTCAAGAATCGCTACCCGCTACCCTTGATTCCTGAACTATTTGAGAGACTCCGTTCTGCGAAAATCTTTACGAAGCTGGATCTTAGAGGGGCTTACAACCTCATACGGATTCGCCCAGGAGATGAGTGGAAGACCGCCTTCAGAACGAGATATGGACATTTTGAATCTCTTGTTATGACCTTTGGCCTTAGCAATGCCCCAGCCACCTTTCAACATTTTATTAATGATGTATTTCGAGATTTCTTGGACCAATTCGTTGTGGCTTATCTCGATGACATTCTTATATTTTCAGACACCTTGGAAGAGCATCGCAGGCATGTCCAGTTAGTCTTGGAACGACTACAGGACAACCATCTCTACATTAAACTTGAAAAATGTGAGTTTGAACAAACCAGTATCCAATTTCTGGGATATATCATCTCCCCAGAAGGTCTGAGCATGGATCCCGGCAAAATCAATGCTGTAGTAGACTGGCCTGTTCCAAGAAATTTAAAAGACGTCCAGCGTTTCATAGGATTTGCAAATTTTTACCGAAAATTTATAAAGAACTTTTCACGGATCATACTACCAATTACTACACTAACAAAAAAGACCAAAGCATTTTTCTGGTCTCCGGAGGCACAGGAGGCTTTTGACAAGTTGAAAACTCTTTTTACGTCTGCTCCATTGTTAGTACACCCAAATCCTGAATTGCCATTTACTGTCGAAGTGGACGCCTCGGACTCTGCAGTGGGAGCCATTCTGTCTCAGCGAGTTGGGGACAAGATGCAACTTCACCCATGTGCGTTTCTTTCCCACACCATGTCATCTGCAGAAAAGAACTACGACATTGGTAATAAAGAACTGTTAGCCATTAAAGTTGCGTTCTCCGAGTGGAGACATCTTCTGGAAGGTGCCAATCACCCTGTGACTGTTCTCACGGACCACAAGAATCTTGAATTCCTCCGTACAGCAAAAAGATTGTCTGCAAGACAAGCACGATGGGCCTTATTTTTCTCAAGATTCAATTTTATAATCTCTTACCGGCCTGGTTCAAGAAATGGCAAGGCTGACGCCCTGTCCAGGATGTGTTCGGAACCTCAGGAGAGGTCTAGTAATGATGATACAATTCTAGGCCCTAAAAAATTTTTGGGAATATTGCACTCTAGAGGACTATGTAATAGAATTAAAGATGGTATCAAGAGGACTCTTTCCTTAATCATCCTTCGGAAGACGTCAATCTTTCATTCAAAGAGGGGTTTTGGATGCAGAAACACCAAATATATGTACCTGAATCTTCTCGCCTTGAAGTCCTCAAAAGTGTCCATGATTCTAAACTGGCAGGACATCCTGGAGTTGCAAAAACACAAGACTTACTACTTGTTTCTTTTGGTGGCCTAATTGTAGGAAGGACGTGAGGAAATATGTTTCAACCTGTTTAACATGCGCACGAAACAAGACCCCACGATCGTCTCCTCTAGGACTCTTACAACCACTCCCAGTTCCATCCAGGCCTTGGGGATCTATTTCCATGGATTTTATTGTGGAACTACCCCCTTCTAAACAGATGACCGTCATCCTTGTCATAGTGGACCGACTCACAAAAATGGCCCACTTTATTCCAACTGAAGGAATTCCTACTGCTGAAAAAACTGCAGAACTGATGATCAAAGAGGTATTCAGGTTACATGGAATTCCTGACAGCGTGGTGTCTGACAGAGGCGTTCAGTTTACATCAAAATTTTGGAAGAGTTTCTGTACAGCCTTGGGAGTCACGGTGAATCTTTCTACCGCTTTCCATCCTCAGTCCAATGGCCAGACGGAGAGAACGAACCAGACTTTGGAGCAATACCTCCGTTGCTTCATTTCCTATCTTCAGGATGACTGGGTGGACTATTTACCAACAGCAGAGTTTGCCTACAACAACTCCATACATAGCGCTACATCTCAAACCCCATTTTTTGCTAATTATGGAGTACATCCAGTATTTATCCCTAATCTGCCAGTGAACACTCCCATTCCTGCTGTTAATGACAGGCTTACAAAATTACAGGAATCCCAGAAGGAATTATCAGAGATATTGCTCAAGACCCAGGAAGAATATAAGGAAGCAGCAGATAAACATCGGAGAGTGCCCCCTGCTCTTCAGGTTGGAGACAAAGTTTGGCTGTCCACTAAAAACCTTAAGACACATGTGCCATCCTCCAAATTGGGTCAGAAATTCATTGGACCTTTTCAAATTTCTGCAAAAATTAACCAGGTTGCTTTTCGTTTAAAACTTCCCAACAATCTAAAGATTCATCCAGTGTTTCACATATCCTTGCTCAAACCCTTCTGTGAAAACCCGTTTCCAGGAAGAATTCAGCCACCTCCTCCACCAGAAAGGATCCGTGGTGAAGAAGAATACATTGTGGATAAGATTCTGGACTCCCGAAAATTCAGAGGTAAACTGCAGTATCTGGTGCAGTGGAAGGGTTACGGACCAGAGGAAAATTCATGGGAGCCAGGGACAACGTCCATGCTCCTAGACTAACAAGAGCCTTTCATCAGAGGTACCCGGATAAGCCAGCTCCTGAGATGTCCAGAGGCCATCCTGGAAGGAGGGGAGTACTGTCAGGAGTCGAACCCAGTGCCTCTTGTCCACTGGCCAGCAGCTCTACCATCTGAGCTATTCTGCTGGCTGCAAAGTTCCTTGCTGAATCCAGATACCATTGACTGTTCTTCCTGATTGGCTACACCTAGTGCTCTCTTGATTGGGCCTCTGATTGCCAATTACACACCCTATATAAACCTGGCCCTGTGGGTGTGTCATTGCGAGATTATTGAGCTCCAAGCCTTTAGTCAAGCGTTTCCTCCTGATCCATTGCTACAAACACTGCTCTCCTGTGAACCGACCTCGGCCTGCCTTCTGTTCTGACTACGCTCTCCGCCTGATCCATTGCTACAAACACTGCTCTCCTGTGAACCGACCTCGGCCTGCCTTCTGACTACGTTATCTGCCTGCTCCTCTGTTACCGAACTGCCTTTCCTGTGTACCGACCTCCGGCTGCCACCTGACTACGTTATCCGCCTGATCCATTGCTACAAACACTGCTTTCCTGTGTACCGACCTCCGGCTGCCATCTGACTACGCTACCTGCCTCTGCTTTCCCTAGTGTTTGCAGTAACATCGGCTCCAACCCAGACGGGATCTTGACACCCTGGCCCAGAGGGAGGCTAGTGGTGACTGGAAGCCTGCATCCAACAGGGCCCAGGGGGGAGTCTAGTGGTGACTGGGATCCTGCGTCCAATGGCCCAGGGGGAGGCCAGTGGTGACTGGGGCCCTGCGTCCAACAGGGCCCAGGGGGAGGCCAGTGGTGACTGGGGCCCGCGTACAACAGGGCTTATCGGGAGGTCAGTGGTGACTGGGCTCCCGCTTCCAACAGGGCCCAGGGTGAGGCCAGTGGTGAATGGGGGCCCACGTCCAACAGGGCCCATGGGAAGGCCAGTGGTGACTGGGGGCCCGCATCCAACAGGGCCCGGGAGCCTTGGGCCCTGTTGGATACAGGCCCCCAGTCACCACTCGCCTTCCCTCATCAGTCACACGCAGCAGTGTGCCGCTACCAGTCCAGACGGCAGCACAGTGAGCCGCAGCCAGAGATACCCTGCTCGCCCGCCCGCCGCCTCTGCCTGTCCAGTCAGTCCACAGTCCGACGCCTCCACCCACATGGCACGCACACACACCGCACGCTGCTGCTCTGCTCCGGAATGAGGAAGGGCAGCAGCGTCACCGTGTGAAGTCAGGAGGACCATGATGCACCAGGAGTTTAAAGGTATACAGTGCCCATTTACAATCGCCAGATGCATTAACAACACTGTGGTGTATCTTTAAAACACCACAGTGTTATGCATCGGGCGAAGCCTTGAAAAAAATGTACAGGGGCCCAATGGGAGGAGAAGCAAAGAGAGGGGGGCCCGAGCGTGGACCGGGCTGCCAGCATGTTGGGGGCCCCCCTTTTTGCTTCTAATCACTGGGCCCAATACAGCAATAAGGGCAGTAATGCCCTGATGGCGGCCCTGGGCCTGACCGTAGAGAAAATGTACTAAGGACCTACCTGTCGCAGTTCTAACCTTTATGGGCTCACTGGGGCACTGAAAATGGGCATGCAAATAATTTGCAGCGTTTTTTTCAGCACACCCACATGTTTCAGAATTTATTGTTCAAGGTAAATTCTGAGGAAGGTGTGTAATGGGATATGATACAGTGATCATACACATTTGATTAATTTCGGCCGATATTGACAGGTTCAGCCAACTGTCTATTGTGTGTGGGGAACTGGTCATCAAGGAAGATGTCGATCGGGCATGTTCGATTTCAGACTGCTGATCGCTTTGTTCTCCTGGAGGTAAGCCAACAGCTTTCCCATAGAACGCACAAGAGAGCTCAGCCAAACAAAACGTTCCTGTGTATAAGAGAGATGGCTGTTGGCCAAACGATCCTCTGAAGCTTTGTCTGGGCAACAGCCATCAAATGTGTTTGGCCAGCTTAAAGGGAACCTGTTAAGCTAAAAACTCTGATCCCATATCTTCAGGTTAATAATCTGCAGGTTAATAGCGTTTTAACCCCTTAGTGACAGAGGCATTTTGCAGCTTAATGACCGGGCCAATTTTTACAATTCTGACCACTGTCACTTTATGAGGTTATAACTCTGGAACGCTTTAAACGAATTCCGCTGATTCTGAGACTGTTTTTTCGTGACATATTGTACTTCACGTTAGTGTTAAAATTTCTTTGATATGACTTGTGTTTATTTATGAAAAAAAACGGAAATATGGCGAAAATTTTGAAAATTTAGCAATTTTCAAACTTTAAATTTTTATGCCCTTAAATCAGAGAGATATGTCACACAAATTTCTTAATAAATAACATTTCCCACATGCCTACTTTACATCCGCAAAATTTTGGGAACAAAATTTTCTTTTGTTACGAAGTTATAAGGGTTAAAAGTTGACCAGCGATTTCTCATTTTTACAACACCATTTTTTTTTAGGGACCACATCACATTTGAAGTCACTTTGAGGGGTCTATATGATAGAAAATAGCCAAAAGTGACACCATTCTAAAAACTGCACCCCTCAAGGTGCTCAAAACCACATTCAAGAAGTTTATTAACCCTTCAGGTGCTTCACAGGAGCTGAAGCAATGTGGAAGGAAAAAATTGACATTTAACTTTTTTTGCAAAAGCTTTACTTCGGAACCAATTTTTTTTATTTTCACAAGTGTTAAAAGAAAAAATGAACCACAAAATTTGTTGTGCAATTTCTTCTGAATACGCCGATACCCAATATGTGGGGGTAAACCAATTTTTGGGCGCATGACAGAGGTCGCAAGGAAAGGAGCGCCGTTTGACTTTTTCAACGCAGAATTGGCTGGATGCCATGTCGCGTTTAGATAACCCCTGATGTGCCTAAACAGTGGAAACACCCCACAAGTGACCCCATTTTGGAAACAAAACCCCTTGAGGAACTTATCTAGATGTGTGGTGAGCACTTTGAACCTCCAAGTGCTTCACACAAGTTTATAAAGTAGAGCCGTGAAAAAAAAATCATTTTTTTTCCACAAAAATGATCTTTTCACCCCAATTTTTATTTTCCCAAGGGTAACAAGACCGCAAAAGTTTTTGTGCAATTTGTCCTGAGTATGCTGATACCCCATATGTGGGGGTAAACCACTTTTTGGGCGCACGGCAGAGGTCGCAAGGGAAGGAGCGCCGTTTGACTTTTTCAACGCAGAATTGGCTGGATGACATGTCGCGTTTAGAGAGCCCCTGATGTGCCTAAACAGTGGAAACCCCCAACAAGTGACCCCATTTTGGAAACTAGACCCCTTAAGGAACTTATCTAGATGTGTGGTGAGCACTTTGAACCTCCAAGTGATTCACACAAGTTTATAACGTAGAGCCATGAAAATAAAAAATCATATTTTTTCCACAAAAATGATCTTTTCACCCCAATTTTTATTTTCTCAAGGGTAACAAGACCGCAAAAGTTTTTGTGCAATTTGTCCTGAGCATGCTGATACCCCATATGTGGGGGTAAACCACTTTTTGGGCGCACGGCAGAGGTCGCAAGGGAAGGAGCGCCGTTTGACTTTTTCAACGCAGAATTGGCTTGACGCCATGTCGTATTTGTAGAGGCCCTGATGTGTCTAAACAGTGGAAACCCCCCACAAGTGACCCCATTTAGGAAACTAGACCTCCTAAGGAACTTATCTAGATGTGTGGTGAGCACTTTGAACCCCCAAGTGCTTCACAGAAGTTTATAACTCCCGGGCGTGAAAATAAAAAATCATATTTTTTCCACAAACCTGATCGCTTAGTCCCCAAATTTTTATTTTCCCAAGGGTAACAGGAGAAATTAGACCACAAAAGTTGTTGTGCAATTTGTCCTGAGTATGCTGATACCCCATATATGGGGGGGACCACTGTTTGGGCGCACGGCAGGGCTTGGAATGGAAGCAGCGCCGTTTGACTTTTTCAAACCAAAATTGGCTGGAATTGAGATTGGACACCATGTCGCGTTTGGAGAGCCCCTGATTCGCCTAAACAGTGGAAACCCCCCACAAGTAACACCATTTTGGAAACTAGACCCCCTATGGAACTTATCTAGATCTGTTGTGAGCACTTTGAACCCCCAAGTGTTTCACAAAAGTTTATAATGCCTGGGTGTGAAAAAAAAAAAACAATTTTCCACAAAAATGATTTTTTAGTCCCAAATTTTTTATTTTTCACAAGGAAATTGGACCCTAAAAGTTGTTGTCCAATTTGTCCTGAGTACGCTGATACCAAATATGTGGGGGGAAACTGTTTGGGCGCACAGCAGGGCTTGGAAAGGAAGTGATAACGTTTTGGAATGCAGACGTTGATGGGGGTCATGTTCCGTTTGCAGTGCACCAGATGTGCCTAAACAGTGAAAAAACCCCACAAGTGACCCCATTTTGGAAACTAGACCCCCTATGTAACTTATCTAGATCTGTGGTGAGCACTTTGAACCCCTAAGTGTTTCACAAAAGTTTATAATGCCTGGGTGTGAAAAAAAAACAAAAAAACAATTTTCCACAAAAATGATTTTTTAGTCTCAAATTTTTGATTTTTCGCAAGGAAATTGGACCCTAAAAGTTGTTGTCCAATTTGTCCTGAGTACGCTGATACCAAATATGTGGGGGGGGGAACTGTTTGGGCGCACAGCAGGGCTTGGAAAGGAAGTAATAACGTTTTGGAATGCAGACGTTGATGGGGGTCATGTTCCGTTTGAAGTGCCCCAGATGTGCCAAAACAGTGGAAAACCCCCACAAGTGACCCCATTTTGGAAACTAGACCCCCTAAGGAACTTATCTAGATGTGTGGTGAGCACTTTGAACCCCAAAGTGCTTCACAGAAATTTATAAACGCAGAGCCGTGAAAATAATTTTTTTTTTTCCTCAAAAATGATTTTTTTAGCCAGCTATTTTTTATTTTCCCAAGGGTAACAAGAGAAATTAGAACCCCAAAATTGGTGGGCAATTTGTCCTGAGTGCGCTGATACCCAATATGTTGGGGTACACCACTGTTTGGGCGCACAGCAGGGCTCGGAAGGGTGAGAGCGCCATTTGACTTTTTGAACACCACGTCATGTTTGGAGACCCCCTGATGTGCCTAAATAGTGGAAACCCCTCAATTCTAGCTCCAACCCTAACCCCAACACACCCCTAACCCTAATCCCAACCCTAACCCTAATCCCAACCCTAATTCCAACCCTAATTGTAACCCTAACCCTAATTGTAGCCCTAACCCTAATTGTAACCCTAACCCTAATTGTAGCCCTAACCCTAATTATAACCCTAACCCTAAGGCTGGGTTCATTTTGTGTTTTACCAGCCCGTTCAACACATAGTATTGACGGGCTGGTAACGGTATAGCATAACGCGATCGCGTTATGCTATACCCGCTAGCGCAGAGGAATCAGCAGATGATTCATCTGCGCTAGCGGTGACAGAGCCCAGACGCTTCAGCCCGCATCTGAGGCTCCGTCACTGAATGATGGCACGTCGCGAACGCATGCTGCTTTACGGCATTCGTCGCGATGCGCCCTCAAATGGGGGTGAATGGCAGCGTTAACGGACTGCGTTACACCGCATTATACCGCGGTGTAACGCAGTCCGTCTAACGGACTGCCATAACGCAGTATGAACCCAGCCTAACCCTAACCTAATTATAACCCTAGCCCTAACCCTAACAGAAAAATGAAAAAAAAAAATATAATTTCTATATTTTATTATATGTCCCTAACTAAGGGGGTGATAAAGGGGGGGCTATGTACTGTTTTTTTTATTTTGATCACTGTGATAGTTTATCACAGTGATCAAAATGTACTTTTATGAGAATGAATGAAACATTTTTTGAATCTGCCGCCAGGCAGATTCGGCGGGCACACTGCGCATGCGCCCGCCATTTTTTTTTACAGGAAAAAGACGCCGGGATCCTGGGGCCTGCGGGAGGACGGAGGACACCGGGAGGTATAGGGGGGGGGCAATCGGGGGACCTGTGGACCCTAATTCTCTCCCCTCTGATGTGCGATCACATCAGAGGGGAGAGAAATCATTGTTTTATTTTTTGCGGTCGCCGTTATACTTAGTATAACGGCGATCGCGACCCCGGGGTCGGTAACTACCGACCCGGAATATGTTCTCCGGGGTCTCGGCTACACTCGGCAGCCGAGACCCCAGAGAATATTGCCCACCCCCACCGGCAGATCGCGGCGGGCGCAAGATGGCGGTGCCCACCGGAGGAGGCCGGTGGGCCCGCGGGCCACATTGGGGGCCACATGGGGGGGATCGTTGACCCTTTTTCTCTGTCCTCTGATGTCCAATTACATCAGAGGACAGAGAATTTAAATGGCACATCAGATTTTTTTTGTTGCGATCGCCGTTATAGGGTTAATAACGGCGATCGCAACATCGGGACGGTAAAAACCGACCCGATTCATGTTCTCTGGGGTCTCGGCTACCCCCCGGTAGCCGAGACCCCGGAGAGAATGTGCCTCTAGGGGGTGCTATTCACTTTTTCCACAGCGCCGTTAATTAACGGCGCTGTGGTTTAAGTACCCTTAATGACCGCCGTTAAAAGGTGTATCGGCGGTCGTTAAGGGGTTAAAGCTGAGCGGCCATAACATGAAAAGCCCTAATGTCGGGTACAAATGAACTTTATTCCTCCAGTCCCAGCTGCTTCCGGCTTTCAGTCATAGGGATTGGCCGGGCCGGCTTCAGTCACCGCTCGGTACATAGTGAACAAAGGCTGTAATCACATCCCAACACTGACTGACAACCGGCTCAGCATTGATGCGCTACAGCAACGGCTGTCAGTCAACATCGGGGCATGGTCACTACATACTGAGCGGTGACTGAAGCAGCACCAGATGCACCTCTATGACTGCCAGAAAGAATAAAGTTAATTTCCTCCTGGGCTTTAAGTGTGGAGGATGCATGGCTTTAGAATATGATTAACTCGATTAATGCCATAGCTGCAGGCTAACAGTGTTTGGTGATATGACAGGTTCCCTTTATTTGTGAGAGCTTGTTATAGTAGACAATCGCACCTCATGTGGACGTGTCGTTATTACAGGATAGGTTTGTACTGCTTCTATACCCCTCCGTTCTATACTGCTATTTTTATGGGCAGGAGGGGTTACCAGCCTAGATATGAAGCAATGTAGTTTATGAATCTCATTATTAAATGTAGATAATTTTCAAATCTAGAAAAAAGTGAATTAACACCCAGGACACAGCTGACTATTCTAGTGTATCACTAGCAGCTAAAGAGTAGATCCTAATGTAGATCTCTGAGCACAAACTAGTACATCAATGGCGTAGAAAAGCGGTCTCCTTTCAGACTGATTTCTCTATGACACATCTCCAATACTCCCTTGAGGTATTCATACATTTAATCTGCTTTGGCTCTTCAAGTGTTAAAGGCGTTTCAGAAATAAAGCCCTTGTTTGTGGGTTATTTCTGTAGGATTGAAGCTCAGCCCCAATAAGTCTTTTACATGATTAATCAGCAATACAAGACACTGCCCATGCTAAGAGTGGGCTATTTCAGGAAGGAACGGCCATGATGACCCGTCACTTTTCCTGAGATGTCTGTTCTTCAATCATAACTGTGTACCATTTATCTGGTACTGTATTAAGGTACTGTCACACTAGGCGAGATCGCTAGCGATATCGCTTAAGCGACAGCGATTTTATGACGCAGCAGCGACATCGTCAGCGACGTCGCTGTGTGACATATAGCAGCGATGTATACATATCAAAAAACTGACCGGCACATCCAAACATAGATCCAGTGTGAACAGGTGCTAAACCCAGAGTCACCAACTCACGCACATACAAGAAAAAAGGGTAGCACACTGCAGCGCTATAGCTTGCAAACACGAAATATGAAAAATGAATTGCATCACTGCCTTAGAAATATGAAAAATTGAGAAGTCTTAGCGCATAAGATGGCCAAATTATGTGAGCCTGATAGCCACGTCAAGGCTCTTCTCGTATATCAGGTCCTAACTAATGCCAATCCTCGCTTAGAAAAGTCTGTCTGCATGGGAACATATGAATCCTCTCTTAAGACTAAAATCTACATCTCTGTGGAGGGGTAATGAACCTGGTGTAATTAAAAAGCCTGTGACCAACAGGTGGAGTGCTCAGGTAGAAGGCAAATGAATACATATCAAAAAACTGACCGGCACATCCAAACATAGATCCAGTGTGAACAGGTGCTAAACCCAGAGTCACCAACTCACGCACATACAAGAAAAAAGGGTAGCACACTGCAGCGCTATAGCTTGCAAACACGAAATATGAAAAATGAATTGCATCACTGCCTTAGAAATATGAAAAATTGAGAAGTCTTAGCGCATAAGATGGCCAAATTATGTGAGCCTGATAGCGACGTCAAGGCTCTTCTCGTATATCAGGTCCTAACTAATGCCAATCCTCGCTTAGAAAAGTCTGTCTGCATGGGAACATATGAATCCTCTCTTAAGACTAAAATCTACATCTGCTGCAGTGTGCTACCCTTTTTTCTTGTATGTGCGTGAGTTGGTGACTCTGGGTTTAGCACCTGTTCACACTGGATCTATGTTTGGATGTGCCGGTCAGTTTTTTGATATGTATTCATTTGCCTTCTACCTGAGCACTCCACCTGTTGGTCACAGGCTTTTTAATTACACCAGGTTCATTACCCCTCCACAGAGATGTAGATTTTAGTCTTAAGAGAGGATTCATATGTTCCCATGCAGACAGACTTTTCTAAGCGAGGATTGGCATTAGTTAGGACCTGATATACGAGAAGAGCCTTGACGTGGCTATCAGGCTCACATAATTTGGCCATCTTATGCGCTAAGACTTCTCAATTTTTCATATTTCTAAGGCAGTGATGCAATTCATTTTTCATATTTCGTGTTTGCAAGCTATAGCGCTGCAGTGTGCTACCCTTTTTTCTTGTATGTGCGTGAGTTGGTGACTCTGGGTTTAGCACCTGTTCACACTGGATCTATGTTTGGATGTGCCGGTCAGTTTTTTGATATGTATTCATTTGCCTTCTACCTGAGCACTCCACCTGTTGATCACAGGCTTTTTAATTACACCAGGTTCATTACCCCTCCACAGAGATGTAGATTTTAGTCTTAAGAGAGGATTCATATGTTCCCATGCAGACAGACTTTTCTAAGCGAGGATTGGCATTAGTTAGGACCTGATATACGAGAAGAGCCTTGACGTGGCTATCAGGCTCACATAATTTGGCCATCTTATGCGCTAAGACTTCTCAATTTTTCATATTTCTAAGGCAGTGATGCAATTCATTTTTCATATTTCGTGTTTGCAAGCTATAGCGCTGCAGTGTGCTACACTTTTTCTTGTAT
>JARQOD010000002.1:505475542-505509907 GCA_033576555.1 Oophaga sylvatica | reverse complement strand
CGGCAAAGCTGCACTGCCGAAGCACCTTGATGAAAAGCCCACGAAGAAGCCACAGCTCTCGTGGAATGGGCTCGAATCTTAATCGGGCAAGATTCACCCCGAAGACGGTAAGCTTCCAAAATAGCTGACCGGATCCAACGAGCTATAGAACCCTTGGAAGCTCGTTGACCACGCCGACGACCTGCCGGAACCAAAACAGGGAGTCGTCTTACGAAAACCTTGAGTAATAGATAGATAAAACTTCAAGGCCCGCACTAAATCCAATGTGTGTAAATCTCGCTCTTTCGTATTCTTCGGATCCGGACAGAGTGAAGGCAACACAATATCCTGGTTAACATGAAATTGTGACACCACTTTAGGCAAAAAATCACCCCGAGTGCGAAGCACTACACGATCCGGAAAAAACTCCAGAAAAGGAGGCGAGCAAGAAAGAGCTGCCAATTCAGAAACTCTCCTCAAGGAAGTGACTGCAACAAGGAAAGCCACCTTCCAAGAAAGTAAAGAAAGGCTAGCAGAAACCATAGGTTCAAAAGGTTTATGCTGAAGAGCCTCCAAAACAAGGTTGAGCCGCCAAGGAGACACGGGTGCCTTCCGCGGCGGAAACTTACGAGAGATACCTCGGAAAAAAAAGATCACGTCTCTATTCGAAGCAATGGTTCTCCGGAATAATAAGGACAGAGCAGAAATCTGACCTTTCAGAGTGCTAACTGCCAAACCCTTGTCCAGCCCATGCTGCAGAAAAGCCAACAGGTTGGGAATGGAAAATTTTCTCGGGTTCCGAGAAGACCCCAAACACCACGAAAAGAAGGTTTCCCAAATTTTGTGGTAAATCCTAGAAGTAGCCGGACATCTTGCAGCACGAAGGGTAGCAATGACCTCGGCTGAAAAACCTCTACGGGTCAAGATCTCGGTCTCAAGAGCCACGCCGTCAAACGCAGGGACATCAAGTCCGGATGACAAATGGGCCCCTGAGTCAACAAGTCCTGTTGAAGAGGGAGTGGAAACGGAGGTGCCGCCAAAAGCGACATTATTGTCGAGAACCACACCCTTCATGGCCAGTCTGGAGCTATCAGAATAGCTGGAATTCTCTCTAGTCTGATCCGACGCAGCACTAGAGGAAGTAAGGATATCGGCGGGAATACATAGATCAGCTTGAACTGATCCCACTGAGCCACTAGAGCATCCACCGCCACCGCCTTCGGGTCCTTGTACCTGGACATGAATGTCGGTAACTTGGCATTGGACCTGGAAGCCATCAAATCCACTTGGGGAGTTCCCCAGCGAGAGCACAGTAGTGCAAAGACTTCCGGGTGGAGGCTCCATTCCCCGGGATCCATCCTTCTGCGACTGAGAAAGTCCGCTGTAATATTCTGAACCCCTGGAATGTGAATCGCCGAAATGGCTGGTACATTGGCCTCTGCCCAAATCAGAATTCGGGACACCTCTACCATGAGTCTGGAAACTCCTTGTCCCACCTTGGTGATTGATATACGCGACAGCCGTCGCATTGTCTGTCTGCACACGGACTGGCAGACCGCTCAAAGGGACCGTCCAATGTTGGAGGCAAAGAAAAATCGCCCTCAATTCCAGGATGTTGATCGGAAGCACAGACTCTTCCGGTGACCATACCCCTGAATCCAGAGATTGTTCCAAACACCCCCCCAGCCCGTCAGGCTGGCATCGGTGGTTATGACTGACCACTTCAGAGGGAGGAAAGACTTCCCCAGGGAGAATGCCCCTGGACGTAACCACCATTCTAGAGAATCCCGCACCGCGCGAGAAATGGTGACACTGCAATCCAGCGATTGCGACTGATTCCATCGACTCAAGATGAACCTTTGAAGAGTCCTGGAGTGGAACTGGGCAAAAGGAATTGCCTCCATGGACGCCACCAACAGTCCCAGAAGACGCATACACTTCCGTAGGGACATTGCCGTTGAGGATGTCATAATCTGTACATGTCGAAGAAGACATGACTGTTTGTCTGGTGGTAGGGAAACTACCGACCGAAACGTGTCGAGATGCATTCCCAAAAAGAGAATTGTCCTCGATGGTTCCAGGGACGACTTCTCCCAATTGACCAGCCAACCGAAGTCTTTCAGAAACTGAAGAGACAAATCCCGAGCCGTCAATGCCTCCTCCTCCGAGGAAGCCACGAGCAAAAGATCGTCCAGATAAGGGAGAATCGTAATCCCCTGTCTTCGAAGGAGTGCCATGAGGGGCGCCAGAATTTTTGTAAAGACCCTTGGCGCTGAGGCTAGGCCGAACGGCAGAGCCACGAACTGGTAATGATTCTGACCTATGGCAAATCGAAGAAAGCGCTGATGAGCCTTTCCGATGGGAATATGCAAATAGGCGTCGCGAATGTCGATTGACACCAGAAAATCGTTCTGTGACAGAGCTGCCACAACGGAACGAAGCGACTCCATGCGAAATTTCCGGGCATGGACATGCCGGTTCAATCGCTTGAGATCCAGAATCGGGCGAAATTTGTTCTCCTTTTTGGGAACTATAAAAGGTTGGAATAAAAACCTTTCCCTCGGTCCTCTGACGGAACCGGTATCACTACACCCTTTTGTAGTAGCGATTCGACCTCTCGCTGTAGAGCGACAACAAGCTCGGGTTCCGACGGAACGCGAGATTGACAAAAAACATTTGGGGTTGAGAAGCAAACTCTATGAAATAGCCTGCCGACACTATCCGCGTTACCCAGGAATCTGGAACGCGAGCCATCCAAGTCTCCTTGAAAAGAAGCAGGCGACCCCCCACTCGAGAATCCTCGAGTGGACCCCTGGCGTCAATCCGACTTTGCGGTTTTCTTGTCAAGTTCCCGCTTGTTCTGGCGGAAACTCTGCTTCCAGGGAGTACGAGTTTTCTGAGAGGATTTCTTTCCTGAGAAAGAAGGACGACCCGATCCCCACGAGGAGTGACTAGATCGTCCTCGGCCCCGAAAGGACCGCCGACCACTATAAACACCAGGCTTACTGGACACCGAGGCCATGGCCCTTCGCTGTGGTAATGCTGATTCCTTTGCCTTAGCCTTGGAAATCAGCTCTGTGAGGTCGGATCCAAAAAGATGGCCACCCTTGTAAGGTAAGGCCAACAACCCTTGTTTGGAAACTGCGTCCCGGCCCACTGTCTGAGCCATAAAGCTCTTCTGACTGTGACCGCTGAAGCTTGCGCTTTGGCCAGCAGAGATGCCGTATCCAGACCGGCATCAAAGATATAACAGGCTGCCGTTTCTAACCATTCACAAGTTTCCCGTATCTCAGATAACGGAGATTCATTTTGCAACTCCGTCTTCAGACGTGCCAACCAGCTTAGAGAAGCTCTAGCAGCACACATGGATCCTAGCACTGCTCGAAATCCATGACCCGCAGCCTCATAGCTTGCTTTTGCCGCCAATTCTGCCTTTCTATCCAAAGGCTCCTGTAAGCTCGCTTTTCCCTTAATAGGGAGTAGTGAGGATTTATTAAGCTGAGATAAAGACACATCCACTTCAGGAGCAGAGGTCCAATTAGCCTTTAACTCCGTAGAGCAAGGATAAAGTGTATCAAAGAAATGCGTTCCATGAAAACGCTTATCTGGACATAGACGTTCCTCCTCTATCACACCATTAAGCTCATCCAGAGCTGGCAATGTTGTACGCGAAGCACGGGACTCCTGGAACATGCGTGCTGATTTACCAGGACGACTAGTTACCTCCTCCGGTAACTGTAGTATATCTCTCATGGCTTCAATTAATGCCTCCGTACGCTTCGCCATAGAGGAACGCCCCTGCGGCTCGTCCGCATCTGAATCGGATATTTCTCCATCCGAATATAAAGGGGAACTCTGCCCAATATCAGATACCTCTGACTCGCTCCGTGTAGAGGCCGGTAACGGCCTGCGTCGCTTCCTCTGAGAGGCATTAGCAGACACATATTGACCTAAAAGGTCAGATAAGTTATTAATCGATCGAGCGATATCATCCAATTTTCCACCGCTGTCGACCGCAGCGCTAGACGCTGTGGAGGTCTGCGTATCTGATTGCCGCAATGGCACTGGGACGTGATCCGCGGCATCTGAACTCTGTTCAGACATGTCTCATCTGTATGAGCAGGTCAAAGCGGTAATACCAGCAAAAAACTATGCAGTTTTTTTTTTTTTTTTTTTTTCAAACGCTGAAGGGTTAACGCTCCACCAAGCAGAGTTACCCCAGCGGTATTCAGTCAGCAAATTTAGCAGGTAGAAATAACCCTCAAAGGGGTTAATATTGCAAACTCACCAAAATATATATATATTTGTGAGCCCCAGCCAATTTTTATGTCTCTGATGAGACTGCAGCTGCAGGATAGCGATCGCTGCGCTGCGGGGTGAGGAATCCACACTCACCCAGCTGGCCGTGGTGTCTATATGAGGAGGGGAGCGGTCCGAGGAGCCCAGGAGCCTGAGTAATGGCCGCCACAGTGAGGGGGTCGCAGGAGAAAAGCCAGAGCGCGCGTCTTCCTGCTCAAAAGACCGGGATCGATAGGCCACGCCCCCTGCTAGCTCAAATAATGAGCGCGAACTCTCCCCGCTCCTGCTCCCTCCCTGTCCTGCAGCTATCTGCCTGCGGACAAAAAATCACCACATCTTCATGTAGTAGCGCTGTCACAGTAGCGCTGAAGCATACTGACATTACATGTAGTAGCGCTGTCACAGCAGCGCTGAAGCTTACTGACATTTACATGTAGTAGCGCTGTCACAGCAGCGCTGAAGCATACTGACATTACATGTATTAGCGCTGTCACAGCAGCGCTGAAGCATACTGACATAGTAACGCTGACATTAGTAATAGCGCTGCTCATTCAGACGCTAAAGCACTCACACATAATTATTATTAAAATTTGTGTGGAGTACTCACCAGCCAAGGCGCCACAGGGACCCTCAGGGGTTTCTGGCGCAGTGCCCATGCTTCCCTCCAGGGCGAAGAACGCAGTGACCGCACGTGTGGTTTGCGTTCCCGCCAGAGAAGCTCTCCTCATCCCCCAGGGCCGGCAAGGATTCTGCAGGGACTTTGAGTAAATACAGATCCGCCAAGGGAGAGGTTGGGGTACAGCAGCGCTGATACCCCTGAGACCTCTAGACCAACTAGTGATCCAAGTCTCCTGTCCGAATATTAAAATAATAAAATCTTCTGAGGAGCTGCATTAGCAGCGACCATCCTCTGGACCTCAAATCTTAGACTGGAGCTGAGTAGGAGGAGCCCGAGCTGGAGGGGCCAGCCAGTCATCACTCTTTTGATCTGAGGTAACATCCTGATCTGGGGCTCCGCCTACCCATCAGTAATGAATACTGTGGCTCTCTTCCTTCATCTGCAGCTGAAACAGTGATTTTATGAGAACTACAGAGCAGCTAGTGACACATCACTGGAATCAGGATCTCTGTCTCTACATTAAGCTTTTCTCAGATTAGGTGGCAAATTCCTTGTGACAGATGCCTTTAAGTTTCTTTATTGTTTTGGCTTTGCTTTTATTTTACTGTAGTTTAATGACTCACAAGACAGTGAGGACCATTGACGTGGGTTGCGAGCTTGTGTATTTTGGCCAAAATATTAACTAATACCCTAATATTATTATATATTTTTTTGCACATTTTATCCTTGCAGGATGCAGCCAGGTCCATCAAGGGTGACCTTGTAAACTAGGAGCTTGCACCTCTGTGATGCACTGGTAGAGTGTCTGAGGGCGCACCTAATTGAATAGTAGGGGCGTGTAATAGCCTGGGCGCTGTGCTATATATGTCTGTGACTTGTGCCCTATTGCAAGCTTTATCTTTGAGTAATTCTAATACTGGGCTATCACCCACTTCATGGATTGGTAGGCAGAGAATGGTTGTTTCATCAGTATTTTGCACCTGTGCCACCTCCTTTAGTAAGGGGGTCTGTTGCATCCTGTTCATGCATTTTCTTTGTGACCTTGGCAGGTAACTACCATTGCCTTTTTGCTATGTCTATAACCTACATAATGTAGCATATGGGAAGGAGTAACACATGATTACAGGACTCAGTTTTTTTCATTAGATGTAATGGAGGTAGAGGAAATTAATTGAAAATAAATATATTCTTTAAATTCATTTGGGTTGGGAACAGTCACTTCAACCTTCACCAGACACCGGAGGTTGATTCCGGATTGTAGGAAGGTCATCCATACCATTACAGCACACAAAAGTGACAGACACAAATGATGCCTTGCTTTGACTTATTTGTTCCCCTTTATTCCCCATCCCTTCTAGCCATTGTGCCATTGTCGACACTGAGGGTGCTGAGTACAATATCAAATTTCCAAGACACATTAATTCGCTACCTCATACCGCTTAATTACTCAATATCCTATCATCAAGCACAGGTTATATTACCAGCCTGTCATAGTGTGGTCACGATACAACATTCTTTTCTTCAGTTCTTTCTGCTGAATCCTTCGTGGAAACTCAAGGCAAGTAAATTCATTACCCAACAGTTCTGGCTTCAGAGACGCCTGAAAGATAATTCACAATTAAAGAAGGTATAAATTGCTTGAACTTGATTTCTGATAAATTATTATTCATGAAAACAGTAATCTGATTGTGCAGTCTTGTATTATGATCCCTGTAGCAGATTGACTATAATATCCTGAAGAAGTGTTGATGGTTTGAAAAGTCATGCCATCCTCTGAAGGTCACTAGTAGGACTATCCTTGCTACTTCCTGCTTGGTAGGTTGTTGGGACGTCTCCCTGCCTGTTGAGGACCATTACTGTTGGCATTGAAAGAAGAGATCTTGGCACCTGCCAGCTTCATGAGACTTTTCTCCTAAAAGAGGTCATATTTTTCAAGACAAACCTGTAAACGTGTCCCAAAACAAGCAATTCAGGGACATTTCATAGGCAGTCCTGCTGGTATTAAGTGATGGTTAATAGGAACCTCTAAGGTGCCTTATGCTGCTCGAATTACAGATATAAATTAAAGACATGCTCCACCATTTCAAATATCTTTGCTTTACTTTGAAACTGTTGTTTTAGAGAAAACATAGTTGAAAGCAGGAGCATGGAATGAGGTGACTGAACAGGACTAGTCATGGCTTCCCGTGTCTTCTCCCTGCCTGACACTGCTAGGATGACAAATCTTTTCCTGTGTGTGTATAAGGAGAGGCCTGTCAATCTAGCTGGGCAGGGTTTAGAGAACCTGACAAGACTCACCCCCATGACTAGTCTGTTTAGTTGCCTCATTTCAGACTCCTGCTTTCAACTATGTTTTTTCTGAAATGGTGTAGCATTTCATAGTACAACAGATGTTTGCAATGATGTAGCCTGCCTCTGTACGATGCCGCCCAATATTTGTGGAATTATTTGAAGGATTTTCTTTAAATATCTTGCTATTGGGGAGTCAAGTATATGAATGCATTGCAATGGAATTATCAAAGAAAAAGTGATGTGGTTCTCTCTAGCATCCCATATTTTCGCTGTTTCCGTTTTTTTCAACAGGTCTCGATTAGATTTCACTGCATTCAAACAGGCAAAGCTCACTTTCAAATCTGCCCTCACCTCTGCTAAACAGGCCTACTTCACAACACTCATATCTTCCCTATCCTACAACCCCAAACAGTTATTCAAAACTTTTAACTCCCTCCTCCGCCCACCACTGCCCCCTCCAACCTCCCTCATCTCTACTGAGGACTTTGCCATGCACTTCAAAAATAAGATCGACCAAACAAGGCAAGTCTTCATTGTTAAACCACTACAACCCCTTTGTATACCAGACCAATGCCAAAACCCTATAAAGTCCCTCTCCAACATCACTGAAGGGGAGCTTAATTGTTTCCTTTCCAAATTACTCCTCACCACTTGTGCACTAGACCCCATCCCACCTCCTCCCCAACCTCACCACCATACTTATCCCATCTCTAACCCACCTCTTCAACCTATCACTAACTTCTGGTACCTTCACCTTCTGCTTTCAAACATGCCACAATCACGCCTATCCTTAAAAAGCCAACCCTCAACCCAACTGCTATGTCCAGCTATAGCCTCATATTGCTGCTCCCATTCGCTTCCAAATACCTGGAGCAGCACGCCCACGCTGAACTTTCCTACCAACTCTCATCTAACCTGCTTTCGACACAGTTGATCACAGCCTCCTACTACAGATCCTCTCCTCCTTTGGCATCATAGACCTCGCCCTAGCTTGGATCTCCTCATACCTTTCCAATTGCATATTCAGCGTTTCCCACACCCACACTACCTCCTCATCCCAACCTCTCTCTGTTGGAGTTCCCCAAGGCTCTGTTCTAGGACCCCTGCTCTTCTCAATCTATACACTTGGCCTGGGACAACTCATAAAGTCCCATGGATTCCAGTACCACCTTTATGCTGATGACACTCAGATCTACCTCTCTGGCCAAGATGTCACCTCTCTGCTGTCCAGAATCCTGGACTGTCTATCAGCCATATCCTCCTTCTTCTCCTCCTGCTTCCTCAAACTCAATGTGGACAAATCTGAACTCATCATCTTTCCTCCATCTCACAGATCTTCCTTACCTGATCTATCACAATGACATCACGCTTTCCCACGTACCGGAAGTCCGCTGCCTCGGAGTAACCCTTGACTCTGCCCTGTCCTTCAAACCGCACATCCAAGATGTTTCTACCTCCTGTCGCCTCCAGCTCTCAAAATATCTCCAGAATCCGTCCTTTCCTCAACCCTCAATCTACTAAAATGCATGTGCATGCCCTCATCATCTCCAGCCTTGACTACTGCAATATCCTTTTCTGTGGCCTACCTACTAACACTCTCGCACCTCTCCAGTCCATCCTTAACTCTGCTGCCTGACTAATTCATCTCTCTCCTCGCTACTCCTCAGCTTCTCCCCTCTGCAAATCTATTCACTGGCTCCCATTCCCTCAGCATATCCAGTTCAAATTACTAATACTGACCTACAACCCTATCAGTAACCTGTCTCCTCTATATATTTCTGAACTAATCTCAAGATATCTTCCCTCACGTAATCTCTGGTCCTCCCAAGACCTCCTTCTCTCCTCCACACTTATTCGCTCCTCACCTAATCGTCTCCAAGACTTCTCCCGAATATCCCTCATCCTCTGGAATTCTATGCCCCAACAAGTCCAACTATCAACCACATTCGGATCCTTCAGACGGAACCTGAAAACCCACCTCTTCAAAAAAGCTTACAGCCTGCAATGACCCCGCTGCCTCCTCCCCACTACCGGAGCTACCTCCTCACCAACATCGGAGCTGCATCGGAGCTGTAAGCCCGCAAGGGCAGGGTCCTCTCCCCTCCGTATCAGTTTGTCATTGTTCGTTTGTTTATTGTAAGTGATATCTGTAATTTGTATGTAACCCCCTTCTCATGTACAGCACCATGGAATCAATGGTGCTATATAAATAATAATAATAAGATGAGAATTGATATCTTGATTTGATGCTCTGGGTGACACCACTATTTTTTACATAAATAGAGACCACTTGATCTAATTTCTTAGCTAATGTACTAAATCAACAGATGACTTATTTTTAACAAGTTACCGTATATACTCGAGTATAAGCCGAGATTTTCAGCCCATTTTTTAGGGCTGAAAGTGCCCCTCTCGGCTTATACTCGAGTCATACACCAGGGGATCGGCGGGGGAGCGCACCTGTCCTATATACTCACCCCCTCCTGGCGCGGTCTCTGCAGCCCCTGCTCTTCTCCCATGGCCTCCGGCGCCTGTGTTCAGCTGTCCTGTGGTACCGCTCATTAAAGTCATGAATATGTGCATATTCATGATTTTAATGAGCGGTACCACGTGACCGCTGAAGTTAGGCATTAGTTGCCGGAGACCGTGGGAGAAGAGAAGGGACTGCAGAGACCGCGCCAGGAGGGGGTGAGTATAAGCGATATTCACCTGTCCCCGTTCCACCACTGCGCTCTGCTCTCTCCTCGCGTCCTCTAGCTGTGAATGTTCAGGTCAGAGGGCGTGATGACGTGGTTAGTGCGCGCCGTGCCCTCTGCCTGAGCAGTCACTGCCGGAGGACCCGGAACACAGCGGAGTGCAGTGGTGGACCGGGGACAGGTGAATATTGCAGGTGCCTGAGCCAGAGGTGACACCGGCACCTGTCCCCAAGAGCGCGCCGGTGTCCCCGCCTGCTCCGGACACCGGCACCTGGCCCCCAGCGACGAGAGGTATGTCTTTTTTTTAATTTGCAGCAGCAGCATATGGGGGCATATACTATCATATGGGGCACAATCTATGGAGCATCTTGTGGGGCATAATACATGGGGTAGAATATGGGGCACAATCTATGGAGCATCATATGGGGGCATAATACATGGGGCAGCATATGGGGCTCAATCTATGAAGCATCATATGGGGGCATAATACATGGGGCAGCATATGGGCCACAATCTATGGGGCATAATTTATGGGGCATAATATATAGGGCATAATCTGTGGAGCAGCATATAGGGCATAATATATGGGGCAGCATATGGGCCAAAATCTATGGAGCATCTTGTGGGGCATAATATATGGGGCACAATCTATGGAGCATCTTGTCGGGCATAATACATGGGCAGCATATGGGGCATAATCTGTGGAGTAGCATATGGGGCTCCTGATTCAATATGGCTATTCAAAAACATTTAACCTACTTTAATTTTAGTTTTATTGGTATCTATTTTTATTTTTGAAATTTACCAGTAGCTGCCTCATTTTCCACCCTAGGCTTATACTCGAGTCGATAAGTTTTCCCAGTTTTTTTGTGGCAAAATTAGGGGGGTCGGCTTATACTCGAGTATATACGGTATGTTGCCTTGAAAAATAACAACAACATGCAAGTCACTAGGCTGTCTTAAGTCTAACTATCTTGACTGCCTGCTGTCAAGTGTAATCCAATTATAGCAGCAGAAACAATGAGACGGATAACAAGAAATGTGGCAAGTTTCTTCTTTCCTGTTTGTCAAAGTGCATACCGACATAACACAGATGTAAGCGTTCAGTTCAGGGAAGGAAACTCATTGGACAGGAGCAACACATTCTAGAAAATAGGAAAAGGTTCCAGCACCTATTGTACTGGCAGGATGCTGATAAAGAGGAACTGCCACACAAAAATGGAATGGCAAGTTACAGAGCATGAGAATCAGGATAGCTGCCCAAAAGTATGTTTTAAACAAGTTCTTCTAAAACTTCCCCACTATGCTGTAAAAACCTCACATAACAGCAGTGAAAATGTGAGTGATGTTCATTTGTGACAGTACTGGCAGACAAAAGTTCACATGTGAACATGGTCTTAACAGGGCATGTTGGAATCTGACCAGAGGAGCACTGTGAAAGTCACAAGTTCCTAAACCTGACTCAATATGAAACGGGCTCATATGACTATTTTCAGCATCTGACTTGTCGGGATGTTGTGGTTTTCTGTTTCAGAAATGCAGGAGTAGTGTTTGTAATAGTCAGAAGCACATCTTGCAATTTTATTCTTGGAAATATCCTCATCGAAAATACGTCAGAAAATATAGTCAGAGGAACAAAAAATGTGCACGCATAGGAACTATTTATGTACAGGCCGGACGTCGTTAGTGATGAAATATAAATATGACAAGTAAATGAGAGCATTGTGTTCTTACTAGCAACTGGAGCCTCTGCCTTTCTGTTTCTGGTGTAAACTCATGTGACATCTCAATGGTTTTCCCCTGGCGGACGATTATGGCCCTGTAAATACATAGTAAAAATAAAAGAGAAGTAGGCACATCATATAGAGTTCAAACATGGCAGAGTGTTTCAGCTGTGGATTCTGTAAAGAATCTGTCCAACATAATGACCATGTAAGGCCGGTTTCACATTAGCGTTTCTGTGCGCAGCGTACACCTGCGTACTTCTTTCCTTAAGAACCGCATGCGTCTTGCATACCTATATTTAACATTGTGTACGCAGGGACATGCGTTGTATGCAGATGCGTCCCCGTGCGTCGTTTTAACGTGCCCGCTGAACGCAACATGTGGCACTTCAAAATGACGCCTGGGGACAAATCCCATCCGCATACAACGCATATCCCTGTGTACACAATGTTCAATATAGGTACGCAAGACGTATGTGGATCTATGCGGATCTTAAGGACAGAAGTACGCAGGCTACGCTGTGCACAGAAACGCTAATGTGAAACTGGCCTTATGGATTAAAAAAATAAGCAAAACGCCCGGAAATTCACTGATGTTTGTCCAGTAAGTTTGGATACTCTGAAACATATGAGCATACCATAATATAAATATATATATACTGTGTGTGTGTGTGTGTGTGTGTGTATATATAAATATATATATACAGTACAGACCAAAAGTTTGGACACACCTTCTCATTCAAAGATTTTTCTGTATTTTCATGACTATGAAAATTGTACATTCAAACTGAAGGCATCAAAACTATGAATTAGCACATGTGGAATTATATACTTAACAAGAAAGTGTGACACAACTGAAAATATGTCTTATATTCTAGGTTCTTCAAAGTAGCCACCTTTTGCTTTGATTACTGCTTTGCACATTCTTGGCATTCTCTTGATGAGCTTCAAGAGGTAGTCACCGGAAATGGTTTTCACTTCACAGGTGTGCCCTGTCAGGTTTATTTAGTCTGATTTCTTGCCTTATAAATGGGGTTGGGACCATCAGTTGTGCTGTGCAGAAGTCTGGTGGATACAAAGCTGATAGACCTACTGAATAGACTGTTAGAATTTGTATTATGGCAAGAAAAAAGCAGCAGTAAAGAAAAACGAGTGGCCACCATCATTACTTTAAGAAATGAAGGTCAGTAAGTCCAAAAAATTGGGAAAACTTTGAAAGTGTCCCCAAGTGCAGTTGCAAAAACCATCAAGCGTTACAAAGAATCTGGCTCACATGAGGACCGCCCAGGAAAGGAAGACCAAGTGTCACCTCTGCTTCTGAGGATAAGTTTATCCAAGTCACCAGCCTCAGAAATCGCAGGTTTACAGCAGCTCAGATTAGAGACCAGGTCAATGCCACACAGAGTTCTAGCAGCAGACACATCTCTACAACAACTGCCAAGAGGAGACTTTGTGCAGCAGGCCTTCATGGTAAAATAGCTGCTAGGAAACCACTGCTAAGGACAGGCAACAAGCAGAAGAGACTTGTTTGGGCTAAAGAACACAAGGAATGGACATTAGACCAGTGGAAATCTGTGCTTTGGTCTGATGAGTCCAAATTTGAGATCTTTGGTTCCAACCACCGTGTCTTTGTGCGACGCAGAAAAGGTGAACGGATGGACTCTACATGCCTGGTTCCCACCGTGAAGCATGGAGGAGGAGGTGTGATGGTGTGGGGGTGCTTTGCTGGTGACACTGTTGGGGATTTATTCTAAATTGAAGGCATACTGAACCAGCAAGGCTACCACCGCATCTTGCAGCGGCATGCTATTCCATCCGGTTTGCATTTAGTTGGACCATCATTTATTTTTCAACAGGACAATGACCCCAAACACACCTCCAGGCTGTGTAAGGGCTATCTGACCAAGAATTAGAGTGATGAGGTGCTACGCCAGATGACCTGGCCTCCGCAGTCACCAGACCAGAACCCAATCGAGATGGTTTGGGGTGAGCTGGACCGCAGAGTGAAGGCAAAAGGGCCAACAAGTGCTAAGCATCTCTGGGAACTCCTTCAAGATTGTTGGAAGACCATTTCCGGTGACTACCTCTTCAAGCTCATCAAGAGAATGCTAAGAGAGTGCAAAACACTCATCAAAGCAAAAGATGGCTAATTTGAAGAACCTAGACTATAAGACATATATTCAGTTGTTTCACACTTTTTTGTTAAGTATATAATTCCACATGTTGCCTTCAGTGTGAATGTACAATTTTCATAGTCATGAAAATACAGAAAAATCTTTGAATGAGGTGTGTCCAAACTTTTGGTCTGTACTGTATATATATATATGTATATATATATATACATATATATATATCTAATATATTAAAGCTGAATGTATGTATGTGTGTATGTATGTGGGTATGTTTGTCTGGGATTGGAATCCGCACCGTCGCACTTACGGGCATGAAATTTTGCACGCCCGCACGTCTCGACCCCGAAAGCGTCCTAGGTAGAGTTGAGCGATACTTTCCGATATCCTAAAGTATCGGAATCGGAATGGTATCGCCGATATCACTAAAATATCGGCGATACCCGATACCGATACCGGAAGTCCCATGTAAGTCTATGGGAACAAAATATCGCAACTAAAAAAACCCCATTCTTTCCTTGTAAACACTAAATATACACACATAGAATACATATATATATATATATATATATATATATATATATATATATATACATGTCATTGTGACATATATATATACATATATGTATAGTTTATACACTTCTACATAGTAAAATATCCTTTGATTCAATTGCCGGGTAAAGCCGGCTTCAGTGAAAAGACAGAAGCACCCGACATGAAATGACACTTGGTGTACATAGGGTTAACCATGTCTTTTCATGTCGTTTGCTATCTGATTTGCACAAACAATTAAATCAGACTATGTGTGCAAAATTTCACCTGTAGGGGTTAATTAAAGGTGTAAATTCGTTGTAAAAAAAAAACGGACTTTTTTGCTACGAATTTACACCTTTAATTAACCCCTACAGGTGTGAAATTTTGCACACATAGTCTGATTTAATTGTTTGTGCAAATTAGATAGCAAAGGACATGAAAAGACATGGTTAACCCTATGTACACCAAGTGTCATTTCATGTCGGGTCACCCGACATGAAATGACACTTGGTGTACATAGGGTTAACTATGTCTTTTCATGTCCTTTGCTATCTAATTTGCACAAACAATTAAATCAGACTATGTGTGCAAAATTTCACACCTGTAGGGGTTAATTAAAGGTGTAAATTCGTTGTAAAAAAACGGACTTTTTTGCTACGAATTTACACCTTTAATTAACCCCTACAGGTGTGAAATTTTGCACACATAGTCTGATTTAATTGTTTGTGCAAATTAGATAGCAAAGGACATGAAAAGACATGGTTAACCCTATGTACACCAAGTGTCATTTCATGTCGGGTTCTGCATTTTCACAAAAGCCGGCAATTGAATTAGCGGCTATTATACTATGTAGAAGTGTATGAACTACAAATATAAATATATATATATATATGTGTCACAAATTCAATGACATGTATATATATATATGAGGTGTAAAATTGCTGAAAAAAAATGCGTGGGCTCCCGCCCTATTTTCGCAACCAGACAGACAAAGCCAGTGAGTGGGGGCAGATAATAATAGCCCAGAGAGGGACCATTATTTTTGCCCCCCCCGGCTACTAACATCTGCCCCCAGACACCCCAGGAAAGACAAATCTATAATTAGATTCGCCCTTTCTGGCACTTTGCCCGTCTATTCCCATTGCCCTGTAGCGGTGGCGAATGGGTTAATATGGGGTTAAAGCCACCTTGCTATTGAAAGGTGACCTTAAGCCAGGTTAATAATTGAGAGCTGTCAATTAGACAACTATCAATTATTAATCCTATTGCATGAAATAAAAATAAAACACACACACTTTAATTAAAAATCATTTTAATGAAATAAAGACACATGTTTTTGACCATCTTTTATTTTACTGCAAAAACCATTTCCTGTAATAAAAATAAAATAAAAAAGCAAAATTATTCTTACCTATCCCATGCACAGTCAGGTCCCACGGTGTAATCCTTCAGAAAGGGTTAATGTTTACTGCAGGGACCGCAGCTAATGCTGCAGCCTCACAGTAAACCCCAAATGAATGAGTTCCTCTCCTGCCTGACAGGAGAGTAAAGGCTGGGTGTCACATAACGATACACCAGCGATCCCGACAACGATATGCACTTGTCAGGATCGCTGGTGTATCGCTACATGATCGCTGCTGAGCTGCCAAACAGGCAGCTCAGGCAGCGATCTGGGACAGCGACACTGCGGGTAACATCGCTTAAGGGCCCGTCTCACATAGCGATATCGCTACCGAGATCGCTGCTGAGTCACTAGTTTTGTGACGCAGCAGCGAGCTCACCAGCGATATCGCTGTGTGTGACATTCAGCGACGATCAGCCCCCCTGCCGGGTATCGCTGATCGTCGCAGAAATGTCAGGACCTTTTTTTGATCGCTGGTTTCCCTCTGACAGGCACGCATCGCTGCGTGTGACAGGCGGGAGACCAGCGATCCGCTGGTAACCAAGGTACACAGCGGGTTTCCAGGCACCGCGCAGCGCTTGGAAACCCGCTGTGTACCTTGGATACCAGCTCCCTGCATCAGGGCGCTGGTATCCAAGGTACACAGCGGGTTTCTAGGCACAGCCCCGCGCCTGGAAACCCGCTGTGTACCTTGGTTACCATCGGATCGCTGGTCTCCCGCCTGTCACACGCAGCGATGTGTGCCTGTCAGCGGGAAACCAGAGATCAAAAAAAGGTCCTGACATTTCAGCGACGATCAGCGATACCCGGCAGGGGGGCTGATCGTCGCTGAATGTCACACACAGCGATATCGCTGGTGAGCTCGCTGCTGCGTCACAAAACTAGTGACTCAGCAGCGATCTCGGTAGCGATATCGCTATGTGAGACGGGCCCTTAAGTGGAAAGCTTAATTGATTGCTTTCCACTTTCACTTCAGGTCAGCCAGGGACACAATCAGTGACGTCAGAGGGAACTGATTAACAAAAATAGGGGTTCCCTTCGAAAAAAAAATGGCGTGGGGTCCCCCCTATTTTTGTTAACCAGCCAGATGAAGCAGACCGCTGAGGCCTGTATTTTCAGGCTGTTAAGGAGCCAAGATCCATGGACCTTGCCAGCCTGATAATACTAGGCCACAGCAGTCTGCATATCTTGGCTGATTAACAAAAATAGGGGATCCCCTCGAAAAAAATTGGCGTGGGGTCCCCCCTATTTTTGTTAACCAGCCAGATGAAGCAGACCGCTGAGGCCTGGATTTTCAGGCTGTTAAGGAGCCAAGATCCATGGACCTTGCCAGCCTGATAATACCAGGCCACAGCAGTCTGCATATCTTGGCTGATTAACAAAAATAGGGGATCCCCTCGAAAAAAATTGGCGTGGGGTCCCCCCTATTTTTGTTAACCAGCCAGATGAAGCAGACCGCTGAGGCCTGGTTTTTCAGGCTGGTAAGGATCCAATATCCATGGACCTTGCAAGCCTGATAATACCAGGCCACAGCAGTCTGCTTAGCTTGGCTGGTTAACAAAAATAGGGGATCCCCTCGAAAAAAAAACGGCGTGGGGATCCCCCCTATTTTTGTTAACCAGCCAAGTAAAATGCAGACTGCTGCGGCCTGGTATTAAAAGACTGTCAAGGCCCATGGATTTTGGCCCTCAACAGCCTGATAATACCAGGCTACAGCAGCCCCACATTTGGCGTATCAAAAGATGTGCCAATTGTGGCACTTTACCCGGCTCTTCCCACTTGCCCTGTAGCGGTGGCAAGCGGGGTAATAAGGGGTTAATGTCACCGTTGATTGCACGGTGACAATAAGCCCGGTTAATAATGGAGAGGTGTCAATAAGACACCGATCCATTATTAATCCCAAAGTTATTAAATGCATAAAAAAAAGACAAACCAAGAAAAAAGTATTTTAATGAAATAAAAGAGACAACACAGTTTTCATTAATTTTATTACTCTCTCATTCCTGCGACGCCATCGATCTCCTGTAAAAAAAGAAAAAAAACAAACCAACAGTATACCACCTATCCGACGCAGTCCATAACGACAGTCCCACGACGATCCAACTCTGCTACATCGCAATGACAGGCAGAGCCTGTCATCGCGACGCAGCACAGCTGATTACCTGCTTCCCCGGCGGTGACGTCATCGGACTGACTGCTTTACGGCCGGGATTACCCAGCAGTCACTGCAGTTATCGCGAGAAACTGCATGTGACCGCCGGGGAAAGAAGATTGCGGCCATGAAGCAGTCCAGGACGTGACCGCCGGAGATCTTCTGCCGGGTAAGTGCCGCTGACTCCTGACAGACCCGACCGACGGACACTGACAGTGACAGTGACAATTCCGATTCCGGTATCCGATAAGACGAAAATATCGAAACTCGGAATCGGAATTCCGATACAGCTAATATCGGCCGATACCCGATATTTGCAGTATCGGAATGCTCAACACTAGTCCTAGGCTATGTTTTGAATCGAAATTTTAACCCCGCGCGTTCCAAATCGCCAAACAATTTTGGCCCTATCTACATAATGGGGAGAAAGCTGAATGCTTGTGTGTATGTCCGGCATAGGAATCTGCATTTACGGGCATGAAATTTTGCACACCCGCACGTCTCGACCCCGGGAGCGTCATAGGCTAGGTTTTGAGTCGAAATTTTAACCCCGCGCATTCCAAATCGGCAAATAATTTTGGCCCGGGATAGGAATCTGCACCGTTGTACTTACGGGCATGAAATTTTGCATGCCTGCACATCTCAACCCCAGGAGCATTATAGGCTATGTGTTGAATGGAAATTTTAACCCCGCACGTTCCAAATCGCCAAACAATTTTGGCCCTATCTACATAATGGGGAGAAAGCTGAATACTTGTGTGTATGTCCGGCATAGGAATCTGCATTTACGGGCATGAAATTTTGCACACCCGCATGTCTCGACCCCGGGAGCATCATAGGCTTTGTTTTGAGTCGACATTTTAACCCCACGTGTTCAAAATTGCGCGCATTAAAAACACACACACGTCTGGTATTTTTATCTTTTAAAAATAAATATCTGATTAATAACCAGCCAAACTACAAGACCAATTTGTTATAAATTTGCCATATAGGGAAATAAGACAGATGTCAGTCACATGAGCTGTATATTATTTGTATGTGTGAGGTAATATATACTGCCAGAGGGGAATGTTTTCTGTTGGCTGGGGATTTATCAGGCTGCCTATAGCAACCAACCACAGCTCAGCTTCTATTTTGCCATAGGTCATTAATATGAGCTCTGTTTGGTTACTATAGGCAACAGAGGACATTGTCAGTATAAGAAAGCTTGTGTGAGGTAATAGGATTTCAGTTACTATGCTTGGCCAATGTTGGTGTAATGACTGATGTAAGTCACATCACCTGTATGTGGGAGGATATATATATAGTAGCAGCCACAGCTTTGTCCTTCTATGTTGCTATCCTGATGAGGGCACAGTTAAGTACATTAACCCGGGCGAAGCCGGGTACTACAGCTAGTATATAATATTGATATAACAGATGTACAATGGTGAGAATTCATAATTGGGGATTATGACATCTAAGAAATTATTTTTCTTTATTGCAGCGCTGGACTGGTGCTACTAATCAACGTTCCCTACCTCCTAGTCTTCTACTTACCCCTAGCTATCTTCATATTTTATCAGGGTCACTCTAGTCGGCCTCCAGCAGTTTGTGACCTGCCTGATCGCTGCAGTGTTTGTTGGGTGATCTGAAAGTCACAACTCAATGTAAGTCTACAAGAGCCAGAACAGGACTCTCATAGACTTCTATTGAGAGCTTGTGACCGTTACCTCTGATTTCTGGTCAGTTAGTAGTTGACGTCACAATATTAGCTCTGGACTGGAGCGGCACAGGGAAGAGCTGAAGACCATAGGTGTTGCGTATAGTGCTAGGGCGGGAAACTTAGGGTATGTGCACACGTTGCGGATTCTGCTGCGGATCCGCAGCGGATTTACCGCTGCAGATCCGCAGCAGAACTGCAAGTGACATACAGTAGCATTAAATTCAATGAAAAAAAAAACCGCAGTGCACATGCTGCGGATTTTTCCGCGCGGATTTTGTACGGATTTAAATCCGCAGCATGTCACTTCTTTTGTGCAGTTCCGCAGCGTTGTCAGACCTGCTCTAAGTGGCTGTGCCCACCATGCGGAAGCGGTTCATGTGCGGATGGTACCCAGGGTCTGGAGGAGAGGAGATTCTCCTCCAAGCCCTGGGTACCATATCCATGTAAAAACAATATTTAAAATAAAAAATAATGATATTCTCACCTTCCGGCGTCCCCCGCAGCTTTCCCGCCTCTCAGCGACGCTCCCGCCAATCGCGTTCCCAGAAGTGCTTTGCGAGATCACCCGATGACGTAGCGGTCTCGCGAGATGCTACGTCATCGGGATGATTGCCGCAAAGGACTCCTGGGAACGAAACTTGCCGGGAGCGTCGCTGAAGGCGGGAAGGCTGCGGGGGCCGCCGGAAGGTGAGAATATCATTATTTATTATTTTTTTTATTATTTTAACATTAGATCTTTTTACTATTGATGCGACATAGGCGGCATCAATAGTAAAAAGTTGGTCACACGAGTCAAACACTTGTTTGACTCGTGTGACCACCCTGTCAATAGAAATCCGCAGGTCTGAAACCGCTGGGGAAATCCGCAGTAAATCCGCAGTAAATCCGCAGGTAAAAAACAGGTCATTTTACCTGCGGATTTCACAAAAACTGCGCGGAAAATTCCTCAGCCCATTCCGCACCGTCTGCACCTAGCCTCAGATTAGTTGCACCACTCTAATGCTGAAATTAAAAAAATAAAGCTGGAGTGGTGCTTTCTGATCTTTTTAGTTAGATGTTCTATGGTTAGTGAAGTACAAATGTGATGACACTGCGTTTATTCTTAATTATGCCAGACGCATATTCAGTAGGCCCAGGGACATGAGCTATTGTTCATATGAGTCTAAAGGGTATGCCACACTAAACAATATCGCTAACGGGATCGCTAAAAAACGTCACTATTTAGCGATCCCGTTAGCGATATTGTTCAGTGCGGCAGCTTCCAGCGACGAGCTTCCTGCTGTGATCTCGCTCGTCGCTGGAATCGCTCCGGACCCTATTTCATCGCTGGCGCTCCCGCTGGGTAAGTATCTAATCGCTGTGTGGCACCTTTTCTTAGCGATTTAGCGGTACTTTTGTACCGCTAAAGTCGTTAAGAAGATCGCTAACGGCGATAGCGTCGTTAACTATATCGCTAAATGTGGCCGCATTTAGCGATATAGAAACAATCCCGCTAGCGATCTCATTAGTATGCAACGCTAACGAGATCGCTAGCGGGATAGCTTAGTGTGGCAGTACCTTAAATGTTAACTCCTGTAGGTTGAATTTATGTTTGCTGATTTGTTTAATGGCTGCAAGATTACCTATTGTATTATTCTATCTGCCCCTACAGCTTATTGTTCTGCTATCCTTAGGGACAAAGGTGCAGGTTTATTGAACAATCAATATTTGTTAATATGTTGATTACCCATTGTATTAGTCCATGCAGCTTGTTGTTCTGCAAACACTGAAGGACAGCTATGGGTATAAAAAGGGACCCATCTACTTCTACAGAGAGACTTTACAGAACAGCAGTCAAGGAATCATGGCACCAAACGGAGGAATACAGATTTGATTCACTGCCCATTACTGAACCCACGGAGATGTTTAGAGAATCCAGGTTGGGACAATCAGGTCACCTGGCCACATACCTCAATGGGCTCTGTCAACTTCCTAAGCTTGCTGCTACCTCCTCTGTGTGGGTGCCTGACGAAAGTGGAGTGCCACTGGTTGGGGAAGTTGGCCCTGGAAGCCCCAAAGTCCCAGATGTTCTAATTCCTGGCGAGCCAGCAGAAGGGTGAGACTGTCATTTGCACCATCTTGTGTACTTGCTGGAACTGTACTATATGTTATAGTCTATTGGTGGTTCAATAAAGTATACCATGTTACCCTCATCCTGTGCTGTCAGAGTAGTATTTAGCCCACAGGGAAGGAGTACGGGCGTTCAGTGGGTGGAGCCTTGGTCCTTGCGTTCTATCTAAAGACAGCCAGGCAAGCAGATGAGAGCATGCATTGACCCTCGTGATTTCACAACAATTATAAGTATTTCATAAGTTTTTATACTATTATTGACAAATACATCAAGTTTATGCGAAGACTCAATATTTACAGTGTTGACCTTTATTTTTCAAGGCTTCTTTGCCCTTCGCCCTGACGTGCTGGATAGGAGCTTCTGGCCCAAATTCTGACTGATGGCAACCTATTCTTACCTAATTAGTTCTTGCAGATTATCACAATTTCTGCATTTTTGTTTGTCCACTTACTTTTTGTGAATTGACCACAGGCTCTCAATGGAATTGAGATCTGGGGATTTTCCTGGCCATGAACCCAAAACTTCAATGTTTTGTTCACTGAGTCTCTTTGTTATCACATATGCCTTGTGACATGGTGCTCCATCATGCTGGAAAAAGAATTGTTCATCATCAAATTACTCCTGGATCATTTGGAGAAGTTACTCTTGGATGAAGCTTAGATATCAGTCTTTATTCAAGGCAGTGTTCTTAGGCAAAATTGTCAGTGAGCCCACTCTATAGGATGAACAGTAACCCCACACATGAATTGTCTCAGGATGCTTCACTGTTGTCATGGTAATAACGCTCATGCTCAGTCTGTACGTGAAGTTTTTCTCTGAGAGAAGTGGCTTTTTTGCTGCTATTTTTGACACCATGCCAACCTTTAAACACCTGTGTGTTACTGAGTGTGCAGATGCAGTGATGCCTGCCTTCTGAAATTCCTGAACAAGTTATGTACTGATGATGAGCCAATCCCATAGCTGAATCCTCTTTAAGAAATGGTTTTAGCAGTCGCTGGAATTTCTTGGGTGCCCTGAAGCTTTCTTCACAGCAATTGAAAGTTCTCTTTGAAATTCCTGATGATCCAATAAATGGTTGATTTAGGGACAATCTTACCATCAGCAATGTCCTT
Organism: Oophaga sylvatica; assembly: GCA_033576555.1. Classification (NCBI taxonomy): domain Eukaryota; kingdom Metazoa; phylum Chordata; class Amphibia; order Anura; family Dendrobatidae; genus Oophaga; species Oophaga sylvatica. The sequence goes on along the minus strand of JARQOD010000002.1, from coordinate 505,487,154 downwards.
ACCTGTAAAGCCCTTTTGATGAAAAGCAATGTTTGACTTCACATATTACCTTGTAGTAACAATTTTTAACAGAAGAAGACAATGATTTCAAGCACCAGCCCCCTTTCAAAGAAACTAATCTGCTCATATAATTAAATCAGCATGACAAAGTGATGTCAGCTGCTTTGTCCTCAATAACACTTTCTCCTGATGTACAGTACAGACCAAAAGTTTGGACACACCTTCTCATTCAAAGATTTTTCTGAATTTTCATGACTATGAAAATTGTAGAATCACACTGAAGGCATCAAAACTATGAATTAACACATGTGGAATTATACATTACACTTTACAAAAAAGTGTGAAACAACTGAAAATATGTCTTATATTCTAGGTTCTTCAAAGTAGCCACCTTTTGCTTTGATTACTGCTTTGCACGCAGAAAAGGTGAACAGCTGGACTCTACATGCCTAGTTCCCACCGTGAAGCATGGAGGAGGAGGTGTGATGGTGTGGGGGTGCTTTGCTGGTGACACTGTTGGGAATTTATTCAAAATTGAAGCGGTGAACGGTCCAGCTCACCCCAAACCATCTCGATTGGGTTCAGGTCTGGTGACTGTGAAGGCCAGGTCATCTGGCATAGCACCCCAACACTTTCCTTCTTGGTCAAATAGCCCTTACACAGCCTTGAGGTGTGTTTGGGGTCATTGTCCTGTTGAAAAATAAATGATGGTCCAACTAAATGCAAACCGGATGGAATAGCATGCCACTGCAAGATGCTGTGGTAGCCATGCTGGTTCAGTATGCCTTCAATTTAGAATAAATCCCCAACAGTGTCACCAGCAAAGCACCCCCACATCATCACACCTCCTCCTCCATGCTTCACGGTGGGAACCAGTCATGTAGAATCCATCCGTTCACCTTTTCAGCATGCAAAGCAGTAATCAAAGCCAAAGGTGGCTACTTTGAAGAACCTAGAATATAAGACATATTTTCAGTTGTTTCACACTTTTTTGTAAAGTGTAATGTATAATTCCACATGTGTTAATTCATAGTTTTGATGCCTTCAGTGTGATTCTACAATTTTCATAGCCATGAAAATACAGAAAAATCTTTGAATGAGAAGGTGTCCAAACTTTTGGTCTGTACTGTAAGCATTTTGTGAGATGTTAATCAGTGGAAATAGGATATTTGTGATTTAGGTCTCATTCAGACGTCCGAGGATCTAGGTTGAATCGCTGATTGAAATGCACTGGCTGGCTGCAGGTCTCCCAACTTGAGTGACAGCCTCATTCAAATACATGAAGCTGTCACGCTCCAGTTGGGAGACTCGCGGTCAGTCAGTGCACTGTCCGAGATCAGACCAAATTGCACAGACGTCTACATGAACCCTAGGATAGTTGTCCATGAAAACTGAATTTAGAACAGTTTGTTTTATGATATCAAATATATGCTTCATAATGGTTATTGCTCAATAGTTCGAAACCATGTGGTCAGTGAAAACTTGCTGACAGCAGGACAGTTTGCAATATGTGCTAATAGTACTGCTAACCATGTGACATACTTATTCATAAAGCATAGTACTACCTGCTGTCGCCAGCATTGGCTACATAAAGCTTGCCCATCAAGTAGACAGTCACAAGGGCACAGCAGCCTCCATCAATGCTATGCGATGTTCTCTCTCTTTCAATCTGTTCATCCTGTAACCATACAATAATATTAATAAACAGCAAAGAAATGGACAGCTTTCTTATATTTACATACATAGCTATCTACACAGTAAAGAAACCATGCACATTATGTTGCTATTTGAGGATTCTACCAGTGATTTATTGTAGATTTTAACTTTTCAAGACTAGGTTGATTTTCTTAATAAATTCATGGCTATCTCCTGAGATAATCGGCAGCATAGAATCTGTCTGATGTTTTTACAGCCCACCTACGCAAACATTAAAGAGATTTTATGATGTAAAAAAATGACATTGATATGTGTTGGGAAATAGGGACTCCCACAGGTTCTTAACTGAAGGAACCCTATGAATATGTATAAAATATGAGAAGACTTGCTTCTACATCAGTCATTCGAAGCTCCTGTTCACATCTATACCTAGTAGTACTAATGTACTATGGGAAAATCAACACCTTCTGGGCGCTGACTGTTGTACCGTATGATGAAGGGAAACTACTCCCTGAAACATGTTACCGAAACTCAAAACAAAGGATAATATTTTACTGCACAGTCGTCACTTCAATGAATCTTTCATCTGCTCTGAAATTTTGTCATCTAGGTATCCATCAGCGCCCACAAGGTGTTTTTTCTCCATACCAAAGTGCTATTGGCTCTGGTGGTGTACCTTTAAGCCTTCTTTAGGGATCCTGCAACTCCATTGCTTCTTCATGTGTGGAAAACATACAATTAGATTGCTTATATAAGGTGAGCAGCGCTTTGTTAACCTTAGTAGGGTGGCAGGTCCTCACCCCGAGCATATTACATGAGGGGCTGTTCAGTGTCTGTTGGTCTCTGTTTCTTGGTCCTGTAAATGCTGCACATGCCTCCTGACGTGGGTCACTGCTACTGGGAATCGCCTCTGCAGCCCTCTGCCCACTTTTTTTTAGAAAACTGACTTCAGCGGGAGAAGACAAATAGTCACAAAGTATTGCGCAGACAATGTAGTGCATGTGCCAAAATTTGGGCTTTTTCTTTTTATTAAATCCCCCACAAATTGTTTTTAAAAATTGCACAACTTTTCAGTATAAATTGATTATGTCTATTTACATTGAAGAGGTTGTCCACTACATTATCATTGCTGCTGAATCCTTAGGCTAGGTCATCAATGTCTGATTGGTTGGGTCTTAAACCTGGCATTCTCGAAGTTCAGCTGTTCCTGGAGGGAAATGCACACTCGGAGAGATGCTCCGTCTTCCGATAGTGGCCACAGCTGGATACTGCTGGACCTGGCTGTGGCCACTATCAGAAGACGAAGCAGCTCCGCAATTGAGCATTTCCGGCCACGGCCGACATCGAGAACAACTGATCGATGAGGGTGTCAGGTATCGGAACCTGATCGATCAGACATTGATGACCTATCCTAGAGATTGGTCATCAATGATAAGGTGGTGGACAACCTCTTTGAACCCTTTCTGGACGTGGTCCTTAATAATACGTCCCTGCGCCCTGGTACTTAATGACGTGGGACAGATTATTACATCATTTTTTTAATGCAACACTGCACCGAAGTCGCTGTGATCGCATTAAAGTTCCGATGCCATCTTTCCACAGGGTAGATGGCGTCATCATCCTGAGGGGTGTTTCCACCCCCCCTCCCTACCCTACACAACTACGCTCGCTGTTATTGGCTGTTGAATTCGGAGCAGCCAATCGCATTTCTCAGTGTTTCAGGCAATCAGATTGCCTGAAACACTGATGTCCCAGCCTATGATCGGTGCTCCAAGAGCACCGATCATAGGCTGGTGCCAGGCAACGCCTGAACTCGCTTTGATTGGTACGGTCGATTACATCAATTGCACCAATCACAGGGCACAGACGCGGTGTGACCACGCTGTGATCTGCCTAGGTCTATAAGAGCACCGAACCCTAGGGCCATGCCAGCGTCACCTCAGCCAGCTATTGGTGCGATCTACAATGACATCGATCGCACCAATCACAGCACACAGACGCAGTGTGACTGCTCTGTGACCGCTCTGCATGTCCTCATAATAGGTGAGGATTTGTACACTATGGTCACGCTGTCTGATCTGCGCTACACTGGGCCTTGTGGTGCCACGGAAGCCTGGAACACCACAATCGCTCGCTGCTCCTGCTGCTAAAGAAAGAAGACATCTTTAAGAAGATCCCTGTCTGATCTCCTCATCCATCCCAATCCTTCCCCCCTTTTTACCTCCCTCCCTAAATCCCCTTTCTGTGATCATGCTGTCCGATCGTGGGCCATCTGGGTGTTGTGATGCCACTGTGACACCACAATCGCTACTCCTGAAGAACACAGAAGGAAGAGTGAAGACAACTAAGGTTTTTTTTTATCCCTGATCCCTGCCTGATCTCTCCTCATCCACTCCAATACCCCTCTCCACCCTACCCCCCTCCACCCTCCCCCTTTGCGCACATCCAGCAGCCATTGAGCCTTGATGAGTGACGAAGTTCACTGATCAGAACTCAATGGTCGCTTTTTTTTTCACTGCCTTTTTTCTCCCCGGTTGCTGCTTTTTTTCTTTCATCTTTTTCATTAAAAAAAAAAAAAGTTTACACCAAACATTCTCACACACACAACTGAATAAAGTACTGACATAAACACCACATACATAAAAAAAACATACAAAAAAATGTTCTGCTCGTCCTCAAAACACTGTTCAGTGGAGGAGGCATACGCTTTTCTAGCCTCCGACACTGATAGTGAGAGAGATCCCACCTTTCTTTATTTTTCAGACTCTGACTCCTCGCCCTCCTCCTCCTCGTCTTCGTCTTGCTCCTCAGGTGCTGCTGAACCGCCACGAAGATGCCCCAGGATAGAAGGTGAACCAAGATGAAGACGCCCCAGGACAGAAGATGAACCCCATTACTGACCCCGTATGGACCTTGCCCCTCGAAAATTATGAGCCACTGACTCCTGATTTTGTGGCGCAGGAATCAAGTTTGAAACCACTAGCCTTACAGAAATAGACTTTTTCACAGTCTTTTTCTCTGAGGATTTTGTTAACCTCATGATAGGCCAAATTAATTAACCTGGACACGTTTTTAGGCCATCCACAAATTCCTGCATTATAATTATAATGCAAGGTGTCCTCCCCGAGATGATCCCAACTTTGACCGTCTGTGAAAGTTCGGCCAGTCGTTGAACACTTCATCAAAAAGTTTGCTGAAGTGTACGTGCCCCAAAGGGTCATCTGTGTGGATGAGTCCCTAATCCATTTCAAGGGGATGCTCAAATTCCAGCAGTACCTGCCCAGTAAGTGGGGCAGGTTTGGAATTAAACTATTTAAGCTGTGTGAGAGTACCTCAGGGCAACACCCACAGGTTTAGAGTTTATGAAGGGAAAGACACACGGATTGAATCCCCTGAATGCCCCCCATCCTGGGAGTGAGAAAATTGTGTGGGATTTGGTGCACCCACTGCTGGATCAAGGTTAACACCTCTACATGGATAAATGTTATACCAGCATCCCACTCTTCAAGTTCCTCTCTGCGCGAGGTAAGACAGCCTGTGAGAAGCCTCCCGAAAACGTTAATTGGGCAGATGCTCAGAAGGGGTGACAGCAGAGCCCAATGTAGCGACCACCTGCTGGTTGTCAAGTATAAGGACAAGAGGGATGTCTTTTTCTTTACCACCATACATGGTGATGGCAGCACCCTCAGCACTGTACGCGGTACCTCTAAACAGTTCACCAAACCAGACTATGTACTGGGGTTCAACAAAAACTTGGGGGGGCGTTGATCTCTTTGATCAAGTTCTCCATACAGTGCTTTGAGAAAGGCCAAGGTGTGGTAGAAGAAGCTGGCCATGCACATCGTACAGATGGTAATGCACAACACTTTCCTGCTTTTACATATGAAGGCCAGACCGCTACGTCGTACCTTCAGTTCCAGGAGGTAGTGGTTAAGGCACTGATATTTGGCAGTGCAGGAAGAAGCGGGCCCCAGTACTTCTGGAACTGAAGGCGCTTGTTTCGTACCAGGCCAAAATTTCCTGGGGGAGGTCCCTCAATGCGGAAAAAAAGGTAAGTCGCAACAGAGGTGCAGAGTGTGTTACAGAAGGGGAATACGCAAGGACACCATTTATCAAAGCGACACTTGCTCCGAAAAACCTGGCCTTTGTATAAGAAATGCTTCAGACTGTACCACACCTCCATGGACTACTAAATTAAATTTCTGACTTACACAACTGATGTATGACAAATTGAGGAACACTACACAACTGACGTATGACAACCTGACAAACACTACACAACTCACGTATGCCACTACATTATAAAATTCACATACCAGGAAACAGTAGATCAGTTCCAAAAAGGGGGCACTTGGGCATTTCCACTGTTTAGGCACATCAGGGGCTCTGCAAACGCAACATGACGTCCACAACCATTCCATCAAAGTCTGCATTCCAAAATGTCACTCTTTACCTTCCGAGCACTGCCCTGCACCCAAACAATGTTTTTCTCCCACACATGGGGTATCAGCGTACGCAGGAGAAATTGCACAACAACTTTTGGGGTCTAGTTTCCTTAAGGGATCTAGTTTCCAAAATGGGGTCACTTGTGGAGGGTTTCCACTATTTAGGCACATCAGGGGCTCTCCAAACGCACCATGGAATCCGCTCTCAATTCCAGCAAGTTTTGCATTGAAAAAGTCAAACGATGCTCCTCCCCTTCCGAGCTCTGCACAACCCAAACAATGGATTTCTCTCACATATGGGGTATCTGCGTACTCAGGAGAAATTGCACAACAACTTTTGGGGTCCAATTTCTTCTGTTACCCTTGTAAAAATAAAAAAAATGAAGCTAAAGATCATTTTTGTGGAAATAATTTTTTATTTTCAGGGTCTCTACGCTATAAACTTTTGTGAAACACTTGGGGGTTCAAAGTGCTCACCACACATCTAGACAAGTTCCTTAAGGGGTCTAGTTTCCAAAATTGGATCAATTGTGAGGGGTTTTCACTGTTTAGGCACATCAGGGGCTCTCCAAACACGACGTCCTCTCTCTAGCTCGTTTTGCATTGAAAAAGTCATACGGTGCTTCTTCCCTTCCGAGCTGTGTATCAGGTGTGCATTAAAATACATTCACAGTTGTGTCTCTAATTAAGTCAGATGTTGTCAAAAAATCAGACACTTCCAAATACATGACATCATCATATGGGCAGTCCAGAATTGTTTAAAGGTATAGTAATCTTTGTGTATGTAAACTTTGACTTTGTAGTAAGTAATAAAAATGCCTTAAAACATTCTCTCATTATTCTGGCATTTGTCAAATATTAATAATTATGGTAATCCTAACTGATCTAAAACGGGAAAGGTTTATTTTGATTTCATGTCAGATATTGAGAAAAACATGAAGATGTGTCTTTTTATATCGTGTATGTAAACTTCTGGTTTCAACTGTACATAAACACACAGTTTATTATATAGTGTTATATGCATGCATATAAGGTGCCAGTCATATAGTTATGTGTAGTGCTCCATGAAGTCTCACATCCAATTAGTCACACCTATATTATTAGATCAAGTGGGACTTGGTGCCATCCTACCAAGATAACAAAAATACATTATTTATTGCATGATATTTTGGGCAAAACACATAATCTCACAGCCTGCGGCCAAGGGTTTTATTGACTTGCAAGACCCAATACAAAAAATAAATGCAATTAATAGAAAAGGACTATTGTCTTGGTACTTGTGTGGTGTATTTACATAGGTGTTGGACAACCTGCTAATATAATGGTATGGGGTGGTGACCAATAACTATTGGCCAGCATGGTGCACTACATGTAAAAGTGCAACTGACACCTTCTACAAGCTTTATTTGTGTGCATCTGTAATACTAAGCAACCATCTCCAAGATCAGTGGATGATAGGTGTGTGAGTGGTTGTCCATCAGAACATTGCACATGGGTCCCGTGTATCGGAGGCCCGTTTGCAGTGAACTGGTATTTTTCAACCATGTATAAGTAAGCTATGCTCCCACGCATACAGGGCTGAGCACTGCGTTATGGTTTCTGTTCAAATTCTCAGAAAACAATTCAGATGTGAACCCGGATGGAGCCATTCAATTCAATGAAGCCAACACAGTCTTTTAGTTAGTCTCAATCTGCAACTTAAAGAGGAACCATCATTATAATTTTTATTTCAGAAATCAATAGTACACATGACAATAAGCAACTTTGTAATTTATCTTCTCAGGGAAATCTGCTTCTGTCTTTTCTTGGATAGATCTTTCATTCTCAATTCATGGTAAAATCTGTAAAATCTGTATTTAGTGAAGACAGATTTCCCCATTACTGAGATAGATGACTATTGGTGCTTTTAAAATTATATGGAGATGGAAGGAGGAGGGAAAAGCTAGAGAAAGACACAGACATTCTACTGCATAGACATTTATGAGCACCAACTGTCCTCGCCTATCTCAGTAATGGGAAAAATTGTATTCACTGAATATAGATTTTTACCTTCTGCACTGAATCAGAAGAAGAAAAAGGCAGATTTCTTGAATAAAGCATACTACAAACTTTCTTATTTTTTCTGAACTATTCATTTATGAACCCCTCAAACCTCTACCCCCAAAAAAAAACGTTGGTATAGCAGCCCGTCATTACCCCTCCTCCATTTTGCTGGTGCCTGACTCAATCCAGCCCAAGGCCACCAAACTATTCCATCAAATGACCCTATCATTTATCTGTCCATGAAAATTAGTAGTAAAGTTTTCTTGTTTTTTTTTCTGACACTGTAACTTGTGATTGTTTCTTTCTTCCTGAGCTTTGCCATCCATCTCAGCACTTCTCTTCTTGCAATTAGGGAGTTTCCAGGAAGGTTACATTTCCAGAAAACTGCAAATGGAGAGTGAAGAGTTCCTGATAGCTTCATGCTTGAGTAACTTATTTTATCTGAATATTAAATTTGTGTAAAATTTGTATTACTGGATAATGCCTCATCTGACGCCTCATTATGGAGTTGTTTTTCCCTAAAAGCAATGTTTCTAGCTGTGATAGCTGTGAAGACGTCTGCAAGATGGTATTCAATAGCACACAATAGAACAGTGCACCATTTAACCATTTAGAGGCAGAGGCACATATTGGCCCATAGACTTGTTTCCACTACCCACTGTCCTATCAAACAGAATGGTACAGTCTGACGCCAATGAGCTGTTAGCGCCGACATCACTGGAACACTGCCTGTCGAGGCGAGTATATGTTTATTTTTTTTTATTTTGGTCACTTTAGCATTTAGGTAAGTTATCATCAGAAAAGGAAGCTATCATCAAAAATGACCTATTGTTTAAATCAGGTTTTTGTGTTAAATTTCTTTTTTATTTTTTTATATAATTATCTATCTATCTGTTATCGATCTATCTAGCTATCGTAATTTTCACATGGGACACTGGGGCTTTTTATGACTCTAAAAGGGGTTAACCAGGACTAATCACTGCCAGTGATACAGCTGCTCCACATCAATAGAGCACCTCATCTTCCGGGTTGCTCTGTCAACAGGACATAACTGCTGACGTCATGCTGATTGACAGCCGTCTCTCCGCAGTTAGGCACGATGTCGGCAGTCACGCTCTGTCAATAGAGCAGGGCGAAAGAGAAGCCACTGCTCTGTCAACGTGACATCAAGCGGTAGCAGCAGAATCACTGGCAGGAGTGGTCTGTGACTGTGACCACCCTGTATCAGCAGAGATCTGTGCTGGGCAGAAAAAGCAGGTAATTAGCAACTGCCTGCCCAGTAGTTCTTCAACCTTGAGTAAAAAATTATTATAGTCATTGATAACCCCTTTAATACCTTAACACAGGGGTCGACAAAGTTGTTCAAAATCTAGGAGCCAGCCAAAAAATTTAGGAGCCAGAATTTTTTTTAACAAACTTGGTTTTTAATTTAACAAAAAAACATTACAAACGTTATAAACATTTAACTTCTAAAGATAATAAATATTATATTTTGATATATTACCGTATATACTCGTGTATAAGCCGAGATTTTCAGCCCATTTTTTAGGGCTGAAAGTCCCCCTCTCGGCTTATACGTGGGTCATATACGGGGGTCGGCGGGGAGGGTGAGCGGGGGGTGTCGGATCATACTCACCCCTCCGCCGGCACGTCTCTGCAGCCCCTGCTTCTCCACGATCTCAGGCTCCTTCTGCAGCGGTCACATGGCACGCTCATTAACACTAGAACTACTGAGTAGTCATTTTGACTACTTCGCACATACTGAGAAGTAGTCAAATGACTATCCAGTAGTTCTAGTGTTAAAGTCATGAATATGCACATATTCATGACTTTAATGAGCGGTACCATGTGACCGCTGTAGGAAGGAAGCGCTGCGGAGAGCGCCGGGAGAAGAGGAGAGGCTGCAGGGACGCGCAGCGGAGGGGTGAGTATAGCGATATTTACCTGTCCCGTTCCAACGCTGCACTGCTCCCTCGTCCGACTCCTCTGGCTGTGAATGATCAGGCAGAGGGCGCGATGACGTCGTTAGTGTGCACCCCGCCCCCTGCCAGATCATTCACAGCCAGAGGAGTCAGACGAGGACGCAGCGTGCAGTGGTGCAGAGAGGACAGGTAAATATCTCAGGTGCCGGGGTCCTGAGCGAGCGGTGACACCGGCACCTGTCCCCCATAGCGCGCCGGTGTCACCGCCTGCTCAGGACACCGGCACCTGGCCCCCAGTGACGAGAGGTGAGTATGTCATTTTTTTTTTTTGCAGCAGCAGCAGATGAGGCCTATACTATGGGGCATATGGGGCATAATTGTACAGCATATGGGGGCATAATCTGGAGCAAATGGGGCATAACATGGAGCATATGGGGGCATAAACTGTGGAACATATGGGGCATAATCTGGAGCATATGGGGGCATAATCTGGAGCATATGGGGGCATAATATGTGGAACATCATATGGGGGCATAGTTTTCCCAGTTTTTGTGGCAAAATTAGGGGGGTCGGCTTATACATGAGTATATACGGTAGATTTTAGGCAACATTCTAGTTTTATAGGGGGGGTCGTTACGGACGCGGCATACCAAATATGTGTTCTTTAATTGTTTTGTTTTTTTTATTTACAGGAATAAATGAATTTATTAGGGAATATTTTTTTTTTATTATGTTTTTTTTAACACTTTATTTTTTTACTGTGTCCCAGGGTGGGACATCACTGTGTATTATACAGTGTATAATACCAGATCGCTGGTGTGACAGTGTGCACAGCACTCTGACACACCAGTGATCGCTCTGGCATCGCTGCAGGCTTCTCAGTGCCTGCTTCAGCAGGCACTGAGGGAAACCGCCTCCCTGCAGGGCCCGGATGGACCCCGGCGCCATCTTCGATCCGGGGTCCTGCAGTGAGGAGGGACCCTGGAAAAAGCGCGACACATCGCGCTGTTCTGAGGGTCTCAGGGGAGCGCGAGGAGCCCCCCCCCTGCGCGAACCTCCCTGTGCCCCCGGTACACGGCGATCATGTTTGATGGCGGTGTGCCAGGGGTTAATGTGCCGGGAGCGGTCCGTGACCGCTCCTGGGCCAGTGCCGGGTGTCAGCTGTGATAATCAGCTGACACCGGCTGCGATCGATCGGTGCGCTCCCCCGGGCGCAGGCATGATTTTCTAGGCGCCATGGCGACCTGGCGCCTGGGTTTGTCGAACCTGCCTTAACAAATTATAGCCATAAATCGTCTTTGTCTTTGATGGGGTCTATAACGCTGAGTGGGATAAGGATGCGTTGCATGGCAGCCCGAGGTCTGCTGAAGACCACTGTGACAGTCATCAAGGTACTCTTTTGAAAATAGTCTGTGGCTAGCGTTCATTTGGAAACTGTGATTTTGTATATAAAAAATGTTTTTGAATGCTATATAGAGCACAAGCGATCAGATTTGCAGCTTCAAGTCTAAGGGGCTAACAAATAAGGAAAAAGTAAAAAAAAATT